>JAZHFQ010000433.1:0-613164 GCA_038387885.1 Spodoptera picta | reverse complement strand
GGGTAAATTCACAATAGGACACAACGTATTCATAATAATTACTAATACCCACAGTGCAAGAATGTAAATTAAAATCTCCAATAACAATAACTTGCCTATATCTATCACACATATTTTCTATTAACCTAAACAACATCATGTAATCAGTTTCAGAACTCGCCGGTGGGATATAAACTACACAACATACAAACAAAAATCTATTATTTAAATGGACAGTGGCACAAACAATTTCAAACACGCAGGTGTTTATCAATGCGTCCGAGACATGTACCTGTCGCAGTTCGAACCGGTGTGTGGCCACGAGAAGCGCGCCGCCTTGCTTACGCCCATCCATCCGATCACATCGTATTATCTTATATCCCTGAGGTACAATTTCAGCGTCGTGAATGCACGAATGAAATAAAACCGTGATACCGCCCATTGGTCGATCATTTTGTCGTATATCCCTTAAAGTTCTGTCTACCGCTTCTACTCCTTTTCGATGGGCTATCGTATATTCATCCCATATGATTAAACTACACTCGCGTAATACCTTAGCTTTGTCGCTATTTCTTGAAATACTACAGGTTGGTCTTTCCGTGCGATCTATATCAATTGGTATTTTAAACATACTGTGAGCCGTTTTACCCCCTGGTAGCAATGTTGCAGCTATCCCTGATGAAGTTACGGCAAGAGCAATTTTACGCTGATTTCGAACATAAGCCAATATTAATTTAGTCAAAAATGTTTTTCCAGTTCCTCCAGATGCATCTAAAAACCATATTGTTCCCAGATTATTTTGAACACTATTGCACACGCGGTCATAAACTGAACGTTGTTCTGCAGTCATCATTGGGACACCGTTTTCTAATGTTGTCAGCAGTTCCATTAAATTGTAACCAATCTCTGCGGAATATTCCCTATTAGTTACCTCACCGACTGAGGTTGGTGTTGGCAAACCATATTCATAGAGTGATTTACCGCCTACTGCTGTTATGTCATCCTGAAGAGCTAATAAGCACTGATTTATGGCAAGATCACGGAAATTATCATTAGTTGTGCCTTCATCATTGTTAGGTATTATGACGCTCGCGCGCGGACCTTATAGCATGATGAACCTTATAAATGACAAAAATAATCCTTATAGCATGACTCTGTATTCACGCGCGATGACTTATTATTTCATGTATAACTTTGGTGTTTCTACACCGATTTACATGATTCTTTTTTTATTGAATAGGTATGTTATGTTATTTTTTTTAAAAATTAGGTATGAGTGATAGTGTTGTAAACGTTAGAGTAGACAAATACAATCAAAAATCACCGAATTGCTAAGCTATCGGGAGTTTCACGTGTTATTGTGAGTAAACCATAAAAGATGGACATCTGTCGAGAAATATTTTTTATATAATTTTAAGGAGAATATTTCCGTCATACATGATTTCTATGTAGCTTTAACCTATAAGCCTGTACACGCGACGGAAGCTTAAAAATGAAGTAACTTCTCCCGTTTTCCCAATATTTCCCTTCACTGCTCTGCTCCTATTGATCGTAGCGTAATGAAAAGTATACTATAACCTGCCCAAGAGTATTAAGAATAATTATGCCAAATTTTGTTAAAATCCGTCGAGTAGTTTTTGTTTCCATAACGAACATACAGACAAACAGACAAACAAAAATTTTACTGATTGCATTTTTGGCATCAGTAGCGATCCCCAACCACCCCTTGATAGTTATTTTTTAAATATATTTTATGTACAGAATTGACCTCTCTACAGATTTATTATAAGTATAGATAGATAAGCATACAAAAATAACATCTAGAAGACCAAAGAAGAAAGAGATGAGATCTGGCGAACAACACACCATTGCAGATTGGTACAGAGGCAGCAGTAGATATGCGCCCACAAATACAACTAGCTTCACTTATAAATTTTCGTTGTTTGACGTTCAAAAGTGCCATCCTGGTCTAATTGAAATAAATGATTTTGACTTTGACTTTGAAATACATTTACATCAGGATCATCTGAGACTGGAGATTGTGACTGTAAACTGGACTTTTCTCCTCAGATTAGGGGCCGTCCATAAAACTGCAAAATGTGACGTCACACTAGGTGGGGGGTCCCTCACAAATGTGACTAGCTGTGGCAAGGACGGGGTGAGGGGCAAAAAATAATGAAATTCGTGTGACGTAATTAATGGATGACCTATTAACAAAGCTTGAGCTACCTTCGCACAGCTGAAATCAGTTTAGCAATCACGGAAACTGACCAGACTTAAAATCTTCGGATCCAATGTCAAATCCGTGGTGCTCTATGAGTGCGAACCGTGGAAGGTCACTAACGTCATATTTTCGGTAATCGCTGTTTACGTCGCATTCACGGAGTTTACTGGCTCGAGGCCATCTCTAACTGAGATGAGAGCCCTATCCTCCGCTATATCAATAACCCCGTTAGTAGGGACGGATTGGTCACACGATTCGAAGGGGGCCGACCACAGACCCACGCAAGCCTTGGAATGGAATCCCCAGGGGAAAAGGAAACGTGGCCGACCCCGTTAAACCTAGCATCGCACAGAGTTGCCAGATACAGCGGAATGACAGCGGTGGAATGACTTAGAGCGAGGCGAAGCGTGAAGCTTAAGACGGTCGCGATGGAGGACTTCTGATATAGGATAAAATATTTATACACTCAAATTTTAATCATATTTTATTTTAACAACAACAATTATTATTATTATTATGTAAAATGTACATTTAAATTACATAGTTAATATGTAAAAGCATAATCGATCACTTTGTAGACAAAATGTAATAATATATTCAACAACCGATTGGCAACTTGTGTGTTTGTTCATCATATTGACAATGTTGAGGTTTGATCACAACTGGTGACAATCGCTTATAATAACTATAGTTTTCTATGGCCACACATTTCGTAAGTGAATTCTGATTTTACTTATTTCCAATATTAACAATCTTTGTTCAATGAAAATTAACATTAATCATTTACAAAATATTCATCATTACATCAGGTAAATGCTCATTATATCACTTACACGCTATAGCTACCGGCCGGCACCTCTCCCTGCGTGGCGGCATATATTTATGGGTCACGTTACAGTCAATTACACTTGGCCATATTATTATTTAATATTACAATCTAAACCACAAACAAATTCTAAAACTTATTACGTAGTGAACAAAACCCTAATTTAACAAAATGGCAGCTAGTCATTATTGAGTCTTAGGAACTTTCTGTAAATCACAAGACAAATAATATGACGAAACAAAAACAACATGTAATGCAGTCTGTATAGAGTACCTATACAATGGTAGCGCACTTTGATAAGCAGCTTACTCGTGAATACGGCCAGGCGCTGCAGCACCCCGCGCCCTCCTATCTGTATACAAGTATATACACCCACGGAGCACTGCGCCACGGCGCCCGCACTCTACACGACTCCTCGCTTCCTTCAGAACAAAAGCATACGTGTTCCGGTTAGGATGTTATAGATGACATGAAATGAAACAATTTTCTTAGATACACCCAATTTGTGAAATACTGATCAACGTAAACACTAATCAATCGGTGTTGCAAAAAGCATGGTTTAAGGTCGATACTTCACGGTAGCCCGTAAAATTTAAATTTTCATGACATGTATTTACCGACTTCAAAAAAAGGAGGAAGTACTATGTTCGGCTGATTTGTTTTTATTTGTTCACCGATTACTCCGCCATTTGTGAACCGATTTCCAAAAGTCTTGTTTTGTTTGAAAGGTTATATATACGTACTCCTGAGAGGGTCCCATTTTCATGAGGTAACGATCTGATGATGAAATCCCCGGGAAACCAAGGGGAAGTTTCTAAAATTGTAGGGGTGAGTAATGCGTCTATTATGTTTCTCAATAAAGATATTGAAACAGTAAAATTTGATGAGTCGACCTGATGATGGAGCAGAGGGAACTCCTCAAAGGTTTATAGTAACCTTGTGTTTTGGCTCTATTAATTTGTATTGATGACAATTTTACACCTAGATGAAGCGGGTCTGTTATTAAGGATCTGATGACGAAGAAGTGCAATTGTTAAGGAAACTCTTCAACGGTATACTGTAACTACCTTGTGTTTGGGCTTGATTAATTTGTATTGATGCGAACTTTGCATCTATGTGGATAATTAGTGACAAAACGGGTGCAATGTCCCACTCACCACACTGACTATCTTCACTCCTCCTTTTTCGTTCAATCCGTCTCTCTGTGGAATGCGCTGCCCAAGGAAATCAGAATGGCAAATAATCACTGTTCATTTAAATTCAAGGTTTGAGAACACATTCATAGAAAGTGGCAAACTCAAAACAGTGGTCATATAACATAACATAACATCACGCCTTTTATCCCCGAAGGGGTAGGCAGAGGTGCACATTATTCCACTGTACAATGTAACACTCACTTTTCACTATTTATGTTATGAGTCCAATGTAATAGGGGGTGAGCCTATTGCCATATACCGGGCACAATTCCAGACTCCGTGCTACTACTGAGAATATTTTAAAACCCAGTAATACTTTGCCCGACCCGGGAATCGAACCCGAGACCCCTTGCCCGGCAGTCGCACTCACGACCACTCGGCCAGCGAGGCAGTCAACAAGCAGACAGTGGTAATATGTAGTCTATGTATTGCATTTCTTTATACAGGGTGTCCAAGAACCCGGCGTCCAACTGGATTCCCACGATGCCCCAAGTTCTAACAGTACTCAGAAAAATATTTTAAAAAATCCACCCCATGTACTTACAGAATTATACTGATTTCAAAAAAAAAGGGGAAATGAGCACCCTGTGACATACTTTTGAATGCTGTGACTGCTAATGCTGATAATTTCGATATTTCTTGGAGGTTTTGTAATCTAGGGTATTGCTGTGTCTAAATAGAATGTAAAAATAAAGTACTTATTGTACCATTTTAAAATAAAATATTATTTTAACTAAAGGTGATATGGAAAACTATTGAATTTCGCAACTTTGACCGACTGTAGTGTAAAAAAAATGTACCAAAATAGTATGGCAAGTGACGTCAAATTTTGACGCGTTTATTCCTCTTTTTAAAAAGGTATAATACTTACACATTAATTTGAAAAAAAAAAATTTTTGATAATATTTTTACTCAACAACCCAATTTTTACGATGTCTTACAGAATTCTTAGAAAGAAAAATTTACGACGAATTGAATCTAACCTCTAAAGAATTACTATTGTATGCTCATAAAAATAACAACAGGCCTCTCAAAAAACAGGTTAGACCGTAAGGGACGGTATGTGCATGCATCTCACCATAGTGATTCGTTATTACAACAGGAGGGAGCAAGACAGAAACTATCTTTGCGATTTGCTGGTTCTTCTTTATGGTACCCCATTATTCAGGTAAGAGTGAGGGAGAAAAAGGTTATCCGAGCCGAGTCGCGTTTTGTGAAACAATCCTGCAAAAACATCGAGAAGACGAAAACTTTATCGACAAAATTTTGTGGTCAGATGAATCAACATTTAAGAAGGATGGCTACATGAACCTACACAACTTGCACGAGTGGCATGTGGAAAATCCGCACTTGATGCGAGAAGATAGATCCCAGTACCGGTTCAAAGTGAACATGTGGACCGGTATTCTCTGTGGGAATATTATTGGTCCATTTGAGATGCCCGAAAATTTGACTGGCGAATCATATTTAAATTTTCTTCAAAATGATTTGCCAAACTTACTAGAAGAGACCCCACCAGATATGTGGTTCCAACACGACGGCTGTCCAGCACATTTTCGCTTATCCGTTAGAGAGTTTTTGGACGAGCAATACCCGAACAGGTGGATTGGGCGATCAGGAACAATCCCGTGGCCAGCCCGCTCACCTGACTTAAATCCGCTGGATTTTTTTTTCTGGGGAACTATGAAGGAGCTCGTTTATGCGAAGCCCATTAATGACATCGCTGACCTTCGTGAGAAGATAACACAAGCAGTGCAGGTGATACGTCAAAAAAGTTACTCGCGAAACATAAAGCGGTCCTTTTTAAGGAGAGTGAGAGCTTGTATTGCCGCGGGTGGTCAACATTTTGAACATTTATTGTAATAAAATATCTTTAAACTAACATTCTTGCTTTTATTCTACTGGGAACCCATCTACCTGTGTGTATTTCCTTCTTGCTCACTCTTGGAACCGAAGTAAATAATAGTAGTAACATAACAGTTTCTAAGATAAGAAAGGGTCCGACAGTTACCGTTAGTAGGTAGGCACTTCGTAAAAATTGGGTTGTTGAGTAAAAATATTATCAAATTTTTTTTTTCATATTAATGTGTAAGTATTATACCTTTTTAAAAAGAGGAATAAACGCGTCAAAATTTGACGTCACTTGCCATACTATTTTGGTACATTTTTTTTACACTACAGTCGGTGAAAGTTGCGAAATTCAATAGTTTTCCATATCACCTTTAGTTAAAATAATATTTTATTTTAAAATGGTACAATAAGTACTTTATTTTTACATTCTATTTAGACACAGCAATACCCTAGATTACAAAACCTCCAAGAAATATCGAAATTATCAGCATTAGCAGTCACAGCATTCAAAAGTATGTCACAGGGTGCTCATTTCCCCTTTTTTTTTGAAATCAGTATAATTCTGTAAGTACATGGGGTGGATTTTTTAAAATATTTTTCTGAGTACTGTTAGAACTTGGGGCATCGTGGGAATCCAGTTGGACGCCGGGTTCTTGGACACCCTGTATATGTATTATATAGTTAGTATTTATATCATATTATATGTATGCATATTTAGGATATTTATTTGTTACCTATACACGCTGACATTTTAATGGTTGTTTTCCCGCAGCAGAACGATTTCCCTTTAGTAGTACTATCGAATAATGCAAGTTACTTTTTGAAAAAATATTTTTTTTCTCCTCATCTACTCAAAAAAATAATCATCAACTCGAAAGCATGAGAAACGGTAGTTTCTCTTCTAAAATGTGACGTCAAATCAATGTTCATAGTAAAATAATCTCTCGTACTAAGTAATACAGCATAAACTGCAATGCACGCGCGCGCTCGGATCGCCTCACGACAAACAACAAAGGCAACCACCGCGCTCTCTGTCACTCGCATCGGCTCGCATCGCCTCGCATGGCTTTCATTCGCACCAGTCGCACCGCGAACGCCGTCTGCGCAACCACGCAAGCGCAATACAATATTGTTGCCGCCAAAATGGATCGCCATTACGTTTTTTCTAATGTGGAGTACCTACGTGGGCCGGTATAATAAACGGCTGCTTAATTGGTCCGCATTTTGTGACAGGACACTTAACCGGTGAAACGTACCTACAAATGCTACGTAGTGTTATCCCGGACTTACTAGATGACATTCCGTTAGCAGTGCCCTGCGCATTATCAGCGCGCCGTGCGAGAGCACCTCGACTCGGTGTTTCCCCAGCGCTGGATCGGTCGTGGCGGGCCAGTGTCATGGCCACCACGAAGCCCGGATCTTACTCCACTAGACGTTTATTTGTGGTCTAATCTCGAAAACGCCTTGTGTATCGGCAAGAGTACGAAACTCGCGACGCGTTAAAAAGTGCGATAGTGGACGCTTTTGATGTGATTAGACGTCACAGAGACACATTATTAAAATTGAAAGACAATCAGTTAAAACGTGCACGATTGTGTGTGGAACGCGGTGGCTTACACTTCGAACAATTGCTCCGTTACCGGGAAGTGTAAGTACTTGTACATTTGTAAATAAAACAATAAGTTATGTGATTAAAATCATTGTAAATACGTTGATTCCCATTTTTTAAATACGCCTTAAATATTTTCCCAAATTCAGTAATAAACAAGATAATATCTCTTGATTAAATTTTGTTTAATGTTTGTGTTTAGTAAGTGTAGTTAAAAAGTATTTACGACGGTATGTCCTAAGCCCGTTAAAGTATGAAGGGAAAATAGAAATCACTTGTTAGTTAATACTGAGTTATCAGCCTTTTGATAAGCGCGAGCGACAATGACAGCGGCCGGTGGCCGGTCGCGGCGGTACTATTGGTTCGCGGTTTCTTTCAAGTTTCGTGTATCACTATCGTAAAACTGCTATTTTTTTATTTAAATTAAAAATAACTTTCTCAATCTATTGTACTACTAAAATAGAATCATTTTACTGTGGGAAAACAACCATTAAAATATCACGGTGTATAATTTATTTTAAGTTCCTATGTCATTAGTTATGTATTATCGATTATTTATTTATTTATTCTTTTATGTACACAATTTTACTATGGCACATAAGGCTAACTTGATGCCATATGACATTCAATAATTCAATTCATTGATTATATCAATCATGAAGACACCTCTTTAATATTTTATTACCTTAAGTTCGTTATCTCCTTATACTTTCTTTTCTATAATCTTGCACCTACCGCTTTAACTTTCTGCGCCACCCAATGGTCGACTGTTAGAAAATATTATTAAGTCCGCCAATTTCACTATATGTGCAATAAAGTTTAATAAATAAAAAAAGCTAAAAATAACTATTATAAGTACTGAACTGAATTGTACTGAACTTCTAACCTATCAGTGGGTGTGTAAGCTATAAGTACGTATGACCAATAATAGTTCTTCTTACCTTTTTAGTTTTCGTTTGTCTTTAGATTTTGAAGTCGGTTTTTGTCAACGCAGGTTTTTAATTTTATTTTAATCTTTTTAGTTAAGTACTTCCGGTATATGGCAATAGGCTCACCCCCTATTACATGGGACTCATAACATAAATAGTGAAAAGTGCACTTCTGTGTGCACCTCTGCCTACCCCTTCGGATATAAAAGGCGTGATGTTATGTTTAGTTAAGTACAAAGTGCAAAGTTTCCATCAATACAAATTATTCAAGTTCAAACTCCTGGTAGCTACTCTTAACCACTGAGGAGTTCCCTTAGCTATCATACTACTTCATTATTGGACCTTTAATGACTATCACCACCCATCTAGGTGTAAAGTGCTCATCAATACAAATTATCAAACCCAAACACAACATAGTTACTGGTAACCGTTAAGGAGTTCCTTCAACTATCATACTTTTCATCATCAGACCCTTATTGACAATCGCACCCCACCTTTATCAGATTGTAGTGGTTTTTAATACTTAATGAAAAAAATAACAAATGCACTAATCGCCCCTATAATTTTTAAAAGTTACCCTCGGTTTCCTTGGTCTTCCATCATCAGATCACGATTTCCTTAACATTAGACCATTCTGTGACTATCTCTTTTTCAACAAAAATAGAAATATCAAAATCGGTGCATAAATAACGGAGATATCGGCGAACAAACATAAAAAACATAAATACGGTCGAAATATTTTTGTTATTGCTTTATACATTGAAAGTATTCCTTATGGACAGTTGTTTTGCTGCGGGACGCAAACGAAATACATTTCACGGTGTAGGTCGGTCTAGCGGTGGTGGCCTACATAACAACAACTCGGAGTTTAAGTCGTGTGTTTTAAACACCATGACAAATGGCTTATTATGTTAGTCGATTATTTATTAATTAACAGGCTCAAAGTTATTCGAGACTTATTATCATTTCAATAATATTCTCAACAATTTCTGAAATATGCTCAATCCAGTAAATATGCGTAAAATGGGCGGTCGTAACCGTTAGACTTACTAAAATATAATAAAAGGTAATGAGGTGTCTATAGGGTAAGACATTGATGCATGTAACCAATAACTAGTCAATGTCACAAAAATAAACTAAAATACCTCTACAGTTAGTTTAGTTTATCCTGGAACTACACATTTTGTGGATAATGTGATAATCTGAGACGGACGGCAGTAACGAACGGCATCAATGCTACAGCGGAGCATGCTACTACCTGCGGTCAGTGGAAGGGCAGCGCCAGGCTGTACAGCGAGGGTCACCGCCGCGCCTCCGCCACGTACACCGACACCGTCGAGTCCTTCGAGCCCACGCCCAGCGCGCAGCGCAGCGGGTGGAAGGCCAGGCACGACACCGGCCCGATGCGCGCGCCCATGAAGCCCTCGTGGAACTTGATCGTGTTCAGCGGCGTGCCCTTCAGGTCGTAGATGCTGATGCTCTGGTTGACGGAGCCGCTGCAATCGAACCAACCGTCAGCAGGCCGCCGGGCGCCGGGCGCTCGTCAGCAGGCCGCCGGGCGCCGGGGCGCTCGTCAGCAGGCCGCCGGGCGCCGGGGCGCTCGTCAGCAGGCCGCCGGGCGCCGGGGCGCTCGTCAGCAGGCCGCCGGGCGCCGGGGCGCTCGTCAGCAGGCCGCCGGGCGCCGGGGCGCTCGTCAGCAGGCCGCCGGGCGCCGGGGCGCTCGTCAGCAGGGCGCCGGGGCGCTCGTCAGCAGGCCGCCGGCCCCAGGGCGCTACTCACCAGGCCACCAGGTCGCACAGCGGGTGCACGTCGATGGCGGCCAGCGGCGCCGGCGCGCGCAGCTGCTCCAGCGGCGCCATCTTGCGCGTGTCGTAGACGCGCAGCTCGCCGTCGCTGGCGCCCGTGAGCAGCAGGCTGCGGTCGGCGCGGTGCGCGGCGGCCAGCACGGGCGCGGCGTGCGGCGCCAGGCGCCAGGCGGGCGCGCGCGCGCCGCGGCCGTCCCAGGCGCGCACGCTGCCGTCGCCGAAGCCGGCCAGCAGCAGGTCGTCGGCGCGCCACAGCGCGGTGGCGGCGGCGTCGCTCTCGGTGGGGATGTCGGCCTGCAGCAGCTCGGCCTCGGCGTCCCAGAGCCGCAGGCGCGCCGAGCGGCCGGCCAGCGCCAGCGAGCGGCGCGCGCCGCACCAGCGCAGCAGCGTGCCGGGCGGCGCGGGGTACGCCGCGCCCACTGCACGGACACACACTACTGCACTACGAGCTTTCTACCCATGAACAAACTATTCATTCTCACACAGATCCAGAGACACGGTCACGGTACACTATGATGGCGTGGCGTGCATGGGTACATACATGTCCCAAACCTGTGCTAGAATGGGTGCGAGTTCAGCATGCGCGAGACAAGGCCCGCGCTGTGATTCTACTAGAGTCTCAGGATGTCAAGCAGTTAGAAAACATAAACATTAGCGACATGACGAACCCTTTAGCGTGTGACAGTAGTGGCATAGTATATGGGTGGCAGTGATACTCACGGCTAGCGGCGTATGGGTATGTGTGGCAGTGATACTCTGGCAGTGATACTCACGGCTAGCGGCGTATGGGTATGTGTGGCAGTGATACTCACGGCTAGCGGCGTATGGGTATGTGTGGCAGTGATACTCACGACTGGCGGCGTATGGGTATGGGTGGCAGTGATATTCACGACTGGCGGCGTGTAGGTATGGGTAGCAGTGATACTCACGGCTAGCGGCGTGTGGGTATGGGTGGCAGTGATTTATTTATTTATTTATTTATTTAGAGGATCACCGACATAAATACAGCAATATTGCACAATGAAAATATTTTTGACTTATAAATTATCTTAAGACTATCTGTATTCACAATTATAGGTAACCACAGCATGCATATAGCTTTTTAATTTATATTATTATAAAAGAGATAATAAAAATTCGGAAAAATTTAGTACAAAATAAAATTAAAACTAAAAACATTTTGTCAACAAAAAAAAAATTAAAACTCAGCAAAGGAAAAAAAAAATCATAAAACCAGTAGGAAACGTCAACCTCAAGCTAAGGTACGTCACTCTCTCTGATCATTCTCAAGAACTTAGGGAGGTGCTGAAGGTGAATGTCAATCCCAGGCAATGTACTTGTCAGGTCATTGTACAGACGAGCCAAACGAACAACCGGCGAATTGCGACCCATTCTTGTTCTACAAAATTTGATTTTGAACAGTTTGCATGGGTATCTCGGTATTCTCGGAGGCACATTATACGCGAATTGGCCAACCAGCATAGGACTGTCAATTTTATTGTTTATCACTTTATGCAAGAAGGACATGTCGAGACACAAACGGCGCCTGGTAAGCGTATCCAGTTGGAAATGCTTTAGTTTTTCCGCATATGTTTTAACTGTTCCTGGTGTCTGAAATCGGCAGGACAGACTGCGAATCAATTTCTTTTGTACTCGTTCAATTCTGCTTTTATGTATGTTATAATCTGGGTTCCAGACCGTGCTGCAGTACTCCAGTTTGCTTCTTACATAACTATTATAGAGCAAAATGATTGAGGAGGACTTTTTAAAGTCTTTAGTATTACGAAGAATAAATCCTAATGACTTGTTTGCTTCTTTTATAATTCGATCAATATGATCTGAAAAGTGTAACTGGCTATCAACGGTAAATCCCAAGTCCTTTATCGTGTCTACTTCCTTTAGTCTAGTACCGTTTATTGTGTAGCCAGTGTGAAATTTATTACGTTTCCTGGTCAATTTTATATGGTGACATTTTGAAGCATTTAGGAACATTCCATTACTAATACACCAATTTTGGAGGCAGCCAACGTCTTCCTGTAGAAGTTTTGAGTCTTCCATACATTTAATCTCCTTGGTCAGTTTTAGATCGTCAGCGAAAAGGTACAATCTCGAATACTTTATACTCTCCGGTAGGTCGTTGATAAAAATGTTAAAGAACAATGGTCCCAGAACAGAACCCTGCGGAACACCCGAGAGCGCTAAAAAAGGTTTCGACTTCTCGCCCCCTATCACCACCTCCATTGGACGTTTTGTAAGGTAGGATCGACACCAGTCTAAGATGTTGTCAGTTATACCGAACATGTATAGTTTGTCCAATAATAATTTATGATTCACCTTGTCAAACGCTTTTGAAAAGTCCGTGTAGACTGCATCTACCTGTGTCCCCCTGTCCACGGACTCCATTAAATCAGAGGCAAAGAGAACCAAATTCGTGCATGTAGATCTCCTCGTCATAAAGCCGTGCTGTTCATTAATTATACATTTTTGTGTGTGAGCATAAATGACAGCGTGTACCATAGACTCAAAAATCTTAGCGATTGTGGAAATTATGGCAATTGGCCGATAATTCGAAACATGGTCCCTTTTGCCATTCTTGTATACAGGTACGACCCTTGCCAACTTCCATGCATCAGGAAACTCGCCCGTCCCCAAAGACCTATTAAAAAGCATGCACAACGGCGGGGTTAGTCCATTTGCACACCTAGCCAGATAAAGAGGGTGGACGTTGTCGGGGCCCACTCCTTTCGTGATGTCTATCTTCTTCAGTTTCTTATTGACATCTTCAGGGCTGAAGTGAGGAGGGTTGAGCACATCCTGAATATTTGGGCTCAAGTGAACTGCAGGATCAATCGTATAATTATCAAGATCACTGCCGCCTGCCTCATAAACCGAAGAAAAGTGGGTGGCAAACATGTCTGGAATTCGATGAGTGTCCGAATTCACAATGTTATTCAGTGTCATAGTACTGGGATAGGATGAGCAGTTTTTTCTTAAATTTTTAATATGAGTCCAGAAGAACTTTGGATTTTTCTTTAGATCGGATTCTATTGCTACTATATACTTTTTATAACATTCTTTTATCATTCGGCTGGTATCGGCCCTTAAATAATCAAATTCTAATTTGTCCAACGGATTTCCATATTTTTTAAATCTTTCATGATATTTAAACTTCATTTTAAGTAGCTTAATTAATTGCGGTGAATACCATACAGCATACAGGATAAGATTTAGGACGGTTATTTGTCATAGGTATGTGTTTACCAATGGTTTCGTGTATTATTTCGTAAAATCTTGATACCATTTCGTTTATATTGTCATAATGTTTTAGTTCTTTTCCCCAATCAACATATTTAAGATGATCATTAATAGCGGAATAGTCACCCTTGTTGAAATTTTTACGCTTTATTTTAACTGATTGCTTTAGTTTTTCTATTGATAGCTTTAATTGAAACTCTAGCGCGGGATGATGCTTATCAATATCTTTTATAGGATTCTGGCATTCTCTAACATGCATAACAGACTCTCTATTACATAAAATTAAGTCAAGGGTCTTATTATTTATGTTCGTAACTTTATTAAACTGGCCTAAGTTACTCAGCATTAAAAAGTCAACGAGTCTACAGAACAGCCCACTGCTACCGTAACCGACAGGGGTCATGCCCAAGGTATCACTGTCACTATTTTGTTGCCAAATTATGCCACCCATATTGAAATCCCCCGCAATCAACGTACACCTTTGGTCGGAACAGTTCTGTAAAATAGTATTGGCTTTATCTGTAAATATCTTTACGTCACCGATTGTGACAGGTGGCGGAAAGTAGATGGCGCAGATATTAAGTTTAGTCGCTTTTTTACCCGATGCCGTGGAGATTGTAACCCAGACATCCTCGCAATCGCCTTCGTATTCATTAACCCGTGCAGATACAAGTCGATCCGACACTGCAATCAAGACACCACCGCCCCTAGGTTTAGTAGAAGCTGTGGTCTCTCGGTCACGTCTGTACACATTGTAGCCACTCTCGAAAAATTCACAGTCAAAGCAGCCTCCGTTAAGCCATGTCTCTGTAAATATATATACATCGTAATTGCTATTGCTAATCTGTTGACGTACTTCAGCCGAAACCGTTCTAAGTCCTCTTACATTCTGGTAGTATATATTCAAACAATCAATTGTCATGCAGTTTCTTCAACACCAATAGAACAATTAAACAATAAACACAATGTAAGTAGGTACAGTCAAACATCAAATAATCAAATAGTCTGATAGTTAAATAATCATATAATCAAACAAGCAAATAATCAATTAACCGAATATGAAGAGATATATATATATGTTATAAAAGATAAGCATTTAAATAAGCAATGAAACTATGAAATTATCAAACAAAACAGCAATCAAATAACCAAATACTCGAACAATTAAGCAAAAACAATCAAGTAGTAAAATATTAAATAATAATCCAGTCAATCAACAAATCAACAGGTTACTCGGAAAGATTAGACAAATCTTGAATATTTTTAATATTTATGTATTCTGTCGATTCAGTTTTTCTTACATATATCTTACCTCCCCTGACCCAAACAAATTTGTAGTGTAGTTCCTTTGCCTTGGCACGTGCTGCGGCGTGTAAAGCCTTCTGTGCTGGCGCCAAATGTTCAACAACGAAAACTGGCTTCTTATCACCGCCGATACCAAGCTGACTCGTATTTAGTTTATCAGTTGGCCTTTTGTTTTTCCTGTTAAATTGCAACGCTGCAGCCAGAAAGCCGTCTCGTATTCTTTGCGTGTTAAATTTTACTATTATTGATCTAGGGCGTTGGCTCTCGTTGTTAATTTTGGCTATTCTCGTACACTGCTGTATGTCAGTTTCTTCCAATTTGTAGCCACTTACTGTTGCAATCTGCTTGACTACCGAGTACAGATTTTCAGTTTTGAATTCGGGCAAGTTTTGTATTTCTAAATTTGTGGCCCGCGAATATTGTTCAGATCGAGCGAGTCTAGATCGGAGATCAGCTATTGATTCTCTGAGTGAAGTGTTTTCCGCTTCTAGTGTATTAATCCTGTTAGAGTTTAAGGTGACTTCTTCTTTTAAGTTAGCTTGGTTTTGCTCAAATATCTTTAATGCATCCGATATTTGGTTAAAGCGATCCAAGACTTCCTGAGTTTTACGTTCGACCTCCTTTAATATACTAACCTTGAAATTATTGAACACGTTTTCCAGTTCTTCCTTAATAATTAGTCTAATATCCTCAGTCGTTACACTAGGTTCATGTTGATGCAGTGGTTGGCCGCCTCGTCTGTTGTTTACGTTAGTACTAGGTTCGTTCAATTGATAGCAGGTTGCCGATTGGCTACTGGGCCTTATGGGTGTATTAGTGTTATCAACCTTCGGCAATTTACTGTGACATCCAGGACAAACGTACTTCAGTTTAAAGTCTTCCGTTAAATCCTTGAGGGGTCGCTGTATATTTACGCAGTTTAGGTGATATCTGAATTTACAGGATTGACAGTGTAAAAAACCCGTCGATGATGACTGACGTTCACAACATCCAAATTTTAGTTTTGCTTTAGACATAATAAAAAAATTTCCCAATGAAGCAAAATTATCAGTTATTGTCTGCAAACAAATTATTTAATTTTTGTATCTATTTTTAATGCTTCAATTATAGTAGCAAGAATCGCTTGATATGGAACGCGCCCTTTTTTTTATGTTGGTAGCACTGACAGCACACTTGAAATGTCAAAAACAGATGGTAGATGCAAAAAGTACAATAATACTATTTCACTTCATGACTTCTCTTGCGAACCAAGTCTCGAAAATAACACGGTAATGTTTTCAGTGCGAACTTTTAGAGTTAGAATTCAATTCCAAAAGTTTTAAATAGTCCACCGTGTTCATATCGGACATCAAAAACAGTAAACAAAGTAATTAAACACTGTGTATTTGCTTCGTTATTTATGATCATAACACGTATTTCTATGGTTTGCCAACAATATCACTGGTTTAGCTAATATTACTGAACACTCTCGTATACTTTTAGATGGATAATATTGCGTGAAACTATTTTAATTGTATACTTACGACTGGCGACGTGTAGGTATGGGTGGCAGTGATACTCACGACTGGCGGTGTGTGGGTATGGGTGGCAGTGATACTCACGACTGGGATGGGTGGAATGACAGTCACGGCTGGCGGCGTGTAGGTATGGGTGGTAGTGGTACTCACGGCTGGCGGCGTGTGGGTATGGGTGGTAGTGGTACTCACGGCTGGCGGCGTGTGGGTATGGGTGGTAGTGGTACTCACGGCTGGCGGCGTGTGGGTATGGGTGGTAGTGGTACTCACGGCTGGCGGCGTGTGGGTATGGGTGGTAGTGGTACTCACGGCTGGCGGCGTGTGGGTATGGGTGGTAGTGGTACTCACGGCTGGCGGCGTGTGGGTATGGGTGGTAGTGGTACTCACGGCTGGCGGCGTGTGGGTATGGGTGGTAGTGGTACTCACGGCTGGCGGCGTGTGGGTATGGGTGGTAGTGGTACTCACGGCTGGCGTCCTGCTTGGTCCGGTTGCTGGCCTGCCGGTCCTCAGACGAAGCAAACTGTTCCGACACCAGCTGCGCCAGACCTGTGCGCCGTAATTAATTTAAGGAAATGATGTTATTGGAAATTTATTTATTTTTTAATTGATTCTTAGGAATTCCAAAGAATTGCTACATATACAAACTTTGAAGGTTTATAAAAATAGAATAAAAAGGTTTTTAATATCTAATACACTATAAGTGTTACTGAATACTTAGACGACAGAATATTATGTAATTTTTATTTTTTTTATAATTTTTATCTTTTTTTTATTTAACTATTGACATTCTGTTTGGTTAATATTGTGACATTTAAATTTATAATCCTATGTGACCTAATAATTAATAATTCTAATGACATTCAGTAATAATAATCAATCCAAATCTTTGTTTCCAACTATTTTCTACTTTTGTATGCTGAAAAAGCTAACATAGCGTTTAAAAATGTTATTTAACACCCTAATGTTACCTATGTTCACAATTAATTAAATGAATTTGAATTTGATGTTGTACCCGGTGTGGCAGAAGGCTTATCTCCTTTCTCGCGGAATATTTTGAGCTGCAGTAAATTGGGATGCGTATACGCGTCAATTCTATTAAGTGACCACTTTTATGAACTTATTTACTTCATTCGTTTCGGTCCTAAGCTTGTATAATCTTTAATTTTTACGAGATTTTTGTACGTGAGGTGTAGAGACCTCCTTTACAAGAAACATTAAGCTTTACGGGAATTTGGCTTGCACTGCATCTTTTGTAATGAAGAATCCAAATAGCACGTCACTGTGCAAAAATAATTTACTTAGCTTTTGCCAGTTACTGAACAAAAATGACTACTAGAAACCAGTAATTACAATTTCTCGAATTTATTTCATCATAGATTTACTATCTTTGTATATCAATGTTCAAATCGGATTGAAAAAGACCCAAGCAAGTCGAGAACATGAAATACTACCATAACGTTCACGTAACTGTGGATAAATGGCAAGCTGCATGGAAGTTTGTGATGCAGAGTACGAGTAATGTATGTACGCACTGTAGACGGCCTGCGCGGGCGGCGGGCGGTAGTCGGCGGCGGCGGGCGCGGCGCTGGTGTCGAGCGCGCGCCAGGCCGCCAGCAGCGCGGGCGGCGCGGCGCCGGCGCCGGGCCGGTACACGGCCAGCTGGCCCGTGTGGCCCGCCACGGCCAGCAGCGCGTGCGCGTGCGCGTTGAGGTAGGCCAGCGCCGTGATGCGGCCCCAGGCGGGCTGCCAGGCGCCCACACAGAGCTTGGCGGCCGTGCCCCAGTCCCACACGCCGAAGTTGTGGCGGAAGGCCACGGCGGCGTGCTGCTCGAAGGGGTGGAACTGCAGCACGCCGGCCGGCAGCGGGCAGCGCGAGTGGAACGCCGCCGTCTCCAGCCGCGACACGCGCGCCGCGCTCAGCCCTGGCGCCGATTTTAATGAACACTTATTAATACAAAATGCAAATAAACACTATATAACTAATACAAAGGACAGTGGGCCAAATAAACCCAACTCCACCACGGTCCAGACTACTAATCTGAGGCCTTAGTACGAGTTTGATTTACGTTTGAAGTATTCGAAACGAGTACGCGTTCGGCATTCTGATTGGCCGGCGCCAATGAAGCAACCAATCAGAGCGCCGAACGCGTACTCGTTACGATTACTTTAAACGTAAGACAAACTCGTACTAAGGCCTCTGAAAGGTATCACAGCAATATACCTCAGGTACAGGGTTACAGGTTGAGTCGAACTAAATCCTATAAGAGGTGGTGGTAGTATGCATCATTCCTGACCGATTTGTTTAAGGAACCCCATATCCCAAACTAAGCCGGTCTCAAGATATTGACCTTTGAAGTAATTTTATAAAAAATCCAGATTTTGGTCGATTGTCTGTCTGTATAACCGTTTTAAAATCAAAAACTACTCGACGGATTTTAACGAAACTTGGTACAATTATTTTTCATACTTCTGAGCTGATTATAGTATACTTCTCATCACGCAACAATCAATAGAAACAGAGCAGAGAAGGGAATGGAAATGTTGGGAAAACGGAAAAGTTACTCCAATTTTTAAACTTCGCGTGTGCAACTTTAATGATTAAAGCTACACAGAAGTCATGTAGGACGGAAATGTTTTCCTTAAAATTATATTATAAAAATATCCCACGACTGCATATGTCTATCGTTTATGGTTGCGTCATAATAACACGTGCAACGCCTTAGCTGCAAAGCTTAATTAACTATCTAAACATATATTCATATAATAAATTTCTGTCCTAGAATTAAAAAAACTGACTTAAAAACCAAAAAAGCTAATATCAATCAAAAAGTAAATAACAAAACGCAAAAAATAACTACATATATCGATAGATAGATAGTTTTACCACTTATTATACCATATATACAAAGTTCTAATCAATATAAATTTGTCTGTCGGCTCCATCATCAGGTCGACTCCAGATACTTCTATCAAATTGTAGTGTTTAAAAATCATAATTGAAAAACATAATAGACGCATTAATCGCCCGTACAATTTTCGAAAGTTCCCCTCGGTTTCCCTAGGATTCCATCATCAGATCCTGACAAACCTTACAAACAAAACAAGTCGTTTTTTTAAATCGATTCACAAATGGGGGAGTACCTACCTCCTTCTTTTTTGAAGTCGGTAAATATAATTATGAAGTAGGGTGTGTTACTGACTGAATTTGCGTGTTTGTGCGTATTTTTGTTACTCAGTCGCAAAAACGCAGGCTGAAGGGACCGGGATGATATTTGGAACGGGGGTACATTACGGCATAAAGTAACACATAGGCTATTTATCACCCCCGGAAACGCGGGCGAAGCCGCTGGCAGAAGCTAGTAGAAACTATATTTGAAATTTACATAAAAAATAGACAGACGGTATGTTTGTTTCATGCACTTATAAATTTTGAAATTTGTCAATTGGAGTGAGACAAGCAGAGAAAGTACCTTGAGCATGCGCGCGCAGGCGATGGTTGCGTGCGGCGCGCCACGCGCGCTCGTGCTGCGCGCGGCTCTCCACGTCGGCCGCGCCCTCGCCGCCCTCCGCGCCCTGCTCCGCGCGCGCGAACTGCGCCGCCGCCCACTCCACGAACTGCGTCGTCACTATGGCTTTCTTCACCGGCTGACCTGCACCCCGACTCGTGTATTGCATACGTTTCACGTCGACGACATTTACCTATGGTGCGATACTGACTAGAGCTGGACGAAGTGGAGTCCCGGTCGCGGTGCGGCACGGAGTCCTCAGAGGCTGCGTGCGGCAGACGCGCGGCGCGGCGGGTCGCCGGCGCCGGAGACGCGGGGGCCCGCGCGCCCGGCGACGGCGGCAGCGACGCCGGCTCGCGCCGCGACAGCTCCAGCTCGCGCCCCACGCTGTCCACCTGCACACCGCCACACCGCGCTACTAACTGCGTACTACACACTACGGCTACTGACGCGACGGCGGCAGCGACGCCGGCTCGCGCCGCGACAGCTCCAGCTCGCGCCCCACGCTGTCCACCTGCACACCGCCACACCGCGCTACTAACTGCGTACTACACACTACGGCTACTGACGCGACGGCGGCAGCGACGCCGGCTCGCGCCGCGACAGCTCCAGCTCGCGCCCCACGCTGTCCACCTGCACACCGCCACACCGCGCTACTAACTGCGTACTACACACTACGGCTACTGACGCGACGGCGGCAGCGACGCCGGCTCGCGCCGCGACAGCTCCAGCTCGCGCCCCACGCTGTCCACCTGCACACCGCCACACCGCGCTACTAACTGCGTACTACACACTACGGCTACTGACGCGACGGCGGCAGCGACGCCGGCTCGCGCCGCGACAGCTCCAGCTCGCGCCCCACGCTGTCCACCTGCACACCGCCACACCGCGCTACTAACTGCGTACTACACACTACGGCTACTGACGCGACGGCGGCAGCGACGCCGGCTCGCGCCGCGACAGCTCCAGCTCTACATTTCTGTATAATCTTATATCTTATCTTATACTCTTATATAAAGCGGAAGAGTTTGTTTTTTTGTTTGTTTGTTTGAACGCGCTAATCTCCGTAACTACAAGTCTGATTTGAATAATTATTTTTGTGTTGGATAGTGCATTTATCGAGGATGGCTATAGGCTATAAAATATGACGCTACGACCAATAGGAGCTGAGCAGAGCGCGTGATTGACTGCACGGTTGGTGCGGTGGCTGAACAACCGGCTGCCGAGCAACGTGTCGCGGGTTCGATTCCCGCACGGAACAACACTTTGTGTGATCCACAAATTGTTGTTTCGGGTCTGGGTGTGATGTGTATGTGAAATTGTATGTTTGTAAAAGCACCCACGACACAGGAGAAAATCCAAGTGTGGGGCAACGCTTATTAAAAAAAAACCGCGCGGAAGTAGCTGTTCTCGATATAAAACATTCGATTCGGTAATTACCAGCATTTCAGTTTAGTCTATAAAAATTGTTTTGACTGCTTATTGTATAGGGTATATAATTGCAAATTGTGTAGCTGGAGAGAAGAGTTAGAACCAAGAGATGCTCACCAAATCCTTCTAAAAATTAAAGACGTGATGGAGAGCCCCTTCATCCTAGCGTTTGCTTACTGTAAGCGTTCGATAAACGTTTATTGAACGTCTACGGTACACAAAAATATTATTATGCTATACTAAAAATAATGTGATTGCAGTAGACCATGTTCCTAAAGATATATGTTACCTGATTGGCAATGTAGTTAATAATTTCGTTGGCCATCTGCGAAACCTGCGGGTGCGGCTCCCGCGACATCATGGTAAGGATGTTCCACAGCTTCATGTACACCGAGCCGAACCCTGGTGGACAGAACAGCCTCAGTACATGTACAGTACATACGTGGAAGAGAAGTGAAGGGAAGAGGGGAGAGGGAGAGGGGAGGAGAGAGGGGAAGGTAGACAGTTACCGATGAAGGACAGCGCGAGCGCGGCTGCGTGGCGCGCCAGTGCGTGGTGGTGGGGGTGGGGGTAGAGGTGGGACAGTTACCGATGGAGGGCAGCGCGAGTGCGGCTGCGTGGCGCGCCAGTGCGTGGTGGTGGGGGTGGGGGTAGAGGTGGGACAGTTACCGATGGAGGGCAGCGCGAGTGCGGCTGCGTGGCGCGCCAGTGCGTGGTGGTGGGGGAGGGGGTAGAGGTGGGACAGTTACCGATGGAGGGCAGCGCGAGTGCGGCTGCGTGGCGCGCCAGTGCGTGGTGGTGGGGGGGGGGGTAGAGGTGGGACAGTTACCGATGGAGGGCAGCGCGAGTGCGGCTGCGTGGCGCGCCAGTGCGTGGTGGTGGGGGAGGGGGTAGAGGTGGGACAGTTACCGATGGAGGGCAGCGCGAGTGCGGCTGCGTGGCGCGCCAGTGCGTGGTGGTGGGGGAGGGGGTAGAGGTGGGACAGTTACCGATGGAGGGCAGCGCGAGTGCGGCTGCGTGGCGCGCCAGTGCGTGGTGGTGGGGGAGGGGGTAGAGGTGGGACAGTTACCGATGGAGGGCAGCGCGAGTGCGGCTGCGTGGCGCGCCAGTGCGTGGTGGTGGGGGAGGGGGTAGAGGTGGGACAGTTACCGATGGAGGGCAGCGCGAGTGCGGCTGCGTGGCGCGCCAGTGCGTGGTGGTGGGGGAGGGGGTAGAGGTGGGACAGTTACCGATGGAGGGCAGCGCGAGTGCGGCTGCGTGGCGCGCCAGTGCGTGGTGGTGGGGGAGGGGGTAGAGGTGGGACAGTTACCGATGGAGGGCAGCGCGAGTGCGGCTGCGTGGCGCGCCAGTGCGTGGTGGTGGGGGTGGGGGTAGAGGTGGGACAGTTACCGATGGAGGGCAGCGCGAGTGCGGCTGCGTGGCGCGCCAGTGCGTGGTGGTGGGGGAGGGGGTAGAGGTGGGACAGTTACCGATGGAGGGCAGCGCGAGTGCGGCTGCGTGGCGCGCCAGTGCGTGGTGGTGGTGCACGTTGCGAGTGTCGGAGAGCGCGTCCCAGCCCTGGTCCACGCGGCCGCCGCGGCCCGCCTCCCTGCGACAGTCGCTCGTTACTGCTCGCTGTCCACTGCCAGCCAGTACCTGGTTACTGCACTGTCCGCTACTCACCTGTCACTCTTGCGCACTCTCTCCTGGATGTACACCGCGATAAAGTGTTGCTCAAATATCAACACCATCCATTGTATAGCTGCAATTGAAAAACATTTGAAAGCTAATGTATAGTTTCATTTAGTCGGAAAAACTTGAAATGTATTTCGGGAGTTTTGATTAATATAATGTCTAGAAGGAGTGTCAGTTCCCGAAAAGCGGGACAAAAGTGTTCACTGCAATGCACTTTCATATCACACTTCTGTCCACCACGAAGCAGCCCATGCAGGCTGATATTCTTCCTCGAGTGGCGCGCGTGGATCACAACGCGTTAGCCGTTACCCTACTCCCGCCCATATAGCGGATGACTGGCTCCCCTTGTCAGTCGCCCGCAGACCTGTCCTGCATAGGCTCCATAGAGTCCATATCCTACCACCTCGCGGCGTTGACGACCGGCACGTCGACGGCGGGAGGGGAGGGTGTTAGACGCCTCCCCTTCCCTTTCAGCCGCCTCCTTTGCTAACATGACACGTTCCCAGAAGGAAGCGACTCCGTCCCATGCACTCTCACTGTCGACCATAGCTCGCACTACGTTCGCAATGAGAGATCATTATCAATACACTCTCCGAGCGTATGCCGCGCCGTGTCCTCCAGATTATTTATTGAACTAACACTTACCTACGGTTCATTTATAGTTTCGACAGTTATTTTGAAATGATTAAAATCGATTTAGTTATATTTTTTGATGGAAAGCGTACAACTGTATTTTATGTAGAGATGTATTTAGTTAAAAATGTCTTAATATGAATATTTAATTTGTAGCGACACTAACGTGTTGACATTTTTTATGTGTTCGTTGTCAAGTGCGTAGCTGCGCCTGCGACCCTATAGCGTTAGCACGCCAGTCGTCTCCCAGCTTTGGTGTTAACCAGTAATATTTTGTAATATTATAGATTAGTTGTGAATTGTGTATTTCTTAGAACAATATAAACACAAAGTTTTACCTATTTTATTTTGGATTTTCATAGAACACACGAACTATTCTGGAGTCAAGTGAATTTAAATAAGAATACACACCAACATTCTAAAAATTATTCTTTTCATACGGAAAATAAATTACTTAACATAACATAACATCACGCCTTTTATCCACGAAGGGGTAGGGGTAGAGGTGCATATTATACCACTGTTTTTAATGTAAAACCCACTTTTCACTATTTATGTTATGAGTCCCATGTAATAGGGGTGAGCCTATTGCCATATACCGGGCCATTTCCAGATTCCGTGCTATTACTGAGAATTTTTAAAAAACCTAGTAATACTTTGCCCGACCCGGGAATCGAACCCGAGACCCCTTGCCCGGCAGCCGCACTTGCGACCACTCGGCCAACGAGGCAGCAATAAACTACTTGTATGACAAAATATAAATATCAACGAAGTGTCCAATAAAAAAAAAATATTTATGGGAGATATAAATGTGATGGGAGAATTTTTGTCGTAGCTGGTATTATTTTTGCCCCGTGTAAACCACAAGCCGCACACACTTATGCAAGAAATTTTAGATGGTGGATTATGTATAGTATGGTAATGGTATGATGGTGGATTATGTATAGTATGGTGATGCTCTATCTAGACATTATATAATCAAATTCGGGAGTTTTGATAAATGGCAATTTTGGAAATTTTGATGTACACTTTCCGTTTTCCAAAATCTCATTCCATAGCTTTTATTTTGTGACCTCGGAGAAACGGTGGGCAATAACAGCTTTTTTTCAAAATTGGCAACTTTGAAAAGTTCCGGAAATGTTTCCGGACTAAAGTATACCGGCGAGGATCTCCTGGCGCACGAGCGGCGAGGCGTCGGCGGGCAGGCGCGCGGCCAGCTGCACGCCGACCTGCTGGTCGAGCGCGTTGGCGTGCTCGGAGCGCGCGGCGCCGGCCGCCACGAAGCTGCCGAGCGCGAAGGCGCAGGCGGCGCGCAGCTCGGGCTGGCGGCTGCTGAGCAGCGGGAACAGCTTCTCGTGCGCCAGGTCGCGCACGCCGGCCCAGCGCGCCGCGTCGAACTGGCGCCACAGCCGGCCCAGGCACACGCACGCCCACAGCGCCAGGCGCGCGCAGCCGTCGTTCAGCTGCTCCAGGCAGATGGAGATCATCGAGCCCTGCGCCGGAACCTCATTTCACAACTAGTCTGCCGCCGCGTCGTCGCCCGACAAAAAGCAGCCCGTGTGTTATTCCGGACCACAATCTACCCCGGTCCCAGATTTCATCCTGACCTTTCAGCAGTTTTGCCATGATTGAGTTAAAAATCCTTACTTCCTTACTACCTCTATAATATTATAAATCAGAAAGTGAGTTTGTTTGTTTGTTCTGCTATCACGCCGTAACTACAAAACCGATTGCTTTGAAATTTTGCAGACGTAAAGTTAGAAGTCCAGAATAAATCATAGGGTACTTTTTATCCCGGAAAAATGTGATATTAGCTTAGATGGCGCTGTGTGTATTCGTATAGATGGCGCTGTATGCCATTTAAAACAATTCAACTAATTACCTACTAATTGGAAATTTCACGCTTTAATCTATAGCGCTTATTTGGTGTTAATCTACACTTATTCGATGCACTTTTCGACTCATCTATTTGCTGTTTTATATGTAAAAATACTTAAAAAACACAACGGTAACGTTGTGTAGTTGTTACGCTACTTGACGATAGATGACGCTGAGTGTTTATAAAACGGGGTAGCGCTGTTTTTTAAGTATTTATCGCTTTGAAATTTTGGTTCCAACCATTTTACATTAAATTGCGTATTTTATAGATTTTAGGTTGTTAAAGGTACCCGAAACTGGTGTCTATGTAGTCAATCATTTTAGTAGTAGTAGTAGTAGTATAGTTACGCTACTTGGCGATAGAGGGCGCTGAGTGTTTATAAAACGGGGTAGCATTGAGTTTTTCGCTTTTAAATTTTGGTTCCAACCATTTTACATTAAATTGCGTATTTTATAGAGTTGTTTATGGAGTTTTTTTAGGTTGTTAAAGGTACACGAAATCATAGTGGCAACAATACTCAACAATTAGCAGATATATTGTACGCTGTTCTTTCAACTCTCGATGGATGGCGTTAGGATCGATTAGATGGCGCTATGGTTTCGTTACCGGCGAAAGTATAGGTTCCGAGCTTCCGAAACAATTATGTTTCGGTGTACGTATCTAGCACTATTATTGATTTTTATTTGTTCGCTCTGAAGGTCTGATTAGTCAAGTGTTATTTTTTCTAGGTAGATATTATTATCTAAAGTAGTAATTTCTTTTCATCGTTTTAAGTCGCTTTGTTCATTGTTTACGTTGATTGATACAGTAGCTATATAAGGTGTTAATAAAATAGCTTTAAATATTTTATGAGGTTGGTGAGAATCAATTAACTGACACGTATAGCAAAAAAAAAATAACAATTTTAACGACTTTTATTTTTAACAAAAATAAAGGAGTTGGTTTAACTTTTTTGTGCAAACCGTACGCGGGGCTGCGCTTGCGGCCCGAGCGAAGCAATGGCGCACCGTCACCGTCCCCATGTTATCGCAATCTCTCTCTCTTTCTCCCTCTCTCCCGTTCGCTAGTTGCCCCGCTCTCTTTCCCACTTCTCTCTCTCTCGATAGCCAGTTGACCGATAGCTGTCGCGCGGGAAGGGTGTGGCCCTCAGTGTCGTTCAGTGTTGTGTCCGATCAATCGCACGCGCCATTTTTTATTGTTTGTTGTTCAATATTCAATAATTCCGTTTACGTACAGTAACCGCAAGTACTTAGACATGTTAATGTGGTACATTAGAAGTGGCGAAAATTGTTAGAGTAATGGAACGCATCCAGTATTAGTTTGGCCTGTTAATGTTTGGTGGCGCCACTGTACTTCTCTCTCCTCACGCCATTGTTGTAATATTGTTACTTGTTTTCTACTTTTCTCAGAATAAACCAATATCTTAATATATTCCACACGCGTTTTAATTGCCACAATCACGCAACTTTCCTTCATGGTAACAGAGCGTGGTTCAGATGTGGCATTGTGTGGAATAATAACATTATTACCGAATACCGGCCGGCATATTGAAAAGTGAGGTTAGAAAACGTACGTGACCGTTACAATTGGATCTGAAATTCTTCGAAATGAGCTTGACAAATATCTTTAATATACAAAAACTTGTGGGCAGAGAAAACTTTGCCACATGGAAGTTTTGCATGAAAGCATATTTAGAGCACGAAGATCTGTGGAGCTGTGTGGAGCCGAAAGACAATAAACCCATTGACTCAAGTAAGGACATCAAGGCAAAGTCAAAATTAATATTGCTGTTGGATCCTCAAAATTACGTACATGTGCAAAGTTGTACGACTGCCAAGGAAGTTTCGGAGGATTTGCTAAAGGCATTCGACGACAACGGATTAACGAGAAGAGTTGGCTTACTGAAAGACCTGGTAAATACTACTCTGGAGTCTAGTGGAAATGACATATGTCAATAAAATTATAACGACAGCACACAAGCTGCGCAATATAGGATTCGAAGTTAACGACGAATGGCTGGGCACCCAGATGCTGGCTGGTCTACCCGAGATCTACACTCCTATGATAATGGGCCTTGAAAGTTCTGGCGCAAAGATTAATGCCGACCTTATCAAAACTAAACTTCTACAAGAGGTAAGATCAGTAGATACCAGCAATGCATTGTATATCAATCCAAGTAATAAGAAAATAGTTAGGAACAGTAATCAGCTAGCAAAGCCAAAGGGGCCTAGATGTTACAAGTGCAACAAGAATGGCCATTTTGCTAAATTCTGCAAACAAACAAAGAAAACAGAGAGCAAAGAAAATTCAAGTTTTGTAGCGGCGTTTTCAGCAACAACTGACAAAAACATGTCAGTAGAATGGTTTGTAGACTCTGGTGCATCTATGCATATGTCTGGGAGAGCCGATTGGATGTACAACGTCACCGAGCCACCACCAGTAAAAACTGTTACTGTGGCCAATAAGGAACCATTAGCTGTAAGAGGAGTAGGGTGTGTGGACTTGCACACTGATCGGAAGACTACCTCGTGTGTTCATAAGTTTAGAGACAAATTAAAAGTTGCATATGACGGTGCCTACGGTTACTAGCTTTACCGTGGGTACTTTATTTTTATAAGAAAAAATTAGAATTCAAATTAAAAATGTCTTGTTTGTCCCCGGGTTGGCAGCAAATCTCCTGTCAGTTAGCACTATTGTTAAATGTGGGTATAAGGTTATTTTTAATAACAAACGATGAAGTCTATAATAAAAAAGGTGAGTCAATATGCAACGCTACCTTGAACAACAACTTGTATGCCATGAATACTAGCAGAGAGAAGGCTAATTTAACCAGTGCTGCTGATGGCAACTATACTTACCTGTGGCACTTGCGAATGGGTCACTTAAATTTCTCAGATGTTAAGAAGCTACCCCAGTGTGCTGAAGATGTGTTTCTGGCTCTGAATAAAAGCAATGTCACATGCACTCATTGCCTCGAAGGTAAGCAAACCAGACTTCCTTTTAAAGGTATTGGTACTAGAGCAATTAGACCACTAGAAATTATCCACTCAGATTTGTGCGGTCCCATGGAGAATTCATCATATGGAGGTATGAAATATTTTATTACCTTCATTGATGACTTTACTAGAATGACTCATGTGTATTTTCTCAAAGATAAAATGAATGTGTTGGAAACTTTTAAGGATTTTAAATCAATAGTTGAGAATGTATTAGACCTAAAGATCAAAAATATTCGCACTGACAATGGCAAAGAATACTGTAACTTTAACTTTGAACAATTTTTATCTTTACATGGCATCATACATCAAACGTCTACCCCGTATACTCCAGAACTCAATGGACTAGCTGAGAGGATGAACAGGACTCTAGTGGAACGAGCCCGCACCATGCTGTTCCATGCCAACATAGAGAAGAAATGCTGGGCTGACGCTGTGGCAACAGCTGCCTACATTGTCAACCGATGCCCCACTAAATCTTTAGAAGGTAAGACCCCTTTTGAGCTATGGAAAGGAAGAAAACCCAAGCTTTCACATATGAGAGTGTTCGGCTCTATTGCCATGGTACATGTACCTAAAGAGAAACGCCAGAAGTGGGATCGAAAATCTAACAGAATGATATTTGTGGGGTATTGTGAGAACTCAAAGGGATACCGCCTGATGGATCCCAAAAGTCACAAAATAATTAAAAGCAGAGATGTTACATTCATAGAGGATATTAATGACAATGCCAGTGTAAATATGCCATGTGATCCTAATGTTTCAGTCAAGGAGAGCCAGGCAGAATGCCCTGTTTCACCAAATTGTGAGAAACCAGACAGGTCTACCAGCCTCAAATATGAAGTACCCACTACGGAGCCTACAGTAGTATCTAAAGACTCTGCCTCACAGGACAGTGCAGGTAACAGTGAGGACTCAAGTGAGTACGAAACTGACTCTGGGGAGTTAGATGCAACCTATCGCCCTCCTCGTTCAATAAGACAGGATTACAGAAATAATATGACACTAAGGTCACGAGATAAACAAAACATCATGACATGTGAAAAAAAGGGATTTCTATGTACATTTACAGATTTTATGGATCCACAAACTGTTGAGGAGGCCCTGTCAACACTTCAAGCTGCTGAATGGAAGCAAGCAATGGACAAGGAGTATAATTCATTAATTAGAAATGGCACTTGGAGCTTGACAGACCTTCCATCAGGCAAGAGAGCACTACCATGCAAATGGGTGTTCAAAACAAAGACTGATCAAGGTGGGAATGTTGTTCGGTATAAGGCCAGACTGGTAATTAAAGGATATACACAGAAAAAGGGCTCGGACTATGAAGAAACCTACTCACCTGTTATCAGATACACTACGATTCGTTATTTGTTCGCGTTGGCAGCTAAATATGGACTTAACATAGATCAAATGGATGCTGTGTCAGCTTTCTTTCAAGGAGAAATTGACAAAGAGATATATATGCAGCAACCGGTAGAATATCAAACTGGATCTCAAGTATGTTTGCTACGCAAGTCCATATATAGGCTGAAACAGGCCAGCAGGCTGTGGAACATGAAACTTAACACTGTTTTACAAAAACTTGGGCTAAAACAGTCTCGAACCGACTCCTGTGTGTATTTTTTTTTTTTAAATAAAGTTGCCCCACACTAGGATTATCTCCTGTGTCGTGGGTGCGTTTACAAACATTCACACATTGTTCACAGCTCAAGAGTCAGCTAAAAATGTATTGAAGGAGAAGCTAAAAAAACTCTTTTGAAATGAAGGATATTGGTCCTGCGAGTCAGTGTGTGGGTCTACACATTACTAGAGAAGGAGATAAGGTGATGGTAGACCAAGAAAAATATATAAAGGATATTTTGAAGCGATTCAACATGTCTGACTGTAAGCCAGTAAAACGCCAATTGAAGTTGGCCTGAAATTTGATAATACACAGGATAACGAATTCATAGAAGAATGTCCTTATCAACAGGCAATTGGATGCCTACTCTACGTGGCTCAGGGCACTCGACCTGATATTTCTTTTGCAGTGAACACATTGAGTAGGTTTAATAAAAAACCTAATACCACACATTGGACTGCTGTAAAAAGAATATTGAGATACCTACAGGGTACAAAGGACTTTAAATTAATTTATACTAAAGATGGTAACGAGGATGTCACTGGGTACTGTGATGCAGACTGGGCAGGTGACGTGCAGGACCGCAAGTCGTGCACGGGTTATGTATTTATGTTGCAGGGTGGAGCCATGTCCTGGGGGTCACACAAGCAGCAGACTGTGGCCCTCTCCACCGCTGCCGAGTACAGTGGATGTCCTCCGCAGAGGAGCCCGCTGGTTATCTACTGCGATAACCAGAGTGCAGTAAAACTTTCACTCAATGATGGTTATCTTCCTCGATCCAAACACATTGACATTCGCTATCATTTTTTAAAGGATCATGTTAGACATTTAATAATAAAGTTTTGTTATATAAAAGGAGAGAAAATGATAGCTGATAGTTTAACTGAAGGTACTACAGTGGAAAAGCATTTGTATTGTGTAATGAAAATGGGGTTGCGTTCCAAGGGAGGGTGTTAGAGTAATGGAACGCATCCAGTATTAGTTTGGCCTGTTAATGTTTGGTGGCGCCACTGTACTTCTCTCCTCACGCCATTGTTGTAATATTGTTACTTGTTTTCTACTTTTCTCAGAATAAACCAATATCTTAATATATTCCACACGCGTTTTAATTGCCACAATCACGCAACTTTCCTTCAAAAATGTATCTGCAGCTCGTACTATGTACCAGGAACTGTATGGTGCTCAACGACGAGTACCGGCTTTATAGACAATACTGGGAGCTTACCAGCGTTTACTATATTATGGTCAGTTTCGTCCTCCCCAAGCAGATGCCGCAGGCCGCGGCTTGCCGGAGAAGAACGAGTTCTCGACTACTTCCACGAGAATCAGGTCGCAGGTCGTGACTTAGGAATAAGTCACGTTACCGCATGGAATATGCTCCGTGAAGAAGGCCAGGCCGGCCCACTACCACAGAGCAGCTCGCGAGTATTTAGATGTTACCTATCCAAATCGCTGAATAGACCGTGGTGGACTGATTGCATGGCCACCTCGATCCCCGGACCTCATTCCCTTAGATTTGTATATTTGGGGTCGTGTTAAGGACTTAGTGTACAGACTGTACAGCCACAGTGGTAGTGAGATTAGAGACGCGGACGAATTGAAAATACGCATGTAAATGAAGTTTATCACCCTTCATTCAGTTTGAATTTGCCGCGCTTAACTTGATTCGAATTTGGCGCGTCATCGGTGTGTGATGTTTGAAGTTTATTAGCTATGTCTCGTTGGATGACATTACTAGGTTATGTGTAAAATAAAATACCGGTGAATATAAAGTAATAAGTGAAATTATAGCTTAAATGTTGTTTCTCTTTTCAGGTGAGGATTGTTATTGATTGTAAATACCTTACCATTGTATTTGATTGTTAAAACATATTGTTTATAAAAATAAACTCTCTTTTCAGAGCAACGCATTTCGCAATTATTTTATCGACAGTTACAAGTCATTAAATTAGAACATTATAAAACAACATTTCTGCAATCATCTAACAAGGATGGACAAACTAAGATTTGAATTTGTATTAAAAGCAGGTGAAGACCCAAAATCAAACATTATCTGCATAACTTCAATTACGAATTCCAATGGAATTACGTTTTCAATCCCTGAACAACTCCAACCGGCTAAATTACATGATGCAGTGATTAAAACTCAAGCTTTTCAAAAAGTGCGGAATACTCTACAAAAGAGACATGATAAAAGACAGATTTGGATTTCAGTTACGCCAGAAATAAGTGATGGGTACCTAGATGAGGATGGAAATATGCAGTTTAAAAATTATTTTTTAGAGGAAACAAGGCAAGAGACATGTAAACAGACTTCTACAACTAGTATTTCAGAAGAGGCTTTGACTACATTTCTAGAAAATTTCACTGGAATTATGAAGGATAAATCTAAACCCCATAACATTAGAAAGCTGACAGAAAAATTCATAATAGATAAATTCACAATGAAAACCTCAAATGCAACTCAATGGATGAATATTTTTGAAACAGAATGTACTCGTTTAGGAATAGAAGAAGATACTATGAAGATTGAAGCCCTTCGTTTATTTTTAGAAGATGCCTGCCTGGATTGGTATAGTTCTATGCTCATTAAATACACTGTGAATTCGGATTGGTTTACTTGGAAACAAAATTTTTGTGAAACATATGCGGACAAAGGGTGGTCGCCAATCAGGTATGCCATTTTATTCAGATATAGACAGGGATCATTATTAGAATATGCTGTGAAAAAAGAAAGATTGTTATTGGAAGTAAACAAATCAATTGATTCTTCAATTTTAATTGATTTGATTGCTACGGGACTCCCAAATTTTATAACTGATAAAATTGAAAGAGACAACTTAAAAGATACAAAAGATTTATTTAATAACATTAGAAGCTTAGAACACTTGGTAAATAAAAAGAATATAGGTGATAAGAAAATTAAAGTTTTTGAAAGCAAAATTAGAGTAAAAGATTCAAGTATAAAACCGTGTAGAATTTGTGAACAAGAGAACAAAGGTAATCGGTATCATCCCGAATCAGCATGCTGGTTTAAAAATAAAAATGCTGAGCGACCAAAACAAGATCAAATAAGAAATGTAAATAATTCTGAATTAGAAATAGAGTTAAATGAAATGAATCCAAAAAACTGCTAATTCCACCATTAATCAAAATAAAATTATTACTAAATGATACCTTAGAAATTACGGGCATATATGATTCAGGATCAAACGTGTCTCTAATAAATTCGAAATTGCTATACTTGAAAAATAACTCTGATAGTAATAATAATAACTTTAATAATGTGAACTTGAAAACGATTAATGGTGTGAAAAAAACCAAAGGGATGGTAAAATTAAAGATAAAAATTTTTGATATTGAAAAAGAGGTGTATGTTTTTGTGATAGATGATGAAAACTTTGAATATGATTTCTTAATTGGATTAGACTGTATAGAGAAATTTCATCTTATTCAAAATGATAATTTACAAATTAAACAAAATATCACTAATTACAAAATAAAAGATAATAAAGAAGAAATACAACTAAAAAGTTTAAAAATAAATAGTAAAGAGGAAGAGAAGGGTAAATTATATTCTGTTAAAAATAAATATATTAATTATAAAGTTAACTTTAATGAACACATTGAAGAGAAAAACATTAATATTTCCATAAATCACTTGGATATTAAAAAACAGACACAAATAGAGGAATTAATATGCAAATACAAATCTCTTTTTGCCAGAGACAAATATGATATAGGTACAGTAAAAGGATACGAAGCACATATTGATCTATTAATTGATAAATATTGTAGCAAAAGACCATATAGGTGTAGTATTGAAGATAAAAAGGAAATAGAACAACAAATATCCAGGTTATTACAAGAAAACTTAATAGAAGAGTCATATAGTCCATTTGCTGCACCAGTGACTTTAGCATATAAAAAGGAAGAAGGAAAAAAATCAAGACTTTGCATAGATTTTCGTGAACTTAATAAAATTGTAGTTCCACAGTCACAACCTTTCCCACTAATAGAAGATATAATGGTCAAGGCAAGACAATGTAAATATTTCTCAACACTTGATATTAACTCAGCATTTTGGGCTATTCCCTTAAAGATTGAAGACAGACAGAAGACAGGATTTGTTACCCAAGAAGGACATTTTCAGTGGACGTGTTTACCGTTTGGTTTAAAAACTTCTCCTGCAATTTTCCAAAGAATATTAAGTAGTATAATAAGAAAACACAAATTATCAGATTTCACTGTGAATTATATTGATGATATCTTGGTCTTCTCTAAAACATTCAAAGATCACATTAAACACTTATCTTTACTATTGGACGCAATATCAAAGGAAGGATTCAGATTGAAATTCGCAAAATGTAACTTTGCAAAGGACTCAGTAAAATATTTAGGTCACATAATTCAAAATAATACGATTACTCCATTGAAGGATAATTTAATTGCAATTAAAAACTTCCCTATACCAAAGACACAAAAAAACGTTAGACAGTTTTTGGGAAAAATTAATTTTTATGGCAAATATGTGCCAAATATATCAATTATATTAGAACCTTTGCATAATTTGTTGAGAAAAAGTCAAAAGTTTATGTGGTCAGATAAATGCCAAGAATCATTTGATACAATAAAAGAACTACTCTGCCAAAAACCTATCTTAACAATATTTGATCCAGAACTACCAATATACATTTATACAGACGCCAGTATACAGGGTATAGGTGCTGTCTTAAAACAACCACAGCACAATGGAGAAGAAAAACCTTGTGCATATTTTTCAAGAAAATTAAACAATGCCCAAAAGAAAAAAAAAGCTGTATACCTTGAATGTTTAGCAATAAAGGAATCGGTAAAATACTGGCAGCATTGGCTCATTGGAAAAAAATTCATTGTTTTTACTGACCATAAACCATTGGAAAAAATGAATATAAAGGCTAGAACTGACGAAGAACTAGGAGATCTCACGTACTATCTGTCACAGTTTAATTTCGAAGTAATATATTCTCCAGGAAAATACAATGTGGAAGCAGACAGTTTAAGTAGAAATCCTGTACTAGAACCAAATGACAATCAAGATGAAATTTTAAAGGTTGTTAATTTAATTAAACTTGAAGATTTGAAGCTTGATCAGAAAAATAATGAAGACATAAAAAAGGGAAGCAAAAGACTAGAATTAAAAGATAATATTTATTATAAGAAAACAGGAAAAAAGACAAAGATAGTATTGTCAGAAGAATTTAGCAAAAATATTATAAAACAAATACATCATCATTTCTGTCATATAGGAATTCAACAATTAAAAAAGAAAATAATGCCCTTCTATACAGCGAAAAACTTGGCATACAACATAAAATTAATCTGTGAAAACTGTGAAATCTGCATTAAAAACAAGTCTAGAGGAAAACATAAATATGGACTTATGTCTCACCTAGGTCCTGCAACTTACCCTTTTGAAATAGTGTCTATAGATACCATTGGTGGATTTGGTGGTTCACGTTCTACAAAAACATATTTGCACCTTTTGGTCGATCACTTTACTAGATATGCCTATATCTTAACTTCTAAAACTCAGAATGCTAATGATTTTATAAAACTGATTCAAAAGGTGACATACGAAAATAAAATTGGTTTGATTTTTTCTGATCAATATCCAGGCATAAATTCAAAAAGTTTCAAAGAATTTTTAGATACAGAGAAAATAGCGATTATATTCACTGCAGTAAATGCTCCATTTTCAAATGGTCTAAACGAAAGATTAAACCAAACATTAGTTAATAAAATTCGATGCAAAATAAACGAAAAGAAGGATAAATTAGCTTGGACAACTATTGCCCATGAATGTATCCAAAGATACAATGAAACAGAGCACACAGTTACAGGATTTTCTCCAAAATATTTATTGGAAGGGAAAAACATTGATATTTTACCAGAAGAACTGAAAACTGAAAAATCATATAATAATTTAATGCAGGATAGAAAAATAGCATTGGAAAATACTCTAAGATCACACAGTTATAATAAAAAATACTTTGACAAAAACAGGAAAAATTATGACATAAAAACAGGAGATTTAGTATATATTGAAAACGGAAATAGGTTGAACAGAAAAAAATTAGATGAATTAAAAATTGGTCCATATAAAGTTATAGAAAAATTATCTAACACAATTTATAGAATAGATACAGGGCATAGGAAATGTGAATCTAACCTCTTCCATATAACGAAGCTGGTCCCAGTTCTTAAGGAGTGCTTAATGGCCTTTAATGGGGGGGGAGATGTAAATGAAGTTTATCACCCTTCATTCAGTTTGAATTTGCCGCGCTTAACTTGATTCGAATTTGGCGCGTCATCGGTGTGTGATGTTTGAAGTTTATTAGCTATGTCTCGTTGGATGACATTACTAGGTTATGTGTAAAATAAAATACCGGTGAATATAAAGTAATAAGTGAAATTATAGCTTAAATGTTGTTTCTCTTTTCAGGTGAGGATTGTTATTGATTGTAAATACCTTACCATTGTATTTGATTGTTAAAACATATTGTTTATAAAAATAAACTCTCTTTTCAGAGCAACGCATTTCGCAATTATTTTATCGACAGTTACAAGTCATTAAATTAGAACATTATACGCATAATAAAGGCGTTAGATATTATTAAAAGTGACAGACACATTATTGCGAGTGAAAAACAACGTAATACGTCGCGTCGTGCAAACTTGTGCATCGAACAAGGTGTTTTTTTTAAGGGGGGAAAATCATCGAATGACTGCTCCCGCCTGGGTGAGGCGGGAGGGAGTGTCAGACTCTTACTGATTAAAAACCACCCTGTTCCTTCTCCTGCACGTCGAGCCGGAGCCCCGGTTACCCGTTAGGTTCTCCGCGACATCGAACAAGGTGTAAGACACTTCCAGCATCTGCTGTAAATAAGGTAGACGCTTTGTTAATACTTAAGTATCTAGAGACGGGCATTTACTCCGATGAATACTTGTAAATGATAAATACCTAAGTAACTACCAACTACCTAGTACTAGTACTACTAACTACCGAAGTATTGGTTTTTGGTCGAGTTATTATTAGTATTTACCTATTCAAAAAATTGACATAATTAATCATTGTAGCTATGCTAATTTAATTATAAACATATCAATTCAGTTAAATAACATAATCTAAATCAAGTCGCGTGGTCGTTTATTAAAATGAAACATTATTAAGTTCAGTAGTAACATAAGCGCGCGGTACCACGACACCTGCGTCAGCGCGGTCGCTCGGGGCTTCGTCGACGGCCTAGTACGCCGTACGGCGCGCATATTAGGCTGTTTACGTGTAACACAAATAGTGGAATGACTTTAGAACGGTAGCTTTTTTTTAAATTATTTTTTCGTGATTAATTATGGAATAAATGTTTCAACAAAACCTTAGATTTCCTGCAGCTTTTATATTAACACCTTATATATTAGTTGGGTTAGATTAGCGAAGTGGTTTATTTCTAAGTAGATGTCTAAAGCAGTTAGGTTTTCGATAATAAAACGTATAATATAGTTTACCACATAGTTTTGGTTTAACATTGCAAATGAAACCCTTATAGAAAATAGAATTCTTTTATCTATCTTATAATATCTTAAAATAAAATAAATATCTTTCAATAAAAATGGGAAGATGGTATTTGTGGTAATGCGAAAATAACTCCTGTTGTTCTTTCACGCTAAACGGCTGAATAGATTTTAAAGAAATTTTGTATAAAGGTAGTTTGAGTCCTGGAAAAGCAAGGCTTTACCGCGGCAGAACTTCTCATTCCCACGGAAAAATCTAAAAATCGCGATATAACCGAATTCCACGCGAGCTAACAGCTATTTGTTTGTTTGCCTGTCTGAAACGGCAAAACGGAGGTACTTAATGCTATTTTTAAACTGAAGGTAGTTGAAGGGATGGATAGTCACATAGGCTTCTTTTTATCTTTTTGTGACGCGAGCGAAGCAGTGGGTAAAAGCTAGTAAATAATAAGTAAGATGATTATACTAATAGATACCTACAATGATGTTTGTTCTGTAAATACTTAATACATCATGACAATAATAATATACTAACGCCCGACTACTGTACGGCTACTTTAGGTTGTACTTAAATATCATGCCGTCACTATCATTTACAAAAAAAATGGCATTTGAGTATTAAATTTCAGTGAAATAACTTTAACATTGATGACATTCAATAATATATTTTTATTATGACTGTACAAAGATTAAGTGACTTGTATGAAATATCAGTAAATAACATACATGTAAGTATATACCTATTTACTTCTGCATGTAATATGCAAGTCAGATGAGGGCGATATTTATTATTTGACTTTTATAATAAGAAACACTAAAATAAACAGAGAACGTTAAATTTTGTGAGTGTCTAACCACTTTATACTTAATTAATTATTATGTTTATTTTGTGAGTGTCTAACCACTTTATACTTAATTAATTATTATGTTTATTTTGTGAGTGTCTAACCACTTTATACTTAATTAATTATTATGTTTATTTTTTTGGAATCCCAATAAAAGATACACTTACGTGCTAAAATATAATCCACCGGAAATTACAGTAACCTTGTAGTCTTTTTAATTAAAGGGAATCATGCGAATACAAACATATAGCAATTTAATGAAATAAAATTAAACTACAAAAATGTCAAGTAAAAATATAAAAGAAATGCAACATAACACAAGTAGAAACAAAAAAATTAAATGTTGTTTATGGCTTACTCATGTTACTGTTTGACCAGGAATTTGACTAGTTTCAAGCCATGCTAGAGCATAATATGAGTTTCTAATAATAATTAATTTAGTATGTCTCAGCACTTTATACTTGTTAGTCCTTTGAAATAGTCGGAGCTCACCTGCAGCGCGGCCTCCTGGCCGGCGGGGTAGTTGTCGACGATGCCCGCCAGCACGTACGCCGCCAGGGTTCTGTGCTCACTCTGTCAACCACACCTTGTAACTACATCTTTGTATCACTTCATCTACGTATTAATCTAGTAATCACATACAGAATACAGTGACTACTTCCTATAACATAAAGATCAATTTGACGCTTATAAATGATATTCTATTTTTGTTTATAAATTGTTGTTATTGTTATCTTATATGTTCATTACAATTGATAGCGGTTAGCGGTACAGAGAGTAAACAATGTCAGTGTTGTCTTCTAATTTTGTGACGATTACAATTAAAAATAAAACAAAAATGATGTAGACATCTAGCACGGAGTGATCAGGTATTTACAATTGTTTACCTAACGCACGCAATAGTCGCATCACAAACTCGCACGACCATCGTGTATTCGTATCTTACTAGGACACAGGGTTACAAAAGATAAATATATTACTTACTAGTTTTTTTTTAATGCTTTTGATCCAATCAAACGATCAGATTGTATTAAATATTCACATTATAGTTGTAACTAAACTATATTATCCATCAGATCCATTTATCAGGAAGGTATTGAGTACTTGTCAAACTATAGTTGTCACAAAATTAGAAGTCAGGTGAGAGGAGGGTTTAGAATATGAATTACGATTGATCTGGAAAACGGATAACTGACAGGTAACATCACTATGGTAACCAACATGAAGATTTTAAATTGTAATGTAACTTTTTAAAACATTATTCTCTGATTAATTAGTCTATTCAATGCGCTTCTATCGTAGACAGAGAATAGAGGTAGACATGCTCTTATTTGCGAGAGTGAGATGACACATATGTCAAAATGTGTATGTGTGAGTAGGACATAGCATTTTTTGTCTCTATTTGCGTATCGGTTTTTTTGTAGTTTACCATCAGTCTTTGATGGCAAAACAAACTGTTGAATCAACTGAAACTGTTGAAACAAATCAGAATATTTTCGATGATTTAAACTGTGATATGGGTACTTTGGGACTTTATTGACATTTATAATATTTAATGTCTCGCGATGGTGAATTGCTGTAAAAGTCGTAATGAACGAGATCAACCAAACATAACCGTCCATCGGTAAGTACCTATGGCCAACTATCGTTATCTCATACTGCATACGCTGAGGACTTGTCTACCTCTATTCTCTGTCTACGGTTTCTAAATATAAAGAGATGCTTCAATATTTAGGAAAGCGTGGAACGTAGTAATTAGTTTATATTGTAGATTAGATCGTTTCATTCTTTACAAGGACATTCATTGTTATGACATCTGTCATCTGTGACATACTACATTTGCCATTCTTCCTCTATTTTGTGACGACCATACGTACAATCGATTAAGTTAACGGACGACCATGATTAGACGATATTCGCTTGCACTCGACGCGAACGAACGCAAGGAAAACAGGTAGGTGGATAGCGACTTTGCCACAGGATTATGTTTAAGGAAAAGTGTCCTACCGTCAATTTTGCCGAACTGTACATATGGTGACCTAGCATTGGCATATAAATAGTACAGAACATAGACTCACGTCAACTGATGGATCTTGCAAGACAGACAGAAAATACTTGTGTCCTTTAGCATTGACCAGGTCCACTTGGCAGCTCTGTAACAACACGTATACTTGTATTCAGCGGGTTTGTAGCTGCATGGCACTCAACTAATGAAGCGATATTGGGAAGGACGTTGGTGTTGCTCTCGTACTGTATATACGTGCGTCGGTTTACTTGATATCAAGCAATGTACAAACAAATGGGCCGAGCAGTAACTCTATTAAATATAAATAACTAAAGCAACACCAAAATGACGTGAAATAGGAGATTGAAAAAATCGCATAGTTACAGGGTCGACGGCGATGATCTTCGCCCAGATGTAGACCATGGAGGGGCGCAGGTCCGGCGCGGAGGCCTGCAGCAGCTTGAGCATGTAGGGGAAGATGCCGACGTTGAGCACGGCGCGCGCCGCCCAGGCGCCCAGCGCCAGGAAGCGGCACAGCAGGCGCAGCGCGCGCACGCGGTGCAGCGTGCTCAGCAACACCTGCAGCACCATCGGCAGCTGCGCCGGCGCCGCGCGCGACCCGCGCCACTTGCCCAGCTCCAGCCACACCTGGAAGGCCGTGAGCTGGTCGCGGAAGAAGGGCGAGTGCGTGTACTCGGCCGGCTCGGGCCCGTGCAGGCGCGGCAGCTGCGCCAGCGCCAGGTCCAGCGTGTGCTCCCAGGCCGCCCACAGCGGGTGCGCCGCCAGCGACGGCAGCGCGGGCGCCGCCACCGGCGTGCAGTTGTACGAGCGCAGGATGCGGTCCGCCAGCAGGAAGTTGCGGCACAGCGACGCCGTCAGCAGGTCCGCGCGGAACAGCTGCTGGAACAGCTCCGGCGACAGCGAGCTCCAGGCGATCGTGTCCGTGATGGCCGTGAAGATCCAGTTGAGCTCGCCCAGCATGGTGCGGCGGTCCGTCACCTGGCCCGGGATCCTGCGCGGACACAGAGCGTTAGTGCGGGGCCAGGCGCAGCGGAGCGTCGCTAGGCGGGCCAGTACTTGTCGATGAGGTCGAGCACGTCGGGCGGCGCGACGCGCGTGCGCTCCCGCAGCACGAACCACTTCATGGCCATCTTCACGGGCGTGGTGAGGCAGGCCGTGAACAGGTCGGCGGGCAGCTCGGGGTTCATGGGCAGCGACTGGCCGGCCGCGCACGCCGCCAGCTGGATGCAGTTCTTGTACGACACGGGCGGCGGCAGGGTGGCGCCCTCCTCCTTGGAGTTCACTTGAGCCTGTCCAATACACCGTGAATGAGAACGCACGCGCAGACCAGTTCCGCGGCCGGCTCGGGACGTACCTCGTACTCGCGTTCGTGCTGTTCCGCGAACTGCTTGAAGTTTTCGACGATGACGCCGGCGTTGGAGCAGTCGTACACGTACAGCGAGGGCGCGCCCATCCACGTCTGCAGGTCGTACATCGACAGGGGGATGTATTGCGTGTAAGCCTAGTGCACAAAAGTTGCACAGTTAGAGAAACGGTTTCAAAAAGTTTAGTAAACAAAGTTCAGTATGTTAAGTCTCGTTACCCTGTTGAACACCCATATCTCCCCCTGCGCGGTGGGCTTGGGCACGCCGTGGCCGTTGTAATGGAACAGCACCCGCTCGTCCTTGGCGTTGCGACGGAGGGAACAACACAGCTTCTTCACCTACAACAGGTCGTTACATACAATAAATACAGATGCGTTACTGATAGTAATTATATACAAAGAAGCTTTACTATTTGTGTTGGGACGACTGCCTCGTTGGTCGACTTATCTTGGTTTCTGGACGTGGTTTGTATAAATGCACGAGTAACACACAATGAGAATGGACCTTCCGTGACGAGTAAAGTGTGGTCGGTCGATGTGACGCGTGGCCGTGTTCAAGGATGAGCTCATACGCTGAAGGTCGTCCGGCGCGCCCTCAGTAATTATTACCTAATTTACGCTCGCCAGCCGGGCGACACTCAAATATTTGTGGGTTAACACTATTTAAATACAATGCTTGCTGTGTTACATTTGCCAAGAATATCTACTTTAGTCAGTACAGGTTAACATATAATAATACACTACAAGTTGAATATGTACGCGAGGTACGTGCATAGTACATACATTGAATTCACTCTTGTTCCGTCCAAGACTGAAATCAGTGACCTTCTATTGAAAAAAAAACTCTGTAGAGATACCTACAGAGTTACATACATACCGGAATAATGAAAATGGTCACTCAACCCAAGTACTGTAAGTCCAACTCCTGTAAGCCAGGATCTACAGAAGAGAGCAAGCATTGAAAGATGAGAGTGTGTACCTCATCGCTGGTGGGGTCGAGGCTCTGCTTGTAGCGCGCGCGCGGCTGCCACCGCTCGTACTGCGACTGCAACGCGTGCCCGATGCTCTCCAGCGCCTTGCTGGCGGACAGCGACTGCGGGTCTGCATAACGACAGATGGATCATCTGTACATACTGCTGCGTGGGGTGCGCTACCCTGCCCTATTGCTGCGTGCCCAGCGTCCCAAACGCATGTCTTTATGCGTTTACAAACCTCAAATGATCATGATCAAATGATAAATCATATTAGGTTGGTATATAAAGTAAAATACCACCTGAGTCTATTCTGTATAAATAGAAATCTGACAATAATATGAGACAAATAAATAATATCCAATAGGCATGCACCTAAAGCTAACCTTCAGTAGTTACCTTGTATCTCACGCCCGAAATATCAACGTAACACTAAGGTTATCATCATCATCATAACATCACGCCTTTTATCCCCGAAGGGGTAGGCAGAAGTGTACACAGAAGTAACACCCACTTTTCACTATTTATGTTATGAGTCCCATGTAATAGGGGGTGAGCCTATTGCCATATACCGGGCACATTTCCAGACTCTGTGCTACTACTGAGAATTTTTTAAAAATCCAGTAATACTTTGCCCGACCCGGGAATCGAACCCGAGACCCCTTGCCCGGCAGTCGCACTCGCGACCACTCGGCTAACGAGGCAGTCACTAAGGTTATCACACTTATCACCACTTGAAACATAGCTTGTTACAAACAATTAATGGATAATTGCACATATGTACTTTAGAGAAATCATCAATATTTTACTATAATAATGACAAATGTGTTTATATTTAATTATAGAGGTATGTATAGTATAAAATACCTTAAACTCCTGCTATTAACTCAAAGAATAAGAAAAGATGTAATTAGGTATGACTATAGCTATGGACTAGTCAATATTCACTGTTATGTATGTACTTTTACTTGTAGGATTGCAGACTAGGATACATTCTGTCAGAGGCGTCTTATTATTGCAATTCAAGTTATGGAATTATTACTCACAAAATTACAAGCAAAAAAAATGACCAAGTGTTTTTACAAAAGTGCCAAAATTTGTATTATAAAATGAGCAACCTGATAGTAAGCAATCAGTGCCGAGGAGTTGTTAACAACACCAGAGGAGTTAAACAAGTGTTGACCTTTAGAAATTCCCATTTGGGGACACATTTCCAATATCTAAACACTAAACAGCATGTATCGGCTCCTATTGGTCGTAGCAAGATGTTTTATAGCCTATAGCCTTTCTCGATAAATGGTCTATTAAACACAAAATTATTCAACTCGAATCAGTAGTTTCGGAGATAAGCGCGTTCAAACAAACAAACAAACAAACAAACTCTTCCGCTTTATAATATTAGTATAGATTTTCTTAGGGAAGCAAATAATGTCACTTTTATGTCCATTTTATACATACTTACTCAAAAATTACGTATTCAGTATTTACTCAGTATCCGAAAATATGAGAGAAAAGACAATCATCAATGTTTATATGTTTTGTTTACATGCTTGTTACGTATCGGTGCCGACACATGTACCTACATCGTGATCAACGCCGTGTCACCAGGCCCAGATCTGCTGAATCAGAACATTACACCTACTTTGATGCAACGAAGGTTCTACGGAGTATTGCAACATTCGAACTGCTGAGTCGTCTCCTCTTGTCGTCGCCTTGTGCCCAGCTACGAATCGCTGCATCATCGTTCACCCCACTAGATTTAACCTCAATAAAACCTTCATACTAATTTTATAATAAAGAATTTTAAGATAAGAAAGCAGTGTTGTTCTAACATCGAACGCATTCGCTCTTAGGTTAGTTAGACTTTAGGAATTATCATGTAATTTTAATTATAATAAAATTAGTAAAATGATCATAGTTTCCATTTGCACCCTCTGTCGCTGGCAGACACATAACTTGCTTGTTACGTATCGGTGCCGACACATGTACCTACACCGTGATCAACGCCGTGCCACGAGGAGCATATCTGCTGAATCAGGACGTTAGACCAACTTTGATGCAACAAAGTATTGCAACACCTAAACTGCTGAGTCGTCTCCTCATGTCACCGCCTCGTGCCCAGCTGCGAATCGCTGCATCATCAATCACCCCACTAAATTTAACCTCAATAGGTTTTATTGGAAACCTTCTTTCGAAATAATTTTAAATTTTGAGAAGAAGTTGTTAGTGTTGTTCTAACATCGAACGCATTCGCACTTAGGTTAGTTAGATTTTAGGAGTTACCATGTAATTTTAATTATAATAAATTTAGTAAAATGATCATAGTTTCCATTTGCACCCTCTGTCGCTGGCAGAAACATAACTGGCGCAGTCGGTAGGATATTCGCGGGCCGGTTCGCGAGCGCGTTAAAATTATCTAATATCGATATTTGTGATCGTGAGCTACCCGGGTCGCTATCAAGCACCGTACGAATATCCAGAATCTACGTGAAGCCACAGCAGAGGATATCCAGACATTGATATGGCAAATGGAATCAAGAAATCAAAAAGTAGATGTACAGTCCTAAAATGACTGACGTACATATTTTGTTTCTATAAATACCGATACAACATAATAAATGAGTGAGTGCAATCCACTGACTTGACCATCTATGCTCAGCGTCAATACAAAGACCACATGAAGATGGATTATGAGTTCACAGCTCCAACAGTTGATACATCCATTAACAAAATAGTGAACTTAACATATCACTATGCGCCAAACATTCTTCAATCTATTTTCTCTTCAATTGCTTCAATCAAGAAATTGAAGCAATTGAAGAGAAAATAGCAATTCAAAGGAAAGGGGAAGCTTCACCACCAACAATGACGAGTCATGACATCCGAGTCATGACATCCATCAATATGCCATCTGTTATTCATTGCTGACAGTCGCCATCATAGTAGCACTTGTTGTGGTTGGGAGGAATCGTTGCCCAAACATGTGCACGAAACACCCCAACAACAAAACGGCTAGTCAGCTATCTGAAGAAATTGAACTTCAAGTTATTAAGAGACCGGTGTGTCAGGAAGAAACAGGCGCAGCACAAGCTACGGAAAACTTGCGAGTGAAACCACGACCTGGGAGCAGGAACGTCGCCTTTCAATTTGATTGATTATTATCTTATTATTAACTTATTATTATTTGTATCTTTTACTCTACCTTTACCTTTCTCTTTACTTTGTAATGGCTTTTCCTTTCTCTTCTCGTCGGTTTCTCCTTTTGGGGTTGCCAAGATGTACAGTCCTAAAATGACTGACGTACATATTTTGTTTCTATAAATACCGATACAACATAATAAATGAGTGAGTGCAATTACTGCAACGCGGTAACCAACATTAGAGAAAGGAATCGTCAACAGTTTTATTGTGAACACAATTAAACGTTCTAAATCTAACTAAGTGAATCTTTTCTCTTCGCGCTCCAACCTCAACAAACACGCTGCAAGTGTACGCACCGTACAGTAGAAGATATTAAGGAAAAGAAAAGAACATAGAGGTACATTAATATAATTTAAGTGGAGCAACTACCCCGCTGCACTCCAGCGCGGCATCGGGATGTCCCCCTCCTCCAAGGCAGCAGTAAGTGGTTACGATACATGTGAGCGAGGCCCAAATCATTCGTATAATTACGCGGTGGCCCTTCTTCGTCGCTCACAAATTACCCGTGTTCGAGCAGTAGACCACCCAGGAAGGCATCCACAGGTTGGAAGACCATCGCGCGCACGCATGTTCCGTCGTCATAATGGACTAAACCATCAATGGTCAGTACGGACATCATGATTTCCTCACTATGAGCCTGGCCATAAAGGCGCACTGCCGGACCCGTTTTGCACTTGGACCGAAGTCTATACTCCATATTGAGGAAAAAATTATATAATTACCGAAAAAAAGCGAAATCTATAGCGCCGGCACTACAGCAATAACTAATGAACGACTAAGTAATGAACAAAGGAATAAAACTTTACCCTATTGCTCTACACTTAATATAAAAAGTTGGAAGAGTTAGTTTGTTTGTTTGAAGGCGCTAATCTCCAGAACTACTAAGCAAATTGAAAAATTGTTTTTGTGTTGGATATTCCATTTATTCAGGATGGTTATAGAGACCACCATAAAATGTCACTCTACGATCAATAGGAGCTGGGTAGTCGGTGAAATAGCGCAGGAGTAGCCAGTAGCATATAATAAAAATTGTGGGTGTAAGATTACATGTACACCTTTGCCTACAGGTTCAGGGTTGAAAGTGTGATGTTGAGTTATGAGTATGTTAAATGTGACGATTTATAATAAATTGGGTACTTACCAATCCAACACTCAAGCCTGGCACACGGTTGGGTTTTCACCACATCTGGGGGATCCACTCCCACATTGAGGCACAGCACCAGAGCCACACAGTGGGTCTTGTACTTCAAACATAATTACATATCAATTACAAATTATATATTTGATATAAAAAAAACATACTGCTTAAACTGTCAAACACCAAGCGGTCACCGGTGACCGCAACCTATTGTTCTATAATTGTGTCTACAAAACCGGTACTCGACGAGTTAAGGAGGATGCTTCAAGTAGGATTGCCAACCATCCTCTAAAATAGAGTATTGTCCTCTATACTATGTAGGCATACTCTTTAATCCAACACTATTAGAGTATGCTAAAATACTCTTTTTTACACAATGTTTATTTACTTAACTAGTGCCAGTCTATAATAATATGCAAAAACCCATGATCAGAATAAAAAGTCTACTATATTTAACTTGTCGAGTACCATCATTGTAGACACAATTAAAGAACAATAGGTTGCGGTCACCGGTGACCGCGCAGTGTTTGACAGTTTAATGGTCATACATAAGTGATTATGTTTTAGTTCAGCAAAATTTGATAGTATTTTTTTAACTAATACAATTTTAAATTTTTGACACAATGGAGTAGTCCATTATGAAAATCACTGAAGTGAATGGAATAAAATTTGGTTTAGACTTCATACAACCTACCTTTCGACCTATAAGCTAATCTAGTATAATAATTAAGACTGATTTTATTTATTTTAAAACAAAAAATTGTAATGCTCTGCAAAAAGGACGAAAAAATATACTCTTTTTGTAAGTCCATACTCTTTATTTACCTCCTTTAGAATCGGATATACTCTATTTCTTCTCAAAAAATTTGACAACCCTAGCTCCAAGGTAGACTGTGAAATGTAAATTTTCCTAAGTGATTTGCAATTTGCATCTGGGTATCAGGTGTGAAATGCACCATTTTAGTAAAAACTTGTTTCATTACTGTGAAACTGCGCAGGATTAGTTAGTGTGTACAAAATAGAAAATACATTAATTTGAGTAATTACATCCTTCAAACTTCTACGAGAGTGAAATTGAAACACATTAGCAAACATTATTTTTCAGACTCATTGTGTTTAAAACAAAGTTTAAAATAGGATAGACAAGATTTATGCAGCTCAAGCACTTGTGGTATATATTATTAGTGCATTATAATACAAGCAGATAACTGCACTTGGCATGTTGTATTCAATAGGGTAGATGCCTAATTTTTATTTTAATGTCCGTCTGGTAGATTATTTTAAATCATTATTTTTATTTTTTATTTGAAATGTCACATGACGTCACTTCTTTGTACATTTTATACATAGAAATGACGTTTTAGCCCCCACTCCCAAACTTTGATTGGTTTTATCGAAGTATTGTTTTATTAGGTATACGACAAAATAAAAAATATGTGTCTAATATTATTTCAGTATATTAATTAGATTTTTAATTTTCGTACCTTGTCATCATCCCAATTACCATAGAACTTCATGATCATTGTCATGCAGGTAAATGTAAACTAAAATTACTAATGTGACTGATAAAATAGATGCCTAGTAAGAACTGTAGGTACTGAGGAAATTGAATATAAACACAAATATAGTCGTTATTTCAATTTCAGATTCTTCCTACCTATATTAATATTATTAGTATATTTATATCAACAATACATGACTATTGGAACAAGCCCAAACTATTTTCAAGGAGGTATTTTCTGTCATTAGAGTTGTTTATCAACAATCTAACAGAGTATATTATTGTGTATATTTGTTTACATACATACATAATAAGAATTATATTGTGTTATGCAACAAGCTTCACTCTTGATGCTTAAGAATATTCTGTATATCATCATACACCCTAACCATAGGAATGGCTACAGAAATCACAATAGTTTACTACTTTCACAACACAAACAAATAGTATTTTTTTTTGTAATGGTAGTGTACGCTAAGCTAACAAAGCGTTCATTCAACGAGCCATGTGCGTTTGTTGTCATCGTAGTAACGTTACTACCAGCTACGCATTAATGTTGTACACAAGTTATTAATTGAAAGTCATTGCCTCACCTTCTCTTTGACTCTCCACGTATGCTCCACACGCTCTGCGCCTTTTATAGGCTCAAGGTGTCTAGGTTTATCAAAACAGAGGGGTAAATCCCAATCGTCGACGTCTGAAGAAGTATCACTGTCGCCCTGAGCACTGTTTTTCTCCTCATCTTTGACCGTAAGATAAGGAGGCATTTCTGTCATTTTCACACACCACTTTGTCACAAAATTATCAAATTACACTGCTCAACGAATGCGAACACTTAAAGAAAACATTTTCAAAACCTCACAGAGTCATGTGCGCGTCCAATGCGTCCATTTTTCTACCACATGGGAATAAACAATAAATTTGTTTTCCATTTCACGCCGAGTAATCCTTGACAGTCAAAAACAGTGAATAAAATTTTGTGAATTTACTTGATCGTTAACTTCCAAACATTTTACATTTATATAACTTAACTTCAAAGACTTGATGATAATCTCTTAAGTTAATTTAATTCTTAATTTTGTACTTTTAATGTATGACTATTGTAAAGTGTGTGAGTGCAAAGGAGTGTCAATTATCTTCGTTCATAAAAATTCATGACATATAGGTACCTAGATTCTAATCACCTTTAAAATTTGCTTCTCATGAATTCAAGATTATAGTAATATTATGATTTTTATAATATGTTGTTTTAAATTACAAGAGAAATATAATATTGTTATAATATGTTTCACTCGGAAATGTCGTGGACTGGCGGCAACAGAGCATAAATAATGGCCGGCAACGGGCAAAAGTGACTGGACCAAAGAGTATAATAAATATAGGGGGACTGGACTCGCCATTGAAAAAAATTAAACAATATATTTCAATTCAACATAATTTAATATTATTTATAGTAGGGGATTTCGGTAGTTAATAGAGCGCGTCAGATTGAATATGCCCACCATATATCATCTGATTAAGGATCTATCCAAGAAATTAAAAAAGTATGCAAATAAACATACTTATTAAATAAATGCATTTAAAAAAATCAGCCCATTCGAACTTGATTTGCAGGAGGGGGGGGGGGGTTTGAAGGGTTTTCGTTTGTACTCTCCAAAACATTCAACCCCACCATGCAAACTGGCAGATTAAGAGTTTTTTATTATTAGGTAAATACACATAGAGCATGTACACTATCAATATCTGACACGCTCAACCACTAGAATAAATGTAACGCTTAACAATTTCGCCACCGATGGAAGAAATTGTCACTAAACCATTTCTTCTTTCTATCAGCATATCTTTAAAATCCAGTAGATCCCAATGACGCTCGAGTAAATGCAAATTTAGCATCGTGGGCTCCCCTACTATTATCAAAGAGTATAATTTAATAAGTATAGGGGAAATACTTAAGATAGGATAGCTTAGGATTCAAAATCAATAAAAATATTACAGCGACATGACGCAGCGATAGATTTTCGTAGTTACATAAATTGTCGAAAGTCGAGCGAGCGTCATTTACTGATTTACTCAGAATACATGGTATCTATTTTCAATCTTGTATACCTAGTACTCACACCATATTAATTAATTTATTCAAAATCCACGTGAGGACTTGTAATTGGCTCACTAATAAGTAGCCTATTGTTGTTATTATCCATTTTTATAAGCTGTATAAGTCCTCCAAGAACAATAAATAAATAAAAGAGACTGTCTGAAAGCCATTGAGTGTCTATTGGTATTCAATGGCGTCGCTGCCATTGCAGCGATAAGTCCTCTCTTTGAGGAATGACTTGAGAGACGCTACGGCGTCCTCACCTACCGCCTGACGCAGGTCCTCACCGAACATTTCGGGAGGTACAGGTACCTCCCAAGTCTGATAGGGCGGGAGGAAACGCCCGGGTGTCATCACTGCGAGGACCGCCCTGACGACACGGTGGAACACACAGTAGGGGAATGCCTTGCGTGGGCTGAACATCGCCGTGCCCTTAGGGACGTGATCGGCGAAGGCGACCTCTCGCGTCCAGCCCTAGTGCGGGTCATGATGCGGAGCGAGGGGGACTGGAGGAGGAGGCGGGGCGGGGCGCATGAGGCAGTGAAGCGCTGCCTTCTCACAACCCAGACGTCGCGAAGGACACTCCGGGCGTCGGGGATCGCGAGACGATCTCCGGCCACCGTAAGCACGGGCCTGCGGACGGTGAGCATGGGTGGCTCGCCGCCCGACCACAACCAGATCCAAGCGTACGGCGCGTCACGTTCCGCACGCGCCTCAAAGAGCCATCAGACCACCACGGACGGGGCCTAATAGGGCTAATGCCGATACGGAGACGCGGAGGACTTATCTAGCTTTTTTTATTTTTACTGGAACTAACGTCACATTAGTGTGTATTTTTAATGTTCAATGTCTGAAAAGTGAAATTAAATAGGTACCTAGACTACACAGTAGCTGAAATAAACAACATTTCGAAATTAAGTTGCTATTTTACGACGTCCTCGTAAACACAATTCTCTTACTCTTAACTATTGAGAATATCCTCGTGATTAATAGGTATCCAGAGATATCCGAGGTAATCCAAATAAATATAACCTGCTTGCTTGTATGGTGGAAGTTTTTCTGATACATGGCCAACTTTGTGTAGGTAGGTAATTTTTATCACGGCAAACACTTGAAAATTGAATCAGTTTTCGTGGATCTTTACAACTTTAGAACCGAACGATTCTTAACAATCGGACCCCTGTTCCTAGAGCAAAAAGATATGGAATGACCCTGTTCCATTTGATCCATACTCCCAGGTACACCGTCCTGTATAAAGCTGAAGAGTTTGTTTGTTTGGAAACTACTGGTCTAATTTGAAGAATTCTTTTGTTGGATTGCCCAATTATCGAGGCAGGGTATAGGCTATATAACATAACGCTACGATTAATAGGAGCCGAGCAAAGTGGCTGAAACCGCACGGAATTAGCTAGTCTTTGGATAAAAAGTATCCTGTCTGTCTCCTGATTATAAGCAACCTAATTTCCAGCCGAATCGGTTTAGCTGTCCTTGACATAACTTCACGCCTTTTATCCCAGAAGGGGTAGGCAGAGCACATTACGGCACTTAATGCCATTGTACAATGTAACACCCACTTTTCACTGTTTTATAAGTCAATGTAAGTGTAATAAAGGGGTGAGCGCTATTGACATATACCGGGCACATTTCCAGATTCTGTGCTACTACTGAGATTTTTTTAAAACCCAGTAATACCTTACTCGACCCGGGAATCGAATCCGCGACCTCTTGCCCAACAGTCGCGCTTGCAACCACTCGGCCAATGAGGCAGTCTTCTGTAGAGCCTCGACTTAATAAATAAATAGTGCGACCAACACGACTTTCTTTTGTATATACAGGGTGTTTGGCGCATGGACCGACATAGCTTTTTAGGAGGATTTAGGAGGTCATTAGCTAGCACTTACCAATAAACCCAACATCCCAAATGTCATGGTTGGTCACATATTTTTTTTTATTCAAATGACGAAAATGTTTGCTTTAACTTGAAATACCTTTTTTGTTTGTGGGTCTAAAATAATATAAGATGTGTTGTGTATACCTAGACACAAATCCCACCAGACAGAGATCACAGTTACATGAGACTGATACAGAGTAGTGGTCTGGATCAGTTGTCAGCAGGAAGTGTAAGCTACTAAATTAAAAATTGTCCTTTCTGTAAGAGACAAACGGATTAATATTGAATATGCATGCAATGTAGTATGTGACATAAGATAAAACAGTATACATTACATAGCTATATTGGTTTATATTTATTATTATATTATCTGAGTTTTCTAATACAAGGAAAAATAATAAAAGCCACTTCATTATAAGCACCAAACATTGATAAACATTTAAATAATAATGAGTTTGATTAACATAATTAAACAAATCGGTAACGGGAAAATATTGTTTACACATTATATACAGTATCTATCTAAGAGTTGAGCTTTGTTGATTCAGGTCACATTTTGACGGCACTGCACACCGTACAAGTCTGGCACTGGTCTCCGTCGGGAAGGCACTCTTTGTGGAACGAATGCCTACAGTTGTACACCATCAAGTCTGAGGCATTGGACAAATCTCTTATTATGATCCGGCCTTGGCACGCACAGCACATGAAATCGTCCGTGACAGATATACCTCTCTGCTGGTTGACGATCAACTTCTGGTGCAGTTCGAAGTAGTTCCGCAGCGTGATCACCTTGCAAGCCTCCTGCACCGACAGCTGCAGGTGGTAGTCGCACATCATTTTCGCGAGCGAGTCCTTCAGGTCCTTTATCTCACATCCCGACTGTATGTTTTGTATCAACATTCGCGGATCTACGTAGTTACCTATTCTTTTAAGTAGTAGCGTCACGTACTCGGGCTTGTCTACTGTTCGTTTGATGAGGTCTGTCCATAATTCTTTATCATTATGTTCTTGACAGAAATTGATAGCTTGGTTTATGTCCTTCAATTGTTCAATAATTATTTGTAAAGCTTCTCTTGTATTCCCGATCCGTCCCAACAAGAACACCATCTCTGGATAAAACAAGTTGTGTTGGCATACGTCCAAAGCCTCTTGTATTGGATAATTATCGCTACATTTCAAAAATGGAAGAAGTTTGTCCCTTGCGTACTTAGCATAAAGCCTAACCAACTTGCCGTGATATCTCCCATTCGGTTCAATTTTGCTATAGGCGTCTAAGTATTTAAACAAGAGAAGGTCGTGGTTGGCTAGTTGCTTTTCTACCACTTCGACGGGGACTTTAGTTTTGTCGAGGAGTACAGCGGTCGCCTTGTCGGAGTCGAGAGTCATCAGCTCCAGTATCTTGTCGTGTATCACATTGTACATGTTGTGTTTCGTGATCAGCGTGAACACATCTTTGTGTTGGAGCGTCAAGTAGGTCGTTAAAGCTTTATCGTATTTCTTTTGGTAGCAATACAAAAGAGCCAAAGCCTCTAAATAAATATTCTTATCGACTTCGGTATTAAGTAGGTGTTCTAAAACTTCCTTTACAATAACGCCAGTCTTGTATAAAGTAGGATTCCATTCTTGTACTAGTTTTAGGAATCCTTGTGAGTCTAATTTGAGATATTCATAAAATATTAATTCGTAAATGTGCGAGCTTAATGTTTGTTCAGGATTTTTAGGTACATAGGGACTGATGACCCGTAACTGGTTGACTTCAGAAAATTTCAATATCTGGGTCTCCCACAAATTCTTGTCATTCTTACATATCCTGGCGCATAGAATAGCCGCTTCCTCGTACAAGTGCTCAGCCATCAAATGGTCGAGATATTGTACTCCAACTGTCACGACTGAGTGCTTTGTAGTCTTGCCGCCCACTTCTTCGAGAACGGTGAGCGCCTTCTCGAATCGACCTTGTTCTGTGAGCCATTTCACTCTGTCGTCGATATCGTAAGGGCTTGCTACGACAATGTCTTTGGGAGATACTATGAAAAATCTATTTTCCTCTATGAGCATGTCTAAATAATAATCATTACATGAATATTCCTCGTATCCACGTATATTAAGGCTATCTGTTGATATTTCACAGAATTCACAGTCTTTATAATCAGCAACCGTGAGGACAGGTCTTTGTGCCTTACCGGTTTCAGGATCACACTCCTTGGGTACCCCTAGTAAGACTAACTGATCATCCAGAGGCCCCAGGCCACTAATGAAGTAGTCAGTTTGAAATGTGTACACTGGGTCGACTAAATACTCAGTGACATCTCGAGTTTGAAGTTCAATTTGGCTTCGTTTTCTTATAACGCATATTCTGATAGTATCTACCCAACCAATCATGAGAGTTTTAGGAGCGGACCAGAGGAGGTTGCAGCGGTAATCTTCAATAGACCTGTTGGGACTTTTCTCCCACTGGATAAGACCAAGTGAGCAACGAGCAACTAGGTCGTAAACCCGAACCCCGACTTCGCTTGCCCATGCCACAAAGCGTTCGTGCCATGACATGGCCTGTACGTAACCTTCACATTCACATAGTACAGTGCCACGAAGACGGTTCAGGAAAGTTTTTTCATATAATGTTAATTTGGTGTCACCTGTAACAGAAATAATACTTATTGGACAACACTCAAACACTTTATCACAATACATTCATACAGAGAAAACTCATTATATTATTTCATTAGGTATATGAGACAATTATAAAGCAGCACTGGTCTATTTCCGCTGATTGTTGATTCAAGAGTTCTTTATTAGATTCAGTGGTGTCGGTCATTTTGCATGGAGTTCTTGAAATTTTTCCAATTCATATAACAACCTTTTCCAGATAAAGAGGACAATAAAGAATTACTGGTCTACTTATTCATGTTAACACAAAATAAGCATTTAACTTGTTTATACCTAAGCATAAACTGGGTACCTTCATAGATGATACATTTTGACCAGAAGGAATCCTATTCAGACGAGTCATTAACTTTAAGAGAATACCCAAATATTGTTAATAGTGATCCTACAGATTGTTCATCATGGATAACAACAACAATACTAATATAGATGTATCAACATTCAACTATAAGAATGTTATGTGATGAGTAGTAAGATAGCGTTCACTGATTGTGCTGTGTTTCTGATAGGATTAGTTGCACTTCAGAGACCTGGCTATTGCCTCATGATGTGCCGTACCTAGGCATCATTGATAATGAGTTCACTTATGGGTGGGTACAGGTATGGGCTTCACTCAATGGCCAGCTGTATGGTGGTGTCAGGCTTTTATGGAGGAAGTCTGTGTTTGCAGTAGTATTGATGGTGCAGTGTAGTAGTGATCAACTAGTTGTTAATAGGATTGGACAGAGTGTTTAGTTCCTACTAAATCGGCTGATAATTTAATTCACATTGTGTTTGAGATTATCGCTGTATTAATGTGGAATCAGTGTTCATACTAGGGTATTTTACGAGAGCAAAGCTGCTGGTAAATGCTAGTTTGAAATACTGCATGATATCACAATTTAGTACATTTTCTACAGAGCAGTGGTGTGACAACTGACAACCTCCATTTCTTAAATTTTGAATAGTGTTATGTGTAAAGTATTGTTACCTTATATTGCAAATTAAAAATTAAGTGTCTACTATTTTTTATTATCTAGCTGACACCTATTTTAATAGATTTTCATGCCATATCACCATCTCAATTGTAAAGTTGTAATTGTGATGTGTTTGACATTATCAAGGCTAAGTTTATATGGAAGGAATGTCCTAAAATTTCTACATGATGTAAAGAACAACACCTGTGTAAAGCTTACATTAACATTACTTTATTAAATGAGTTGTTTAAAACAATAACACAGACATGGCACAAAATTAAACTATTACTTACTTAAATTAGTTAATATAGAAACTATTGATATCAGATAATAAGCAAATCAATTTGAATTAATTGGCATATATCAAAAACCTTGTTGTTTGTAAGCACATACCTGTTAAAAATCTTCGTCCTGAGCCAGATTTGAAATAAAAAGGATCCAGGGCTATGGATTTGATCACCCTGCCGAGGGTTAGGTTGTGAGTGTTGTCGTTGCTATACAAGCCGTACACCAACACTTTCCCATCGTCCGAGCAGCTTGCGATGTAGTCTCCATTCAGATCCACGGAGATTCTATTAACTGCTATTGCATGAGCTTGTAATTCTTTATTCTTTCCGTCTTGTGATATCGGCACCGTGTTTCCTTCGTGATCCAACAAATGTATCACGCCCCATTGTGTACCGAGACATATGAACTTTGTATGCACACAAATACAACTCACTGCGTCTTTCAACAATATGTTTTGAACATCATTTGCAAGTCTATCATATTTCAATTTAGGTTCTTCATCTGGAGGTAAGCTGTCACAACTTTCAAAATTTACAGCCATTACCAGTTTATCCAAAAACTTATTAGACTTGTCACATAGATTTATATAGTCATAACTTAATCTCGATTTTCCTTGAGCGCTATATGATTTTTTGTTAAAAACATGAACATGATGAACAATGGATTTGACGTTTGACAAGTTGAGAATTGACAATTTGACATTGACAAATTTAACATTGTTTTTTTTTGTATTGCTGCCGACATGATGTTTAGTGGCTGTGAGTTTGGAGTTTGATGGTTTGATATGGTTTGATCTATGGAATAGTAAAGTTTGATCAACGTCCGTGGGTTTGTTATTCTGAAATCTATAGACATGAATTGTGTGTGTGTTGTAAGTTTATATGTAAACTTATAACAACTTAAACTTATAGCAACTAGCAACGAGCATGGATGGGTTGGTTTATAACAAATTCACTACCTACACACTAAAAACAAAACAGTGGAGATGGAAAGCGATGGAAGATTGATATGAACATTTGTAGGTTTCTCACTAGACTAAATTCACTTGTTTCACTTCACTTGTTTCACTAGCTTTTTCTATTCCATGGACTTAACGATTTGATATATTGATCATGATACTGTGTTGCGGGTGTCTAAGGGTGGCGCTGATAGCTTACCATCAGGTGAATTCAGGTGATCTATCTGCTCGTTTACCTCCTATTCCATAAAAAAAACAACCATGACTCCAGCTAATATCCACAGATAGTAGATCGTACCCTAAAGACTAGGCATCGGAATTAAAAAAAAACGAATGTCCGATGAAAAGGCGCGAAAATTACATTTCATTTTACTTTTTAATCAAATAATAGAATAGCTAGGTACATAGCCGCATAGGGTACCATTCGGAAAATTGGTGTTACCTACTTAAAGTAATTTGTAATGGATAGACGTAATAATCATTGTTATAAACCCAGAGGATATTACGAAAACCATTTATCTCCTTTTGGGAATAAAGTATTATTAATTCTCAAAAAGCAATGGGGCAAAGGTAAGTCTTAACACCTGCCGAGTGCCAGTACAACTGGGTGTATTCAGGCAGGTTATGTTACTGCTGGCTAGTACTGCTAGGTACCGGTAGTAGAGCATTGGTTTGGTAAGATAATTCTGGGGTCTTTTCCTTTTTCCGGTTTCTATTGTCGTGTATGTATGGCAATAGGCTCACCTCATTTGGAAAATGTGGGTGGTAGTTACATTAAAAATGTTAGAGTAGGTACAATCAGGTACATCTTATTCGTGACTTATATTATGCTGCGATTGTGGGTAGATATGTATAACTCTATAGACGTGTGAGCGGTTCATTTATCTATCCGTTGCTTGTCATTCCGTGTCCGTGTTGTGGGATTTTGTATTCCCATCCTAGGAGCTCCATAGACTACTTGATACAAATACATTTTTGCTTTTTATTTTATACCTAACATTATGAAATGTATATTATCTAGACAATAGATTTAAACTAACACAATACTTGTGTGTTTTAGGGCAAAACAAAACTGGAGACAAACGTCAGCCATTCCCTAACCGACAAAATGAAGTGTTATCGTAAGTAGTAAATTCAATACCTAATGCCTTAGGTACATCTGGACTCGTAAGAGTTGGTAAGTACTTTGCAACCCTCCCGCCCTGAGACCCTCAAGAAAGAGGAGGATCGCGTTCCCTGTCTACGTAAATAGTATTGTTATTCCTATATTAACTTGAGCTATTATGTAAAGCAGATAAGTTGGTTTGTCTGTTTCTTTGTTTGTTCGTTTGAACGCGCTAATGTCCGGAACTACTGATCCGATTTGAATAATTATTTTTGTGTCGAATAGTGCGTTTATTGAGGAAGGCTACAAACTATTAAACATCACGCTACGATGAATAGGAGCCGAGCAGAGTGGGTGAAGTCGCACGGGACTAGCTATTAAACATTAATAAAGCTAAAGAGTTTGTTGGTTTAAACTCGCTAATCTCCGGAACTAAGTACTAATCCCATTTTATCCTTACTTTTGTGTTGGATAGTGCATTTATAGAAAGGCTATATAGGCTGTAAAACATCACGCTATGACCAATAGGAGCCGAGCAGCGGGTAAAAATCATGCGAGTGGACGTAGTCTAAACATACCTATAATAAAACTGTAGAAGTGTAAATTTTGTACATTGAAAATATAAAAAAGTAAATGTCCCGGGGTGTTACTACTTTTTAATAAGGTTCAGGCACAGACTGGTTACGTCACTTCACGTCTAATATCACCGAACTAGATAGTTTTATTACGCAATTTAATTATTTACGTAACGTTGCAGCTCCAATGACGACTCCACTTCTATCATTGATTTTCCACAAAAACAACGCACACAAGCGGAACTACTTACTGTACCTGTTCCTTGTGACCAGATAGATAGAAGTGAACATAATATACCGGATATTAATTTAGAATATGAAGCTGTTTCGGAAACGAATGACAATAATATTGATTTCCTTCATCCGATTATATCTAATAAAGAAAACCTCTGTATCATTTCCGATAAGAATACCTCTGATGCAGTATTCGTTGAACCGAAGGTAAATAATGTTGATGATATAAATTGGGATGATATGCTTGATTCGGAATTATTTGTAAAAATTGCCGCTGGCGGAGAAACAGATTGCGAAGAATTACATGAAGATCATAACTTTACTATGGGATCTACATTTAACTTGCATCGGGTTAGTTGTGTGGGCAAAGAGAATAAATATAAGAAGAAAAGCAAAAGCACGAAACATAAAGTGTCAGATCGAAGTGCAAAACAACGTAAATCCATTAACAATGCTGAAGAGAGCCATTCAAAAGTAATAGTTGAAATGAAACAAATAAATAAAAATAATTTACGAAAGCAAAAGTATACAAAGGCTATTAAAAATTGGCTTGATAACGTTGAATCCCCGCATCTCATGTGTGGAAACGTAGGCAAAGACTGCATTAACGAATTGAAGGGCGGCGACAAAGATGATATACGGGAAAATAATGAATCAAATAAGCATCTGACCCAAATTTTTGATACACCTGACAAAGAAATACATTTAGACAAAGCACAGCCTGCAATGAGAACAGCAAAGAAAGTTGTTCAAGCTCAATTGGCCAATAAGAATGGTATCATGAAATACAGTAAACCAAAAATTTTAGAGAACCGACCTCATACTGAATCTGCTACTCAGCAAAGTACGACTAAAGATAACAGAAATAAAGTAATCAAGAAATTCGTTGCTCCTATTAAATATCAAACTGTAGAAGGTGTCAAGTTTCAAGTTCACTTAGTTGATGAAGAAAATATTCTTAGTTTCAATGACAGTCTGCTACAAGCGAAGGATAAAGAAATTATTGCTGTTTTAATTTATAGGTAGGTACGGATATTATGTATCACTTTAAATTAGTAATATGCGTTAATATAGGTACTTGTATATTCAGTACGTAGTTAATACGTCACTCGTCCCAATTGTAACTGAGTCGTAGCGATAGTTAAAATTCATGAATCGGTAATGCATGAAATAATGAAATACATTGTAATATATAACAAGTATTTTGTTAGTTTGCATGGAATAGGTTAACCAGTAATCTTGTTTCGTCTATACATATTGCAGCAATGGTTTCTGTCAGCTTAATAATAGTCATTACACTGACGACACGTGCTCTCCTAGCGGCATCATCATCTGTCATAACGCTATGTTCTACTGTTTCAAGACTCCTGGTCCGAACCTCAAGTAAGTACCTACGGTTGTTTATGAAGTACTCAACTACGTAATACGCGACATACAAAGGTTCCTTTGTTAATAACGTGTTACTTGTTTCAGGAAAGCACTAAGTTACTTGCTTACGAACAATGTCGTAGTGTGTTACGACGCTCGTAGTGTCCTAATGTTCCTCGCGTCCCATCTAGAGTTAGACATTGGCACAATAGATATGCGCGATGCGAAGGCAAGTCACTATAACTACTTATTATTCCCACTCACACATTCACATCAAGTTAATGTGTTTTCATCTGCCTATCTTTTCGGCTGTCTGGGCAGTTTATGCCCAAGGTGTGTATTTGATCATATATGAGGATGATGAGCATTGAGTATTGATTTAATTAAAGATCGGCGCCACATTGCTGGATCCAGACAATCCTCCGGAGAACTTCTCAGGTCTACAAAGGCTGCTGGCTCTTTCCTCGCAGTCTTCGTCTGTCATAGGATCTACTGAATGTTCGCTACAAAAGTCGAGCTGGTATATGAGCCAACTGAAGGAGTGTTGGGTCAAATTATTAGACATGCTGATTGAACATTCTCTATGGGATGTATTCATTGAAATTGAAATGAAACTCATACCTATCATTACTGGTTAGTATATTTTTTTTTCGTTGAAGGTAAGTAACACTTGATTTTAACTTTTTCGTAAAACTTTTATTTCCTTTATTTTGCATTTTTGTACCACCTACCTGGGGAGGACAAAAATGACTAGCACACTTTCACTGACTAAAAACTATGTCGGTGACCCATCTCATACGAGGGTCTGGGAAACACATTCTTCCGCAGCCACTGAATTCGCGGTGGCCTGCCTTGTCAAGTGAACGCGATGGTTGAGTCTAAGTAGCTCTCCTCCATGCTCTGTCTCGGGCTAAGAACCCTTTTAAACGAAATGTCGGGGTCTTCCCTGAGTCCGCCGCGCCCGGACTCCTTTAGGGGGTAGAAAGAGAGAGCAAAGTTAGTAGATAGAGGTCGCTCTAAACAGACGTGCATCGATCAGATTGGCGATACAATAAAAAAGGGCCAAATTAAAAGTACCCGTAAAGCACACAAGAAAAGACTGATGACTGTTGATGAAGCGAAAGAGTCATATAGGAATCATTTAGCGTTACCCTATGGGGGTAAGCAGACGCCCGGGTGTCATCACTGCGAGGACCGCCCTGAGGACACAGTGGGAGAATGCCCTGCGTGGGCTGAGCACCGCCGTGCCCTCAGGGAAGTGATCGGCGATGGCGACCTCTCGCGTCCGGGCCTAGTGCAGGCCATGATGCGGAGCGAGGGGGACTGGGATGCCGTCTCCTCCTTTTGCGAAGCAGTCATGCTAGCTAAGGAGCAGGCGGGACGCGTGAGGCAGCGAAGCGCTGCCTCCTTGCAACCCAGCCATCGCGAAGGACACACCGGGCGTCGGGGATAGCGGGACGATCTCCGGCCACCGTAAGCGCGGGCCTGCGGACGGCGAGCATGGGTGGCTCCCCGTCCGACTCAAAGAGCCATCAGACCACCACAGATGGGGCCCAATAGGGCCGATGCCGATTCGGAGTCGCGGAGAACCTAACGGGTAACCGGGGCTCCGGCTCGACATGCAGGAGAAGGAACAGGGTGGTTTTTAGTCAGTAAGAGTCTGACACTCCCTTCCGCCTCACCCAGGCGGGAGAAGTCATTCGATGATATTCCCCCCTTAAAAAAAAATGGGGGTAAGCAGAGATTATGGAACGCTCCTACTATGCTGTCGTCCTATAGGAGGCAGGCGTGAAATTATGTATGTATGTAAGAGAGCAACTTATTGAGATAAGACTTAGGTGTACATACAAATTGGTCATGTATAATTAAATATGCAGCTACTATATTATGTAGGTACCTACCAAGGACGTTGAACAACAGGTACCTTGGTACAATGTTTGTCCGAAAAAGCACCGTCCAGTTAGGCTATTCTGTAACTGTCAATTCGAACTTTCGAAGCGAGCTCGATCGCAATCTCGCTTGTCATTGGTCGAACCAAGAATTATTTTCACAACCAATGCTACCGCGCACGATCTAGTTAACTTCGATCTTTTGAATTGAAACTAACAGAATAGCCTAGGGTAACCGGGGCTCCGGCTCGACGTGCAGGAGAAGGAAGGGGGTGGTTTTTAGTCAGTAAGAGTCTGACACTCCCTCCCGCCTCACCCAGGCGGGAGACGCCATTCGATGATTTCCCCCCTTAAAAAAAAAGCTCTTTTGATTATGCTTTAAATATCGATTATTATGTCGATTAATTTTTAATAATTATTATTATCCATAATTCTTGGCACTCTTTTCTTAGTACATAATAACGTGAGTAAATAGTTATTTTCAGTAAAGGGTCCAATAACAATATAGAGGTAATATTGTAGGCAATGTGGTATGTACACAGCCATGGAGCTTCGTGGCGTATGCGTCGACATGAAAACATTAAACTCGATGGAGCAAGCAGTAATGGATCGGTTGACGGCGGTGGAGGCGCGGTGTTACGAGGTGGCCGGCAGAGTGTTCCAGGTGAGCTCGCCGGCGCAGGTCCGCGCGCTGCTGTACGACGAGCTGCGGCTGGACGAAGAGTGCAACCTCGACGTCGGGGGAACTGAAGCCAAGGGAGCCAAGTCCACGTGCGAGACCACGGTGAGCTTAGAGTAGTGCGCAGGGTGGGCTCCGTCAGCGCAGCTCTACTAGTCAGTGTACTTACAGCTGCGCAGGCTGGCGGCAGTGTCGCAGCACGAGTTGCCGCGCCTGGTACTGGAGTACCGACACCTGCACAAGGCGCACGCCACTTTCTTGGCCGGCATAGCGCAGCACGTTCGAGACGGAGTTGTCCGACCTACTTGGTGAGCTCTGTCTCTGTCAACGAGACCACATACACGATTCACCTAGTACCTGCCCATACTACTTATTTACATATTCGTTTGTTCGATATATTCGTATGTTTGATATTCGTTTGTTGGATACATATGCATGTGTGTGTACCTATTATTGTATGAGTAAGAAGCCATCTCTTTACCCGCGTTTGGCCAAGAAAAGATAATCATGTAAGAGGCAGTGCTTGCGCACTTTGCCTTCTTCTCCAAAACAATCAATCACAAATAATTTTTTTTTGGTAGATATATTGAATTAACAGTTAAGTAGTTACATTATTGGTGCGTTCCTTTGACAATAACATGTGGTTTAGGCTGCAGATGGCTTCGGCGACGGGGCGCATCGCGGCCAGCAACCCTAACTTGCAGGCTATACCTAAGGCTCCCTTCAGCCTCTTCCTGTTCCCCGGTGCAGACGATGGTAATCTCTAATTATTGTGAAAATTAAAGGGTAATAATAAATAGATCATAATTAACAGGTAGGTAACGGCGTTTCACACAGGTATTATATATATACGGCGAGAACCATGGCCAGATGTTTTGTAGTGAGGGCAAGTACGCGCATTGTTTTTTCACAGTATTTTTCACTTAAATTTTAATTCGTTTTCTTATTTTTACGTTAATTTCTAGAACCTAGATATGATTTAAAACTACCTAAATGATGGTGTTAATCGTAAACTAATAAAACTGCTTTCAACATGAAAGATCTGGCCATTATTCATGATACCTTTTCACGCAAAAAAATATGGTATCTCAATAAAACAGCGCTACAGACACATCGCGAGCCGCGCGTCGTCTATTACAGAGAGCGCGTCGTCTATTACAGACCGCGCGTCGTCTATTACAGACCGCGCGTCGTCTATTACAGAGCGCGCGTCGTCTACTACAGAGCGCGCGTCGTCTATTACAATCCGCGCGTCATCTGTTACAGAGCACGCGTCGTCTATTACAGAGCGCGAGTCGTCTATTACAGAGTGCGCGTCGTCTACTACAGAGCGCGCGTCGTCTATTACAATCCGCGCGTCATCTGTTACAGAGCGCTCGTCGTCTATTACAGAGCGCGAGTCGTCTATTACAGAGTGCGCGTCGTCTACTACAGAGCGCGCGTCGTCTATTACAATCCGCGCGTCATCTGTTACAGAGCGCTCGTCGTCTATTACAGAGCGCGAGTCGTCTATTACAGAGTGCGCGTCGTCTACTACAGAGCGCGCGTCGTCTATTACAATCCGCGCGTCATCTATTACAGAGCGCGCGTCGTCTATTACAGAGAGCGAGTCGTCTATTACAGAGTGCGCGTCGTCTACTACAGAGCGCGCGTCGTCTATTACAAACCGCGCGTCGTCTGTTACAGAGCGCGCGTGTCCGGCGCTCCAGCTCCGCGCGTGCTACGTGGCGCGGCCGGGCCGGCGCCTGCTGGCCGCCGACTTCCGACACATCGAGTGCCGCGTGTTCGCGCACCTCGCCGCCGACACCCGCCTGCTGCACGCACTGGCCCAGCCGCGCGACTTCTTTACGCAGCTGGCGGCCGACTGGTCGGTAACTCGGTACCTACCCTATCCCCGGACACCCTTATGCTTTACAATATCCGAGTGTACGGCGCGTCACGTTCCGCGCGCGCCTCAAAGAGCCATCAGACCATCACGGATGGGGCCCAATAGGGCTGATGCTGATTCGGAGCCGCGGAGAACCTAACGGGTTACCGAGGCTCCGGCTCGAAGTGCAGGAGAAGGAACGGAGTGGTTTTTAGTCAGTAAGAGTCTAATCACTCTGTCACTCTCTCCCACCTCACCCAGGCGGGAGCAGCCATTCGATGATTTTCCCCCCTTAAAAAAATGCTTTATACATATATTACATACGGTATCAATGTGACGACATGTTTTTTGTTTATATAGGCTAAAGAAGCCTGAAAGCGAAGTAGTAGCCGAAGAAAGGGAGCGGACGAAGCGGTTAGTGTACGCGAGCCTGTACGGTGCCGGGCCCCGCAAACTGATGGAGATACTGGACGTCAGCTACCAGCGCGCGCTGGAGGTGGCCGCCAGTTTCCACAGTACGTGTCAATGTCGCAGTTTCGCAGTGTCCCAGTGTCGCAGTGTCACAGTGTCGCAGTGTCGCAGTGCTCGATGCCGAGCAATGTGGGTAATGAGTGCTGGGTGTGTGCAGGAACGTTTCCGTCATTGAAGGAGTTCGGCGCCACAGTGTGGCGGCGCTGCATGGCGGCGCGCGGGCGCGTGCGCAGCGTGCGCGGCCGCCTGCGCGTACTGGCGCCCGCCGCACGCCACGAACCGCCCGCCGCGCGCCACGCACCGCCCGCCGCGCGCCACGCACCGCCCGCCGCGCGCCACGCACCGCCCGCCGCGCGCCACGCACCGCCCGCCGCGCGCCACGCACCGCCCGCTGCGCGCCACGCACCGCCCGCCGCGCGCCACGCGCCGCCGTCCGACTGCGCGCACGCGCAGCGTCAGGCCCTTAATTTTGTCGTACAGGGTATGTCGCGCTTCCCGTATCACTTTTTAATAATTGTGATTTTAAAGTATGCGAGCGAAGTAATCGCGACCATACAGAGTAGGCAACTAGGCAATAGACACCTAAATAAACGTACGGAGTGCGCAGGTTCGGCCGCCGACGTGTGCAAGATGGCCATGGTGGCGACGACGCGCGCGCTGGACGCGGCGGACGCGGCGCTGGTGCTGCAGGTGCACGACGAGCTCGTGTGGGAGGTGGACGAGCACCGCCTGCACGACGCGGCAGGTGCGGCACTGTGTACTGTATACTATTTAGTTATAATAAAACAGTGACCCATTAGTATACAAAATAAAATATTACGATTAGTTCTCGTCGGGTCATCTCAACGTCCCCGGCTAGGGGCGCGAGTCTGTCTCGGTGGATTCCTTCGCTGCCTGCTACAGCGAGGCGGGGTGAGGGGCTGCAGTAGTCGGTGTCCTCGCGGAAACCGATGTGGTGTCAAGTCCGTTGGTTGCCCCGCCACGAGCCGCGCTCTAGCCGGGCAAGCCCAGCGAACATCAAGCTGTTGGCTGGGCATGGGCGTGTCCAATGGGGGCGCCGCTAGGGGCTGCGCTCAAGCCGGGGGGAGCCCGGCGAGCGGCGGGCTGTTAGCGGCGTGCGTGCGGTCGTGTCCGGTGGGGGTGGAGTCTCTACCAACCCGCCCAGAGCGGGCAGGAATCACACGCAGCGTCTGGTGGGTCGGTCGGTACGACGGTCTCGCGGGTGTCCGAAGCCGTAAGGGGGGCGCCGGTGCTAGGGCGCCAGACCCCGGAGGTGGTCATGCCGTGAGACGAAGGCGTCGGACGCTCTTTATGCCGAGGTCTCGGGCGATTGTCGCGTTCTGTACGAAGCGCGGGGCTTGGACGATGATATGTTGATTGTAATGACGTCAGCGACTGCTGTGCACGGACGCGTTTTCTGTTTGTTTCGGACACGAGCGCGTACCATGCGGGGCGGCGTAGGTGAGCTGTGTCCGAATGTAGGCCTTGTAGATACCTCACTTCGCAGGAGAGGTAGCGCCGAGTCGATGACCGGGCGCAGGAGCTGACTGAGCAGAAGCCTGTTGCCCGTGGGGCGCCATTGAGAGCGAGCGGTCGATGGTCACGCCGAGGTACTTAACGCTCGGCGCCCACCGGACCTGCTCTCCCATGAGTGTCATGGGTTTCGGCTTCATGATGCCCACGGCTATTGCTTGAGTCTTGGCCACGTTCACAGCCAGTCTCCACTTCTCCAGCCATTTAGGGAGTGCATCTAAAGCGCGTTGTACTTTGACTACTACGTGTCTCTACTGGTTCAGCGACGTCGCGTAGTAGGCGGTGTCGTCGGCGTAGAGGGCGAGTTTGAGCCCGTCAACGACGGGGATATCGTCCGTGCACACGCAGTAGCACACGGATGAGATGTAACTTCTCTTACTTTTAGTGATATATAGGTATAGGTACGACGAATTGAGTTCCGTATGAATTGTGTTAGCGCCATCTAGCCTCTACCATAAGAATTACATTGAAATGGCGGATTTTACTAAGCCAGATTAAAAACAGCCCTGGATTTCTAAATGGCTAGCCATTTTTCAATCCTTGTGCGATGGTAGTAACGCAGGGCTCGATGGCAGGCCGAGTGCAGCGCGCCATGGAGCAATGCGGGCGTGAGTGCGGGCTGAGCGTGCCGCTGCCGGTGTCACTGCGCGCGGGCGCGGACTGGGCGCGCATGGAGCCCTACATCGTGTGACGTCTCACTGCGCGGGCGCGGACTGGGCGCGCATGGAGCCCTACACCGTGTGACGTGTCACTGCGCGGGCGCGGACTGGGCGCGCATGGAGCCCTACATCGTGTGACGTGTCACTGCGCGGGCGCGGACTGGGCGCGCATGGAGCCCTACACCGTGTGACGTGTCACTGCGAGGGCGCGGACTGGGCGCGCATGGAGCCCTACACCGTGTGACGTGTCACTGCGCGGGCGCGGACTGGGCGCGCATGGAGCCCTACACCGTGTGACGTGTCACTGCGCGGGCGCGGACTGGGCGCGCATGGAGCCCTACACCGTGTGACGTGTCTCTGCGCGGGCGCGGACTGGGCGCGCATGGAGCCCTACACCGTGTGACGTGTCACTGCGCGCGGGCGCGGACTGGGCGCGCATGGAGCCCTACACCGTGTGACGTGTCTCTGCGCGCGGGCGCGGACTGGGCGCGCATGGAGCCCTACACCGTGTGACGTGTCACTGCGCGCGGGCGCGGACTGGGCGCGCATGGAGCCCTACACCGTGTGACGTGTCACTGCGCGGGCGCGGACTGGGCACGCATGGAGCCCTACACCGTGTGACGTGTCACTGCGCGGGCGCGGACTGGGCGCGCATGGAGCCCTACACCGTGTGACGTGTCACTGCGCGGGCGCGGACTGGGCGCGCATGGAGCCCTACACCGTGTGACGTGTCACTGCGCGGGCGCGGACTGGGCGCGCATGGAGACCTACACCGTGTGACGTGTCACTGCGCGGGCGCGGACTGGGCGCGCATGGAGCCCTACACCGTGTGACATGTCACTGCGCGCGGGCGCGGACTGGGCGCGCATGGAGCCCTACACCGTGTGACGTGTCACTGCGCGGGCGCGGACTGGGCGCGCATGGAGCCCTACACCGTGTGACGTGTCACTGCGCGGGCGCGGACTTGGCGCGCATGGAGCCCTACACCGTGTGACGTGTCACTGCGCGGGCGCGGACTGGGCGCGCATGGAGCCCTACACCGTGTGACGTGTGGCCTCAATATTTACTTTAATGCGGTGAAGGGTTATTTATTTATTTATTTATTTTACACTTTAATGCACACAAAATAAGGTATATAAGGCGGACTTAATGCCATATGACATTTTCTCCCAGTCAACCTTTGGGTTAAATGTAAGCTCAGCGAAAATGGGCCTGTGTAATATGCAAAAAAAAAACAAAATAAATAACTAATAGTAATAATAAATACTGTATAACATACTGTATAAAAATATATAATAAACACAAAATATGTACATACATAAATAACTTCATATATATAATTATAATATAAATGGACGAAGACACGAACTCAGCGTTGTAGCGACTTTAAATAGGCCTCACGAACACTATGTACGTTTAAAAGCCATTTTGTTTGGAGCCATTTTTATACTATGGGTCCCATAGTATAAAAATAGTATAGTATGGGGTAGTGCATTCCATAATTTAATTACACTAACTCTGAAGGAGTTAGAAACGAAGGAAGTGTGGTGAGACGGGATCTCTAGAAGCAAACTTTCAGCTGAACGGAGATTTCGGCTGTGAGAGCTGCCCAAAATCTGAAAGCCAGATTTTAGGTATTCGGGAGCACAAGGATCATTTAGAATAGAGAAGAGCATGCAGAGGGATCTAAGGGATAGCCTCTCACGGATAGGAACCCATTTAAGCTGAGCGCGAAAGGAAGAGACATGGTCGTATTTATTTACGTAGTCCGAAGATAAAGCGGATACGATTGTTGAGCATTCGATCCAATTTGTTAAGAAGGTCTTGGGATAGGTCAGAGTAACAAACATCAGCATAATCAATCACAGGAAGCACAAGATACCGAACAAGCAGCGCTTTTGTATTTGGTGGAAGAAAGTTTTTAAATCTGTAGAGAGATCGCAGCGTGGCAGTGACTCTTTTACTTACCTGAGTGACATGGTGGTTCCAACTGAGCCCTCTATCCAGGTACAGTCCCAAGTCCTTTACATGAGGAGACAACGATGGTCACTTTATCTATATATTTATGGTTATTCTCTACTTACTCTCCCTGTAACTTCTCTGAAATAAATACTTGCTATGGCACTTTGCACTATTATTTCGTTACGCGACTACGGCGAAGCCAAATAGACGGCTATGATTTTGTACGTATCTATGTTCATAATTATGTTCCCTCCTTAACTACTTTGTCATAATTGGGTAAATGGGGTATCATTAGAAGCGTCTCATTAATCCGCTGGTTATAGGCTACATGAAATTATATGAAACTACAAAGTAAGAATCCCTTTTTTTTTCAATGACCTTGGTCCAGGCATTTTAAAGCATAGTTCCCGTTCTTCTGAGATTTCCAAGGGCATCAGCATCATCATCATTCACAACCTATAAGTGGCCACTGCTGGCCAAAGGCCTCATCTCGCACGGAGAAGGTTTGAGCATTAATCACCATGCTTGCTCAATGCGGGTTAGCGATTTCAAACTTATAATTAGTTTTTCAGTGGTGTCTAGATAAACTTTAAAACTACTTATAACTCAGAAAAGTCACATTGGTACTTGCCGTTGGTAGGTTTCGTCCCCGCACTCTCATGCATGAGAAGCGGGCGTCTACTCCTCCGGGCCACCACGACATTATACCTACTACATTAGTTGATGTTAGTGCAGTGCAAGGGTAAATAAATAAACTCACACCTAACTCAAGCAAATTAAGTACTTTATTGTTTGAGACAATTGAACATAAACATTTGACACTCACTTAACATTTACCATGACATGCGGAGCTGCATTTATAATAATGTCGGTACTTTTATTGTTGAACTTGTTGTTTAATCTGTGCAAGAATATGCTCTGGGAATGGGTTCCGGCTGACAATATCTGCTGTTAAACTTCCGAAAAGTACGCAGAGCACTATAAGGACTTTACATAGCGCGGTATTTCATACAAACACGTGGCAGACGGTTTGAAGTGGCCTCACAAACGTAAAACATGTAAAGTATCATTTTGTACTACCTATTTGATTAAAGGGTTTCAAAAACAATTTAAACGAACTATTTGGACAGGCAATAACGTTACGCGGACGCCGCACTGTCTCGTACAGAAGTGATCGGCGACGACCGTGCGTCGCATTTTCTGTGTAGGATTATAAACAGACTAAAGGTTAGCACTCCTAACAAGCTCGGCTTCGGCACAGCTTTGACACGGCGTTTTTATATCGACATTATGAAACATGCCATACGATATACGATTTAAAGTTCATATTTAACTGAAAAGTGAATTGCTGGGTTAGAGCCGTGCCGGTTAAGTGTGCTATGACTTATGTATGAGCCTTGAGTCGTACTTAGTCGTTGTCGTTTTAATACTTAACAATATACTAAGATTTCCACCGATGTCATTGTAAAGTAGAATTATCGAAACTTACGTCGAAATATTCAAACGCTACTCAATTTTAAGTCACGCTCAAGAATAGTTCTAGTCACTACAAATTCTTTATAAAACGACAGCGATGGCAAGATATTCAAAAAATTGTGTACCCTTTCAGTATTTGTATTTGGGCGTTAGCAACGCGTTGCGCCGCACGTGTGTGACAGGTCTTAGTAGACCTTAGTATATTGCGTTTGAGTATCACATCAACAGACAATATATTATTATATATATGTAAGTGCTCCGTGTGTCCACTGCTGAGCAAAACGCTCTTCTCACACGGAGGATTGAGTATTATAATTATTTATTGTAAGTCGAGGTATCCTCACGATATTTACCTTCACCGTATGTAGTACGAGTATTCGTTTCCCTGAATTGGGTAATGTTTGTATGAAAAAACTACACTGTGTAAAACAAAACCTTATACTTCTACACGCTTAATAGAACCTTGCTAACATTTTATTTGATAATATCATTTATGTTCAGATTATAGATAATTATTTGAGTGGTTGTGCGGTCCTCTCGAAGACATAGTGAAGCAAGACGGATACAGTAACAATAGTTACTTACTTCAAAAGGCACTCGCTCTCACTGTTACCACCTTCCAGCCGGGGTTACAGAACATACATAAGTATTCAAAATAAATATATTTCATTTTTCATTGAGCTTGAGATCTTTGCGCGAGTCTTTTCTATAATATAACTTTCGGTTACCTGGTAAAAAAAATTACCTGATACCATTACCAGAGTGACACTGTAAAGTGTACATACTTAGACATAAGTATACTTATATATAATTATAGCCCCGGTACAACAGGCTGACCTCGCTACGGTATGCCATGGATGTGCAGCAGATTCCGATTTGTAACGAAACGCACACAATTTCATCTCACTCTCATCATCTGCAGATATCTACCTACACCTACTGGTGTACGTACCATCACGCATTGTAAGTACGTACTCGCGCCAGTAAGGTGCTGACACTACCAGTTACAGCTCATACAGCGTAAGACGTATGTATACGCTGACATAATAAGTAATTCAATCAATACAGACAAATAATTTCACCTACCTATGTATATTAATAGACAGCATGTAGGTACATAGGCTTTTTTTTAAGGGGGGAAAATCATCGAATGACTGCTCCCGAGGTACATAGGCTTAGGATTCAATGACGCACGAGAATAAGAGTAGGTACAGTAGCCAATAGGTCAATCTATATTTTTTCAGTGGATTTTTAACACGACACTAAAAAATATAAAGCCGAAAATGTAAAAATAAATATTTGACACAAAGGAGTAGGTTGACCTGCTACTGCTATCCACTGTACCTTTTACATATATTTGTATATGTTACAGTCAAAACTCTTCACCAGTCAAAAGTACTGTCTACAGAACAGTTTGGTCAAAAACGGTTTATATAAAAATTATTAATTTTAGTACTTTTCACTGCAATAAAGCATCAGTCAAAACTAATATTAGGTAAATACCTCGTTGAGTAATTATACGTTTGGGAACAAGGCTAAACTAGATGAGGAAGAAGGGATTGAAGTAATCGAACGAATGATGTAACGGTAGCTATATAGTTTAGACTGCAACATATACGTCCTAAGACACGTCTTACATCAATGACATGACATTATTGAGTACTAGCTTCTGCCCGCGGCTTCGCCCATTCCAGACCATAATCTATCCCTGTCCCAAATTTCATCTCGATCCCTTCAGCTGTTTTGACGTGATTGAGTAATAAACATACAACATACACACAAACTTTTACATTTACAGTTTGTAAGATTTCTTAGATACAAACATTTTTTTATAATTATCTAATATGTTGACTTAGAAGGCACAATCTGCAAATATTATTTGTTACATTCACAAACTCCGTGTACACACACTGACGTTTACTGTAAACTACTGCCGGTATACATTACATAAACGACATAAGCGCGCGGCTAAAATAATAAGGTATACTATATTCGAACAATTCAAAGATCTCAACATTTTGCAAAGCATACAATTTATGTATAGTATAAATAGTAGTTATTTAAATAAATCGAGATTTTAACTCAATCAGGACTAGGTATGTTGGTGAGATTCTACAGTATTAAAATAATACTTATTGGTTTAAATGTCCAATGAACATAAAAGTTAAATTGAATCATATTTATATTTGGTTCGATCGAGATTATATCTGAGGCCTTAGTACGGGTATGTTTTACGTTTAAAGTAATCGTAACGAGTACGCGTTCGGCGCTGTGATTGGTTGCATCATTGGCGCCGGCCAATCAGAGTGCCGAACGCATACTCGTTTCGAATACTTTAAACGTAAATCAAACTCGTACTAAGGCCTCTGTACAATATCGTCAGCTCTTAAACAAATCTATTCTTTCTATTTGTAAAATATAAGTAGGTAAGACATTTAAAAAAGGATCTTCAAGTTTCTTCATCAATCACTACAACAAACAAATATAATAATAAAATGTAAACTCAGGTAAGCCTCGTCAGGTAAGTACCTAGGTACCTATAATTTTGTATAAAAGATGTTTTATCACAATATTAAACTGCTAAGATGGACAATAGCCTTATGTGACTTGTGATCTCAGAGCCCGCCTTAATACTGCGTAGTTAAAATAATAATGATTGGTTATAGCATAACACACACTTCAGGGGCGGTTTGGCAGCATTTTCGGCCCTCCTAGGACCGAATATGGATCCCCCAGTATTTACTACGTGGATTAGAAAAAAAATGGATTGCAGAGTTCTTCCGTGCAAGAATGGAACCTAGTACACGTTGCGCAGTAGCCGGTTGCAGCCACCGCGCCAACCGTGCAGTCTTGTCATCATCATAATATTATCATACGATACACTGACACCGTTACACTGTATAAATCGGAAAAAGCTGACGAAAATTTAAATTTAGCGGGCTGCCCTTTTTAGGTTTGGTTTTTCAGACAACGTCGTTTTATCAGAGTATTCATTTAATAAAAACCTCCTATAATAATATTAGGATATGAAGCTAAAGCCAACGCTATCAACCACCAGCCAACCCGGGTGGTCGCATTCTACAGACCGCCGCAATATCTCCTCGCTGAGACTGACGTCCACACCCTGCTGAACTGGCCGCTACCAAGCCGAGGACCGAGCAGAACTATTTGCCAACTGCCGGAGAGACAGTTCCAGCCAAACCCAGCCCACCACGTGTAAACCACAGCAGCCGTAAACATATAGATATTCAGGTCGAACCGTGCGTGGTGGCGTATGACACAGCGCGAAGCATCCAGTCCGGTCGGAATACCCAATGAAGCTCTCCGCCGCCTGCCGCCGCGAGGAATCGCGACGTTGACGCGGCTGTTTAGTGGGATCCTCCGTACTGGACACTTTCCTCTCAAGATGGATGCTCGGCAGAGTCATCATGCTGCCCATGCAGGGGACGTACACGCGGCTGCCAGGGAACCACCGCGCCGCCCTGCTCCTGGACTCTGGCGCGAAGCTCTTCGAGAAGCTGTTGTTGATCTACATGCGCCCACAGCACTGCACGACCCTGCAGGCTGCGAGGCTACTGCACGACCTGGCGGCCGCGCGTAAAAATCGCGACCACGCCGCAGCAATATTCCTTGATATGGAGAAGGCCTTCGATCGCGTCTGGCACGGCCGGGCTGCTCAGCAAGCTAACCACATCTACTAGTCTCGCTGAATAGTCAAGATCGTGGCCACCTTGCTGGACGGCAGAACGTTCCAATTGGCAGAAGAAGGTACCTTGTCGGCTGAGCATCAAACTCGCCACGCAATACACGACGTTGGTGAACACCACACACGCAGTAGTTAAACTACAGCGCTCCCTACATGCACTCTCTGAATGGCTGGACAAGCAGCAATTGGCTGGTCATGTGCAGACTCAAGCGGTCGTCGTGAGGATTATGAAGCCGACATCCATGTCTAATGAGAAACCAGGTTCAGTGGGCGCCGAGTGTGAAATAAAAAAAGTAACTCAATTTAAGATACCTTCGCAACCGCCCCATCTGATTTAGGGGTCAACATTTTAAGGCCATTTTGTTGGGCAGGTTAATAATTACAGAAATGCATTAGACTTTTGTTTCTTAAGAAAAGAAAAGAAACATGTTTGCTTGAAAAGAAACATTTTTTTTTACTACAAAAATATTTATTTTTAATGAAATAAATATAATTAGAAACGATTTGGGGCCCTTATAAACCCGGACTCTCGTGTAAAAAAAAATGTTTAGTAAGAACGAAAAATTTTTCCCCGGGCCTATTTCGGTGCCCCTACAGGCCCGGGGCCCTCGGCGATCGCCGACTGGCTTGTATGGCCAGACCGCCCCTGGCCGACAATGAAGCTTACAGTCACACCACCACCCCGACGTGTGTAAACAGTCGGTGGTTCTTGACGTGCATGCTATGGTACCGCGTCGAAGTGAATCCGTCCTTCACGTTGGTCGATGGGTTCTGCTTGTTCTCCTTCATGACAGTTGAGCGCCGAGTGTTTTTGCGCTCCTGTGGATGCCTCAACATCGTATAGCGGGACATTTCACGAGGATACCTGTAACAATTAGTTCGTGACTTAAATTGTTACTAATTCTGTACACTGGACTACAGCTGGACATGACAATTAAACAACTGCCATCATTTTAAACCGGAAGACGTTCATATCGGTCCACTCAACTGGAACATGTGTCAATTTGTCATTGGTTGTCCTAATCCTAATTTAATAGGGGGAGGGGGGAAGGGTTATGCGAAGATATATGCATACTTAGTAAGAGGGGATAGCAAGTATAATGCTAATTTAATTTAGTTTACCTGATAACATTAATTTTATGTGAACTGAGTCTCCATGAAAAGTCGTCATCTTCGCCTCCCCAGCCTTCGAACCTGTTTGATAACCCGTTGACTTGCACGTATTGTTCCGACTTGAGCGCCAGCACGCCGCCCACCAGGTAGTCATAGGGGAGCACAAATCTGAACTTGTCGATACTGGCGCTCATGTGGCGCGGCTCGTTCGCGCACACGTACAGGTTGTTCGCGTCCAGCGGCAGCAAGTCTACGTCGTGTAGGATCAGACAGGGGAACTTGTCCCTGATTGCCACTTTTGCTCCAACATTGTACAAAATACCCTTGTTAAATATTTTCTCATCTTGTTGTTCCACTAAATATATTCTGCAAGGGGTTTATTTATTGTATTGTTATTTCAAGAGCAAGTACTTATAGTTAATAGTCGCAGAGCTAAATAGCACAAGCCACTTCAGCAGGCTTACTCTTGGAACTAATCAATGTCAATTTCAAGCCCATGAAATAAAATCTGAATTCAATGTCAATCCAATCCACTCCTGTCGCAGCTGTCAGAATAGTTTCCAGTGTAATGCCAAAATCCTAATTTGATTCAAGAGTAAGCCCCCACATTGGCAAAGTTGTTTTATTCCACAATACATTACAAATTATAAATGAATAACCAACCTGTAGTGTATATTTTGTTTTCTCAGAAAGTTATGCATGTAAGGTAGGAATATGTCTAGTTGTCTCTGTCTATTCCTGTAAGCTACTATTATAGCAACACTAAACATTGGAGTGCAGTGATCCGGAATGAAACTGCCATTTACCAAGCCTGTTGCTGAGAAGTCATCAAATGTTTTTGGTACCTCCCAATTTGATATAGACAACTCACTCTTAAGTACTCCATCATATTTACAATCTGGTTTAGATTTCTGTGTAATGAAAGTTGGTGATATTTGCTTATAGAGTTGTGTTTCTATTACCTCCGCAGGGAGATGTGAATAGTTGTAGATGCCACATGTTGTTAATAACTTAATTATTGCCTTCACAGCTAATATAAAAAATATGCAATTAATCACTCGCACTTTTAAAATCCTGAAAGGAAACATAATTCATGTTAAAGTAGTGCAGATTATAAAATGAGAAAATTATATATATTTCAGAAGGTACAAATAACCAAGTGACCATGTAGCATTTTGTTGAAGAATATGAATTTTAGGCTTTATTTTTGAAGGTGGGCAAAGGACTATTGGGTGTTTTTGGTTTGTCCTAAAATGTTCATAGTAGCATTAAGTCAGGGATTGTGACTGGTATATGGACAAAAGGCCCTGGCCTTATACAAGTGTATTAATTAAACCAGTAAAAAGTTGTTATTTGTTTGTTAGAATGTGACATTATGTAGTAACCTAAATCAGCCACTTGTGTGTGAGAGCAGGCTGACACTTGATAGAGCACTGCATAGTGAACCATCATATTTTCATGATGAATTGAAACCCTCACACTGTCTTACTATACAATTAAAAATACATAACCTATTTACCTTGTTTTCCATGATCGTTTAGGCATCATAAAATGTATAATGTGCTATCTTCTGTTATGAACTCACACCAGTATCAATATAAAGATACTCTGCCTCCAAGATGCAGTCTAGAAAAAGTTATTACATAATGAAATGAGTCCCTAACTGCCTCATATGATTAAATAAAGAAAAAATATATATATTATCATATGTATAATCTTATATTATTTCTTATCTTATACTAATATTTCACTAATATGTATATAAAGCTAAAGAATGTGTTTATTTGAATGTGCTGATCTGCGAAATTATGGGTCCGATTTGGATAATTGTTTTTTTTGTGTGTGTTGGTTAGTCTATTTACCAAGGAAGGCTATAGGCTATGAAATATCATGGTCATCATGCTATGATCTATAGGAGCCAAGCACAGCGGGTGTAGGTAGTACTATTAAATAAAGCTGAAGAATTTCGATTGTTAGTACTATACTGTAGGCGATCGGTACCTACATTTAAAATTCATTTATAGAATTTGATGTAGGTTCTTTCTCAACCGGGTTTCGTTTAAAAATTTACTTTCAGATTCTTATATAGGTAAAGGTAGTTAACAATTAATGTAGAATCAAAATTCAGGCAATAATGGCAGGTATGCAAAAAATCTTAGACTTACAGTTTACAGCTAGGTACCTACAGGTTACAGCTAAGTATATTCACTGTTCCCATGATTTATTTGTAAGTCATATTCTAGTCTGCAGCACAGTACACACAATAATTGATACATTAAAATTCTACAATGATTAAGCTTCTGGAGCTTAGTGAGAAAAAGGAGTTTAATTTGAATAAATAATTTTAAGGTAATATAGGTTATTACCAAAATATTTAGCAAATATCGTAATAACCGCAGGTATAAGGCAGGTATACTCATAGACTATACAATATATACTGAGGTATACTAGTCAGAGAGAATTATCTATTAGAAAATAATACTGGATCACATCTCATGTGCCATTTTGACATTGGTGTTAGACAATATTTGTGTTATTATGACATATGACATCGACATGGCATTGACACATTCAGACTTCAGACACTGTCACTGTCAGATACATTATCACATTGACAAAAAGACAAAGACAAAAGGCCAGTAATCATTGGGTATAATAGTGATGGTAACACAAAACTATAACATCATGCCTTTTTTCTTCGAAGGGTTAGGCAGAGGTGCACATTACGGCACATAATGCCACTGTATAATGTAACACCCACTTTTTACAATTAATTTATGTTACGAGTTCCATATAATAGGGAGAGCGCCTATATTTAATCAACTATTGCCATATACCGAGCATATTTCAAACTCCATACTACTACTGAGAACTTTAAAAAAACAGTAATAGTTTACCTGGGAATTGACCGCGATCCCTTTACCGGCAGTCGTATTTGCGAGCACTCGGTCAACGAGACAGTTAGTAGTAACATATGCAAGAAAATCGAACCCTCTTAGAATAATTTATTTTTTCGATTATTTGTTATGAGGTAGGTAGTTCTTACGCTTATTGTACAAACCACGTACCTTTTTTTCACTGCTGTAAGTTAAAGTTGAGCGACATAAAATTGTTCTACGGAATTTAAGACAAGAAGCAGTTTTTCTTAAAAACTCTCTTATTCTTGATATAAAACGAACCTACCCATGAATAGAGTATTAATCTATGAATGAGTTGATACAAACCTTGCAACAAATATATTTTCAGTGAGATATGCTAAAAGATGTGTGTCAAAGAAGTGATTTTTCGATATTTGCGAAAATGCGGTATAATTTTGAATCAGTCGATTTTCGCTAAACATATAGGTATTGCGTTGTTTAGGTAGGTAACGTTCGCGGCGACGTCGTGCAGCTCACTGTGAAGATGGAAGTTTATATAAATGTTCTTAGATTTTCGCCTGACTGAACTGAAATTACCTACAGATTGGAGCTACTATGATGAAGACGTCCGCTTATATAGGATTTCAATAAATTTAACCCCCATCGGGATACTAGAGGAAGAAAGAAAGAAGAAAGAAGACGAACGAAATAATTTAACTAATTTAATTGGGACTATAGGTTTCTTAGACCACTGAACTTATTTTAGTGAGATTTGGTGCAAAAATATCTGGGAGTCGTTGAGGAAAGCCTATAATCAGCAGAGGACCTCTTGTGGCTGATATAAGGATGATGATATATGACCCAGTGCCATCCTGTGAACGGGAATATTGAAGACGGACTGGGTGCTCATGTGCTCATGCTCATCTTGTGTGGTACGCAGAAGATACTCTAGTCACCATCACGGGCACTCGTACAAGGAGGCACAGCTATGGAGTTACACAACCCCAAGTTACATTACATACCCTTTGCTAAAATTTGTCTCATTTAACGTCGGAATAATATTATGAGACTACTGATCAGCTTAATCTGGCTAGATCTGGTTAGCTGGTTAGGCTAGACTTGTAAAAACATCCATATTTAAGAGCAATTTGGAGACCCCTATAACCCCAGGGCCCTTTGGTGATCGCCGACTTGCTTGAATGGGCAGACCGCCCATGCCCTGGCGAGATGCCATGCCATACAATATATTACATCTTACCATTTTATTACAAACATCCACTTTATTGCTTGCTATTGTATCCCTCTAGGTCGAACTCATTTATTTACTTACTCGTGTCATGCAACATACAATAAGTCTGATATTAGTTTATCATCTATTTTATTTTAATTATGTGACTAGAACAATCAACTGAGTCTTATCACAGTTCGACGTGTCCTAAATTCATGATTGCTTATCATATTTAGGGCATAATTGTCCCACAGAAATTGTTACACTAGGTATAATGTAATTATGAACTTGTTATACATTAATAATTACCTACCTACATATCTATCTATCTATATGTATATAATTATGTATATGTAGATCCATATACAGAATGAGTTATAACTCGATGTATTCCTCTCGGGAGGTGATAATACAACTAATTTCCTACAAAAATAGGCCTGAGGTCCCTAGTCCGTAAGTGGCTAGTTTCTGAAATAATCACCATTTTCGGTTTTGATGAAAACCCCGATTTAACTACAAAAACATCAATAAAAAAACTACTGGTTGGATTTAAGTCATTTTAGATTTTTTATTGTCAATACTTAAATTTATACCTATAAATATTTATTAATACTGATACACACATATTATTAATACTGATACACACATATTATTAATACTGATACTTCCAGAAATATCATTTATTTTAAAATAGCAAGTGAACAAACATAGTATTAAAAAATGTATTACATTAGTGTACAAACTATTACAAAAACTTCCGTGGTTTATTAGCTACCCAAAATCATTAGATTTATTTATAAAAAATTTCAAAAATAAATTACTAACTTGATGATAAGTATGATGATAAGATGAGAATCCTATGTTTAAATAATTTCGAACCTAGGTATTTAGGAACTGTAAAAAATATGGTTTTAAAATTATTTAATACGTAGGTACGTATCAAATAATCGATTCTAGAAACCGCGCCGTTGTGATTTTATGAACTTGTGTATTAATCTTTGTTTAAATTAGTATTGTGGGTTAGTAGGTACCTATGTCTATTGTTACTCTTTGCGAGTAAATTATCTATTGTTTCTATAACTTTTGTCAGTGTCAGTTTCGCGTCAAGGCGTCAAGTCAAACTGACATTCATTTGTAATGTTAACGGTTGGAAAGTTGGACGCCGGACGCTCGTCACTAAACATAAACAAACACAAACTGTTTGATAATAAAAATGTGTTTATCTTAATATTTATTTAATTAATTGACTGAGTACCTGTAAGTGCAGTATTTCTAGTGTTTTCCTGAGTGAACAAACTAATAAATATTTGGCAAAAAAGCTGGATGAAACATGAAATCAACGAAGAAGATTGAGTCACAATTTGTGTGCAAACCCCTAGACAGCTACAGCGAAATATTGCTGTTTTTGGAAAACCCGCCGCCTTGGCGGACTTTATGTAAAGAAATGACACCACACAGTGACTATTTAATACGGAATATAGAAATTAATAATAAGGATTCTTGGTCCCTTGAGAGACCGGAAAAATTTTGTCATTTTGACCCAGACTTAGAAGATGTGAAACGATACGAGTCTAAAAGTTTGCCAAAAACTTTAGTTTGCCATGATATGGCTAATGGATACCATGATGACAGGTAATCGAATACTGGTTACTCAATATCAAGTATTAGTAGCTAGCTACTTCCTTGTGAATTCTTTCTGCTCGGCTCTAATTAGTTGTAGCGTGATGTGCATATAGCATATAGTCTTCCATAATAAATGGATTTTGTAACAGAAAAATAATTGAAATATAATTCAAAACTGTAGTTTGGGTGATTAGCAAATTCAAACAAACTAACTCTTGCTTAGCTTAATGACATATTTTTTACTTGAATACATTTTAGTAAGAAGAACATAATAAAATAGTTGAGTAAATGATAGAGCTGTAGTGACAACTATAACAAGGAATGCAACTTTAAATTTTGCTCTACAGCTCCACATGCAACTTTCATTTTTTTTATCAAGTTTCATAATGTGATTCAGTAAGATTTTAGTGGAATAAAGTAAGTAAATTGAAACTTTAGTTCCTGGAATGTAAATAATAGTATCTGGTCATACAAACAAAAACAAATAATACCCATTATTGAAATATTTCAGTGTAATAGAGGGCACAAGTAAATTTGACGCATACACATTCTACAACTGGGCGGGCATTGACATATTCTGCTACTTCAGCCACCACCTGATTACAATACCTCCGGTGGGCTGGATCAACGTGGGCCACGCACATGGTGTCAAAGTTATTGGTATGTTTGCTTTATGTTCTAAACTCCCCAGACAGTCCTTGTAACTCCCTTTTTTTGTAAAAGTAAAATAGCATTTATATCTATTTTGGTGAGGCTGGAGTATCTGTTATGTTCGTGAACGGGCACCGTCAATTGGGACTGGGCAGCTCCAGACTGTATGATTTTATTGTCCTCAAGGTTATTTTCTTTTTCATTCTCTTTGACTAGATTTAGGTGTTGCATAGTTCTCACACTATGAAACCAACAAAACTATGTAACTAGAGCATTATATTGTAAACCCAAATGAAAAAGAGTAACCTATGGAGTTTCTTGCTCATTCTTCTCCATAGGAATCTACACCTTGGAATGAGCAACTATGTTCACTTCTAAATATTTGTTGTTGACGGTCAAAAGTGCCTGCCTGGTGTAATTGTAATAAATCATTTTGACTTTGACTTTCTTTGAATTTTATATACACTTTATTGTTCACCACACAATTAAATTAGAGGACAACATCAACAAAAATAGTGTACAATGGGTGGTCTTAAGGCGTAAGGCAATTTGTTACTTTGGATGGACCAGTAGTAGGAGTTTGATATGGTTGTCACGTGTACAATATTTCATAACTGCATAAAGTACTATACATGCTATACAAATATTCTAATATAATATAAAAAAATATAATGTAAATTTGATACTGAAATAAATTGTGTGTGTGGTTAAAACAGGAGATCGAATTTTAAAGAGGTAATGCTCTTTAACGAGTTTTTTTTAATTGATTTGTTTTTTGTAATTAATTGAGATATAGTTTGAGCTCACCTTACTATAACTGCTAAAGCATTCCACAACCGAGCAACCAAGCTCGGTCGTGGCTAAAAGATACCTAATTACAGACTCTCCGATAGTCTCAAAAATTTCGAATGTGTGTCGCCAAAGTACGTAGAATGCTCCTACAAATAAATAGGTGTAGTGGGATTAAAGATTATATTGTACAGAAGTGAAAGAATATAAGTATTCTGGCGAAGGCGAATAGGCAGCCATTTGAGCCACAAATACAAACCTGATAGAAAGATTTTGAAGTAGGAAATGTGCTAATGCAATTTTAGTACGTCTAAAGCAAAAAATTTCGAAGACGCCTCAAGGAGTCGCCACGAATTTTGTGGCACCTTAATTATAGTATTTTGAAACTATCATAATGTAGGTAATTATTTTAGTGTTTTCGTACAATATGGATTTTTTCAATGAAGTCACGTCATGTTAAGTACTATCAAATGGACATCGGCCAACATCAGGTTGTGGTTAGTTAGACCCTGGGCTGTATAGCAAACGGTTTTGTAGTGTGTGTTACCTTATTGCTTACAGTCTGTCTGTTTACATTGACCACCTTGAAATGAAACAGTTAATGTTATGAATCCCCAGAAAATGCATAAGTAGACATTGTAACTTACATCAAGCATGTAATTTTATTTCTAACAAACCAAATTTGCAACATATTAAGTCGAATTTGTTATTACAATTCCCTTTATATTATTACTAGCTGTTGCCCGCGACTTCGTCCGCGTAGATTAATGACTTCTGACAGAATTCATCAGAATCAATTCAGTGCCCAATTAAGATTTACCTATTGGGAAATGATTTATCGTAATTTCAATAAATTAAAAATCCCGCAGGGTTCTTACCAGTCCCGGCCCGATCACGTAAGTTTTGAGTAATAAAAACTTCGACTATTGTTGTACAGAATCTCTATGAAATAAGTTCAGTGGTTAAAAGATAGAGAGTCCTGGAGCATTGACGCATAGTTCCCGTTTCCGAGGGACTTCTGAGATAAAAACTATCACTACTACTCTACTACTTACTCAGGTCCCAAATCATCGTTTTACAGAATGTAATTCAAAAAGATTCAATGATTCAAGATTCAATTTTCATTCCCAATTTCACACCAACTATCATTCCCTATTTTATCCCCTTAGGGGTGGAATTCATCAAAATCCTTTCTAAGGAGATACCTATGTCATGTCATAACTTTATGCATGCAAAGTCTCAGCCCGATCGGTTTAAAACTGGCAAAGTATCACACAAACTTTCACCCTCTATATTACCCACTTTGGGGTGGAAATGTTCAAAAACTTTTCTAAAGGGACGTGTACGTCATAATATCTACCTGCACGTCGAATTTCAACCCGATCTGTGTAAAACTGACAAAGCCTCATACAAACTTTCATCCCCTACATTATCCCATTGGAGGTGTAAATGATCAAAATCCTTACTTGGAGATGCCTACGTCATAACATCTACTTTCATGCCGAATTTAATCCCCATCGGTGTAAAAGTGACAAAGTTTCATACAAACTTTCACCCCTATTTTACCCCCTTGGGGGGTGGAAATGATCAAAATCCTTTCTTAGAGAATGTTTACGTCAAAATATCTATCGGCACGCCGAATTTCAACCAGATCGTTTTATAATTGACAAAGTTCCATACGAACTTACACCCCCTATTTTACCCTCTTGGGAGTGAAAATGATCAAAATTCTTTCTTAGAAGACGCTTACGTCATAACATCTATCTGCATGCCAAATTTCAGCCTGATCGGTTTAAAACTGACAAAGTCTCATACAAACTTTCATCCCCTATTTTACCCCCTTGGGGGTGGAAATTATCAAAATCCTTTCACAGCGGATGCTTACGTCATAACATCTATCTGCATGCCAAATTTGAACCCGATCAGTTAAAAACTGACAAAGTTTCATACAAACTTTCATCCCCTTTTTTACCCCCTTGGGGGTGGAAATTATCAAAATCCTTTCACAGCGGATGCTTACGTCATAACATCTATCTGCATGCCAAATTTGAACCCGATCAGTTAAAAACTGACAAAGTTTCATACAAACTTTCATCCCCCTTTTTACCCCCCTGGGGGTGGAAATTATCAAAATCCTTTCTTAGCCTAAGTCATAACATCTATCTGTATGCCAAATTTCAGCCCAATCTGTCCAGCGGTTTGGGCTGTGCGTTGATAGATACTTCAAAAGTCGATTTTTTTATTGATACAAAACAAAAGTTACAATTTCTGGAATTCCTTTGGTACCTACTTTGCACATCTTAAGAGACCTATGTACCAAGTTACATGGTTTTATCTCCAAAAATGACGAATACCCACATGCAACCCCTATTTCACCCCCACGCTGGTGTAAATTTTAAAATGCTAGAACAAACGTTTTTTTTTTATTATTTAGTGCCTAAATATAAAATGTAAGGTATCTCCAAGAATGACGAACTTCATACAAACTTTCAACGCTTACTTATATAAAAACTTTGCACATCCTAAGAGACAAACCTTTGTGCCAAATGTATTAATTATTTAATATATGTTCCATTTGGCTATCTATTATTTCCAATACGGATAGAGCAGTATACACGACACATTCGGTAGAGATATTATACTCGATGGCAGTTGGTATTGTTTCCAATACTAAAGTTTATATCCCTCGCCAGGCACCATCATCACGGAGTGGGGAGATGGTATCCAATTTTGGGACCAAGTATTGTCTTCAGAGACAAAGTACCAGGATGTGGCCAGCGCCCTCGTTGCTATTGCCAAAACCCTTAAGTTTGATGGGTACCTTCTAAATGTTGAGAACAAGGTATTTTTTTTATTTTTTTTATTTTAGATTTAGAATGGTAGACTAGCAGATGGATCACCTGATGCTAAGCAATCGGCGCCATCTAAGAACACCCCGACTCCAACAACGCCAGAGAAGTTACTAGCGCGGTTATTTTAATTTTGCAAGAAACGTCTGTAGCAACCGCTTTCCGACGGGCAGAGATTTAGTTTTAGGCCACTGATTAAAAAGTTAGTTCGTAATGTAAGTATGAGCTGTTGGCTGAGTGAGGTCGATGTATGGCCAGGTCACTCGCCCGGACATGCTGCTGCAGTTTGTGAAGTACTTCCACCGCATGCTGCACGCCGAGCTGCCGCACGCCACGCTGCTGTGGTACGACAGCGTCACCGTTTCGGGGACTCTCAACTGGCAGAACAAACTTAATGAAAAGAACATGTAAGTATTGTATTAAAGTTAAAATACTCGTATTTCAATATGAAGCATCAACATTCAGAACGTAGCTAGCTATTTTCATTGTTGGTGCACTCCAGTAGTCAGTTGACCGATAAGGCCGAGATATTGTCGCCACACCCAGCTGTCGACACGCGCCACAACTCGTGCTGCTCAAGCAATCACCGGCGATGAACCGATGGATGGTTACATTTGGCAATACTGATACCTTATCTGAGATGCGGCTAGTAGAACATAAGCCTGATTTCATACAACTATATATTAATACTTAAGTAAAAAAGTGGAATCGGAAGGTAGATCACGGGCTTACATGTGTGTGTGTGTGTGTGTGTGTGTGTGTGTGTGTGTGTGTGTGTGTGTGTGTGTGTGTGTGTGTGTGTGTATGTGTGTGTGTGTGTGTGTATGTGTGTGTTAGTGTGTTAGTGTGTTAGTGTGTTAGTGTGTGTGTGTGTGTGTGTGTGTGTGTGTGTGTGTGTGTGTGTGTGTGTGTGTGTGTGTTCCCTTGTATTTATTACATACGTCATTATGTACGATGACGACATAGTTTTTGTATTTAGATGTATTTCTATACATATTATCATAGGTATATAATTTATAGGCATAAAGCTGGAGAGTTTGTTTGTTTGTTTGAACGCGCTAAGTTCCGGAACTGCTGAACCAAATTGAATAATTTTTTTTGTGTTGGATATATATATAAACATACAGTATACATAAAAAAACATACAGTAGGACGACGCCTTTGATCGTGTAAAATATCACTGTCTAGACATCGTCTAGACAGTAACTCATCAGCCAGGGTTGTCGAAGATATGACCTTATGGCACCGACTAGACGTCGGTCAGTGGGTGAGTAACTCATCAGTACTAATATAGTTACTTTTTTGCGTTTTAGTTTTTACTTTATGTTTGTTTTTAGGTTTTTAGAAGTCGGTTTTTTAACGCAGTTTTTAATTTTATCATTTTTAATGTAAAGCTACATAGACTCGTTTTGCCACTTATAAACTCAAACTTAAACTCAAACTCAAAAGCATTTATTTCAATTAAACCATAATTTGGTACTTTTGAAACGTCAACAAATATGAAATAAATAATAGTCTGTCAGTTTGTCCGTCAGTGAAGCTAGGCGCTCATTCCAAAATGTCGATTCGAGTGGAGAAGAACGAGCAAGAAACTCTATTCGTTACTCTTTTTAAAAAAAGTCTGTTTTACACTGCTCTGATACATATTCCAATATTGTACACACATGTGAGAATAATGTAAAGACATACCTGACGCAACATACAAATAACAGAACGTACTAAAATAAAAAAAAACAAAACCAAGAGAAAACAAATATCTTAAGTTTGACATGGTCCGCACATATGTACACTGACAATTCATATAAAATAGTGCTTTTATACAAGAAAAAAAAATAACGACGATACATTGAAAATTTCGGGCAGCATTATCTTCTTCTCTTAAGGGAATATAAAGGGTTCTTTAGTTTGAGGCGCGCAACAGAGCTTCGTAAGGGATTTAAGAAATTTAGTAGAACTCTGATTGTACAGTAAGTACAAATAGTGTCCAATGTACCGAGGCAAAGATCCGTTCGCGGTACACTAATGTAGGACATACAATAGCGCAGTTGACTGTGTAGGGCATTCTTCGAGGCGTGCGACGGACTGTTCACAAACTACTCGTGGACGAAGGAGGACGTGAAGTCCAGCGCGGCGCTGGCGGGCAGCCGCATCACCGACCTCTACATCGGCATCGACGTCTGGGGCCGGAACTTCTACGGCGGCGGACAGTTCAACACGCAGGAGGTACCTACCGCATGTACTTCATTGACACTTCGTGTTTTCAGGATTCAGGCAGCTACAGGTTTCTAATCATATCTACCTATATTACTGTAGTCTTTATTTACTGTTTATTTACTGTTTAGCAGTGCTCAAGTTTTATTTGTGCTGTTGGTTGAGGGTAGGTACCGTAGCTCCGGCAGCGCCGGTAGCGCTTCAGGCATGTTTGTTATCTGTCGACTTCATTTAACCGAAGCGATGGCAGGCCGTGAAGGTAGTGCACGCGGCGGGCTGCTCGCTGGCGGTGTTCGCGCCGGCCTGGACGCACGAGGCGCTGGGCGCCGAGCACGTGGCCAACGAGCAGGCGGGCGCCCAGCAGGCGGGAGCCCAGGAGGCGGGCGCCCAGCAGGCGGGCGCCCAGCAGGCGGGCGCCCAGCAGGCGGGCGCCCAGCAGGCGGGCGCTCAGCAGGCGGGCGCTCAGCAGGCGGGCGCCGAGCAGGTGGGAGCTGAACAGCCCGCGGCCAGCCCCAGCCACGTGGCTCTGGGCGAGGACATGGAGCAGTACGCCAAGGTGGAGCTGCGCGAGCGAGCACTATGGGGCAGCCTGTGGCCGTTCCTCAACACGCGCGTGCCCAACCAGCTCCCCTTCCAGACCTCCTTCTGCAGGGGACTGGGGAAGAAGCGCTTCTTGTACGGCGAGGTACGTTGACTACTCGATACGCGACGTCTGCTAGAGGTGTTGTTTGATATACACATTCCTTGTTAAAACTCTTCGCTGTTTAAGTCTTTGACTGCCGACAGAAAACTATTGAAGGCAAATCCTCCGCTAACGTAGGCCACCGGTGGCCTACGCGGAATTTAACGTCTTAAACAAAATTACAAAATTTGTTGTACATTGACACAATAGAGTCGACCGACACATTGACACAATAGAGTCGACCGACACATTGACACAATAGAGTCGACCGACACATTGACACAATAGAGTCGACCGACACATTGACACAATAGAGTCGACCGACACATTGACACAATAGAGTCGACCGACACATTGACACAATAGAGTCGACCGACACATTGACACAATAGAGTCGACCGACACATTGACACAATAGAGTCGACCGACACATTGACACAATAGAGTCGACCGACACATTGACACAATAGAGTCGACCGACATATTGACACAATAGAGTCGACCGACACATTGACACAATAGAGTCGACCGACACATTGACACAATAGAGTCGACCTAACCGATTGTACGTTTGTAATTATTTACTAGAGGTACTGGCTTCTGTCCGCGACTTCGCGTGCAATCCAGTTTTCTCCCGTTCCCGTAGGATTTCCAGGATTTATTCTGGTCTTCTTCTGACAATGACAAAAACAACACAAAAATAATTGTGATTCGGTCCATCCGTTCACGCATGATGGCGTGACCAAGGGATATAGGGATACATTTTTATATACAGGGTGTTTGGAGCATTGAACAACACAACAATGGAACCAGTTATTATGTATGAGAAGCCGACTTCAAAAATCAAGAACTAAAAACAACCAAATGGTTAAAACTAAAAAAAGTAATTATTATATAGAGGTATAGTCTATAAACTATAGTCGTATGTAGTGATAGGTTACCGAATCATATAACATTACGGGTACGGCAAAGTACAACATTGTGAAAAGTTTCTGTGACATGTAGCGTACTGTTAGAAAGAGCATTAAGCCTTTAACTGCCGACATAAACTGTTAAAGGCTAATCCTCCGCTAGCGTCGGACATCAATGTCCGACACGGTATCAAATGAGATAACTAGGGAACTTTTTCAAATAATACTAAGATCAAAATAGCGTCTAGTTTTTTTTTATTATTAATTTAGACGTTGAAAACGTTTGGACGCGTGTATGAAAGAAAGAAGAAAGAAAAAACATTTATTCAGCACCAGCCACGATGCAGCATAAATCCTTACTATCCTTACTAATATTATAAATCGGAAAGTGAGTTTGTTTGTTCCACTTTCACGCCTTAACTACTAAACCGATTGCTTTGAATTTTTTTTAGTTGTAGGTAGGTAGATGGAGTTTTTTTTAGTTGTAGGTAGGTAGATGGAGATTTTTTTTAGTTGTAGGTAGGTAGATGGAGATTTTTTTTAATTGTAGGTAGGTAGAATGTAGATGGAGATTTTTTTAGTTGTAGGTAGGTACATGGAAATTTTTTTAGTTGTAGGTAGGTAGATGAAGATTTTTTTAGTTGTAGGTAGGTAGATGGAGATTTTTTTAGTTGTAGGTAGGTAGATGGAGATTTTTTAGTTGTAGGTAGGTAGATGGAGATTTTTTTAGTTGTAGGTAGGTAGATGGAGATTTTTTTAGTTGTAGGTAGGTAGATGGAGATTTTTTTAGTTGTAGGTAGGTAGATGGAGATTTTTTTAGTTGTAGGTAGGTAGATGGAGATTTTTTTAGTTGTAGGTAGGTAGATGGAGATTTTTTTAGTTGTAGGTAGGTAGATGGAGATTTTTTTAGTTGTAGGTAGGTAGATGGAGATTTTTTTTAGTTGTAGGTAGGTAGATGGAGATTTTTTTAGTTGTAGGTAGGTAGATGGAGATTTTTTAGTTGTAGGTAGGTAGATGGAGATTTTTTTAGTTGTAGGTAGGTACATGGAAATTTTTTTAGTTGTAGGTAGGTAGATGGAGATTTTTTAGTTGTAGGTAGGTAGATGGAGATTTTTTTAGTTGTAGGTAGGTAGATGGAGATTTTTTTAGTTGTAGGTAGGTAGATGGAGATTTTTTTAGTTGTAGGTAGGTAGATGGAGATTTTTTTAGTTGTAGGTAGGTAGATGGAGATTTTTTTAGTTGTAGGTAGGTAGATGGAGATTTTTTAGTTGTAGGTAGGTAGATGGAGATTTTTTTAGTTGTAGGTAGGTAGATGGAGATTTTTTTAGTTGTAGGTAGGTAGATGGAGATTTTTTTAGTTGTAGGTAGGTACATGGAAATTTTTTTAGTTGTAGGTATGTAGATGGAGATTTTTTTAGTTGTAGGTAGGTAGATGGAGATTTTTTTAGTTGTAGGTAGGTAGATGGAGATTTTTTTAGTTGTAGGTAGGTACATGGAAATTTTTTTTAGTTGTAGGTAGTGTAGATGGAGATTTTTTTAGTTGTAGGTAGGTAGATGGAGATTTTTTTAGTTGTAGGTAGGTAGATGGAGATTTTTTTAGTTGTAGGTAGGTAGATGGAGAATTTTTTTAGTTGTAGGTAGGTAGATGGAGATTTTTTTAGTTGTAGGTAGGTAGATGGAGATTTTTTTAGTTGTAGGTAGGTACATGGAGATTTTTTTAGTTGTAGGTAGGTAGATGGAGATTTTTTTAGTTGTAGGTAGGTAGATGGAGATTTTTTTAGTTGTAGGTAGGTACATGGAAATTTTTTTAGTTGTAGGTAGGTACATGGAGATTTTTTTAGTTGTAGGTAGGTAGATGGAGATTTTTTTAGTTGTAGGTAGGTAGATGGAGATTTTTTTAGTTGTAGGTAGGTAGATGGAGATTTTTTTAGTTGTAGGTAGGTAGATGGAGATTTTTTTAGTTGTAGGTAGGTAGATGGAGATTTTTTTAGTTGTAGGTAGGTACATGGAAATTTTTTTAGTTGTAGGTATGTAGATGGAGATTTTTTTAGTTGTAGGTAGGTAGATGGAGATTTTTTTAGTTGTAGGTAGGTAGATGGAGATTTTTTTAGTTGTAGGTAGGTACATGGAAATTTTTTTAGTTGTAGGTAGGTAGAATGTAGATGGAGATTTTTTTAGTTGTAGGTAGGTACATGGAAATTTTTTTAGTTGTAGGTAGGTAGATGGAGATTTTTTTAGTTGTAGGTAGGTAGCTGTAGAATTTTTTTAATTGTAGGTAGGTAGATGGAGATTTTTTTAGTTGTAGGTAGGTAGATGGAGATTTTTTTAGTTGTAGGTAGGTACATGGAAATTTTTTTAGTTGTAGGTAGGTAGATGGAGATTTTTTTAGTTGTAGGTAGGTAGATGGAGATTTTTTTAGTTGTAGGTAGGTAGATGGAGATTTTTTTAGTTGTAGGTAGGTACATGGAAATTTTTTTAGTTGTAGGTAGGTAGATGGAGATTTTTTTAGTTGTAGGTAGGTAGATGGAGATTTTTTTAGTTGTAGGTAGGTAGATGGAGATTTTTTTAGTTGTAGGTAGGTAGATGGAGATTTTTTTAGTTGTAGGTAGGTAGGTGGAGATTTTTTTAGTTGTAGGTAGGTAGATGGAGATTTTTTTAGTTGTAGGTAGGTAGATGGAGATTTTTTTAGTTGTAGGTAGGTAGATGGAGATTTTTTTAGTTGTAGGTAGGTAGATGGAGATTTTTTTAGTTGTAGGTAGGTAGATGGAGATTTTTTTAGTTGTAGGTAGGTACATGGAAATTTTTTTAGTTGTAGGTAGGTAGATGGAGATTTTTTTAGTTGTAGGTAGGTAGATGGAGATTTTTTTAGTTGTAGGTAGATGGAGAATCCTGGAATTCGGTAATTGGACGTCTTAGAAAATGTCCGAATCCATGACTGCAACATCCTGATGTCCATCGATCCTTATAGTAAGTAGTAGTAGTCAAAGTACAACGTTACATAGTGTTTGGAGTATATCACAAATATTGTTTTGGACCACTAGATCTATAAACAAAACGTTAATTTGCAAATTAGTACACATTTTACGGAGTAAAAAGGTAGATAATGACCTCCCAAATCCTGAAAAAATTGTGTTGGTCCACGCGCCATACACTCTATATTTAGATAATTTATAAAGGATTATAACTTAACATAAAATAACATCACGCCTTTTATTCTCAAAGGTGCACATTATGTACGGCACTTAATGCCACTATACCATGCAACACCAACTTTTCACTATTTTATGTGCCTTGTATATAGGGGGTGAGCCTATTGCCATATATCGGGTACAATTCCAGATTCCGTGCTACAACTTTTTTTAAAAACCCAGTAATATTTTGTCCGACCCGGGAATCAAACCCGAGACCCCTTGCCCGGCAGTCGCACTTGCGACCACTCGGCCAACGAGGCAGAAGGGATTATATAAAGTATAGGTAGATTCCCTTTCAACAGCACATATTTAAGAACTCATTGGAATAAATTAATATATCACTTTGTATAATATGTATATACCAGCTAGCTGTGTGTGTGTGTGTGTGTGTGTGTGTGTGCCCGCAGAGTAGAATATACTAGACACCAACGCTACTTTTCCCGCGGGTGTCGTCCTAAGAGTCCACTCAGAGACTACATAATTTAACAGAGATTGGGCTGCAACGTTCTCTGCTAAACTTAATCCTTTTATATTGCAGACTCAAACTCAGTCGTGGAGATTATGGCAAACCTCTGTTTTGTAGACGAAACCCATATTTCAGCAACCACTGCTGGAACACAAGTATCTCATGTAGCAATATGTGTCAGGTGTTGAATCCCTCGCCGTGGTACAACCTGCGCCACCAGCAGTACCAGCCCAACTCCGCGCACGGCCCGCACGGCTACATCCTGACGCCGCTCGAGAACCTGGCCACCGTCCACCGCGCCGTGCAGTACAAGGACAAGAAGGGCATCATCCGCATCCGCAACACCTTCCAGCAGAGTCGACACTCGCTGCACGCCACCAAGGACACGCTCCACGAAGAGGCCGCCGCCGACTTCGACGACGCCGCGCCGCCCGACGTCGACACCAAGGAGTACAAAGCAAAGACGTCTCTGAGGAATATATTCAGACCGAAAACGTTGAGGATAGCCAGCGACGACGGCGAGAGCGCGGCGGCCGGCGCCGGCCGGGCCGCGGACGCGCAGCCCGGCGCGGAGCCCGACGACGCGCACAAGGCGCAGTCCATGCTCACCACGTCCGTCAACCTCAAGCTGGGCGTGGCGGACAAGGTGCGCTACGGCCTGGCGCGCGTGCGCGGCGAGCACGCCTGCCTCGAGCTGTACCTGCGCGACGCCTTCTCGGGCGGCTCGTGTCTGCGCGTCAACCCGTCCGACGAGCTGTGCGCCGAGCACCGCGTCACGCGCCTGCTGCACTGCGACTGGCCGTGCGAGGCCCCCCTCATCTTCTGCGTCGTCACCAAGTGCCTGCCCGCCTTCCCCGACCAGAGCCTGAACGTGAAGCTGTACATGAAGAACGCGGCGGGGCAGGAGCTGGTGGTGGTGCTGACGGGGCGCGAGGTGGCGGCGGGCGGCGCGCTGGGCGCGGGCGCGGCGGGCACGCGCCACGTGTACCCGCTGCGCACGGCGGCCGAGCCCGTCCGCAGCGCGCTGCGCGCCTACCTGCTACTGTCGCAGCCCGGCTTCTACGTGCCCATCGACAACCTGTTCGGCTGGACGGTCCGGTACGTACTACCGGCTGGCTGACCGCCCGGCTGGCTCGGCTGGCTGACTGCCTGACTGACTGCCCGGCTGACTCCCCGCAGGTACTACGAGGTGGACGTGCCGGGCGCGCGCGTGACGTCGGTGAACCTGCGCACTGCGATGGAGCAGGGCGGCATCTTGCTGGGACACTTCGCAGTCTGTCGCAAGCTGTGAGTACTAGGCGAGCTACTAGTGAGTGCTAGTGCTACCAGCTGAACTATAATGATCGTCTTGTTCGAACAGAATTAACCAGAGTTGGATCAAGACTATTGAAAATACTGTTAGACCTCCCACGAACCTGTGCCGTAACTAGCCTTCTAGGCGCCCGGTGCGAGCTTTCAAAACTGCGCCCTTGAAAAATGTCCTTACCAGGCTCTGACAATAAAATGGACAAATGTGCATGAAAATATAACTGTTTATTGTGTACCAAGTTATAGGTCGTTACTTAGTAGATGTTTTAAGACAATTCGTTGCTGCCTGCCATTCCGCCATGAGATCGCGCCGGAGCTCTTCCCGCCACGCACTTATCTGGCGCGAAGTTTCGCCCCGGGGCGACGTGCCTCCGCGCGCGACGGCGATGGTAACCTCTCCCACCGTTATTTGGGACTCACCCGGAGGTGGCGCGTTCCCGCGGCCATGAAAACACATGGCCTCGGACTTGTGGAGCGCCACCTCGAGTCCCAACTGCCGGATTCTTTCAACGACTGTCGTAACCGCTGTCGCCATTAAGTCGGCCGCCGCCTGGTGCGACCTCCCGTGCGCTAGCACCAGCGTGTCGTCGGCGTAGCATATTGTGCTAACGCCGTTCGGGAGGTCGGTGCGCAGCACCCAGTCATAGCCGATGTTCCACAGGAGCGGCCCCAGAACCGAACCCTGTGGAACACCGCGTGACATCTCTCGCCGGTTCCACTCGCCCCGGTGACCGGGGTAGATGACGGACCTATCCGTCAGGTAAACCTCGATTACACGACGGAGGTAGGTAGGCACTCGATGATATCGGAGTGCCGCCAAGGCGCAGCTCCAGGGCAGGGATTGGAAGGCGTTGGCGATGTCCAGAGACACCGCCACAACGACCTTACCCCTGGACACTGCAGTCCTCGTCGTCCAGTCCCTAACGCGCAAGATGGCGTCCACCGTGGAGCGCCCTCTGCGGAAGCCGAACTGGCCGTCCGACAGGTCCGGCCCCATGTCCGTCAAGTGTGCGACGAGGCCGTTCGAAATTATTCTTTCAAAGACTTTCCCCACCTCGTCGAGCAGCACTAAGGGCCGGTACGCGGACGGAGAGTGCGCAGGGCGCCCCGTCTTCCGCACGAGGATTACGCTTTCCAGAGCAGCGGGAACTGGCCTCTGTCCATGCATGCGCAGTAGAGACCGATTAATCTAGGCCCGAGAGACTCTGAGGCCAGGACCCATGCTTTGCCATGCAAGCCGTCAGGTCCTGGAGCGTTGTTCGGCGCACTGCCGCTCTCAGTTCTGCCTCGGTCACCTCTGAGACGATGTCGTCGTCGTCGTCGCTGTAGCCCGCGTCGGGCACCGCTGGAGGGTCCACAGTCGGGGGAACAGGGCGCCAATCACCTCCTCTAAGACTTCTGGCCGGAGACTCTGAGTGAGCGGGGGAGCCTAAGCGCGGAGCTTGTCGCGTACCATCCGGTACGGGCGTCCCCACGGGTCTCTGTTCAGAGTCCCCAGCATCTCTCGGCGGGCCTCCTCCTTGGCCCGCAGTATTTCCGCCTTGAGGACTGCCTTCGCCGCCCTGTATCCCTGGTACAACTCCGCCTCTCTCGCCTCCGCATTCGGCGGACGGATGCGGCGCCTGCGGTGCCAGGTGTACTGGCGTCACGCAGCAGTGCACGCCTTGCGTAGAGCTGCCAGCTGTTGCGACCACTAGTACACCTGGCGCTTTTGTTGCCTCGATCGGATCCGGGGCATCGCCACGTCACAAATCTTGGACATGGCGTCCTGAAACCACTTGGCCTCATCGTCAATGTCGGCAGGCCTGACCAGTGGTATCACCCAGGCCTGCACGATAGCGGCTGTCAGGAGCAGCTCCCGGTTCAGCTGTTTCCCGGTCAGCGTCCAACGCGGGCCATATGGGGCCTGTCTGACCGGCGGGTCCGCGGACTCGGCGGAGACGTCGAACCGGATATACCGGTGGTCGGAGTACGTCTCCACCTCCTCTATGACGTAATTACTACAACCGCGGTCCTGGGCGCGAGGAGCAGGGCAGCAGCCCGTTTCTCCCTCCGCTACTGCTGCCGCTGCGCCTTCTAGCGGCCCTCCTTGGCGACTCTCCTCGCCTCACCAGCGATTTGCCACCCACCGCTGTCCTCCACTCGCGGGGCGAGTTCCACCGCCGCTGCTGCAACTCGAGCCTGCCGGGATGGAGTGCCTCTCCTTTTTTTGTTTCGCCCCGCGGGCGCAGGCGCAAACGCCCAAAGTTATAGTATAGGTACTTTTGTTTGTGTATGTAATATTGCGAGCAAGACTTAAGGTCGTTGAGTCGTTTGACATGTGTTGTTGTTTCAAGATCGTTCAAAAATGCGATACAGATTTAGATAGTACAGTCTGGTCATTTCTGCGCCCCTCCAGGGTCTGCGCCCTGTGCCTGGGCACCGCTGGCACCGCCCTATTTACGGCACTGCCACGAACAAGCCCGCTTGGGGCTTTAACGACGACTACGAGGACCTCTGTGTCGCTCAGTAGTTCCTAGGACACGCGTGCGAGCAAGCTATCACGTATCGTGTATATTAAGTAATACTTACAGTTAGTAAATACATTTGATGAGTTTTACTTTTTATTTTAATGAAACGGTTATATTTGGGTAAAGAACTACGGACTTTCTGCTCCAAATAAGACGATATGAAAAAGGGCCTGTTTCACAATGAATGGTCACTGTCTACCAGATATACAGATATATATCGGGTACTCGATCACTGTGCTACTGGAGTGGAGAAACAGTCTCTAAATATTAATCTATTACGTGAATATGGTGATTCAGTGAGAGTATTAGTGTTAGGACTTAGGTAAGAAGGTATGGGTCCCGGCATTCTCGCGATGTACTGTAATTGTTTTTTTGGTAGGAGCGGCGACGGCAGTAGCGACGGCGCGGACGGCGCGACGGTTCGTTGAGCGAGTCAAGTGCATGCTCCTTCCAGTAACCTAGTATTGTACACGCGGCCGCGGTGTATGAGTGTATCAATTATACAACATTGTAATAATAATATGGTAATCATTATATTTTATCCAATCTATACAATTAAATACTCTTTTGAATACAAATCTTTCTGTTTTCTTTTGAAAAATATTCTGGCTCTTACGCACACTGTCCAATACTATACTGAACGGATTTAGACTTTAACTGTGTTAGATGGTCAAACTGCTTTTCGGAACCGTTGGAGGGTTGGAGTGCGGAGTGATACAGATAGTTTCCAGGCCATCGTCAGGAAAAAGGTGGCGTCGCTTGTGGGGAGGCTTCGGGGGAGTCGCAATAGCATCCTAAAAGTCGTGGCTGAGGACCCGAGAGCTCCTGTGCTGAGGCATCTCAAGCGGCTTCATTGTCCGCATGAAGTGCCTCGTAAGTACATTACTCATTTCAGTTCTTACTTACTAACATTAGTGTTTAAGCTGCAGTTTAAAAGACGCATACTAACACATAATGGTTCCTATGTTGTTCCATATAAAACAATTTATTATTATTACTAGCTGTTGCCCGCGACTTCGTCCGCGTAGATTAATGACTTCTGATAGAATTCATCAGAATCAATTCAGTGCCCAATTAAGATTTACCTATTGTGAAATGATTTATCGTAATTTCAATAAATTAAAAATCCCGCAGGGTTCTTACCAGTCCCGGCCCGATCACGTAAATTTGAGTAATAAAAACTTTGACTATTGTTGTACAGAATCTCTATGAAATAAGTTCAGTGGTTAAAAGATAGAGAGTCCTGGAGCATTGACGGATAGTTCCCGTTCCCGAGGGACTTCTGAGATAAAAACTATCACTACTACTCTACTACTTACTCAGGTCCCAAATCATCGTTTTACCGAATGTAATTCAAAAAGATTCAATGATTCTAGATTCAATTTTCATTCCCAATTTCACACCAACTATCATTCCCTATTTTATCCCCTTAGAGGTGGAATTCATCAAAATCCTTTCTAAGGAGATACCTATTAGGGTGGGTCGCTTTTGTATGGAAAAAAATAAAATTACCCAATTCGTTTTGTAATAGTAAAAAAAACGTGACCCACATCCATATATGAAAAAACAACGAAAAAATATTTTTCTAGTTTAACCCCTTCTACCCGCGCATTGAGTTTGAAATACTGAGTTTTTCGGTTATTTTATAAAAATTTTGAAAATCTATTTCTCGTGGCGCATAAGAAAAACAACTAAATAAAGTAATAAAACTAAGTGCTTTTGAACTAAATTGTATTATTAAACTGTCAAACACCAAGCGGTCACCGGTGACCGCAACCTATTGTTCTATAATTGTGTCTACAAAACCGGTATTCGACGAGTTAAGAAAGAAAAATAAACAAATAATAAGATAAAACAAAAATAAAATATCTTTAAATCACGTTAAAATCTTTCTTACTTTCGAACTTTGGCATAAGCTTTCGTGAAATAATTTTATTCTTAATTAAAGCTTCTCTTGCTGTTTTGTGGCAAAGCTGCATAGATGCCTCTGTTACTGTTTTTACAGCCCGCTCCACAGCTTGAGTATGACATGGTAGCCGCAGATAAAGGATTTCATCATTACCGCCTGACTCAACTAGAGAACGAAGAGTCTCATCCGGAACTTTGGTCAATATGGGTGGTTGCGAGTAAGATTGCTGCCAGTCTATCAAATCGATATAAGACGAAGCGTTTAAATTTATCTTAGGCACTTCAAATAAGTACTCGAGGCTGCAGGGATTTAGATAGTTTCCTTGCCTTTAAAATATGTCTAGCGGCAAGTTCTCTCACATGTTTTTGTTATTTTACATTTATTTGATGCTAGTTTTGACGAACTTGAGGGCAAAGTGTGTTCTTCATCGCTAATTTCAGACGTTATTGAAGTAGTAGGATTTTCGTGAGAACTTAAGGGCAAAGTTTGTTCTTCATCGCTACTTTCAAACGTTATTGAGCTATTAGGATTTTCGTGAGAAGGGCCTGGTTCACAAACGCTAGAATCGTAATAACTTTTGAGCCTAATTTTTCTATCACTCAGTTTTCTTTTCCTCTCGGTTGTCAATAAATCTACAGTTCCCATAATCATTTTTCTCTGTGTTCTCTGATCTATTAAAAAAACTCGTTCTTCCTTAGGAATCTTTTGGTCTTTGGAACATTTGAATGACTCTAAATCTTGACACTTACATGAACTCAAATCAACCAGTCTTTCCGAATTTCTATGAAAATCTTGAATCTATTCTCCTGATAAAGGCTTCAAAGATTTTAATAAAGTTTTACACTTCGCGTGGTAACTTTTAATCAATTGCATCACACGCTTATGAGACACAGTAGAAATAGACGCTTTTCTCCACAAAGATTCAACTTTAGATGACACTATTTCAGATATCTCATTTATGGATGGTTCTTTTTTTGAATTGTTCTCAAGTTTAAGTTGATGTCTCACTAAATTGTAATATTTCATAACTTGTTTGTAAGTAGGTAGTTGATTTTCGTTAATTTCTTCTAGAGCACCAAAAATGGGACTATTTGTAGATTTTCGGGTATTATTTGAAATGTCCATGATGCACAACGTCACAAAACTAACAAAAACTAGCTACTATGTAGCGAAAAAAATAGATAAATGCGCGTGACCTTTCACCCGGAACTATTTAGGCGCACTGAGACAATGACACGTGATCGACAGTTTACACCCTCTTTCCCCACTCCTTCCCCCGCGCTGTACGCACGATAATTCTAATATTTTTGTATGATTATTATTTGTATTACGTTTATTTCTGAATATAAGAATGTAATATCATTTTACGCCATGTAGTTTATACAATAAACTCTGATCAAATAATCAAATTTTAACAATTTTTCCGAATTTTCTAACGTCATGCGCGGGTAATTAATGTTAATATTAATAAAAAATAGATATATACGTTTTTAAGTCTCTACCCGGGTCATGTTTTCCGCACTATTACAAATCGAAATTCGGAAAAAAATATTTTCGACCCAGCCTAATACCTATGTCATAGTAACTTTATGCATGCAAATTCTCAGCCCGATCGGTTTAAAACTGGCAAAGTATCACACAAACTTTCACCCTCTATATTACCCACTTTGGGGTGGAAATGTTCAAAAACCTTTCTAAAGGGACGTGTACGTCATAATATCTACCTGCACGCCGAATTTCAACCCGATCTGTGTAAAACTGACAAAGCCTCATACAAACTTTCATCCCCTACATTATCCCATTGGAGGTGGAAATGATCAAAATCCTTACTTGGAGATGCCTACGTCATAACATCTACTTTCATGCCGAATTTCATCCCCATCGGTGTAAAACTGACAAAGTTCCATACGAACTTTCACTCCCTATTTTACCCTCTTGGGAGTGAAAATGATCAAAATTCTTTCTTAGAAGATGCTTACGTTATAACATCTATCTGCATGCCAAATTTCAACCCGATCGATTTAAAACTGACAGTCTCATACCAACTTTCATCCCCTATTTTACCCCCTTGGGGGTGGAAATTATCAAAATCCTATCACAGCGGATGCTTACGTCATAACATCTATCTGCATGCCAAATTACAACCCGATCGGTTTAAAACTGACAAAGTCTCATACAAACTTTCATCCCCTATTTTACCCCCTTGGGGGTGGAAATTATCAAAATCCTTTCACAGCGGATGCTTACGTCATAACATCTATCTGCATGCCAAATTACAACCCGATCAGTTAAAAACTGACAAAGATTCATACAAACTTTCATTCCCTTTTTTACCCCCTTGGGGGTGGAAATTATCAAAATCCTTTCTTAGCGGATGCCTAAGTCATAACATCTATCTGTATGCCAAATTTTAGCCCAATCTGTCCAGCGGTTTGGGCTGTGCGTTGATAGATTCTTCAAAAGTCGATTTTTTTCATTGATACAAAACAAAAGTTAATTTCTGGAATTCCTTTGGTACCTACTTTGCACATCTTAAGAGACCTATGTACCAAGTTACATGGTTTTATCTCCAAAAATGACGAATACCCACATGCAACCCCTATTTCACCCCCACGCTGGTGTAAATTTTAAAATGCTAGAACAAACGTTTTTTTTTTATTATTTAGTGCCTAAATATAAAATGTAAGGTATCTCCAAGAATGACGAACTTCATACAAACTTTCAACGCCGATTTCATCCCCTCACAGGACTCGAAATTTCAAAAACGCTAGAACAAATGTTTTATTATTTTTTATCAACTGCCTCATTGGCCGAGTGGTCGCTAGTGCGACTGCCGGGCAAGGGGTCTCGGGTTCGATTCCCGGGTCGGGCAAAGTATTACTGGGCTTGTAAAAACCTCAGTAGTAGCACGGAGTCTGGAAATGTGCCCGGTATATGGCAATAGGCTCACCCCCTATTACATGGGACTCATAATATAAATAGTGAAAAGTGGGTGTTACATTGTACAGTGGCATTAAGTGCCATAATGTGCACCTCTGCCTACCCCTTCGGGGATAAAAGGCGTGATGTTATGTTATGTATTTTTTATCAAGTGCTTAAATATAAAGTTTCATGGTTTTATCTTTAAAAATTATGAAATCACATACAACTTTCCCCCCCCCCTTTTAACCCCTTACAACCCCTTTTTCGCGATAAAAAGTAGCCTATGTTTTATCTCGGGGTCTAGAATATCTGTATACCAAATTTCATTCAAATCCGTTCAGTAGTTTTGGCGTGAAAGAGTAGCAGACAGACAGACAGAGTTACTTTCGCATTTATAATATTAGTTAGGATTTCTAAGGTATTCTCTTTTTCTCGAAATTAAACCAAGCCTAATCAAGTGAACTTTATGGGGTACTTCAGGTACTTGTTGTGTGTGTGTAATTCTTTGCGCAGAAACATTTAACCCTCTGCAACTGACGTGGTTAAATTGTTACAATTCAACTGAGGTGTATATTATACCAGACACCATTTCAACAGCAAATATTTTTGTAGAATTAAAGTATAGCGAACACTATACAGTAAGGTACTCGCAGCAGTGATGCTCGTATTTGAAAAATGACGGTATACATGTGATTTTGTATTTCGCGGTGTCTGTGGGACTACACGTCAGCTGCAGACGGTTAATTCTGGGTATTTCAAGGAAAAACAGCCATGAAGTTTCTTGCAATAACGTACATAGTTCTATCTGTTTCTAGCCTGGTAACATAACAATATGTGCGCATGATAAAATAGATTTATTTCTTCGCTCCATTTCACGCGCACTCTGGGTTTACCATCTTTGGTGGCAAGTGCCTCCTGCGAAACATTCTCAGCTAAAGTGGTTGCTCTTCTACTATTGCTACTTGAAAACTCGGCTGTAGTCTAGCATACGGTCCATCACGCCTGACACCAGCTACAGATGTGCCCCGACGATCCTCGGGCAGCGGCCCTAAATGTAATCTTCTATTTCTAGTCTCCATATTGACCTTTACCTTATTAGCCGAATAAGTTTCAATTGTATACGTGTCCACCCCCCACGTGGTTAGATGTTCAACCAGGACGTAAGGTAGGATTTTTGGGGACTTATTATTATTATTATAATATGAAAATGTCGACTTGTTATCTGCATCGATTTATGACTAAGAGTATTCAGGAAAAAACAAGACAATGCTACAAGTGGAGTAAGTCCTTGATCTCACAGTAGTGAGTACTATCGGTCAGTTTGGAGTGTGTGCTGACATAAAGGTGTTATGTAAAACTGAGATAATCTGATGGCCTGATTATGTGCCACTGATACGCGTCCATACATATACATGTATCTGTAGCGGCCTCCATACATATAGCCGCAGCGCGCCGCGGGGTGCTCACTCAGCACTCGCACGTATTGCTATACCGCTGGCGACAGGCGACCACCTTGCTGGTAAGTTCATATTTCTCTCACTATTTCCTATGAGAATTTCTTTAGTCTATTGCTTGTAATATCTTTAGTACAATATTATCATTTCTTTCATAGGTGCTCTGCTCATAATAGGTATACGTACTTTGTAGGTCTAGTTCGATCCACAGTGCCGATGTTTACAAGTAGCATGGAGTCCCGGAGGTTAAGACGCCCACTTCTCATGCATGAGGGTGCGGGTTCGAAACCTACCAACGGCAAGTACCAATGTAACTTTTTCCGAGTTATATGTACTTTCTAAGATTATTTAGACACCACTGACAAACGGTGAAGGAAAAACATCGTGAGGAAACCTGGACTTATAATTTCTATAATTTCTAATTATAAGTTTGAAATCGCCAACCCACATTGAGCAAGCGTGGTGATTAACGCTCTAACCTTCTCCGTGTGAGAAGAGGCTTTGCTCAGCAGTGGGCATTTATAGGCTGTTGATGATGATGATGGAGTCTGGAATAAGACTATCGTTTTCGTGAGATGGCATTTATGTAGTGCAAGATGTTGTCCGATCAATATGGCTGTAAAGAATTGATTGTCTAATGATTTGATATTAGCAAATACGCTACGGGGCGCTAGGCGGCGCTAGTGAAAATTAAGATCTGTTGCCCAATAGTGTCTTTTTTAATGGAATAAGTCAGCAAACGAGCAGACTGATCACCCGATGGTAAGCAATCGGCGTCGCCCATGCAATACTGATTGAGGAGGGAGGAAGACGGGGCTTCCGGTAACTTAACTCGCACGAGAGTTTCTTGAAAAGACTTCACGATTGCCATAGACTTGTCTATTAAATATGTTTCTTTTAAAAATTCAGGAAGAAGGGACAGGTAGGAAATCGAACCCGTGCCACGTTGCAATTTCCTATCATTAACCTCTGGTATGTCGGAGCGGAGACCTACGCGAGACTCAATGCGTTTTCTAATGTGTCTTAAATACCGACATACAAGCAAGAGGTTAATTGATACTTCACTTGTACAGTAAGTGGAGATTAATTGATACTTCACTTGTACAGTAAGTGGAGATTAATTGATACTTCACTTGTACAGTAAGTGGAGATTAATTGATACTTCACTTGTACAGTAAGTGGAGATTAAAATAATTCATTTTACAACCTCCATGTCTTCGATTACTAAAAATAAGCATTCGCGTCGAAGTCAGTGGTCGAGGGTTCGATTTCCGTTTAAGTATCATATTGTTTCAAAACTTATGTTACGTATACCTACCTACTTATGAACAATTTTGTATTATAAGTGACCCAGTGTCTAAGTCGGTTACAGCACTTGAATAGTTTCTATCAGTGGCGTAACTATATGCATGTATATACCGTTCGGGACTTGTGGCAAATTCATCGGATGAGCCCCCGTTCCTAGTAGGTACCTATAGAACTTACAAGTGTAGATCAAAATCTCTGAACGGGTCCCCGTCGGCTGGGGGCCCGCAGCATTTTGCTGACTTTCCACCCTGTAGTTACGCCACTGGTTTGTATCCTATTTAGATCATGCACATCAGTTTATAGTACCTATGGTAGCAATTACCTAGGTTTGTCACTAGGAAGTAGTAAGCTGGTAAGTTCTGCTGGCGGGTTGTGGTTGTGGCCCATGTCACCCGGGATCTGAGGAGTCATTTCATGTTCATCCATCTTTGCCCAAAAGCAGACACTTAATTTCTGAGTACCTAATCCTAATTTGTTCTCAGTTATTTATTTCCTGAATATTTTTCTCGTGCATTGTACTCAGCGTGAAGGCTATTTTTTTGGTTTTAAGAAAACCTTGAATCATCTTGATTAACGTTTGATGTTCGCGGTGTACGCGTCAACTACCTGTGTACACAGTTGGTAGGTACTTACCTACTATTATGTAACTAGGTCACTTGTACAAAAAATTGTAATGTGTGTGTGTCTATTGACGCCATCGTCTAGGATGCATTGACCCCTGGAGGACACTGCGAACAGGTAATAAAATAAACCTGCGCGTGCGACTTGACTCATCTCTCACGTAGTTATATATTTAAAAAATGAACTTGCCGAATCTATTTGGGTTTTCGAGTCCGCTTATAAGCAGTGGTCGCGAACTTAGCGATCATTTAGTGTTCAATCTACATCGCGGCGCGGCGCGGTGTATAGTGCACCCAGCACAGGTAGGTGCTAATGCTATCACTACAGAATCGGTTGATATTTAATACGTACTAGCTTCTGCTCGAGCTTCTGCCCGCGATCTCATCATTCTATCAGTCCATGTGTTGTTCAAGGCCATAATCTATCTATTCAGATCCATTCCGTAGCTTTTGCGTGAAAGACTAACAAACATTCCTACATCTATACCATACGTCTCAACAAAGTTTAACATACATCATAGGTAACCTATCTGGAGGCCTAATCTTTCGCCCCATCCACGAACACGGTGTTGTGGGCGAACACTCATCAGGGAAACATCTGTTCGTTTGCCGGCTATCCCGTACAATCGGGAGGAAGTAGCAACCATCTTATATTGTTTGTATTGTACGATCCTCCCTACGGTATCGGCTACCGTTTGTACGCTTGTGGTTTAAGCATAATTCCTTTCCATAATTTACGTGTTTTCATTACGCTAATTCACATTTTTTAAATAAGTACTCAAAAAAGAAAATTGTGTGTATATTATTAACCTACCTAAATTGGAAATTCTTATACATTAGACGTACCTACGTACATATTATTACAGCAGGCATTTAAAACATAAATAACTTAATGTGGAGAAAATGTGGGTATACCCACGGTATACATAGTTACAATCACGTAGGTAGTTCATTGAATATTGGTTAGTTAGACATCTGTCACCAATTCACCATGTCTTGTAGGCGAGCTACAGGGAGTCAGGATAAACATAAAGATGGAAACAAAATTACTTGTGCTGCTAAGGTGAGGTTGCATTCATACTTTATCTAGATACTGCAGGATTGATGAGACGATACAAGATTGTAGTTGTTTATATCGAGCAATATAAAAATATCAACTGATAACTGCGCTCACAGATCGCATGAAAGAAATTGTGGTGTAAAAAAATACAAAACTATGACATTTTTGGTATAAATATAAACCGTATTTGTAATTGATGTAGCGACTGAAGTTAATAACTGATTTTAATCCAAAAATCTGTGAATTGGGATTTGGCAGACACTATGGACCGACAATTACTCCGATTCTTACTTATCTCTTTTACTTGACCAACAGACATCAATCAGTCTTTTCGTGCATGCTCGATGGTTACGGGTACTTTTAACCTCATGAGTGCCGGTTTATGCGACAATAGAAAATACATACATTGTGTCTCGCGTGGATCCGCGTTCCCGACACTAGGGGTTAATTTACAGCAATATTTATTCTAGAACTTTTTATTGGTTTATTTATTAACTTCAGCCGTTGTCGATAACATAGTACATTTTGCTAAAGACTCAACATGTGGGTAAATCGAATAAAAAAATCGTTAAATTTAGGTTTTCTTTTTACCCATCGTGTGTCTAAAGGTGGATCCGTCGCGGAGAACCTAATGGGTTACCGGGGCTTCGGCTCGTCGTGCAGGAGAAGGAACGGGCTGGTTTTTAGTCAGTAAGAGGCTAACACTCCCTCCCGCCTCACCCAGGCGGGAGCAGTCAATCGATGTTTTGCCCCCTTAAAAAAAAACGTGGATCCACGCGAGACAGTGTATTTTCTATTGTGTCCCCATTGTGTCCCATATACACTATACAGGCATACAAGCGGATAAAGCAGCTGTTCATGGCACTTTAAAAACAAACCCTTATTATGTTAAAAACAAATTTATCCATTCAGCACGACACAGTGTGCTGGCTGACGGCAGTCACATCACAGCTTCACAAAAAACGTGAAATTTTTCCCCCCATCCCCAATTTTGAAATGGTCCGCAACATGTTACGGGTGACCATGGGTGGCGCCGATTACACTGACTGAGGAAGATCTTAGATTTGGTTTCTGGGTGGAGTAATAAAGTACGGAGGTCGACGGAGGGTATGCCTGGACCCCTTGTGACAACATGCCGACATGCAACTTATAAACAAACATACTAACTAGTGAAAACTACGTCTATTACAATTTAATATTTGTGCACCACTGCTTGCCAGTAACACATTATCAAACTACAAATTAATTGACGATATTAAAACAAGTTCTTTATCGTTGAAGGAGTGGAGCAACAACCGACGGTGGAGCTATCTTATCGAGGACGCAGGTTAGTGCGGATATTGTTACTGAAACATAAATAAATAAATAACAATATATATAACATACAAATACATGGCCATGCCATACATGTAGATACAATGTATAAAATAACTATTTAAATACTGAGGGTGCTAGTGTTTTACCAGTAACTATTATGAAATCTGTGGTTTAACCATTTAGTTGCCAAAACGTTGAGTGAAATGTTAATTTTAAAGAACTAGTGCAGTCTTTATCGTCGTAAGTAGTGAATGACATAAACTGCAGCTTATTCATAACTATATCTCTGTTTACGAGATCGAAATTGAATCGAGTTATCAGATAATATTGTTTACCAACGAACCACTGTGTCACTGAAAGTGAATATCCTCCTAATTTCTGAGTAAATGACCTTCACATAGTTACCTACACGTGCGTATGTGCCAGGCACCTGTATATATATATATAAGTAAATACTACGTAGTGTACACGAGTTCATCTGAAGTTCGGGCGGTCATTCAAAATCGTTGTGGTTCAAGGCCAAAGCATAATAATGAATGTATTATTAAAGGTTTTTCTATTTACGACAATTTGCATAGAGTTGAAAATTGAACAACACCTTGATAGATATTTAATGTATTAGTTCATTGCAAAAACCAGAGTCTTTAAACTTTGATCTTTGATATATTTAATATATTTAGTAGAAGTGAGGTCAGTAAGATTTTTTATATTTTATTTGTAGTTTATAACATATTTAAATTGCACAGTGTAGTGAACTGTACACTACTTTTTATAGTTAATTATTGTGGAGTAAAGTACTCGTAGATAGTTAAGTTTGAAGTTGTGAGTGTAAACACTGGTAGAAGTCCCGAAAAGTTTATTTTTAAAGGTTACAAGTAAGATTGTTAGGTGATTCTCACAGTGGTACGTTCGGTAGCGAGTTGAAGTGCACACTGGTCTACAATTGAATGCCGCGACGGAATATCGTCCGATATGTATAGTCATCAAAATAAAATAAGTTTAACATAATTAGTGTACGTAAACCGTACAAAATAGTTTAGCTTCAAATAGTTGTACCTCTATTTAAAAACTTTGGCGAAGAATTAATTGATAACTAGAATTGAATAGACTCGACATGTAGAACAACAGAACACGTCCCGTGTGGCAGTATATGTGTGACGTGGTAACATTAGTCGGGTAGCCCCTGTCGGCTACATAGAGCCCATATAGTTTACAGTATATATATATATATATATATATATGACAGCAGTAAAGTACATGCTTGGTTCGTTGCAGAAAACATGTGCTACGCAGTGGGCGGATGCGCCGGCGCAGGTCCCGCGGCCACATACGTGGCTGCGGCGCTACAGTTCTTCGCTGCCTCCCAGTGTCTCTTGCAAGAGTCGTACCCAAGACAGGCGCATGTCACAAGTACGTCAAATTATTTATCATCTCCTTTAGGACCTAATTCTTATTCCAAATTTATTTAATTCTGATGCGACGCAACTAGCCTGGCGTGCTGACAGGTACGGTAAACGATAAGAAACCACTTTGGGTAGTAAAGTAAACTATAAATATTTTTTGTGTTATTATTCAGGCGGGTCCCAGTACGACTTCATCGTAGTGGGCGGTGGCACGGCAGGCTCGGCGTTGGCAGCGAGACTGGCCGAGGAGAACCGCTTCAGCGTGCTGCTGCTAGAAGCAGGACCCAACCCTCCCGAGGAGAGCATTGTAAGTGCATATATTATAGCACACACCTACACACGGATTCTCACTTCAATTTAATTCGAGCATAAACACGATGATGTTCAATTTCCTTTGTAATACCATTTTCAGGTACCGGGCTTAAGACAAACCTTAAAAGAAACACCCTACGACTGGAACTTCACCACCATTGATGACGGTGTCACGAGTCAAGCGCTGGCGAGCCACGTCCAGAGACAGCCGCGAGGCAAGATGCTGGGCGGTAGCGGCTCCCTCAACGACATGGTGTACGCGCGGGGACACCCCGAGGACTACTACGAGTGGGCTGATATCGCAGGCGACGTCTGGAACTGGACTAACGTGCTGGACTACTTCAAGAGGACTGAGCATATGACGGACAGCAATATCATTAGAAACAAGGAGCTCATGCGGTACCACGGCATTGGAGGAGCCATCGAGGTGTCAGGAGCCCACTATCCACACAGCCCCAACAGCAAGCTGATGCAAGCTTTCCAAGAGTTGGGTTTTGCCGCAGTCGACGACATGACCTACCCGTACAAGATAGGAGTCGGCAAGTTCTCCCACACCATCAGGGACGGACGCAGAGACAGCTCGTTGACAGCTATGCTGAATAAAGTTAAATCCGGTAAGCTCCACGTATTGAGGAATACATTTGCTACGAAAATTTTGTTCGAAGGGAACAAGGCGGTCGGGGTCCAGGCCGACTCGGAAGGGAGAAACTTATTTGTTTACGCGAAACACGAAGTGATCGTGTCGGCTGGCACGTTTAATACGCCCAAGCTGTTGCTACTATCGGGTGTGGGCCCGAGCGATATCCTCAACCAGTTCGACATCGATGTCGTCCAAGACCTACCCGTAGGACAAGGTCTGCAGGATCACGTCATGGTCTTAAACTTCATGACTGCTGAACGCGGGACTTGTAAGTTAAGCGAAAGTGATGGTTACTTCAACGTGATTAAATACCTGTACAACGGCTCCGGGACTTTGTCTTATTCTGACAGTATCGGCGCGTACCTGCCTCAGAAGGACAAAGAGGCCCACGTACCTTACTTTGCTATCTACCCGTCCTGCATCCCGGCCGGACAACTGACCAGTAACCAGTGCGTGCGAGGCATTGGGTTCACGAGTGAAATATGTGAAAAGTTGCAAAAGGAAAACGAGATGCATGAGCTGATAGTGGCGGCCGTGGTGCTACTGAAACCGCAGTCCCGCGGTAATGTCACGTTGAAGTCTTTAAATCCGGACGACGACCCCGCCATTTACTCTGGCACTTTTGACGACGAAGCTGACATAGAGGGATTCCCGGATGCTATCGAGAAAGCGGTATCCCTAGTGAACACGACACATTTTAAAAAGCTGGGCGCGAGAGTGGTGGACCTCACCCCGGAGAGCTGCCGCGGGCTGCAGGAGCCGCAGCGCACGCGCTGCTCGGTGCGTGCGCTGGCGCTGGCGGCGTGGCACGCGGTGGGCACGGCGCGGCTGGGCGCGGTGCTGGACGCGGAGCTGCGCGTGCGCGGGCTGGAGGGGCTGCGCGTGGCCGACGCCAGCGTCATGCCCACCATGGTGCGCGGGAACACCAACGCGCCGGTCGTCATGATCGCTGAGATTGCCGCCGACTTCATCAAAAACCAATACAGAGACAAGTAATTCTTGTACATAGTGGATGAGGTAGGAGAAGATTTAGGTACATAGGCACCACCCGCAACTGACGTAAACCATTAATAAAATTTGACGAAGTTTAATTAATATAGTACATATATGGTACTTTTATGAAAGCAGCAGTAGTTTATCTACTTTATATATTAGTGAATTATTTGACATTTATTGAAAAAAATATTAGTTTTATATTTAACATTTTACTTAGGTAAATATTGCAAGTACCTATATTGTATGAATAATATTCATATTTAATGACGTGGCGTGTATGTGTAACGATACTTCAGTACCTGCGTATTATTAAGTATGTAAAATAGTAAGTGGTTGTGATAGTATCGAGGACAGTAATCTTAGTTTAGTCACACAGTCGGCTGCGGTGCTGTGCAGCGAGCGTCGCTGGTGTAGCACGAGCTGTACGAGCTGCACGAGCTGCACGAGCTGCACGAGCTGCACGAGCTGCACGAGCTGCACGAGCTGTACGAGCTGTACGAGCTGCACGAGCTGCACTAGCTGCACTAGCTGCACGGAGACTGCAGGCGGCTGGTGTTCCCAGCTACGATATAATGGTACCTGCCACCTACGCGTGTTGTTAATGATAACGTTATAGTAGTGAGAGTAGGAAGCGAAAGTACTTGCCGATGTGTTAGGGTCACTTTACAAGGAAGTTTAATACGTACAACATGACTTTGCTAACAACATTTAATAAGGCGCCACACCACAGCCCGGTACCCGCGCAGATTCTGTAAAGTACCAACTACCAACCGCCAAGTAGTTACTGTGACCACATGCTCGGCCAAGTACACCAGACTGACGTCTCGTGCGCAGTGACTGAGTGGCCACGTGGTGACGAGTGTATTGTTGTAGTAACCACTGCACTGTACCGGTCTGTGTGGGAGTGCGACGTAAACTCTTTGGTTGTTGTGCGCATTCAATCTTCCTATTATTCCTAATAAATCAATGTTGATGAAATATTATATTCCTATTGTTCTTAATTCTGGGCTCGCTGCCATCGCAGCGGTAAGTCCCCTCTTTGAGGAGTGGCTTGAGAGACGCTATGGCGTCCTCACCTACCGCCTGACGCAGGTTCTCACCGGACATGGAAGTTTCGGGAGGTACCTGTGTCTGATGGGGCGGGAGGAAACGCCCGGGTGTCATCACTGCGAGGACCGCCCTGAGGACACGGTGGAACACACGGTGGGAGAATGCCCTTCGTGGGCTGAGCACCGCAGTGTCCTCAGGGAAGTGATCGGCGATGGCGACCTCTCGCGTCCGGGCCTAGTGCAGGCCATGATGCGGAGTGAGGGGGACTGGGATGCCGTCTCCTCCTTTTGAGAAGCAGTCATGCTAGCTAAGGAGGAGGCGGGACGCGTGAGGCAGCGAAGCGCTGCCTCCTCGCAACCCAGCCATCGCGAAGGACACACCGGGCGTCGGGGATCGCGGGACGATCTCCGGCCACCGTAAGTGCGGGCCTGCGGACGGCGAGCATGGGTGGCTCCCCGTCCGACCAGAAACAGACCCGAGCGTACGGCGCGTCGCGTTCCGCGCGCGCCTCAAAGAGCCATCAGACCACCACAGATGGGGCCCAATAGGGCCGATGCCGATTCGGAGTCGCGGAGAACCTAACGGGTAACCGGGGCTCCGGCTCGACGTGCAGGAGAAGGAACGGGGTGGTTTTTAGTCAGTAAGAGTCTGACACTCCTTCCCGCCTCACCCAGGCGGGGGCAGTCATTCGATGATTTTCCCCCCTTAAAAAAAAAAAAAAATTGTTCTTAATTCTAATAAATTGTGTGCTACTAACTGTACGTGTTGTTTCACTGATATCTTCCATCTTCCCCGTGTTGCGTTCATTCTTTGTGTATTTAGGTTTTTACATGAATAAAATTAAGTAACGTCATCACCGCGCCTTTTATCCTCGAAGGGGTAGACAGAGGTGCACATTACGGCACACAGTGCCGCTGTACAATGCAACACCCACTTTTACTATTTATGTTAAGAGTCCCATGTAATATGAGGTGAATCTATTGCCATATACCCCGGTATTCACACATTACCTGTCGCGAAAAATCGCAGAGGATTAAAAAAAAAAAACCAATAATACTTTACCCACTCCAGGAATTGAACTCCTTGCCCGGTAGTCGCACTTGCGACCGCTCGACCGGCGAGGCAGACTAAAAATTAAGGTGGTGTAGAAAACATTGCTTTTTGTTTCGAGACAATTTCAGCAGTCAAGTTGATCATTCCAATTTTAACTCGTCGAGTACCGGTTTTGTAGACACAATTATAGAACAATAGGTTGCGGTCACCGGTGACCGCTTGGTGTTTGGCAGTCTAATATTGAACGGTACTTAAAATGAAGCTAGAAATTTTCCCATTTTATTAACCTTAAGCACATCGATTAGTGACGGTATCTTGCCTATATTATATCTAAAGAAAAAAGCACTCGGACTGGACCAGCAGCGGTTAGTGCAATACTTGGCAGGCGACTGTCCGGTTGCTCATTCTATATTATTATTCTCACTTCGAACAGCTAATTAAGAATATTCAAATTACGTTACACGTTACAACCTAATTGTTACACACTTGGAAGGTTATCGTTTCTCCCCATCTAAGGTGCGGGAATGCACCACGACGTAACGTTAACGTAATCTAACGCGTTATGATGTGATATGAATGGCTGATGTGATGATGCCATGACATATTGCACAGTGGTTATAGGGCGTGATGATATAGAGCCAGTAGGCCGCGTTATGTATGTGACCTAGTATTCAGGGTGTCTGCGTTACGTTATACTTATGATCGTAGCTGTTATGGAACAACAATATTATTAAAGTAAGTAATAATAGTAAGTAGTAAGTAGATAAAGCCTGTCTGATAAGCTCTATCTGACATTTCCAAGTTTAAACTTTAACTCGAATTAGGTAAAACTACTGAATTGCTGTCATCGTGAAACTACATAGTTAATGGAAGTGAGTATTGAAGAATGTGATGAGAAGAGAGGGAGGGGTTTTTTATGGAGTAAGCCGGTAAACGAGTAGACGGATCACCTGATGGTAAGCAATCGGCGTCGCTCATGGCCACCTGAAACCCCAGGTGTCCATGAACGACGCCAGGCGTTACAAGTGCGTTACCGGGATTAGGAGTTTGAGAATCGTTGGGGATTCTGGGATTGAGGAGATTGGGGAAGGGAGGTGGATAATTGGGCTTCCGGTGACCTCACTCACACGACGAAACACAACGCAAGCGTTGTTTTACGACGGTTTTCTGTGAGGTTCAAGACAAATGATACGATATCACACCAATAAGGGAGAGGGGGAGTCAAATAGGTAATTGGCTAAGCAGTTTCACATAGTTTACGCGACTTGGCCGCGTAACGCGACACTTGCACCAGCTGACTCCGGACCCGCCACACTCGTCTATAATGCCACACGTGTTCCTTTACTTTCTAACACACCTGCGTTTACTTGCGCACGCGCCCCTCTCGTATTAAAGTTTCCGGTACTGGCCGGAAGAGCTGCCCAGGATAAATGAAGACAGCTGATGGAAGGTGCCGGTGGACTAGTGATACTCTCTGTACTAGTAATAGTAGTGGTTACTGGGCACGCAGGAGTACTGGCTACTGGTCCACTATTACAGTGTGTACTGTGTAATCTAGACAATGAGTCAGTCGGCTGTACTGGCGGTCTAGTAGCCTACTGTTGCACGCTATTTCTGCACTTCTTGTGGTACATTACACATACATTCGGTAGATAGATCTCGTTTTAGTTTCAGTGAGTCAGTACTCAGACTTCAGACTCTTTTAAAACGATATCACGGTTGGCGCGGTGGCCAGACAGTCGCCCAGGTAACTGACTGCCGCATAACGTGTCGCTGGTTCAATTCGCGTGCGGAACAACTCTTTGTGTGATCCAAAGATTGTTGCTCTGGGTATGCGTCTCATGTTTATGTGAACTTGTATGTTTGCAAAGGCACGCACGACCAAGAAGAAAATCCTAGTGTGGGGCAACGTTTAAAAAAATCCATTTCGTTAAAAATGTCGATTAATTACGTTATTTGTATGGTCTGGTTTTAAATATGTAATGCTTGGATTATTTGGAGATGTTAAAGTAGAAATAACAAACCACGTGTTGCTCTGTAAATTAAAGAAACAACGATTAAGCCTATTATTTAAATATTATTTAAATTCCAAATTGCCCCTTTTATAGCTATTTTAATTACCTACTTTCCATAAGATATTCAAATAGCACGTCTCTTGTTTTGACAGTTCTCAATCCATAGATTCTAAATGTTATCTATGGTAACATAAAAAGGTTTAATTACTTAAATCTCATATGAACAATAATTACTAAAGAAAATATAATTTCTTTACAAATATACGAACAATTTTCTCATTTACAGATTTGGTGGCACAACCGCACCGGAACAGCTGTGTGGACACTTCGTTATCAGACGAGCGGCGAGGTCGCATCTGTTATCAATGAGCGGCGAACGACAACATCAACACAAGAGAAGACAGGTGCGCGACTTTCACCGGCGCGACAGTGCGGCGCACGCGCTCAGTCGCTGCCAAGAGCCGAGCGCCGCGCACGCGCACTCCAGTGATGCGCCGACATGGCCGACGCCGAGCGAGTGGACACGTACGACGCGCGAGTTACCACCGCCACGGTGTCCAGCCTCAAGTCCGAGGACTCCACCGAGCAGCTCATATGCAAGACGCCGCAGAAGAAAGTTAAGAAAGTGACCAAAGACAAGAGTGTGAGTTCTAAGAGTGTTGAAGCAGGCAGTGATGAACCTGACAGGCGGCGCCTCGTCGTCTTCCTGGGGCTTGGCCAGGTGGTTCTCGGCGCCCTGCTGGTGGGCGCCGGGGCGCTGGCCGTGGTGAAGGGCGCCGCACTGTCGCGCGTGGGCGCAGGGCTGTGGGCGGGCTGCGTGGCCGTGGTGGCCGGGGTGGTCGGAGTGCTCGCCGGCATCAACGACTGCTATGGACTGAATGCCGCCAGCTCTGGGTGAGTGTCAACACAACACCACGCGGGAATGTACTGAGAGAGAGTTTATTGAGTGATTTATTCTGAGCTAGAATAGTTTCTTCCGAAGTGGTATACTTGACGCAACAGACCATGAATTCGGCAAATGAAATGACTGTTGTAATAAAAAGATCTATTATTGCTATTTAAATTTTACGCGAGTACTGTCAAACAAAACAATTGATCGCATGCTTAATAAGCTTACCAACGCTCTGTAAGCTCTCGTCAGAAAATAGACAGTAAGTGTAACATGTTAATAACAAAATATTTTCGTACGTCAGATGTAAATTAAAGTGAAAGTTATCTGAAGCGAAACAAACAAACAAGCCGGCCAGCAGCGGGCGGGGACACGGCGCGACACTAGACTCGACTCACTTTACTAGAATATTGGTAATATGTTAGTAATGATATTCGATGTTCGATAGAAAATTCGGAATGATAGCGGCGCGGGCGCAGCTGTAATTTAAATTTAGCACACAGAACTACTTTTACTGGGAACGTAAACAAGTTCGGGGCATCTCGAACCGATGCAAAAACTTAGTTCAGACAAAATATGTGTGTCAGTGATGGCATCATGGCACGGCCCGCTCGGGGCACTGGTAGTAATTTTTAGTAGAAAAACGAGAAATATTTATATTAGAATCTTCGAACGTCTCATCCTAAAGCATTTAGAGGAAATAAAATAAATCATATAGGTAGCAGTAAACTACTAGCTCAGAGCTGGAGAAGCTGAATAAAGCGACGACCGAGAAACAAATTCTAATGTGTTTTTGTAAATAACGAATCGTGTTTCTCTATCATAGCACACAAATAACTGATTTTCAGATATATTTTAATCTTTCGCTTATTCAAGCTACGGAATTCCCATTCAGTAAACATAACAACTTACTTCATAAAGAATCTCATTATTTCGCAATTTACGTCTTTCATTCTGGGTTGCATTTGCTGTATATGTATAGCAATAATTATTTTATGACCTGTGACTCCTCTGGTGTGGTGGGTGTCCATGGGCGGCGCTGATCGCTAACCATCAGGTGATCCATATGCTCGTTTGCCTCCTATTCCATAAAAAAAATGAACTACGTTTGGGAAAACTGACTTCAAATTCAAATTCATTAAATCATTTGCAAACAAGGGAACATGTACATAGGCGTCATACGTGTTAACAAAGTTTACAGTTTCTCCATATTGCCTTCACTTGGCTTGTAAAGATATGTTCTTCAATGCCCTCTTTTTCTAAATTCGGTTAATTAATATACTAAAACCTTCTCCTACGTGTAACAAACACTTTTCTGAATAGAGCGTCAAAATCGGTTCAGCCAATCGCGAGATAATCGCGCACAAACATACATACATACATACACAGGTCACACTGAGGGGTCTCAGTGTTCAGTAATTCAGTTCATTAATTCAGTTCAATAATCAAAGATGCAATGGGAAAATTATAAAGAGCAACCTGTCACACGTAATGAGCCATCAATCAGTTGCCACGCTGTGACGTAATGTTGATGTACTTTCAAAACAAACACTATAACAACTGTTGCCCGGCGCCGGCGATGAACCCGTGACCTTTCACTCAGAAACCGGTTGAAACAATGGAGTAATTTAACAAATATTTAGAAGACAGAGGACTATACATAGCAGTCAAGGTTTCATTGAGATCTAGACATCTAGGTACTTATAATATTATGTCTTTTCAGTCGACTGACAATGAAATACTTGTTGCATTATTTCAGGGAATATCAATAACATAAAAAAATAAAAATATGAGTCTGACAATTACTATGAACTATTACTATTATATACTATTACATAAATAAGACATACCACAGCAGTAGCCGCTTTCCTCGCCAACTCACCAAACATCCTTCAGTAAGGAAGTAGGAAGTCCGCAGCAACATTCCACGAACCCGTTGCCATAGCAACTGAGTTGTTTGTCGAAAGTCCAGCACTTTCTCTGCACATAATGTTCAGTTACATACTTGTTGTGTAATAGCAAAGGTCGTCTTCACATGTGGACGGTAGTTTCTGATTCATTTCAGGAAATACTTAGTTAAAATGGTTAAAAAATAACTGCCTATTCTCTAGTGATCACAAATACTGAACTTTTATTCAAACTATGCAAATCTACACAGCCACTGAAAAGTCACTGTCGCCAAATATGGCCGACTACTTAACAAAAGACATCAGGTATAGACGATCATAGCTAGATGCTGAAGACCCATCAATTGAAATGAACCAAATTAGTTTCTATATATTATAGTTACCTTTGCAAAAGCAGAACGGTTTGGTTATTTACAAAGCTGAGTTAATCATATTTGAAACTGATTTAGATCGGTAACAACAAGCAAAGCTGAGATACAGAACACTAGATTAAAGTCGCGGCGAGTAATATAGCTAGCGTTATTTCCTTTAATTAACCTTTTAATGTTAGTACGGAAATGCACAATAAACTTGGATTTCCTCGAGCTGTGCACATAAAGAAGACATTACAGCCGGAGTGATTGAGAGCTCCCAGCTCAGCCAGTCCCTGGACGGTTGGAGATTAAAAATACATTAATTCATGAGAAATCACTAGGTATATTCATTTTTTAAGATATTGCAGTTTTGTTGTTCAATGTGTCCTATTTGCACATATTATTTTGTCTGTGTACTACAATGGGTTCGAAACTTTACCACCATTATGGCTACAGAATCTAAAAACGATGATGATGAACTGAAAACACTAGCATTCATGAATTGTATTACAGTCTCATTGATGTATGAAGTTGTTATTTATCTTAATATATTGATATCTGTCTCCTTCATTTGGCACACTCCACATGGCAAGTTGCTTCAGCAACTGGCGTTTCTCCATAATAATATATGGAGTTCCAAGTAACCAAACGTTTCCTGACAACAAGTATGCGTATCTACTACATATTATAATATCTGTTAGTATGTATGCGCGGGAGTGTTGTGCAGCGGACCGTGTTGTGTTCCGCTGCGCACACGCAGATGTGAGTGCATACGACACTATGCGCAGTTGCATCCTGTGGTGTAACGTGGAGTTTAAACTGAATTCTATATCTTCATTTGTCCTATCAAAACAAAATCTTGGAATTTCATGCGTGCATCATAGCATTTGTTTTAACATAATACCTCTATATCGTTCTGCTCGCATTTTCCTCTACTGCTGCACGGGACTCAAACCTACTTTCCTAAATCAAATAAAAATTATTATGTAGAAAAATGTTCAACAATTTTTGAGTGGGAGACTTTGTTTTGAACCACATTTATGAATGCATTGTCCAGTTCTAAAGTCGTCACACTTAACCGGCCATGATCATCTTTCACCTTTAACCTCAGTGCACTCCACTTCTTAATATTTAGCAGCACTCCATACACAGTAGTGCATGTAGTTACAACACGGTGCACAATAACGCTCCTCTAGTACCGTTGCGTCACTCGCGTGTGTTCCTCCCCGCGTGATGCGCAGCGCGCTCGTGGCTAACTGTTAGTTTGTAGTGCCAGCATTGTGTTCTCCGCTGGGAACCACTTCTGGAACCTGTGAGATATGCACATTTGCATTCGACTGCTTTTTGTTTCCATTTCCTTATTGAACCTCGTACTTGTAGCTCTTTATGGTTATACATATGTAACTGTCGAGTGAAACTTCTCATGAGAATGTGTAAAGATATAAAATATTAGGTTTAAGATTTTGTTTTGACAGTAATTTTATTTAAACATTTTGCACTCGTTTTAACAATGACTTGATTATAAAACAAAAATAACGGTTACAGTTAACAACGACATCTTGTAGTTTCCTGCAGCGAGTGCTCACATACATATTAGTAATTTATATACTTAACTACATGTTCTGAAAACATTTTACTCCATTTAACAAAATCTACGTTTGGGTAACTTACCGCGCAGTCACGACGCGCTGTGAGATTTACACTCACACGCAAATAAAAAGCGAACTTCATCTTAATTAGGAACCTGTATATTTGTTTACTTGTAATGTGTAGATAGATCTTATACTTTTTTGTAATGGGTGAAAATAATCCGGGGCTTCTCGCGCTGTGGGTGAGGCGAGAAGGAGTGTCAGACGCTTACTAACTCTTACTTACTAAATACTACTACTCCTGGAGCTGAGTTGGAGTCCCGACAACCCGTTAGGTTGTCCGTAGCTCCGGGTGTATGGATACAATTGACAAAATTCCGAAATCTAGTTGTTCCCATGTTTAGTCCGATACGTAGATAAAACAAGTCTGCTGTCAGGTCTGTGTCCGATAGCGTTATGTTAAACATGTCACCCTGTCACGTTCACAGAATGAATTGTAAGCCACAAACAGACAGACAGTACTAGACTGCTCTGACTGAACACCTGACGAGTTTGTCTCTATTCAAGTTCAAAGCGAACAATATTCCGAATGTTCTCATCTAGTTTGGTCTACTTCGTAATTGTAGTGTTTTAATTTAAAAGCATCAAATAATCAGGCTGATGCGTAAGATGTCGCAGGTTCGATCCCTGCACGAAACAATTCTTTGTGTGATCTATAAATTGCTGATCTTGGACGATGGAGGGCGGGTCTTGTTATGATTCAAATATACATATGTATTTAAACTAACTAATGGGTGTAGTTAGGGTAAGTTCGCCTGTTCGCGTCCATTTTACGGATCGCCATGAATGTGAAAAGTTCAAACAGATGTGCTAAATACTACTCATATGGTGATAGTTTTTATTTAATGTGAGAAGGCTCAGTCGTATACCCTTACCTCAAAGCATTCCTTCAACTTTACAGCACTAATTGAATATCTTTTATTGAAGACGCTTTATGGCGACCTTTATACACATACTGGGAATAGGAGATAACTAATTTATTATATTATGGCGACCTTTATACACGTATCCTATTCCCAGATAGGAGATAACTAATTTATTATATTACCGCAGTGGCCACTGAAAGGACGCCGCTGATGGTTGCGAGATTGCCATCTTATTGTACAGTCAGAAGCTCGTCAAGTTAGCCTAGTCTGCAATCGATTTTTAATTTCACGAGGTCGTATTATAGTTGAAGTTGTCGTAAGAGAATATGATAGAAGTAATTTTAGGTAGTTATCTCCTCAAATGTCAGCGGTAGCGAAGTGTAAATAAGAAACATAACATAACATCACGCCTTTTTATCTCCGAAGGGGTGGGCAGAGGTGCACGTGTAAATAAGAACTGAAACAGTATTTTAGTAACCACATCGTGTATACAACAAATGTGTCGAGCACATTGGACTCAACAAGGTAACAGTTTCAAAGATATTTCAAAACTGAGCTGTGCTTTAGAAGTTATGAAATATATTTTTTTATAATGAGGATTCTTACCTCCACGAAGGGGGGTGATGAAAGCAAAGAGGCTTTCAACTATCGTGAAATATATTAAATTAACTAAAACCGCGGGTTACTCGCGTGAATATAAATATACTGAAAAAAGCTCTACTAGTTTCGAGCCACAAGGGGGTTCTTCCTAATGAGCAGCATGCGCGGTCGTGGCGATGTCGCACAGCTAGCAGTTAAAATATTTTTATCTAAAAACAACATTGAAGAGTCAGGAATTGATCGGTCCAAAGTTCCTTCCATCTTAATGCAATTAGGTTTAGGGATGCGGTTTCAAGGTAAAACCTTTAAACCCTTAAACCTGCCAGTAGTCAGGGCAACACGGTGTGGTACTGGTGACCATCAAACCGAGACAGTTACCACACCGTTAGTCGAACCTAAGACATTAGTCTGTAGTTACGTGCAGTAAGCTGACGACACAGGAAGTCAGTCAGTTCTCACGTAACACTAGAGTGCGCGTGCGCAGGCACATGGCGTTATCGTGCGCAAACTTGGTGACAAGCTGTCAACTGCACACTGGAGTGATGCGTTGTGCCTCATTCATTGAATATCTGAACATTTAAACTAAGTGTCTACTTTAAGCATTATTTTGATTGTGTTCTGATCATTTTCACCAAACACCCGTAAACCTTCTCCCAACTAAAGAGACTTAGCGTGACATAGTACTTAAACTAACGCCTTACGTGTACTGTTAGGTGACACTCATAAGTTGTTGAAAATCAAAATGATGACATATGACAGATCTTAGGAGAAAACTTAAGAGAGATTGATAAAGACGGGCATTACCGGTTGGAATATGAGACATCAAGCGGAGTCGTTCAAATCATTTGTTGCTTAATTTACAACTGGGTACAAAATTGCCTTCATCCATTCATCAATATAGGTCTTTAGCAACGTTAGTCTGATGGTGCACCATTGACACATTCTCGCACGTCCCCGCTAACTAGCAGCAGTATTTAACTCAGTGTTGCCACTCACAACACTTTCTGCTCCATTGCTTAACAATAAGTGCAGTATTGCTGCATTCGGTAGCTCAGTAATAAATCTTTAACTTCCCCAGTGTATATTATCATTCACAATCATCGTTATAAATTAGTCAGAAGTGCTAGAAGTGGTTATTCTCGAGATTCTGACTGACTAACTGTATTACCTCTATAGTCATCATCGAAATCGCCGAAATGCTAATGGCGATGAATTTATTTGGATAAAGTATTAATTATTATTAATGTCGCATTATCAGTAACAGGGTGGCTCCACGCGACAAGTGCACATCGCGTAACATGCTTTCACTCACCTACGATACTCACGTCACGCAAACCAATTTGTGTCATAACGTCATCACATCACGGTCGATTCTCAAGCGACAATCACGGGAGAAAATAATTAGTTAGTAGTGCCGAAAGGAAGATTGTAGCGATCGATGAATGATGGTGAGCGGCGCCTGCGCAGATGATGTAGCTAAGATAAACTGTTTAATGATTGGTCGATCACGAAGGCTGTAATGAAATCTCGTAATGTGCTGTTCACCCAGGGTTTCTATTTGTAACGAGTTTCTTTACGAGGTGGATGTGATTATTATGTCTTTAAGGCCGGACCTTACGTCATAATTCACTGGGTGCTGATTAAAAATATATTCGCATTACTTTAACTATCGTAGTAGCATAGTATAAAATTTTAATAATACAGTTTAGTTACATGTCAAAGTCATCGTATTGTCGTGTTGGTAGGTCCTACATGTTAAAATCATGGAAGTACAGTTTATTCAAGCTACATACTTCACACTGGTTGTAATGCAGACAGTAAGTACTACTGACGTATTACTTCTCGTGTTCGTTACAATGAGATGAGCGGAGCATTCTATTATTTCCTTATCACTTTCGTGTTACGGCGCGCCCCGCGGCGCTGCTCGTCTGTATCGACACCCTAATTATATGATACCGAGTCTATACTTTCTCTATAGCTGCTGTTAATTATTCGTTTTATATCGAGATTGATGGCTACCACTAGCACACACTGCGGCCTCGATTGTGTCGCGAATATTGTGCTGGAATGCGAACTAGAATGTTTAGTGTTTAGGAGATAAAAACATTATAAATAGATGGGCAATCTAATAGTAAATGTAAACATATATTTATGTCCACTGACTTGGTCATGCATCTATGCATATAAATTTTAATTCGGAATAGGTATAAAATACATGTTACATTGATTAGTTAATAGTTGATACCACAGACTATAATATTCGTCGTAATTTGAGTACCGTATTGAAAGTTTCAACAAAACCTTCGATCACAAGTTATGTTCAGTTCAGTAGTATACAATTAACTGTAATAGTGAAGATGGACTGTTCAGCGCAAACTTTCGCTGTTTCAATTACCGGTAGTTCACAGAGGTCGCACGCGCAGTCACGACGTGCGGGGACGAGGGATCGAGACTCGGTTAGATGTTACATTGCGTTTGATTCGCATACTGGGTACATAATGTACTCTCAGTCAGTTGTTGATCTGATGTGTCACTTTAGCAGTTGAGAAGAAACAAGAAGTTGAGATATGATACATAGATGCAGAGTATAAAATACTTTAATTGGTACTGTTGGCAGCAGCTTGCACCAGCAGCGGCTTACTGCGACCTTTAAAACTGTCTTGAAAGATGTTCTGCAATGAATCTCTGGGGGATGTTTACGTTGAGCAGTTGTCTTAATTGTGTCTGATATGATAATGATGTAAGAAACAACTGTTTATAGTTATTTATTATGTTCTACACTAACAAGTTTACCAGCCGGTATGAGAACACTAGAACAGTGTGATGATGATAGTACTTGTTACAGAAGTCCCCTGCTGACGGCGTTCCTGGCGCTGTCGCTGCTGTGCCTGGCGTGCGGCAACAGCGCCGCGGTGCTGGCCGCCACCGGCCTGCAGCGCGACTCGTTGCGCCAGCCCACCACGCCCGCCAGCTTTGAAGTGAGTACCACATACATACACGATATGTACTTTAAGACTATCGGTCACTTTTGGACTTGATTGTTTCGTAAAACGGCGACCAGCTGATCTTAATTCATAATCACTGAATTAATCAAAATGTTTGATAGAAACTCGGTAGAATTTAATGTCAAGTATAGATCGTTCAAATACTGAAATATCTTGGATTAACTTCGGTTGCTACAGCCGTTAAACGGTTCAGTTAAGGCAGGCACATGATAAGCTGCAATTAATTACAATCTAGCAACAATATAAACATTAAGATATTAACTCCCAATACTGGAGCGGTGAGGCAGTAATAAATAAATCAGTATCAGCAACACCCAGCTAGCAGTGAAACTCTCGAGTGACATTGATGTGGACGTCAAGTCTTCCAGTCGAAGTACTTGTGGTCGAGATAAGTGATTCAATTAGACGTTATCAACATTAGCATACAATCTGGTGTTGCATCGGCCGCGGCTATTTATTGGCCGTTGGGCAAGCACTCGCTTGCATAAATAACTGGCTATCAGTCGCGCCTATTTGTACTTTCATGGTACCAATGTACTGGAGAGGAAAACGTGCAAAATATTGTGCCACGGATAGTGTTTTACATTGATGCAGGTTTGCGATCACCATTCAGTCAGTACTGATGGGGGCGTAATATTTAAGTCGTAGAACAATAATAATCTGAAGATTTACTTCACGTGCATTTTTAGATTATGTTTTTTTTATGGCATAAGTCGGTAAACGAGCTGACGGATCACCTGATGGTAAGCAATCGCCCATTAACTCGTCGAGTACCGTCATTATAGACACAATTATAGAACAATAGGTTGCGGTCACCGGTGACCGCTTGGTGTTTGACAGTTTAATCAGTAATCAAGCGTCGCCCATGGACACCTGGAACACCACAGGCGTTACAAGTGCGTTACCGGCCTTTTCGGGATTAGGAGTTTGAGGATCGTTGGGGATTCAGGAATTGGGGAGATTGGGGAAGGGGAGGGTAATTGGGCCTCCGGTAACGTCACACATACGACGAAACACAACGGAAGCGTTGCTTCACGTCGGTCACATACCTCGGCTGCAAACCGTTACTTGAATAAATTAAATATGTTGTTAAGTACTTAGACTAAAGTACTTATGTCCACACATGTTACGCAACCCCCTCACTGCATGTTCTAGGAACTGCAGCTACACAAATTACTTCACTGCAAGTATTTCCTCACTTTACATGTTTTAGGGTTACTTGTTGTTATTATTGATCGAAGCTTAGTAACTTCAAACAGCTATCAACATTAGAATGAAGCTGAGATTAACGAACACTCGAAATAATCTAAGACAGATATACAAGTGACACAAGTGGATTGAAAAATATCAAGCGAACGATGAGGCCGACATTTCCTAACTGACTGTTCTGAGGAGAAGAGCCGAAACAAACTCAGACAACAACTAGAGACCTCCTAATCTCTCAGATGTAGCCGATCTTTCGATAGGTTTGGCTAATGCAGACAATATTTTACCACATTTTGTGAAGATTTTGTATGAAATTTATCGTCTAAACAAACTAAATGTACTGAAACCGACAGTTAGGTTAACGAGATTGAACGTAAATCAATGCAAGTTTGCAAGGTATCATTATAATTATAATTTACCTAAAACTCGAGTCTTTACTTGATCGGACGAGGATCGCAGAAGGTTACCGACTGACATGTGTCATGTATGTGATGCATGGCGGCTAATGGGCAGGGCATGATACACGTAGTGACGAGTACCAGCAGAGAGTGCTCGAGTCAACCTTGTTCTAGATCGTGTCGTTAGTTGGTTCATTATGGATGTTATCTTTTAACTTTATTCATTACTAAGAATATCAGTCAGTCATTTGTACCATTCATATTTTTTATACATTTCGCTACTCTAGACTTTTTCCATGTCTTGGGTACTTTTACCTCTACAAACACTTATGTAAATATGAAGGAGCAACTCGTGAGTCACACAAAAAAGTTGTTCGTTCCGAAATCCATACCCACGACACGTTTCGTAGTGCCCCTTCATTGTCCCATCCACTGCGTTAACCGAGTAATAATTTCAGTTTCATTTGTCTCCTTAACATAAATTCTTCAGTAAACAGAAACAATTACAAACACAACATATTACTTAACTGTTATAATTCACATAACTTACTAATAAATAAGTTCAGTACACAAGCTCCCAATACTTGTAATTCAACATTAGGTAAGGTTAATATAATCTGGTGCAAACGAGCGGATGTTGCGAGTATCCAGTCAAGGTTGACATCAGCCGGCGTTGAACCCAAGACCCTGCGATTACGTGTAATGACACAAGTCACGAATGACGGCACGATGATGTCTGCGTGACGCGTACTATTGGGAGCTCTAATTACACTTACACAATGTGAACCAGTGCCTCATAGTTTCATACTACTCGTAGACATGTAGGAACCACATTTTTCACGTATTTTGTAAATTATATGTTTGGCTATGTAATGTAATGTGTTCGGTGTAGCTCCAAAGGATTTGTGTTATAATTATCAAAAAAGGTTTCCGAACAGTTTTTGAGTTTAAACAATTTTATTCTCAGACTAGCAGCCCGTCCCGGCTTCGCACGGGGTAGACAATTATTTATTTTTGGATATTTGGATTGTTGTAGTGACATAACTACAATAGTTGGACATATGCTACCGCGGAGTTTTTTATAGACATTACGATGTTCTTCAATATTGTTGTACAATATTTTGTTCCATCGCTAATAGTTTCGGCAGCGCATTCGACGAAAGACGTTTTAAAACTCATTTTTTTACACCTTCGGTTACATTGTTCAAATTTTACCAAGGATCCCTAATTTTTTTCAAAATGAAATGTAGCATTCTATTGGTGAAAGAATTTTTTAAATCGGCCCAGTAATTTTTGAGCCTATTTATTACAAACATACAAAAATAGGTACAAATCTTTCCTCTTTATAATATTAAGTATAGAAGAACATGCATTATACAGAGTTCACTTACATGAGAAATACATTACATATTTTAAAGTATCTATGTCGCAGACTACATTACTGAGTTAATTTGAAAACCAACATGTCGGCATAACATTTTGCCTCACGACAACTTTAAATAATATTCTATCACAGATGAAGAGTACCATAAATATCACTAATGCTGTTCTTAAAGTTTATCGATGCTAATGATAGTAAAGTTGTAAAGCTGGCAGTTTCAGGCACTTGTGTATGTATGTACTTCGTGAGATAACTAGCGGGTGGGGTCATTGCCCTGCTGCTTCATTAAAATAACATCTTACCAAGGTACCACACAAAACGTAACGGTCAGCAACTCAGTACAGACTAAGTAAGTACCTACTCAGTAGATACTCAGTGGATACTACACGAGACTGCTCTGTTAGATGGCTCCGTTAAACATAAAATATAACACATAGATATGTTTAAGAATTATATATATAAGAGTAGACAATAAATAAGTTTATCTGTACATGGAGCCAACTATATTTGTGGAAATTTGAAGTGGGTATAGACACAAAGGAGGTATAAATTCGAAACAAGGTTAATAACAAAACTCATTTATTGAATACGCTGCAACATAAGGACAGCAAAACTTCTTAATTTCATATAATATTTGGTTTGACGTTACTTCATTCAAATGTCCTGCGCCACGTGTCGCCAGCGACGTCGGGTGAAGTAGCGCGACGTTGCCGGAATTTGGTCGCTATGTCTGGCAACATCAACCACACCGTATATGCGCGTTGTCACCGTATGTGTCAGGCGACATCGGCCGGCTGCGCTCAACATGTCGCCGATACATGTCTTGGGACATTTGTCCTCTAGTGTATCCAAGGCATTAAGGTGCAAAGAAGACATTATGCAATATTTAGTGTGAACCTTCAACATTATAATTTACATTGTGTATGCACTTCACATGCATGTTAATGACTAACGGATATTTGATATATGTCTAATTATTTGCTGCTGTAGTGGTCGTGTTAAAAGATATTTACGAGCCATATTGTTCAGGCGCCGAACACATTGTTCCGCGCTCCTGTGGGAAGCAATCACTGATTATAACGCAAACCTACATTACAAGCAATTTATTAGACACTGAATAAACTATTCTTGTGAAGTAAAACTACATAATAAATTACCATATCAATCTTATTATAATGTATGTACATTGTAAATACAGTATTGTGGTTCGGTTTTTAATGATCTTCATAAAACAAGAGGTTAACTTCTCAACAGAGCGGTTCAATTTGTCAGTCAATACGGTACCGGTGAACGAGTACCGACAACTTAATAAGAATGGTATTCATTACATACACGTTATGTAGGAATGGTACAACTCAACACGTGTCCATTATAGTACAATACTGACAGATGATGGCTCACGGCTCAGTCCGTAGCATGGTGGCCGCCGACCAGGAGGTCACCCAGTCCTTGACTCGAGGCTGACATTGCCTTCTCTCCACAGCCGCTGTTATTATGTATTGAGATCATTTTGGTATTTATGGCGAGAAGAGAACATCATTATCTTAACGATTAAAACAGTGATTGCTTAAAGACTTCCATCGTTCACCTTTACAAAGTTATAAATATTTCTTACATGTACAATTGTTTGTTTAAGATCTGATATCATTACCTATCAGTCACTTAGTTGATTCTCTCATTCATAAAGATTAAAATCGACCAACCACCCGGTGATCTAAAAGCGTAGGGATTATGACAAACTACCCCTTAGGGAGGGGAAGGGGGCGTATTCATTGTTCACCAGCAGATGTCTTTCGACTGTTGATAGTAATGTTGATATGTTAGTTGTCAGTCAGACGTGTAATAACAAAACTAACAGTGTTCTCACTACCACAGGATGAGATGGAAGCATGGACGCCGGTGCTCACAAACATCGCGCTGCTGATCATCGCGAGCGCGCACTGTCTGCTGTGCATCATCAGTATCTACCACCTGTCAAAGCGGGTGTGTCCCTGCTTCCGGCCCAAGCAAGCCTTCGAGCACAACCAGTTCGATCCTGCCTTCAAGCCCGTCCAGCAGTATGTGGTGACGGTGGACGAGGTGAAGAAGGCGCACGATGTAGAGCGCGTACGCAACCACGAGCTCTGCAAAGAGTTGGAAGTGAAGTTACAGGGAGACAGTAATAAGAAGAAGGTTGGTCATTTAACTCGTCGAGTACCGGTTTTGTAGACACAATTATAGAACAATAGGTTGAGGTCACCGGTGACCGCTTGGTGTTTGACAGTTTAATAGCTTTTGAAAGGCAAATCTGACATCGATCTTTATTTGTAGTTGTCATAATCAATGCTCGCATTATCAATTGATTGCTAAGTAGAAACGAGTTTGATTTATAGCAAAATAATTTCACAGGAGGAGCCAGAGTACGGCAGCGCGAACAGCAAAGAGAAGCTGGTGACGCGGTGGCTGGGGCGCCAGCAAGCGCCGGCGGCGGTACTCGAAGCACCAACCGCGGCGGTGCCTGCCGCCCGGCGCCGCGGCGTGCGCAAGCAGAGGAAGCCGCCGCCGCTGGTGCTGCTACCCGCACACCCTGCCAGCACGGTCAGTGAACTTATACTATCCATTATTTTTATTATTATTTTTTAACATGTAACGATCCTAATCATTTATATTTTCTTAATAGATTTCGAGTCGTATTACATAACCGTAAAATAAATCTCAGTATCTATATTAATTACCTATACAACATACATGTGTGTATGTGTGTGTTAATATTCTTGTCATTGAAAATGTTTTACTGTCGAGTTATGAGACGCAACGCGAAGTGACTCGCTACCGACGCCAGTTATATAATTTGTAACATTTACTTTGACACTGAACAAAATTACTTTTCCGAATCATTTGTTAACTTATTGCCGGCAACTAAACGTGAAGCGCCGCGAAATACTTTGTAATAATGTTGTAGCGTCTGCTCTGTTCAATTTTATACACATAACATCACATCGTTAATTAAATGTTAGCATTATCCACTTTTTAGCGATAAAGTTATGAGTCCCATACTTTGTGACAGGGCAAACGTATTGCCTTACACGGTCCATAAGTTTCTGAATCCATGTTGTTACTAAAAACTTCAGTTGTGCGAATAACGAAACAGTTTCAATTGAATATTAAATACGTGTTTATATTTGTGGGTAAATAGGCACAGTCAGTGAGTTATTCAAATGAGGTTCGTTGTATTTTTTAAAGCAGAACCGTTTAGTACCAGATTAACTGAAATTATTGAGGCGTTACTGAAATGATACGAGTTTTTATGATAATTGCTTTCAAGAATTAGTTACATGTCAATGACGTACCATTATACTGAAAATAATAATATTTTATCACTTGTATATCTGATTAATAGTAAAGTATTTGTCATTATAAACGAAAATGTTTACTCCTAAAAGGCCAAATAAAAATAATTGATTAGTATAATTTGTGCAACAATTACTGTTAAGCACTACTTCCGGAGAGCCAATATTATCTAACATTTCACTAATTGCTCTATAATTAGCAATAATGAAACATACATTTATTTATTTTCTTCGCTTTCCACATTGCGCTACGCACTCATGCTACCTCGTAGCGAAATGGCTACGAGCAAAACGCCTACACAAAAGACATCAACGCGTTGTCCAGTTGCGTTGAAGTCAAGTTATGTTCACATAAAAGTTTTACACTTATGGTGATTTTGACTGTCAATGATAAAATATTTGATTTCTAACTGGTTTCAACTATTCTTAATGTGAAGTGTTTAGGGCATGATAATCCTAGTATTTACCATGTACTACGGCATTCATATAGCAATTAACCACAATTGTCCTGCGTAATTGAACGTACAGGTCGTGTGATGGGGCAGTATGAGGTTACATTGCCCAACCACCGTCACGAACGATGACGTAACACGAAGATGTGCGCAGACGCAAGCACACTATACACGTATTAATTACAAACCACTACAGATCGTGAGGTTAAAGTATAATCTTGTAAACATTACTGTAATAACATTCTACGAACAATCAATTTGATACACTAACATAACAAACCTTGGAATATAAAGTCTTTATTACATTACACGTGTGAATTATCTAAATTATTTGTCGCCAACTTTGACCATTCGCAATAATGTACTTACACAGACGGACGTTCATGTCACGCATATTTTTTTTAATTTTAAAATTTACAAATAATCAAGTACGTGACCAGTCTATTAATTACACAACTAGAAATATAAATACATCAGCCTAGACTCGAACCTGTTCTACATGGTCCTGTAGGTCGCAAAAACTAAATGATTAGAACATAAAAACTTGACACACGTCAGGTTGCGAGTGTGTTCCGCGTTGCGCGTGCGCAGGTCCTTCCTGAATTGATTGATAAGCTGACACGCCCCTACTTATGTTACATAGTTTTTGTAAATGTTCAGTTTTGTTTGTTGAGGGCCCAAAAACTAAGTGGCTTCCGTCTTCAACAGTTTATTTATTCCACCTCGTTGTACATGAGCAACTAATGAAATTATTTCCCAAAATAAGGAATATCTGTTTTTATAAAATGCACTTGACGTTGATTTTCTGCGTCTTTTTTAGATCTTGACGGTAAAAATCTCGTTAATTTTGATTTTATGACATTATGTGTTATGTGTTTTTATGGATAAATGTTAAGTTTAATTAAATTCGTGTATGCTCTTTTTTTCAACTTGTTTTGTCTTGTTTAAATTAGTAATTAGGTACATAGATTTAGTTTCAGACCTAAGCTATCGCAATGGAGAAAACTGTAATGATAGTTTTAGGTAAGGTTTTAAATAAATAAATGTATGAAGACTCCTAGAATGTTGATCTCGATCTGATCGCGGCCTGCGTCCTCGTTTCCGCTACGTTTGCACTTTTATATTTAAACTTTTTATTTTAGAAGTTTAGCGAATGTTTTGTATAAGATTAACATAATCCGCAGTTCGTTTCTCTTTTCACTAAATATCACTCTGTTGTTGTTTTCTCTGTGAAACGGTAATTTTGGCAAAAACATAAAGAAACAAGAACAAACGGCCGCAAATATTTAGCTCAGTAACACCGCGTGCGCAGGCGCACCGCTTAGTAACAGATCTACAACAAATAGTGTCACTGACAATGTCCGGTAATGAGCGTAATTTGTCAAACCGACACTATTCAACCATTCAACTGATGAATTATTATTGAAAAGTTTAATTAAAAGGTGTTATAATTTTTCTACACATGTGTATGTCCTCGATGTCACCTACAAACATCTCCGTAGATTAAAAAAATATTTCCAATTTGCGTGTACGCATACAAATAGTACCTATGTATATGCGTGCTACGTTATATCACAGTAAAACTTGCATCTAATAACAATTCAATTTGTCAGGAATAAGTTTGTCTTCATGTCACTACATACGTGACAGTCTCAATCGCACGCGTTTTCATAAAATACCTCAAACAATTTCTTTTTCTTTTACCTCAGTATGCGTCATCCCTTCCTCCTTACATGTAAAATGATCAAATCGCATACAAAATGCGATTAATATAATCTGTTGCTCGTTTCTCTTTATATTGTCTTATTCTTACATTATAATTTGGTTCTAAAAATATTTCTGTTAATAAACACAAAAAGCAACATGTTTCCGTCAATGCGTTGATTTAACCTTGACTGTGTCGTGTTTCGTATCAAACACTTTTTTAAAAGTTTACCTAATTAAATTCTGTGATCTACATTATTTCCCATTTACAACATGATGGATGACCAACTTATTTCCCAGGTTGAAGTAAAATTGTCACGACTATAACAGCTCTATACTTATAACTAGTTCACGGTTACAGACTACAAAGCAATAACTGGAGGAGACGATACAAAAAGAGATATGTAATGAATTCGCGCCACTCTCAGCCACTGCGCGTACGCACAATAACTGCATTTCGTCAACTGGCCATTGAAAAACGCCAGGGTTGTCACTGAGGAAAAGTTGTCGAAATTATTTTACAACACAAGTTCTAAGTAAGATTTTTTCGCAAGTTCTGTGGAAGACGTTCATATCCTGATTCTTATAACAGTTTTGATTTTTAGTTTAAAAATGAAGTAACGCTATTGAAACAAAAGAGGTGATTAAGCACCCTGAGGCACTGATCAGCATGCCGATGACGGCACCGATCTTAGCGGGCAGCACCACTGCTATGACAAATAGTCGAGCTGCCCAGGCTGCTCGGGCTGCTCTCTCACCGAGGCAGGTCACAGTACAGTACAGTACGTCTGGCCAGTCAGTACATTTTTTGGTACTACTAGGTTATCAATAAGTAATATTTTTCAATAAGTTGTTAATTCATTATTGTGACAGGGGTTTAATTCTTGAAACATTTGGTACTGGAACACTTGAAAAGACAAAAATAATAATATGTGTATAATCAATGTTATAACCCACACGTATTCGTTCCTCCGGTGGTGGTTAGACCTGGTTAATCTAAACATGTAGCATAATCATGAGGATCAGATCGAGTCATCACTAACAAAGTATCCAGTAGTGGTCAGTGAGATATTGATAGTCGCGGCAAGCAGCGCCGCCCGCGCAGCGCCCGGCGAAGAATTCGCGTGTGTGTATGAGAGCGGAACGATAACAAAAAGCGCGCCGCTATGCGCCCGCGCCGCCGGCCGCTGCGCCGGAACACCGCACGAGCCTTCATTACCGGCTTCATTGATTGTAACCGATCACCGCATTACGACAAGCAGCCATCAACTCCTTCTTTTGTCTCGATCCACATCTTATCAGTACAGTTATGGTATCTGTCGGCAATGTGCTGTGTCGAGCTGGAGATATCTACTGCTTCATTAGTTACAAATTACCCTGTAAATAAATAAGAATAAAATAATTAGTTACAAATTGTATCTTTTGTGATATTCTGGCTTGTTAAATTAGGATAAACAGTGACGTACTTAAATATAGTGATAACACTGATACCGGCATCAGTTATCGTGCATTAATTAGTGCTAAGACTAGTATTTAATAATACCCTGTCCGTGACAGACTGCACGCAGAGTTATTGACAGCACAGCTACAGCTCGTACTCGTTGCTTCACTTACTTCATTTAATATGCAATCAGACAACTGGCACGAATTCTTCTAATTACTAACCTCGATCATGATTTATCGATTGATTCCGATTAATAATTAACTTTATCAATCACTCATTAAATATATTTCGACATTTCCACAACTTGTATCCGACTGATTGAGAATCGATTTGAATATAAATTAGCAGAAATATTCGCGAGGCTGGCAACACACTTTTGAAATATTACTTTATACTAAATGTCAGGCTGAGGCGTGTAGTATCCGCGGAAATATTTTAGCACAATTATGTGAGTGGAGGTCGAAGCTGGTCGACTATAAGTGGGTCATATGTGACTTGACTTATAGATGCACTTGATTTGGTTGATTGTAACTTGTCACAGGTTTGATGTTTCGCAGATGTAGATAATGAAGTAGATATGTGAAGTGTAAACGATATTGTCAAGTGGTGTGGTGGACGTGTGACTATTCTCATGAGCATGAGACAGCATTAAGTTGAAGTAAGTGGCATCCTTGTGCCATATACCGGCCGTTACCCGCGAGGTGCGGCCCTCACTCAGTCACTGCGCGTGATCTTAACTGCCCAGTATAGATCCTCAGAAAATTATTACATAGATAATAATAATACCGTGTCAATTATTATAATACCGGCAACGCACCTGTGACTCCTCGGGTGTTGCGTGCGGGTGTCTATGAGCGGCGCTGATTGCTTACCATCAGGTGATACGTCTGCTCGTTTGTCTACTATTCCATAAAAAAAATTGGTCCGACAGAACAAACTAAAAAAGTCTGTGAAATAGAGACTCTCACTGAAATCACTCTATTAGAAACATGGTGGATTTAAAAAACACATTTGACATCAAATACTAGTAATTAAATACTGTATTAATACGTAATTACATCTCAATGATACAAAAGATTTGCTACATATCCTAAATTATTATGATCATAGAGTAACATAAATATGTACTGAATAAGCCAGAAATCTGGCAAATCTCTAAGGTCGGTTTCTCGAAGTTGGTCCATCATTGTACCACATTCCGTTCCCCGCTGGGAGCGGCCTCAGCACAACTTGAGCCAAACTCTGCCAAGCCCAGTGTTTGTTGCACAGCTTCATTCATTCTGTTAGTCGTTCCTGGATTATAAGGTTGGTGTACTTTAGGGTACTCGATTGTTATTATGAATTACCTGCTTGCTTGTGTGTAAACTAAGAAGTTACTGTTCGCAGTACATACCTAGCCTGTGCGTGCACACTAAAAGTTTTTGTATCCAAGCTATTTCTTCGAGTAAAAGTAATCATAGCGCTTTTGTTTTTGTAGTAGTGTAGATAGTTATCAAGTGGTTCGTATTATTCCCATGTATTAATGGGTTGCCATATTTAAGCGTACGGTGTCCGGAGTGCCATCTCGTAGGTACATCAGTGGAATGCCAGCGCTAGCGCTCGCTGTTCGCACAATTAAAACAATAATTATAATCGCATCCGCTGCTCCCAACTAGAGCGCAGTGCGTGAGCGCACTCTTTGACAATTATTTAGAAACAACCACACATCAAACTAAACCATATCGTCACTCATTTAGAGCATACTTCCAGTTGTCATCATCATTTAGAACAGCATGTTGACATCATTCGATAATATACCCTGTGTACTTTGCAATATAGTTTATATTTAGATTGTGGTGCATTTATTTACGAGCTGCGTGCCCGTTGTCATGGTAACTGGAGCGAAGATGCTGAAATTATGAAGTTAAGAGATTAGTACGCGACAGATTTTGGATTAATGTGACGCTGAGTACTGAGCACTCGCTGCGTTTCATTCAGCTAGTTATATCAAAGTGCAGTCGTGTTTGACGCATTTGTGCAATTATGTCACACGGTAGAATTGAAAATATTTTAACGAGACCTAACGTGTGAAAGTATCTGGTACCTACGTATCTACATTTTATACTCATTCGTAAAGATGCACTTCCTCTCGCGGCGGCCGAGCTACTTGCAGATAATAATCTATCGACATCAGGCCCATACACCGCCAGGGCCAATACTTACGTATACGTACATACGTATACACATGACAGACATACAGTAGCTTAGATTCCTCATGTTAACGCGATAATCGCACGTTTCCTCTGCGCGTGCAATTAGCGATCATATCAAAGGAGCCGACGACTTTAAGAGAGGGACAGAGCAGTACTGAAGACAGAGAAGTTATTACCAATGTTTTGTTGTTGCAGCCGCGGTTTGTTCAGGACGTGTTCTGTTCGTGTATTAAATGATTGCATTTCCGCGACTTGTGGGAAGGATTTTATTTAATTTCATCGATCGATGGTGGTTTATGGTTTACACGGGAATGGGATGGGAATCCGTGACTGCAGATAATCGTTATGAAATTATTGCAAGTGGTGCTTTTAGTAATAAACAGTTTGCTATTACTGCTAGTGATATTAAATTATGATCTATCTAACTGTTCTAATCGTGCCCAACAAGGAGGCAATGTAAAAAGTTAAAGGTTACAGAGAGTCGCGTCACACACAAACAATCAGGTAAACTAACTGCTGTGTGGCCATACGATGCCACATGAAATTTATTGAACAAACACAATAAATCATCCCAATATCATAATCCCAGGGATACCCTCGCTCCACGTATCATGACGAGCCACAGATTACCATAGCCTGCACAGACGTACGCTGTCCCGCGGTCCCGCCTGTCAATCTCAGGAACATCGAGCCGAGGACAGACATACAGTATAAATGCATACCGAGCAGTTATTATATGTAAACAGTAGGGCTTTGCTTTCACCCGACATTTGCAATTGTAATGGAAACATCTTAATTTCGCAGCCTGGGAGGCTGGGAGGCAAGAATGCTTTCTACATGGCATGGTGGCCGGTTTTGGCACACAATGGCCGCCATGCTATGGCTGTACGCTATTTGCTTCTGACAATGATACATTGCATCAACTATTGAGACTTGATAAAGAAGCTATTTGCTAAACGTAATGCTAAGTGATAGCTGATCAAGTAGTTTAGCTACAGATTAAGATGTTTGTCAGCATAAACAGAGTTTCGCTGAAGGACGGACTAAAGTACACTTCCTTTATTACGTTTCAAACGTGTATACTACCTGTTTATTATTTTAGAACGATAGGATATGACAGTAAAATACATAATAATTGAATGTGTTATAAAAGTATATCAATAACCGGTTCTTTCCTAGATGAACCAAGTGGTACTACGTAGAATCATGGTACTACATAGTCCATAATAAGTATAATGAGTAATGTAGGTCAGTAACAGTAGTATTGTCTTCCACAAGAGATATCATACGACGGACTTCCCGGTGCAGTGGTAGGCAGAAACCACAGTTACTAAACCGTAGATATATAGTAAATACTATGTACTGACTGTACAAATCATATTCCTCACCTCGATTCAATATTAGTTATTCGTTTTTAAACATTTGTATTCGTAAATGTAAATATGTGATATTGACTTCCTTTGATGATGTAAATTATGATGTAGGACATGAGTGCAAGATCATGTTGGTCGTACTCGTAGGCGTAGCTTTGTGTCTGGGTTCAGACAGAGCGTCCTCTGTCAAATAATCGTGTACTGTTTGTTTTGAAACTCCACTTCACATCTACCAGCTTAAGTTCCTATAATATTGCACCACATAGCCTATTTTCTGTGAATTAATGGAAAAAAGTGGTTGGCGATAGTAAGGCACGGGAGGCTCGGGCCGGTGCGGGCCGGTGCGGGCCGGTAGAAACGCGGCGATTACACCACTTTCACCTGATCGCCGGAGAAACCACACAATTACACACGCTGGGCAGTGGGCAGCCACCGCCGCGCCGCTCGTGTGTGACCCACGGGCCGGCACGTGCCACTACCCTCGCCAAGGGCAACTGCAACCACGTGAAAGTTGGCGCATCACTATCGTGACTGAGATTCAAGATAGTGGTGAAAAGGTTGCTTATGGGACGACGTGCTCCATCGTAGACTGCATCATCGCTTACCACCAGGCGAGATAGTGGTCAAACGTCGGCCCATCAAATATAAAAAAAACATATTCATATAACTCACATAGTTATTTGCCCAATCAATTTTACTATACGAGTGAGTAACCTAAGCTCATTCTTAAAACCAAAAGTTTCAGTCCATCACAATACTGTGTGACAGCAGAACGAGGAACTATACTACAGCACATTGATCACGGATGCTTTGTATCTTAAAAAGTGTTACGTCAGACTGCAGAGTCGATCGTTGAACAGTGACTGATGGTCAGTGACAGCCAGTGCGGACCTACGCACACTGATGCACAGACCGGATGTTTACGTCATTATCTAATGCGTGTTGTGCACTTAGCTGTGTGCAATTTTTGAGGAAGTTCAAGAAGAGAGCTGTTTGGTTGGAAGTTATATCATTACGTGTAAAAATTGTTCTACAATGGAAGTCGAGTTGTCTATCACATGACGACAACTGGCGAATAAAAACAAAACACTACCACATCAAGATTTTTACACCACTCTGTCTGAAAGCTCATTGCTACTATTGCAGCAACATTGCCTCGTCGCTAATTAATCCAATCTAACAACTAACCACAAAAAGTACAAGAGCTTTGTTATAATAACAAATGCTCAATAAAGAAGTATTGATTGGGAGACAGGCTTGAGGACTTACGTGTTTGTTGCGCAACCTGTTGCGGTGGAACTTCATGGACGGCGAAGTTCGAGGTGTCAGGCCTTGTAGACCTTGTTCCATGTCGCCCGCGGCTCTCTGACTACAAGTACGAGTGCTCTTGCTGACTCATCGTGCTTGAAGCATTTCTCCTCAGCACGTTATGTATGGGCGCACCGTGTGCCGTGTGCCGTGTGCCGCAGGTTCCTCTTTCATAACGTCAGCTTTCACGACCTTTGCGTTCAATTAATTCCTCTTCATAGCACTTTCACAGTTGTAGTGTATTAGCAAATCATTTACTCGTCCATTATTGTATTTGATGTGGTTGTTGTCAGGTTGTTGACTGTCTTCCGCACACATAAATCAATACACACCACTATACACACACACACACACACATACATAGAAAATACCGAGATTCTTCCTTATTTGTGAAAGTAATTAAATAAAGTACGATTTCCTCGATTTATGACTTACATTGAATGTTCCACATGTTTGTTATTTGATAAACGTACTACTCGGTGGATGAACACCTTGATGATACACTTCTAAACCAATATTTTAAGTAAAACTGTTAGTGTAGTAGTCATTATTTTTTACCTTTAAAATCATTTTAAAAATTTCCATTTGTACTTTAGAATGAAACCTTGCCTAATTTTTGAATTTTTAACTGTTCTTTAATTTATATTTATATTGACTGATTGCATGCATGGAAAGAAATAAAGAATTGAGTATTAAAAAGAAGTAGTATATACATACGTACTTGGAGAACTGTCCACGCTCCGTTAATTCCATCTCAATGTGAAACAACAAAAAAATAGAAGAGTGAGAATGTATAAAGTATTGTTATCGTAATTAAAATCGTGTCTGCATTTCTAAGTTAATTGAAGCACATTACGACACGCGCTGTGTAAACATTTGCTCGTAAAGTCTTCAGTGGCAGGCTGCCTGGCTGCCAGGCTGCCAGGCTGCTGTTTGCGTCACGTGCATTATGAAAATTCAGCATCGCGCAACTACACAGCAATATACCAACAATGTTGTAGACATATTACTATGACCGTCACTACTGTGAAATGCGCTCAACACTTCCATTAAAACTGTACGCAATAACTATGCAAGTAGGTGTATTTTTTACTAGGAAGAGCTCTATACAATGTGTGTAATGTTGTAACAGAAATGTCAGCAGTTTAGGAAGGTACCCTAGACAGTTCAGGAGCTCTTCGTGCAGTCGTGTAATCAGTGTGTGTTCGTGCACCGAGCCAACAAATCAGACCAACAATAGAGGGCGACGGCCCGCGCGTCGCGCTGCGAAAGTCTCCGGCGCGAGGGACATCATCAATGATTGTCATCTTAATTGTACCACTCGAGGATGATGCTCCCGTCTCACATCATTACCGCCTACTTTTATCGCGAAATACTAAGAAATTAATGTAGTAGACATTTTTAGCTGACTTTTATTACAGTTATCTAAACTGCTGATTCCTTCAAACGCAGAAATATCGCGCTGTCATTACTACGTTACTTTGTTCCTCACAAGTACATATCTACTCGTAGAGCTGGAACACTGAGTTACCAAGTGCTCCACTAGCAATGTACCGAGGTGTGGGTACTAAGTCTAGTCACGTCTGCAATGTAATGCAAGGTGCAGTTTTGGAACACATTCTTTGGCACCGAGATCTCATTGCCTCACTGCCGAACAAGATCCAACAAAACTGACTTGTTCCACGTTTTCCGTGACTTCAATTATTAGGTGATCAATGAATTCGCATTCTGCAGTTTGAAATCATAATAATAATCGATTCTCTTTAACTTCATCAAAAGCATTGAGAAGCTGACATGGCGAGTATCTCCTCAGGCGTGCGTCAATCAAAGAGTCTTCATAGCTATCCCAGCATCCTCCCACAAACAGATCATTTAAATGCTTTTTCTCTCCCATTCATCGATTGTCACATAACGTGCGCACAAAGGAACATGTGTGGCCATCATTGTGTCACTTATTGTGACTAATTACTGCACAATGGTGGTATAAAAACATGATGTGTGTCCTGGCTACCCGCGATACTACGCTCGTATGTGCGAAGGCCTCAGGGTCTATGACCCTTGAAAGGTATGACACACTTAGCTCACTCAATGGTTTTTCAATACATAAGGAGTTAAGGACATATCCGTTCACTGCACTAATCTGTCCGTTTCCTTTGTGCTACAGAAATGAACAGAAAACCGTTGCAGTGTTCCTATTTGGAGTCTGACTGAATTATGTTTTATGTGTTCATTTTATTGTTGACGAATATTTTGGCTGTTGTTTGTTGTAATTTAAATAGAGATTTTATTGTGTTTTATAACACGCGTTTAAGTCATTGTCCACGCTTACTAACTTTAGTTTATGACATGTTACCAAAGTTCCCATGTACATATGGATATGCACAGCGCTCATAATCCGCGCGGCTAACTGTCCGTGACCAATGTGGTCATCCTCGCGATCTCGCTGCGTAACCTACGTATGTCGACGAGCCTCTCGAATCCCACAGTTAGCTTACATAAACAGTATTTATTGTTTTAGTGACCGTTCATTTTTCCGGCAAATCACCGCAGCGGCCGCAACTAAACTTATTAATTTTGCGTAACCGCTAATTATTATCAAACACGGAACGATGCCCGCCATTTTGTTGTTTTGACATAACCATAGTGTCAGTCCGCCATCGCTATAATTTTGACATAATGCTTGGTATATTTAATTTGAACAATAAAATGTTTTATTCTATTGTTGTAAACGTTAGATTATGATAATATTGTGTGTCTGGACTAGTTCTCGTTAGTTTTGTCATCAAATATTGTTTAAATGTTGACTAATTCGTGTTATATCTTAGATCTTTGCGACTATTGTGACAGATATTCATTTGTTTTGGTTCAAATTATTGTAAGTGTCTAATCTTACAGTGAAATATTACAATAAACGTCATTACGGACGGAGAGTGAGGAATTAATGACCCAATCTATACCTATAACTAAATCAGAGAGTTAGTTGCACTATTGCTATGCAACATGGAGAGACGCTTGGAACAGGCGGCGGCGGCGGAGGCAGCAGACCGGTATTGGATTCTTGGAAGTGCGGTCATTCGGTTCGGGAAAGCGATACGTGTTCATATGAAAGTCTCCGCACATAAGAAAACGTACGAAGCTTTAATGATTACTAGACATTGCTAGAAAATAACTATAATAATTATAATTGGCTAGCTTTAATGAGCTATTTCGCAGATAACACTAGACACTTACTTTGAGCCACTGCTAGACAGTGTGAATATTTTAATAGCTCACTAGCGTTGTAATTTAATTTAGATACTAAACCCTTTTAATGTCACCATCTCCAGTCTCTCTTAAAATCTGGAGAAAGTAAAGAAAAATACTAGAAACTGAATGAAATCGGGACAAATTTCTAGAGCTGAGCAAAGTGAGCAGCATATTACCTGGAACTGTGTTGTTTTGACGCGAGTAACGAGGCTGCGCGCACAGGTGTGAGGGCGCGGGGTGCGTATGCGCAGCACGTCACCAGTTACCCGGCAGCTTTCAGTTTCTACAGCGAGAGTGGACCTGCAGCTGCGCGGGAGGTGCCACTGCACTACATAGGGCACACCGTAGTTCACTGAGCTGGGTACTACTAAACACTAAAACATATGTCTAGAGATTGATGAGACCCCTTGTATTTGCACGCAATCGAGAACAAAGCACTCTTATTAAAAAAAATAAGTACGTCCTAACTAATTCCTATATTATGATTTAATAGCACAGATATTTAATGTTTCCAACTTGTTGCTCAATCAAGAAGATATCGAGAAAGTTGTGTTATGAAGCACAGTTTAAAACAATAATTACAGTAACTGCCTACAGCCTGTAATTTCGTACACTGTACTGTTATTTATTGAGGTGTGAATATTTATCTGTAAATACTAGGTGCGTTAGTTATTGAATAAGTAACCAAATGTTTATTATTTGTTACAGGTAAGTACATAGCTGATGAAAGCCACTTAGATACAGTAAGTAATTACAGTTATTAACGACACAATGAATCATAATTATAAACAGCTAATAGGTAAGAACATTATAAAGTATTTTCATATAATGAATGTAGGATTGCAAAGAGTAGGGCAACCCACAGGAAAAGTACAATTATGTCCTAAAAACAGTGCGGTTTGTGTCGGTGTGCGTTAAGCAAGAGTTGCGCGTGCGTTGATAAAAAACCGCAGGGAACCGCGCCACTACTGCAACATGGAGTCCCACAATGCGCACGGTGTGCACGCGCCTACGGTTTCGACATTTCCCAGAAACACGTGTTTTATAGAGAGCTGGCGAAACATTTGATTAGTTCTCTGAATTACATCGTGTACTTTGATTTAGGGAATAAGTTCACACAGTTGTATAACATAACGAACATTCGCGAATAAACATCGAATAGCAAACCTTCAAAAAAAGAGCTTGTGTGCCTGTGACTCCTCTGGTGTTGCGGGTGTCCATGGGCGGCGCTGATCGCTTACCATCAGGTGATCCGTCTGCTCGTTTGCCTCCTATTCGATAAAAAAAGCAAATACGTAGGTAAAGCACCTTTTATCATCAACTTGAATAAGTGAGTACGTAATACGTCCACTGCTGAACAAAAGCCTCCCATCACAAAAGTGAATTGGCAATATTCTGCACGCGGCACTGGATAGAACTGGAGTTTGGTCACTAATTGAGAACATTAGGTACTCCCTCGCTACTTGGCGAGTCGCAGTTTTAAAGTAGATAATAAGTTGTCAAGTTGTGTCGGTAAGATTGATTATCAAATTTACAAACCTTAAATAAAACGACATATTTGAGGTCAAGGAATAAATCGGAGCTTAAAATATTCGTGGAATTTGCAAACTACTTTTTAATTCCGAAAAAGGTTACATAGGCTAATATTTTGTAATTACAACAAGCTCAGCGAGCCAGATGTAAATAGCTACATATTTATAACTGATTAAACGACTTGTTTACACAGTCTGGGCAGGATAAAAAAAATCTATATAAATATTTGACCTAGTGAACTAAATAAGATATTAAAGAGCAATGACAATATCGGTAGAAACCTTGCTGTAGCTACAAATCACTAAAATTAAACATAATAAAACGTGATAGTTACCACTACAGGAACACTAACGGTATGTTCACGTTACACTAATGATAGATTTGCTATAAAACTTATTTTCATCTCTTACTGCCGAAAACCTCAGCAGAGAAGACCAATCAAACAATTTTATTCCTTAAAAACTTGTACATAAAGTAGACAATACTGTGTTTAACTGATGGTACAGTATGGAAAGATCATTGCTATTTGATGGATATTAACAAAATGTCAATGATTTGAATGGTATTATTATTATAACTGTAGTTCGTTCGTGTGTTAAAAATTACAAGTTTTTTCGAATGAGGACGCCTGATCGGTGCCAAGAGGCTGCCACTATGTGCTGTGTTGTTCACAGGCAGTAGAGCCCCAGCGATTTACGAGTGTTTCTATGTATAGCCGCACATCTGACCCGCGATATCTGCGTGCTAAATACATAAACTGTGGTCCTCGTTTTTACTTAAAAGTTGACCAAGACATAATAGAGCTTTACAAACTTCATCAACGCCAGTGATTGTGATGTGAGTAACTTAGCATCGAAACGAAAACAATCAATCGTTATTTTACGACTTATTGTAAAGTTTCGCAGTAGACAATAGGAATAGGTTTAATGACAATTCTCTTTGGCAAGAAATGTCATAAAATGATACGTTTCATGCACATTTCTCTCTCCATCAACAATAACTGTTAGTTCTCGCGCAAGTACCTACACACACATGTATACACTGGTGCAGTTGCGAATAGCAGTTACAAAACATTGAGTATATGACAAAAGAGTCCTCGGTGAACAATCGCACTCTGACCGTTATTGCAGATGACTTATAAAGTTATGATCTTTGATTGCGCAAGAGTTGCCGGTGGGTGCGCGTCCGTGCGTCTGCGCAGTGCGGTATGCACTTGACGCTACAGGTTTTGCGTGTCATTGCATTTACTTTAATTTATGTTTATGAGTTTGCATTTTGTGATTTATGTAATCTGATTGTTTTTCAGTTCTTTTCATTAATATTTTGCAGCTTCAGAAAGATTATTCACAAATGAAAAATGTTGCATTAAATATTACACAACTCAAAATTACATGTTTTTGTATTGTGATAGTCGTGCCAGTCCTGGTATGAGCCACACCAAAGAATGTATATGTAAAACATATTATGTCTAAACACGTCACCGCCATTTCTGCTGACCCCAACTTTCATTTGCACAAAATTCAATGAGAAACTAATCTCGAGCGCCTGATCGATGTCGTTTAAAAGGTTAACTGCGCGGGTCAAAATCGCGACTACAGCTTTCGAAACTTACAAATGTTATTCTGAAGTTCAAACAAACATTTAGGATGGTGGGTAGATACACCTCGGCCATAAATCAAAGTAAAACTGAAACACACTGCCACACAGGTCCTACAGATCTTAAATAAATGTAATTGTAGGAAAAATTACTAGTGTTACTGGAACAGTGTATTTCGTCCTCAGAACGAATGTGTACCAAATTGTGGAGGGAATCAAGGAAATAACTACTTACTTCTGATTTTTTTATAACAAGCTTTTCTTCTGAACAATCTGTATACTTATAATAAATCTGTAGAGAGGTCAATTCTGTACATGACATATTATATTTCCAAAATAACTATCAGGGGGTGATTAGTGTTGGATAGGTACTAATGTACAGTAACACGTGTTATTGTGAGTTACACATCGTGTAACTCCCGATAGCTCAGCAGTTCGGAGCTTTCTGTTTATATTTGTTTACTCTTACGTTTACAATACTCATCCATAGACTTTACGCTGTAACTGTTGGGCCGATGGTTGAAATTAGCTTGACTCGATATTATAAATGTGAACATATGTGAGTTTATGTGTATGTTTGTTACTCAGTCATACGAAAAGACCGAAGCGACCGGAATGAAATTCGGAACCGAGGTAGATTATTGTCTGAAGCAATACATAGGCAATTTACCCCTGGGATCGCGGGCGAAACCGCTGGCGGAAGCTAGTAACAAATAAAAGACGTTCATAATCGTCACCATCATCTTCAGTCATTCACTGTCCAATTTATTCATTTAACACTTGGATAACAGCTATACAATTTTATTAAAAAGGAATGTGACATGCAACAAATCGCCAATTACTAGTTTCGACAAGTAGTAACAGAGAATAGAAACATGCCAACACAACTATACAACACTAATATTTGGACGTAGACCTTACTTTCAATAACATTTCTTTCTGCTCACATTACAGAGGTGTAATCGCCCATCCGTGTGTAAATGTGCAGCCTCAGTAGGCACTGAGTAGGTCTCAGTAGGATTGTAACTGGTTACATACCGACTCGTATTATATTGTTAAAGTAAAACAAAACGTTCCGTGCGCTGTGTTTGTGAAACATTTGCTGAGCCAGTCACGATCCCCAGTAATGGCGATAACTCAAGCTCTTTTTTTTTGCAATTGCAACTTGCATTCTGGAAAGAGGTTGATAACATTTCTTGGTAAAAATTAGGTTAAATCAGCTATATAAGACCTAATTCCTCTAAGGCTCTAAGTCTAGCGTCATATTGTCAATAAACATTAAGTAAAACAAACACAAGGAAGGTCCGGAACCTACTTACCTTCGACTTCAGCACGATTTCTACATCAAACAAAACAAATAAACGAGCTTTTCTCGAAATATTTAAACCAAGTCTTTTGTGCAATCATTCGCGGATCATCATTCATCGTGTCGAATAAACAAGCCAATAAACAAGAGTCCACGCATCAGTATCCTCATAGACAAAGAAAAGATTAAAGACTTTACTGAAGAATCACAATTTTCATTTCACATGATGAACAACAACAAACAAAATAGGAATAAAAAACAAATTAATTAAGAATAACAACTTAAAAAATGTACATTTCTTATACCTGATTGTATCAGGTACTTCGTAGTCAGTTGCCATCTGTAAAGAGGTGTAAACTAGCTACAAATGAATGAGTAAACAAGTGCTTTACTATGGGCCTGTACTGAGTACGTGTCCGATCTAGGCTCAGCTCGCGGCCGCGGCGTGCCGCGGAGGGCCGTCCCTTTCACCGGCACTCCGCACACGCCTGCCACATTCTGGAACACTGCGCATACACCACTACCACGTACTTTACAGGCCTGAGAAATCTTATTTTTATTGAGGATACTGGATAATAGAAATCTCTGTCCTGTGATCTCACCCACCCATTCCCCAATTTTAGCATGGTTTTAGCAATGTCTCACCAATCACCAAACGTTATCTGACAAGTGTAATTAGGTATAATGTGTGTAGTATAGAGGTATAGTATACGTTTTAGTTTTGGCTTTTTTAAGAAAAAGAGGTAAAAATCTATTCCACTAATCCTAAATGGAAATTTGTTCCACTTCTCGAAGCAGAGGCACCTATCAGAAACTGCAGATACTCAGGTCTAGCCTAAATTATGTTCAAACAACAATTGCTTCATTATGCGCCTTTAATGTCACGTACCGACTCCTAGCTCCTGCACTATAATTACGTTGATACCACATTGCAACATCAAGTACAACGTTTATCTCAAAATTAACTTCACATTAAATAATCGAGTTTTTGACTAAATCGATTTTCGTAATGGTACAGCAAATATCGATCGCTGCGTAGAACATGTTGACATTGGGACAGATCTCATGATTTATGATTTCTAAATGGCATCATGTCAGGAGCAGCGGGTGCAGATATTCATTTAATTTCATAAGTTAATTAATGGCTATTGGCTAGTCTAATCAAGATAATGTTATGAAAAACAGCGTAATATCCAAACCATTGTCTGCACAGGTGACAAAGGGAAATTGTGCTTAAGTAGGTACTTTAACTCTATGATTAACACACAGATTATAGGGCTGAATAAGCTATACAGCGACGCTCATTCACAGAGTTTTCTGCCACCGCGATTGTCACACAATATTCTGACAATAGTAAACAATAAGGAGCAATAACCGAACAATAATGAGGCATTAGTTGTACGAGTGCGCCGCCGCGCGCCGCCCGCACACCGCGCCGCACCTGTACCGCGGGGCTCATACAATAATTTCTCACGCGCCCTGTAACGTACAGACAGACAAAAACTTACATTTACGAAAGTTTTACTTTTTTACGCTCCGTAATTAACATTGATGTTAAATACTAGATGTGATTTATTATACGGAGTTTACAGTTAATGCTCTCAAACATATTGTAGTAAATACTTAATGGATTTTTGAGTTATTTATGTTCACTTTACATTTGGTTTGTTGTTCCTGTCAAGATGGTTCTATTCTCTTAGCTTGTATCACACTAGTCATGTGAAAAACATTGCTATAATTAACAATTCTTATCGTATATTTTCCGATTGCGTGAATCGTGGAAACGCGTAGTTTCCCAATCACGCGACCTAGCTGGGAAAATACCATTCTATATTGGTTAATTACCAAAGAAATCAATATAAATACATGCCTATATATAATTCCTGTCTTATGATGGATCTAGACAAGAATATTGTCAGCGCAAAATTGGACAATCTAGACTTAGGGTACAGTTGCTAATTTTGAGCACGAAAGCATGCTTTAATTAAAACCTTGTCTCTTAGTAACACTTAGTGGCTGCTTATTTCGGGCATGTCTGCAAATCAACAGGCATTCGAATTTTTTACATTTTTAGCATGCAGATACTCAATAGAACGCCTTTTAGTATGCTATTATAGAGCATATGTAACAGTACCTCTAGGTACACAAGTTTAAAGTCACATCTACCTACAATATCTAGTGCCAGTGCTAGATGACATATTCCGTGTGTAGTCGTCTGTGGAGCTAGACCGAGGGTGACGTCACACACTACAGTTATAAACGAAAGTTGATCAAATAAATCGCTCACAATTAATGGCCTATCTATATTCAGTATGCTAGACGAAACTTTTTAATCAACAGATTAGACTAGAATTGAGAGCGATGAATATTTTTATTTTTTTTTGTCGTAAAATTGGAATTTGTATTTATTTATAATACAAAACTTATTTATGACAATGCGAATGTTTTAATGAACTTTTACAATTTGTTGACTGACTCATTCGCCGCGTGGTCGCAAGTGCGACTACCGGGCAAGAGGTCTCGGGTTTGATTCCCGGGTCGGCCAAAATATTACATGGATTTTTAATAAAGAAATATCTCATTAGTAGCACGGAGTCTGAATTTGAGCCCGGTATATGGCAATAGGCTATCACCCCCTATTACATGGGACTCATAACATTAATAGTGAAAAGTGGGTGTTACATACAGTGGCATTAAGTGCCGTAAACTACACCTCTGCCTACCGCTACGGGGATATCAGGCGTGATGTTATGTTATATGTTCGTTTACGTATCGAAATTATTATGAAATTACGCAGATTGTTATCAATATATTTATTTTTAGCGATAACGGCTTTAAAATTTGGTTATACTAAAATATCATAAAATTATCTTGTCTTTGTTGTCGGTACCGAACGTATTTGTGCAACGAGTTTATTTGGCAATGCCTTGTACGGACAGCAAATAGCAAAGGTCGCCGTCGACCACCATTAGTACTGACCGCGGCTCTATGGTGCAACTGACGTGGCTGCTGGGTTGCTGACATGATTGTGTTTAGGGTGATAGACAAGGTCATTCAGACCCTTAAAGGGGATTGACCTGTAAACCATAATTACGTGCATGCGTCAGGACTGATGGGAGTTTTAATAATAAAAATATCGCAATCTCAACAGCAGTTTCTAACAAAATTAAAGTGCGCTATACATTTGGATGATTAAATGTCATACTCGTATTGCTGTTTCCTATATTATTGTTGTACTGTTATATAGGTTAAGTCGTATGTGTACTGAGAACTAAGATTATGATTGCATTTGGTATTTGCTCAATCATTACTTGTGTACACTGTGACCAGAGAATTAAGAAAATTTAAACGTGCTTAGTTGTGTATTTGTGATACCCCCAAGATATCATGAAACTTACATTCCTTAGGATTTCTCAGGTAATACGATTGCGGACTTTAGTTTATCATTATGTATGTATATGTCGCAGAGAACCTAACGGATTACTGGGGCTCCGGCTCGAAGGGCAGGAGTAGGAACGGGGTGGTTTTTAGTCAGTAAGAGTCTGACACTCCCTCCCGCCTCACCCAGGCGGGAGCTGTCATTCGATGATTTTGCCGCCTTCAAAAACCGTTACGTATATGTACTCACGTAGTCAACATCCCATACATTCTGTTTGAACGTTATCTTCCTGTTCGACAAGAGTTAATCCCAATATGCCCGATTATTTAATAATTGATCCATTATTATTTAATAACTAATTAACTGTCGATAGTTATCAATGATTATAATTATCTACAATCGTAGTACAGTGGCCTGCACATATACCTACTATAATATATCAATTTTAGTCATTGGATTTTCGACTTCATATCTAAACGATAGAGTTAAAAATGTAATATGACAGAAAAGTTTAGGTTGACCTGCTCCCACTGTAGATCTATCCATCGTGTCTCGACACTCAACAGTCGATAGTCGATACAGTCGATACAGCCGATACAGTCGATACAGCCTCACTTTCACACAAACTTGTGTCCGCCAGAGAAAGTTATGGATTTTATTGTGTTTTATTGTTATTATACATTGTTTAGGCTCACCTTTTATGGACCCACGATACATCTTATATTGTTATGAGACCACAAACTGTAGTACGTAGGAGGACTATATATATATACATCTATATATTTTATCTCTGTTTGCAGTGTAAGTTAACTAATACACGAATGTTTTGGGTAAGATTGAAAAGTATATCAGCAACACGATTCAACAAAATTAAGCTGAATATATCGTTATTTCGTAATACTCAAACACAGTTACCTATAACTTAATTATTTGTAGAGAAAATAAATCTAGTAACAATTATAGGCGGATGTTTAATATTAATTTATTCAAAACTTGTAGAATCAACATTGGCAATATTGTAACAGTCAAACAGTCACGGTATTGCTGAACAAATTGAAACGCAACATTACACGGCTGAAAGTTACTTTCATCTTAAACAAACTGGTTGCCTGGCAACCGGTGGTGGGTTGCGCAACCGCTCACGGTAACATGCTGGGTGTCACCGGTTATCACTCGTGCGGTTATGTTACACAACCCGGGTTCCTGTTTCCGGTCGTAGTATCAACATGAAGCTGTCAAATACATTGTAATTAACTAACTATTAGAGGCGATTTATTAGATAATTCAATTATAATTGATTACTTAACTAAGTGGTGGGTAAGAGGAAAGATGTGAGCTTCATTACATTACGTGTCCTTTCAATGCCGTTTTTTCCGATGTGAAATGGTATACATGAAAGTTTGGACACCTATTTTTCAACCTTTAATACAAAACTGATAATACAAGTTATAAGTCCGGCTAGTGTGTGACAACACTTCAAGGTCGACTTTGAAGTGTTAAGTGTCAGTCATGTTAAATTATCTAAAAAATCAAAAAGACGCACCTCAAAGCATTTATTTTTTCACAATCTCCGTTATTACATAAAGCATTAAATAACATATTCACATAAGCACCAGCTATAAAATTCCTATAAAGAAAGACCTATAAACAAATTACGTATAAATACAAACCATAAAAAAGAAACTCAGTACTGAAGTGCTTTTAAAAACGTAATCGTTAATACACGTCTAGGTACATACCAATTAATTAATAAATATCTTCGTTCACGGCCATTAATTTCTTTTAAGTGACTCAAATAACTCGCAATAGATCTCGGAAGTAGAGGAAACATTACCATCCGCCATCTTTATAGCGAAAGTGTTAAACATAGTGCTATGTGCATTCATAGACAATTTATAGAGTTATGGTAATGTATGCGACGCATTCCGCCTGTACAGTGTACAGTGTACAGTGTACATCCGCATTCTGAGCAGACACGGGCGAGCAATGAAATATTTCAAGTCCTCTGTACTAAAGTCTACTAAACATACGAATAAAAGAGACCAACTCTGTTTTCCCAGCAAATACGAGTATTTACCAAATGATTACGAAACCTATTTTGAGTGAGCATCGTGATTGGACCAGCCGTGCAAACATTTGTAATGAACAAACCGGAGTGGGTCATTAAATCGCAGTAAATATTTGTATGTCGCACGTACTGAATGGACTCAGATTTGTTTGTGGAAGACACATTAGCATTATAATACGGTAACGATGTAGTTTGGAACATCTGTTCATCATTTGCTCATCGAACTATAATATAAAGTAAGTTGTTACAATAGCTATTGCACACAAAAGTGATTGACCTGTGCAAACTGCTGCATTCAGCTCGCGTACTTGCTGCGCCCAGAGACGAGGTGCTCAGTACTCAGTACTCACGTAAATCTGTGCAATCTGCAGATGCGTGCGATGCGCGACACGAGTTGCGCAAGCGCAGCCGACCGGCCGACCTTACGCGCCAGCGCAGCACCTTCATTCACTGCGAATATATTATGTACACTGTACCTAGACTCAAGAAGCTTATTTCGTCAATGAAATTTCGATATTTTTTGGTATTGACTTACATTGTAGCGCTGACAACGAAATCTTCCAACGTTCAGATAACCTTTTAATTGACTTAAGTCGTGAATAAATAGCTATAAATACTAAATTAGTTTAACTATAACCAGGTTGTTATGGAGTAGAAATATCACAACATTTCCATTAAACAAGATGGTTGCTCGACAGTGCTCTAGTATTCTACTAAACATTACCTAAATACTTACATTGAACCTTCTCTATACCATTTCAACTGTCGCCATTAACACATTTTACGATTATGCTCTAGCAGTTACGGTCGCCATATTTGGTCATCGAGTTCAAGTATTATAATTACTTATGCTATGCAGCTCTAATGGCTAATAATAACGTAACTATTTCAAGTTATTTCTATATATAAAATTGTTTTACTGTGAAATTATCTAGGTGTGTTTGCAATAAAGACGATGACTGACTAAATTTCATTCATTAATATCGACTAATGTATTTTCAGTAAGACACAAAAAGAAAGCCTCTAGCTTGAAGCTAGAAGCATTTCAGAAAAAAAAAACAATATATTTAAAGACCTCTAGGTTCCTGTTTTTATAATAATTATCGTGCTACACTGAATTGACTAAAAATTCGCGACTTCGCCGCGACCGCGCACGCTGCCCATGAGTCCCTTTCGAGTCCCTCTGTGACTCGAAACTATGAGAGCTTTTCTCAGTGTATTTATGTACGTGAGTACCTCGTAATTTTTAGTTAAGCGAGGTGCCTGTAGAAGTTACCGTCTATTGTGCAACAATGTCATAATTTCAATTATGAAAACTTAGTATGGTGTACTGTCAGTCCAACAGGTGGAACACACGGTACGTTTCCCGTTACATGCAGGTACATAATGTTGAAGCTTCCTCCGCCAGAGGGCGGCACTACTGATTTACGTCCCCACAAGATGTCATGGCGAGATCGCTATCAGTTTTTATTGCAAAAACTACGAGTGCGGGCAAATTGCAACATTCCAAACTAAATTGACTAAATTATTACGTGGATTAGGAATTTTAATAGAATGTTGTTTTGATTGAAATCGTGTGGGATGATTATTTATTGTTTGGTAGGCTGTCTAACATTTAGCGCAGCGATCGTGCGATATCGAAGCCGAATCAAATTCCATGAGATATTTATTTCTTCGAAATAGAAATATTTCGTGTTTCCCTCCACCTTCTATGTATTTGTATCATTACGCGCTACTTATGTTCGGAGCTGTAGAACATTTAGAAGCCGGCGTTACTTGCAGTTTACCTACAAATTGCCTATTGAGTGTGTTCAGGTCGGCCGCGTACGTGCACTACCTTGCAAAACAACGTTGCAATGTTTGATACCTCAGTACCTACTTACATGTACCTAGTTGTACCCGCTTGAACTCACGTACCTGTGACTACTTTGTAAGTCGCATCCAATGTACTGGATATTGTTTAGAACATGAACAACGAGACTTGGCTAATCTGAGTACTTTTAAGAGCTTACTTTGTTACTTCACAAGCGACAAGTGCACTATGAAATCACTGTAAATTCGCATCTTTACGATCGTGCTCTCCACAAATTCTGAAAGATAAAGATATATAGTGAATACAAGCAGAAACGTAATACCTGTATATTAACCCACTAAGAACACGTGTCTCACCGCCGCTACAAGCATCTCACATTTCTCAAAGCTTTCGTTTTAAACAAAAGTAAGGCGCACGTTTCCAAAACACACAAATTCTTTGCAAAACAATGTCAGAAACGCATCGGTAATTATAATTCTGTGAGCTCGGGACGTGGGACACTGACCCGCTAACCATTATACCAGGAACCAAGTACATTATTCGAGGAGATCATCACTCTGTGACCTTGTGACGACGTTCACTTTTCACATGATTGTGGACTGCGGCACAAGTTCGGAGGGACTCCGATAAAAGTGAAAAGAAAGTCGGAGACAACTAATTTGTGTTAGATGTTTGAATATTTATGATCACCGTTTATTGTTCTTCTTTCTTGACTTGTTTGTTTGGACATGTTCATAACCATGAGGTGTCGACAGGTTAGTTTAGATATCTGATACTCTACTACACCGAGTTTTACCATCCGTGTTCATTAGAATTTCTATTGAATTACGAAAAATATTTGCCTGTAACCAACTCTTTATTAAATAGATTGATTATAGTCAAAACATTATAGTAAGCTGAGTATGCATCACGAAGTTATCTCTTTTTAGGATAAAAAAAACTACCCAAACATCTGATGAATCATCAAAAAGGATAAAGAGTATTAGTAAAGAACAGCACAGATCAAGCAATCTGTACCAAGGTGTAAACAAACACTAGTACAACAATCGGCGCCCGCGCAGATTGCGATCACGCCTCACAATGGGACCGGTCTAGCAACTAGGTGCGCGTACGCACTTGTCGCAAGGTTGCGCTCAATGAGAACCAAACACGAACACTTGCTTTCCATAATGTTCTGGAAATTACTAGCAGTGGCTAGGTGGTGGATACTAAACAATCTAAACATGAACTGTGGTGAAAGAAGATTAGGTGTTATGGGATAAAAAAAACTGCACCCTAACCCTACGGAAAAAGTTTTAACGTAACGCCAATGAGATATGTAACGCAGATGAGAGATATTGAGATATGTAAAGCTCAATAAACAATTAAGCCCTTCTAATCTTTTCCATAAAACCATCATCCAATCAGATGTAAGAGAATGCCACCTTAGGCGGAAATATGGTCCAGTCATAGACACAAAGACTGCATTGTTAATTGTAGCAGGAGTTATGTATTGTCACGAAATGATTATGTAAATGATGCAGCATAAATGATCTAGTCTCACTGGTATGTCTGCAAATGTATCAAGGAGGATTGGTTTCACGCCGTGGGAGCCACATGGCAGTGGCACCATGTATCTACTTCTATCGCTTACCTGCGATAGTGTTTTTTTTAATTCAGAGAAGTGGAGCAAAATCGTAACCAGTTGGTACCCCAGGGAAGGAACCAGGAAAAGGGGTAGAGCTCTTAAAAGATGGGATGATGACCTCAGGCAGATGGCAGGAGTTACATGGCACAGAGTAGCTCAAGAACGAAATGAATGGAAAAGGTTGGAGGAGGCCTTTGTCGACCGGCAAACAGATCTCCAAAATAAGTAATAGGTATTTTATGGATACTAGACCTAAGTAATGCAAATCCTAGGCAATATTAAATTATGTAACAGTTATTAGTTGGATCTGAATAAAGGGCTATATTATTTTTATTTATATTTTTATTAATTTTTAATTCAGAGCTTTTGCACATGACTGCGCGGTTGGCGCCGTGATTGGGCAACTGCCTGCCACGCATCGTATCGCGGGTTCGATTCCCGTACGGAACAACTCTTTGTGTGATCCAAAGATTGTTGTTGTGGGTGTCATTGTGTATGTAACTTATATGTTTGTACTTATATAAACGAAACCACGACACAGGAGAAAATCCTAATGTGGAGCAACGTTTTTAAGCAATGCTTTTTTTAAGCATTTTCCGATCAAATCCTTGCTCACTTCGATTTAAAGCGTAGATCTGTATCCCATTTTATAAATGTTAGGAATTGGATTAATTATTGGTTGACTTCTAGCACCAAATCACTTGATGAAATAGCAAAAATAACAAGTTCTATTTAACTAGACGCTACACGTCGGTACTGACAGATGCTTTCGAGTTAATTTGTGCAGTAATCGTAGCTTCTGCAGAGGTGTACAGGTACCTGAAGGATTGCGCACAATAAATATGCCAGAGGCCATCGTAAAACTGGTGGCGATTTATCAAGTGACCTCTGAAACCTTCACGTATGTGCTGCTAACTGAACTGAACATCTATATTTTTCATTAATTTGCTGTTACTGCCTCCGATCGCTGAGACAAGTCAATTACGGTAAAATATGGAGCTTGTAAAGCTTGTGTCAAACAGTTGGCGAGATAGGGTAATATAACATGTTAGATGAACGTTAAAAAAGGATGTTAGAACTACGACCTAGATGTAACTTTGATTGATGATATTATCCGCTGTAGGTTATAAAATGTTTACTAATTGGCTTCAATCAAACGTATTCGTTTCTAATATAGCTGCTAACTGCTACGTGTTAAACTCTTTAACGACCTGCCAAGGATTTGCCTTAGAAGAAGTGAAAATATACGAAAACAAGTCCTTTGACCAACTTTTCCAGAAGCACGTTGTTTACTACGTTATGTTTGGTACTGCGGTGCTGGTAAAAGTAATCCATATGTTTACGAGCAGGCAGTTGAGGCCGCCCGCATTCCGGTCCTGCGGTTACTCGTTACTTGTTAGAAAAAACATTATCTAAGCGATAAGTATCTGTGCGACGGCGACGAGGAATTAATGCTGCAACACCAGTAATGGCCACTCGCCGAGACTTTGCTCCATTCTTTAATGTAAACGTAAAGGTTTCTTTGCTTTATCTCGCACATTGACGGCGACTAACACCAACAATATCACATTACTACCTCTACATGTGAAACTACGGATCACGGAAATTATCTACCGGTTTTGTGAAAGTCGCAATTCTGGAAACGTTAACACTTGTTAGTTCTCTACCATAAGTATTTAATTTAACTGCGATAGTTTTATTGTTATTGTCGTGTAGTTTCTATTACTTGATGTGCAATAGCAAACTGCGTCTGGAATCAGTGAATTTTTATTTATAAAAAGTTAAAATGCGAAGCTTTGGTACTCCTATCTGATTAACTTATAAACGTTATCAAATATCTGATACTGACAGGTTACTCTGTAAGTGTTCCACATGGTTTCCTCAAACAGTGCGAGGATACGCACGTGAGAGGAAAATCTAGCACAATAGGATATTGTCGGTTCCAGCAGCGGCGCACGCGCACGCTGTGAATAATTCAGCGACTACAGTGTGTCACTGGTTTAGGAAGAGAGCTGGCACACATATTGTGGACTATTGTCTTACATGTAAGGCAATGTAAGCAGTAACACCAGGGCTGATAGACTTTCCAATAAGTAAAAAATGGAAATACAAAGTAAAGAAAGAGATAATTTCAAAAACCGTAGCACAGCGCCAGCATGAGTTTAGTACATACACAGGCTTCTAAGTATCACTCGAGCTCAAGCTGGACTCTAATCCAGCTTTTTTTCTTAAATGTCTCGTCCTCGTCTATAAAACGAGTGCGATGAGATGCGTTCACTCATTTTATATGATTTCACAAACATAATTTAGGTAAATGGTTTGAAAATCTAAACTAACTGTTTTAATATTCGACGCAAATATGTTCATACAAATCTGATCCAAGTACAGTTTAACTAAATGTATTAAGGTCAAGAATTCTTTTCAAAGAGTCTGTCAGTAGCTGCATACCTCCGACAGCCCTGTTCTCCAAGTTTGTATGGAGGCACAAAGCATATCTTTGAGTTGAAGAGCGCATTGTGAGCGATTGTAGTTGTGCCTGACCCCAGAGTTAGGCGTATTGGTTACAATACTTTACTTATTGTGCCTTATTTGCAGTTACTGTTCAGTGATCCGTTACTGGTACGAAGTGGGTCATGTATTTCTTGCGAGTCATTGATATGCTGGTAAATAAGACTAGAACAATATTTGGCCCAATGTGTGAACCTTGAGTCAGTCACTGCAGCTTTTTAGATGCTAAGATACTTTATTAAGCGTATAAGCGTTCATTATGTGTTCTAGTCCTCCAATGACGTCTTCTGATTAATTTCGTATCGGGATCCAAATCCAACACATTTAGGTGCAAAATCCCGTAACAAAGTTCCCGTAGCAAAAACACATTAAGGTATGCACCTAAATATGTTGAAATTGGTTCCCGTATGCAGCTGGTTTATATCGAATTTGTTCCAGTGCTTTATTGGTTGGGAGCTAATATAGACCCTAGCTTACAGGAGTTGTAATTAAGTTAGGGCAATGTGACAAGCTAGTCCCAATATCCGCGAATTTTTATGTTCATCTGACCTTTATTGAGTGGATGTTGTTTGTGTTGCTACAGCTGGGGCGCGTGCCCGCCGCGTGCGTGGTGATGCCGCCGCGGTACGCCACGCTGCCGCTGCCGCCCGCCACCTACGCGCCCGGCCCCGTCTACTACCCTGTACATGATGCTGTGAGTATTCCATGCCATTAATAAAGACTTATAATAAAGCTCTTACGTGCCCATTTACATGGAAATGTGTTGTTACAGCGCATGCGCCGTCGTAGATCGCCGCGCGCGACCACGGAGCGGCGTCGTCGCGAGGGTCGTGAGCGCGACTCGCAGCTGGCGCGCTCGCTGGAGAGGATCCACCGCAAGCGGCGCGCTGAACGCGACCATATCACCGACGCAGACCTCAAGCGAACCTACACCGGTCTTGATAGGTAACACCGATCATTACTACACACTACTAAATATATACCTCCCTACTTGTACGTCACTTAGTTGGATCGTCAGGTTTTCGTATCAACAACTGCCACCCACAAAGTTCTATGTTACGCCCCTAAAGAGCTTTGCGTTAGCACTTTAGCTGGCTAATCCTTTGGGCTACATGTCGACAACTTTGGGATTAGACCCAGCTGCAACTGCTGCAGCCAACATCTGGACCTATACGATACTAGTATGAACATATGACGTAATATGTTGCAGGGCCTACGCGGAGCAGTTCATAGCAGTATGTGACGAGAGCCGGCACGCGGCGGAGCAGCACGACTCGCTGGCGAGCACCTCCGCCACCAGCGACACCAGCCACTCACACCACGACCTCGCCTAACTCTACTACACTACGTCGCTCATAGCAGGGGTGTTTCAGACACCGATATAACATTATTTCAGGATATCCGACAGTTTCGGAACTCCATAACATCCCTACTACACTTGAGTCAACATGAAACTTGTTGCGCTGTAAAAATACAAGCCTGTCAGATTTCGGTCAGCTGAATGAAATACGAACATGTAAATGAATACGAGCATTAATACGTTAGTCAATAAGAGATTCATATAATACTCTTAGTTTAGTGAACTAACTGTCTAAGCATATCATACCAAACTTAACAACTTTAGCTTAGTAAGGTCGCAATACGTTAAGTTAAACTGTAAATACTTTACTAACTTTAAGTAACATACGAATTTATGATACATTTATCTTTTATCATTCATTCTTCTCACTTTTTGATAGTCAATACAGACTTACACAATATAATGTTGGATAGAGATAACAATATCTAATCTATCTGAACAACATGCTACACCGGCACTACCCGCACCATGCTTAGTACTCAAATGTATTGTTAAACACTTTTTTAAGGGGGGAAAATCATCGAATGACTTCTCCCGCCTAGGTGAGGCGGGAGGGAGTGTCAGACTCTTACTGACTCAAAACCACCCCGTTCCTTCTCCTGCACTTCGAGCCGGAGCCCTGGTAACCTGCTAGGTTCGCGGCTCCATTGTTGAACACTTGCATTAAGAATTAAAATAGCGACGGTCTAATTAGACAATCACTATTTTCGATACTTATTACTACCAAATAATTAGGTAAAACATGTTTCCCTTGAAACAATCGTCATCTCTCATCAACACTGGAATCATTCGCTTCATTGTTCCACATTGTGTCATCAATCCTTCATCTTAGAGTACTAACATTTTACTAACACTTTACTAATGAATTGTAAACTTGTACGTATCGTCAAATATCTGTGTTATATTCTACTGTAAGTCTTATTTATCTAGCTCTTAGTCATTATACATTAGTTTGCCCGTTCGCATCCGTCCATCCACCAGTTTGCGTCCATTTAACGGATCTCCATAAATGTCAGATGAAAGGATCAAACAGGTGTGTACTAAATACTACTTAAGTATATAGTGATAGTTTTCTTTTTGTCGGAAGTTTTTAAAGGGCGTTCCGAAACATGGACGCGAACTAGTTGGTGGACACGAACAGGCGAACTTATTCTACGTGAATTATTTCTCATACAAACATTTGTGAAATTGTATCGTCTGTTCCGATGATCCTAATAAACATGAGATGTACTTCACAAGTAAGTTTAGTTATTACACGATGTAGATATAATGTCGAGTATACGTTTGTACATATATTGTCAAAGTCCTATGTACCTAAACGGTGCCAAATTGCGAACCCTACGATTGGTTTAAATATATACTAACATCCAAATTGTTGCTCAATATTTCCATGTTATTGGTTGATTGTTAAGTAATTAGATACTTACATTTATTTTATTTTCTATTAAGTTATTTATAAATATTTCATAGTGTATATTTTTGTAGCTTTTCAACTAATTAAGACCCTTTTCCTAAGGTCTCTATGGGAGCAGTTACGACAGGAAAAGAGCCCTTTGTTTTAAATAACTTGGTCTAATTTTATCCTATTCTAAAGTAAACTTAATATAGATCACAAAGCTCCATGAGTTGATTGAAGTTTTGTTTAAATTATTTTTGTAAAATCTTACGGTATCCAGACCATACGTAAACTAGATGTAAGCTCGTTTAGACATTAATCTAGAAATGTTTTGTACTTATTCTTTGTAACACAAATACTTAGAGACTGTAATATATACCTGTCATTACCTGTGTGTAAATAAGCTCACAATGAGATGTATCATACTATGTTGTACGTTAAGCTAAGTGTACGGGGTGAGGGAGTATTATGTCTTGTGACTGCTTGTCTGTTTCAAACTGTTGGCTAGGAAGGGTTATTTATTATGAACGGATATTGCTTGGGGGATGCGACGAATAAACATTACTTTTTATATAACAACGCTGTTTCATTTTATAGTCATTTATTGGCTCTTGTCGGCAGTTTGTATTAGATATTCTAAAATGCTGCAACAACCTTATTACGATCACTATTTTTTAATTATTTTGTAATCGATTGAATTGATATACGAGTCGAAAGAAAAAATAAGTACCTAGTAGCAATTTGAAATGTTTATTACAACACAAATAAACGAAAGCCTACTAAACATACAAGTTAGTGTAGTTAACCGAAATTAAAAGCCGACCTCAAGGCAAGAGCTCTGGATTTGCGTACGTTTTTGACAGAACCCATAAAAATCCAGGACATCAGTGACACACTTCTTTATTATATCTATGGTGACAGATCAATTCAATAGAGTTCAGCTATTAATTTCGGCCGCAGGTAAGGTGTATCGCTGTGATGCAGAGCTTAGAACTCGTTGTCGCTGAGCGCGGAGGCGCGCGCCGGCTGCGCACTGGGGCGCGCCGGGCGGCCGCTGCCGCGCGCGCTCGCCACGCGCAGTTCGCTCTCAGAGCTACTGCCCAGCGAGTCCCCCGCCTCGCCACTCTCCACTCCTACACCATACACTACCGTCAATACTTTAACATATTTGCTGAAGAAAATGGCAAGAAAGAGACTGAAATGTTTTCAACTCTTCATAATTATATCTTCGCACTGAAACATGAAACTGGTCGTCAGTTACAGACGGAAACATCCCCTTTATGGCAACATTAGAATGAGTAAAACAGTAAACAAATCTTTGTAAGGGATTGAACGAACCTTCAATGAGATCAGCGAAGTCGTCATCGTCGGCCGCCGCCAGCGTGCGCGTGGCGGGACGCGGGCGGGCGCGCGACCAGCGGGACGGCATGTCGCCGCCACCTACATGTGTGGAACTATATCAACACGGTACTCTCTACTATTTCTGGAACACCTCTTTCATACAAACTTTGTCCAGATAGTAGTAAATGCCAAATTGGTTTGAATAGCTATATCCATCCTGACATGTGATATGCACTCATGTATGCCTCAGCAAATTAAAGTATAGATTGTAAACAAAAACAAATATCATGATGAGAATGATGATACCAGTCTTATTCTCCATCAACAGACACTCGTCTTTTCTTTCGTTTTCTCCTCTCTTGACAATAAACATGCAAGGGAACTTACCCACGTCTGTTGGCAGTTACCTTACGGCACCAGTGTATAGTCACCGTATCGTGTATGTAATGGAGTTTGTATGAGTGAGAGCAGTGCAAGCAGTGCAGTGACACGCACCGAGCGAGGCGGCGGCCGACGGCCCGCGCGCGGCCGCTCCCGCCGCGCCCTTCCCTGCGGCGGACAAACATACTGACAGCGACTCATAGCTCCAATATACACTGGACCTACAGCACCACTCCACCCAGGGCTCTATTGCACCCACTACTATACTGCACCCAATTGCAATTCTGAGCCCGCTGCAATCCTTCATCCACAATTTTGCAATTTCTTACAATACTGCCTTCAATTTCAATACTGCGCCCATTTGTATTGCTGCCCGCTACTGCCATGTGCAAGCTGATCGACAAGTATGTACTACGGGTTGCAGGCTGTATGCATGCTTAATAATTAAAAACTTTAACAGGCAAATGAACAACTGTCGATATGGTAAGACCCCTAAACTTTCAAGCGGAGATGCGGAGGCAATAATTTTCTTAAAATAAAAAATATTATTACAAGCTTAATCAAATTTTTTGTTCAATATAAATAACATGGCCTATGGTTGAATGATGTCATGCATGAGAAATATTAGTTTGTGTGTGATAATGTATGTGAGTAACTGACTGGAGATGGAGAGGTCCCCGTAGGCCTGCTTGTCTGAAAAGTCGGAGTCGGAGCGCGAGTCGTCCTCGTCGCGGATGTCGTCCAACGAGTCCCGCGCCGCCATACTGCCGAAAGCGCGCCGAGCCTCCGCCGCCACCGTGCCTAAGACAGCAAAGATTATGTCATAATTATGTCATATTCTCTTCTTATCAGATATGGCGGCAAATAAGCTTCCGGATCACTTGATCAATCGGCGTCGCCCGTAGACGCTAGAGGAGATACAAGTGCGTTGCCGACCTTTTGGGTGGAGGGGAGAGAGCTTAATGTATTGTCATCTACGACAGTTGTAATGGCTGGATAGAACAACTTTGTTTTCGGTTCTGGTGGACAGATCGCAGTCGCTCCGTGTAATACTGGCATTCAACCGAATTTGGTTAAGGCTCAAACTCATCGTGTGTGTAGACCCTTTAAAGTAGTCTATCCTATATTTTTTTATTCGCATTGGATCAGTGGCGCTTCGCCAGATCTACTATATCGTTTGGTAAAGTTAGTAAAAGTAACTAAGTACACGGTAGATTACCTGCAGTTTTGATCCTCAGCCGTGTTTTGGGTCGAGTAGCCGGTCTCGGCTGCTTCACCTCACTTATATCTTTGCCGTCATCGCTAGACTCCGGATCATCTATAGTAAAAACATAATTTCATTTCTTTTAATCGATGGAGTGCTAACGACTCGACGTATTAAAATATTAAGTAAGTATAAATCAATCATAATAATGGGTGTGGGCCTCATTTACCCGAGTCACTGAGTTTCCCGAGCACATCCTCCGCCTCGTACTTGTGAATGAGCTGCATAATGGCCGCCTGCTGCTCTTCAGCCGCCTGATAATTATTATATATAACTAGATTAATATGCGAGCAATCATCAAGTATATGTAATATAAGGACAAGCAGCTTGGAGACAGCTCGTCACCGAAAGTTTTGAGAAAGCAACTGCAATTTTTCGTCAGAGCTTCTGGAAGTAGGCCCAGGTCCGAAATTGTGGGAGAGCCATGCTTCAGCACGAATGGGCCGGCTCGACCGGAGTGATACCACGGCCTCACAGAAAACCGACGTGAAGCAACGCTTGCGTTGTGTTTCGTCGTGTGAGTGAGGTTACCGAAGGCCCAATTACCTTCCCCTTCCCCAATCTCCCCAATCCCTGAATCCCCAACGATCCTCAAACTCCTAATCTCCAAAAAGCCGGGGACGCACTTGTAACGCCTCTGGTGTTCCAGGTGTCCATGGGTGACGCCGATTGCTTACCATCAGGTGATCCGTCTGCTCGTTTACCGGCTTATGCCATAAAAAAATATGCCATAATTATAGCAAATCTAGTGTAACCTCTGCCTGCGCGCTCTCGAGCACGCTGAGCTGGTGTTTGAGCGCCTCCACGCAGCGGTAGCGCAGCACGTACTGCTCCCACAGCTGCTCGATCTCTGTCTCCAGCGCCGTCAGCTCGCCCTGATACGCGGGCCTAACCACCAAGACGTTAAGTCCGATGAAAGAGTATCAGGTTTCATTAACAAGTACGACAAATTTAAAACATATATTAAGCGCGAATTATGTAAACAAGCTTACTACAGGGTGATTGATTATCTTGAGGATAGGAATGCTTAGCAGCGTGTTGGTTCGGCTCCACTGGACAATACTCAAATGTAGTCAGTACCTAGTTCAGATTACGATAATAGGTAATTTAATACTTTAAATTACCTATTATCGTAAAATAGATTGCCTTCATTGGATGAAGGCAATCTATTTTTCTTGTGGCATCGAGCATTTCTTTCTTTATTTAAACAAGAGTTTATTTTTTTTTTCTTGTATAGAAGCACTATTTTATATGGATTGTCAGTATACATATGTGAGGACCATGTCAGACTTAAGATATTTGTTTTGTCTTGGTTTTGTTTTTTTTTTTCTATTTTAGTATGTTCTGTTATTTGTATGTTGCGTCAGGTATGTCTTTACATTATTCTCACATCTGTGTACAATATTGGAATATGTATCAGAGCAATGTAAAACAGACTTTTTTTTAAAAGAGTAACGAATGGAGTTTCTTGCTAGTTCTTCTCCACTCGAATCGACATTTTGGAACGAGCGCCTAGCTTCACTGACGGACAGACTGACAGACTATTATATATTTCATATTTGTTGACGTTTCAAAAGTACCAAATTATGGTTTAATTGAAATAAATGCTTTTGAGTTTGAGTTTGAAAAGTGCTATTAAATAATGAGTGATAAGAATAGCATCGAGCCTAAAACCGTGCTCAGTGTAAAGGCAATAAGTTTCCTATATACGTGTAGACATGGACCATTTAAAAGTGCTTTCAGGAAATAATAAGCAAGTGATGATTTAAATTAACATGTTGCTAATCAAGCACTAAAGTCCTCAACAATACAATAGTGACTAAAGAGAGCATGTAATGTGGCCAGCGTTACTTGATCTTCTGCACAGTATGCAGGCGCTTCTCAGCGCGGACGAGCTCAGCGCGCTTGCGCTCGAGCTTGGCGTCGAGCGCGGCCTCGCTGGCGGCGACGTTGTCGATGTGGTCGCGCGCGGCCGCCACCTGCGCCGCCACCGCGTCCAGCGCGCGCCGCAGGCTGCCCTCCATGCCAGACATGTCCAGCGGACGGGACAACGCCTGCTCGCGTTGCTCCTACATACAATAATATATTTTTGCGCTTGCTAGATGGCGCCACTGGCGAAAACGATACATTTCACCGTATATCGGATAACTTAAATAATGCAGTAAATTACAATAATAAGCCCAAGGGTAGCCCTAGGGCAACCCAAGGGTAGCCCTAGGGCTGCTGTCCCAGAAACAAATAGAAAGAAGAGATTTGTTACACGTCTTAGAGGGACACGCCCCGTTAATTGTCAATTAACCCTATCCTGATACCTTATTCTCTGCCTCCTTAGCCAGTAGATCATACAGGAAGGCGCCCTGAGCAGTTATATCTGTCGCCAGAGCACGAGCTTGTTTGATCTCACTCAACTGAAAATAGAAACTCGTCGATAGTTTTGAGTGTCGTAAAGATATTGAAGAAATTATGATTAAACACAATACTGTTTTTTCTTACTCCATTAGATACTATACGATACATTATCATAGTATATATACCCTGCTGGTGAAGTCGTAGCTGAGCGGCGAGGTGTCGTGGTGGAGGTCGTCCGAGGCGGGAGTATCGAGCGCGGCGCGCAACATGGCGGCCACCTTCATCAGCTCGCGCACCGCCCACCCGTCCGCGCCGTACACTCGCTTGCCGTTCAGCTTTATGTTGGCGCGTGAGTGCTGGGACAATAGATACATATTTATAAATATTAGGCAATAGGCATGATCCTACATTCAATATGGGATAATATGGTTGGTGCATGTAGGTAGTTAGTATGTGCATCTTTTCATTCCCTTTCGGAAATAAAAGGCGTGCAATACGAAAGCTATCTGAACGATTTGAAGTAACCTTGATTACCACCTCATAAACATTTCTTTCTTATCTTGGAAACATGCTCCCAAGCAAATAAAGAAGATTTAAGTCACATCATAAACAGTAAGTCAGTCAAAATTAAAACTTACGAATAGCGCAATAGCATGTGTGACGAGTGCTACCCGTTGCTCTACAGTCTGCTTGCCCCCTCCCAGCTCCGCGTCAGGTTCCACCCTCGCAGCCAGCCACCGCAGACACTCCTCCATCAGGTCCCAGTTCGGAGTCCTGAAGCTCTCCAAGGAGATCGGCTTCGGGAAACCAAGCACTCGCATGGCTTCACTAAAATCTTAAAACAAAGTTCAACCACTTGAAAACTTCTAATCACTCCATATTCTATTTCATAATTATAATATTTATACGTACTCCTCAAATCCCTATATGACATAATCGAAAATAAATTTTGGCGTTTATAAATTCTTCAGTTTTACAACTTCAAATAAAATGCTTTGTTTATTTTTCTGTGTTGCTATGACAACGGCGTCACGACAATCAAAGACTACCAGAGACTTTTAGTACTTTTTAATGGTAAATCGTTTATTTCAAAAACTTAAATTACAACTATTACTTAAATAAAATTAAAACTAAATATTACTAAATTAAATATATACAACTTAAGATTTAAATTAATTATAGGAAAAACAAACTATTTATAAAGCATCGAAAAACTCGTCCGCATCGACGTCAGTGGGGAAAGTACCCAGAAGGCTGGCAGCATTGCCACGTTGTATGGCAATGCTTAACCTCTGACCGAGAAAAAGACTAGCCCTCTGGTCACGAGATGTGTCGACCAGGCGTTTCGAAATGTTTTTGAACAATTTAAGCGCACTCGGACCCCACGGACCTAGCGTCTCAACCCCATACGGCTCAAAGATATAACTACCGGCAAGGTTGTTATACTTGCGCCGCTTGAGGTTTTCTGCAGAGGCAGCAGCCGAACCAGCACAACTCGCCGTTACTGGAAGATGAGAAGGTGCAAGGGTGTCGACGCAGGTTGCGTCCCACACCAAAGACCTTCCCAGCTTCCAGGGCATAATGGACATACCGTCGGGTCTCTTACCATCGTCGCGTGCCAAACCCTTTGGTTCCAGAACAGCTGGCAGACCGGCGATGACAAGAGCTCGACGTTAATGCTGGCGTGTCGGGCTATCCGGCCCGCGCTTCTGCTACACGATAGACCGTGGGGGCCGAGGTAGTCGACCATCTCACCGCATTGACAGCGATGCGGAGAAACCATAGGGTGCACTTTTTAATTGTAGGTGGTTTATTGGCCTGTCTAAAACATAAACGAAGTGTAGAAATAGGTATGATATTATTATGAACTTTTTTTAGCAGACGCAATTTCAAAAGTACCAAATTATGGTTTAATTGAAATAAATGCTTTGACTTTAACGGATCACCTGATGGTAAGCAATCGGCTTCGTCCATGGATACCAGGAACACCAGAGTCGTTACATGTGCGTTACCGGCCCTTTGGGGATTATGAATTTGAGGAATTGAAAGGATTTGGACCTCTGGTAACCTCACTCATACGACGAAACACAACGTAAGCGTCACTTCACGTTGGTTTTCTGTGAAGCCGCGCAAGCTGTGAAGCTGTGAAGCAGCTGTGAAACGAATCACTTCAGTCGAGCCGGCCCATTCGTGTCGAAGCATGGCTCTCCCACACTTATTTTTTGGTACAAATGATAACGAAAGGTGTAAGGTTTCGAAAGATATTGAAATCAACGAAATAAAACCACATTTAGAATGAGACATTTCTAAAATTTATTATTTCAACACACATTATAATAACTAGTATAAGTACTTACAATTATTATTATCTAAGTTCTAATGGCTATTTAGTATTTACGTTTATATTTAGGTCACAAATAGTTCCTACAACTACCTATTTATTTAACACACCTAGTCCTTTTTTATCGCAAAACTAGTAAACTACGGTCGGTTACATTATGCACTGACTTAATGTAAAATCTAAGATAGAGTTACAATTTCATTTTTATTATTCCAATATTAAATTGGGCATACGAAACATTTATACGTGTTTTATTAACATCGTATAAATGTTCTTTGACTGTTTAAATAGTTCTCCATACGTTAACATGATTACAGTTACTAAGTTCCTGTGGACAAAATTAAGATAAGATTCTTTGTTACAATTTGCTCCAAAATTATATCAGGCGCGTGAAAAACACCGCGACGAGCGGTCGACAGCAATTTAAATGTTTCTTTTATATTTCAAAGTTATGTAATAAGTAAATAAAGACACAGGTAACTAAACAACTATATTATATTTAGAAGTAACTATAAAACAGTCAAACTTTACGGCCGAACTGAACTTCTGAGATTACTGTTCTAACTTCATATTTGACAGACTGTAAAAGTTAATATTTTTAGCAAGCAGTTTATCAAATAATGACGTTGACAGGTACTTAAACATCTTTAATAGTTTGTAAGTATCCCAAAGTTCAGCACATGTGCAGGCCGTGCATGCCCAATTTAATAAAAAAATCATAAGTCTATAGTGGGCGACTGCCGCATGGCGCGTTTCATGGATTCCTCGCGTTTGACTGCAACACGCATGCGCGCCGCTTTTAGATGTCTGGAAAATAAATGTTAAAACATTACACTATTTGAAAAATAACAGTTTTCTTCCTTTCAATGATTTTAATAATATTTTCGAATTCATATAAAAGAATATAAATACACATATACATCTTCATGAGAGGGCTGTTAGATGGCGTATTTAAAATGTAAATATGGAATAGGAGGCAATCGAGCAGATGGATCACCTTTATGATCTTATTGCAATAAATCAGTTGGCCATAACTTACCTCTGTCTAATCCTCTCTACAGTTTCAGGAGCAGGTTCCCGCTTGGTGACAGCTGCTTCTCGGATAATTTTCCGAAGCTTTTGCATACAGTCCGCCAAGTTCAACTGTTGGGACCTGGTGGTGTCCGACCTGATGATTAGGTAGCCTTCCTTCGATAGCTTGTTGGCAAACTGGAAAGGGATCATTATACATATTATTATTTACTATACTTAGTATTTGTAACTCAATGATGAGGCAAATAATAAGGAACCTTAACTTATTTCATAAAACTTATAGAAAAATAAATGAGCATGAATAAATAATTTTATCATTAATTACCTGTTCCATTAATTTAGCTTTGATGTCAGGGTGAAGCCAGTCTGCTTCACTCGGCTTAAATCGCACATCAACCTTGGTGTGCACCTGGAAATAAAGTTATAAAGAAATTCAATTATAATAAATGAATTAAATTGACATTAACTATATTTTGAATATGTACATCAATCTAATTTAGTAAGCTGTATCAACTAAATTACCTTGTTGACATTCTGTCCTCCAGGTCCCGAGCTAGCGCTGTATGTAATATCTAGTTTGTCGATGGGTATGAAGCCAGAGAATTTCTCATTGGTGTCTGGCTGCTGTAAAATAAAAATAAAACAAATATGAATAGAAGCGCAATTATCTCCAAAACTATAATTAAATGTATAGGATACTTACAAATGCAGGTGTTGTGAGCTTCAAGGAGCTATTAGGGTACAATGTTTCTAAAGAAATTGAACTTTTATATGCCATAGGCCTCTTCAGCAGGGTAGTGTAGGATGCGGTTTGCACCACTTTCTGCAGGAAATTAAAACGTAACGATGCAAAAGCCATGATTTAAGTTTACTTTGTAAACACTTATCATTTAGTGCTAGTGTTATGAAGTTAGTATTTAATACATTATTTACTGAAATATCGAAAATCTTAGGCCAACATAACCTCTTTTCCTAATATGTCAAACTCAAAAATCATACATCTGACAGTCACTATCAGTTCATTGACATAACATTAATCGTTTTGAAATGAAGAGCAGGAAATAAACAAATCAGCTTTATTTATTTTTGTTTGGAAATACATAGATATATTTAAGAAAAATTAAACACATTAAATGAATTGTATGATGTACAGAGATAACATAATTTTATTTACTAAGTAAGAACCAACGTAGTTTATTAAGTTCTTAGGTAGGTACTTCGAGACAAAATGCATATAGCATGATTGTGTAAATAGATGTGTACTGTACGTCTCATTTAATTAATTTTCCAACTATGGGGTGATGAGCAGTTTAGTCAACTATATCCTACTTTTTGTAGGCAACAAAATTGCTGGTTTTAGATAACGCCCAGAAAAAAATATGAAGCATAAAATACGTGCGCATGTTATGCTCCAGATAATTTAATTAGGATCCCGTTCCGCTCAGCGGCGTCCTCTCACAATTCTTTAGGAAAATTCAGACAAAGCGTAATTTTTAAACAAAATGAACTTCTTTGCTTTGATAAATATTAAGTAGATATCTACATTAAACGTTTATTTTAAGGTAATTAATATCTAGGTAGGTACTTACGTTTGAATAAGATTAATTTATTGTAGGTAGGTACCTACCGTATGAATCTCATAAATAAAAACGCGTGTCAAAGGCATTTTGGACATGATTATATAAATACTCTATAGAAGTTGGCAAGTCCTGCCTATCAACTTTTCTAGAGTACTTAATTAAAAATTCTTATCATTTTTACTTGGTAAAATCCTAATCCTATTCTTTTTTTTTAAATAAACGTTGCCACTAGGATTTTCTCCTATGTCGTGGGTGCGTTTAGAAACATACAAGTTCACATACACAATGACACCCAGACCCAAAACAACAATTTGTGGATCACACTTTGTGTGATCCACAAATTTCCGTGTTCCGTGCGGGAATCGAACCCGCGACACGTTGCACGGCAGCCGGTTGCCCAGCCACCGCACCAACCGTGCAGTCAATATTATATTCTGTAAGCTACTTTATTCATAATATCAGAGGAAGGAAAGCGTATCAACGCGGACATTCAACAAAATTTTATTACTAGATATCTATCTACTTAAGCAGCTTAGCATTATTCTGTGGATTAGCGTCAAAATACCAGTGTATCGTTAATTCTTCATTATCGATTGATCGACGATGCGGATTATTATGTGCAATTAGCTATCTAATTTACTGCGCGAGGCGTCAAAGAATTCGCTCTGAATAGATAAGTGAGTAAGTACACCTTACTAATTGAAATAAATTGCAATGGAAACGCACGAACACACACGCAACATGCAAAATAAATACCTCGCTGTAATGTCAAGCGGTCACAGATAAAATACAGCGCGTTACGACCGTTTAAATTCGTAGTGCACTAAATTCCAGCCAGGATTGTGCAAATTGTGCTGAATCCAAAATGTCTACACAAAATAAATATTATCTATACCTCTAGATATAGCTGGAGCTGGAACTTAGATATTTTTTTCAATAAGGTATGTAGGTACTTATTTAGTTTATCAAAGTATTTTCTAGGAAATATTTCCACTCAGTAAACTAAACACATCCATTGTGTTAGGTATAGGGTTTATTACTAATATCAAAATACGTCGTAACTAAAAGCATACAAAAGTTATTTTAACTAGATAACTTAGTTCTACGAGGCTAGACTTTAATTAAATTTATATTTAGAGATCACTTTCTTGACATTTCCTCGGCTACACTTTCCTAAATGGCCATAATTCACCTTGTATGGCTACACTTAGTTTTTTTCCCGCCAGCAGTATCGTTGACTAGGCACAGGTTTTTTACTCATCAAATATTTTTCAAATTGCTGAGAAAGGAGTTACAGTATATTTGAAAACATCAGAAAAATATTTTCACACTGTTCTACAGGAAGTTCTTGAAAATCCAGTATCTGGGTAAGGTACCTCATGTATGTTGCACGTGAAACCTCATGAAACATATCTACAGATAAAATTCATTCTCACTCATAGCACTTAGTAGTTGGAGAGATACCTACCTGGTAATGGCAAGATATGCGTTAAACCAGGACAACCAGGACGTCTGTCTGTATCTACAAAATGTTGGTACAGTAAGCATTTGAGATGAAACTCTCTGTGAGCTGATTAATTATTCGGAAATCTTAATTTTACTTAGTGATGCGGTAATTAAGCGGATACTTAATCCGCAGCGCCGTGTGCGCACAAAACTCGCGCTACAATAGATACGCTACTGCTTTCATCAATTATGATAATGCCGCGGTGAGGTGCGCCGGCGCACGCGACACCAAGCCATCGGCTTTCCTAATTCCGGAGTTTAACGAGGCTTGTCATCGTAAATTCGATGTTTATATGGATTATAATTGTATGACTGTCCTCGAGGTGTGAATACGCGAGGAACTGGAAGTGGCTAGCAAGTCATGAATACTAACCTCCATGTATTTACTCATACTCCGATGTTTCTAGATTTCTAATAACAATTGCTTACTAGAGAGCAGCATCTTGTATCCACGTATATTTTCAATAAAACTTTATCACTTAGTCATGATCGGTCTGCAAAGTATCGAGAAAGTTTTCGATTGTCATTATAATTTCTCCTGATTGAACGAGAATAATAAATATGCTAGTCATCGAACGGAAATTACATTGTTTTACTTAGATGATTGCTTTCAGATATAGTTTTATTAATATTTTAAATCTAAAATTACAGTTTTCATCAATTAGAATTACTCACTTCATTAATTTTTATTCGAATCGTCTCTTGATTATTGGACGCTAGAAGTTACAGGCCTGCAACGAATGTACAAACCGGATAACTGGTGCACAGTAGACTTGTGTAAAACTTAGGTTTAGCAAATATAGGTAGGTATGTAATTACTTTATATGTTGTATATGTAAACTATATGTCCGCTTTCCAAGCATGGAAGTAGCAATTTCTATGAATCATATAAGCCAAAATGAAAGCGCATAATGAAATTAAAATAGTGAACATTAAACATTCTTAATTAAATCGCTCACATACCGAAATTGCGGCGTCTTCACGCTCTTCTTGGTTGGCCTACAATAAACAGGTAATTAAGTTGATCCCTGAAAACGATCGCAGCGCCCCCGCATGCTCCTCGCGCAGTGAGCGGTTGCGAGGTGAGGGGTACCAAGTTAGGCTGGTCAGATAATTACTGAGAAACGAGAACATTTTACAAGTTTAACGGGAGAGGTAGCAGTGATAATTGGTGCCTGATGAAGACGTTTTATATGTCCCGCTACGCTTTCGGTAATATTTATTACTTATTTTGTAAAGCGCTTATGAGATCGGGAGCATTGTTCGGTAATGAACTGTATATTTATTAACTTTTTATTTAATACAACTGTTATATTTATGTAGCCCGACGTTGAACCGCCGTGATAGCCCAAAACGGAATCTAAGACTTACGTCGAAGACGTTCGTCTATAAAATGGACAGATGAAAATCAGTATCATTTATAAATATTTCCAGTAACTACCTAAGTGTGCTATTAGAGGTATATTGCAGTTTTCGCACGCAACTTTTACCATCGACATCGACCACTTTGTAGGCGGCTTCGTGCAGCATGGGTACGCCATTATATCATATATCAGTCGAGGTGGCAATATGCCAATCGAAAGATGGAATTGTCAATATTTGATTAAACATGGAGTTAAGTATCGTCGGTTCCGATTTCAAAAGATTCCGTTGTTTTGGTAGTAGAGCAGGTAGTGTTAGTAGTGAGTGCTGCTGATCATACAATAACTCATGTTTCATAACAAGTTCCGTTTTCCCAAGCCCGAGTGAAACAATCTACCTCTACAATACGTAATTAAACCTCCGACATAGGTCAGTACCTGATTTAGGCACTTTTCAACAGTTACCATCGTCTTATTCATAAGTAACTACATCAGTCAACTCAAGTCACTCGTCATGTTACTTTCTTTTGTCTTCTTTACTGTAAATGATCAGCAATTTGTTTCGTTCTGTGTGAAGTCGATTATCATCATCTTCGTATCGAACACAACAAGTCTTATTACATTGATACAGCAACACTCCATCATCAACGGTATCACTTCCTTACTTGAAATGGGGGATTAAAAACACTGCTGCAAAGAAGCCTTAGTAGAATATTCAATAGGAAGTTAGGAAACTTCATTGTTTCTTGCCAAACGAGGTGGAAAACAGCCATGAGAAACATCAAACATATCTAAACAACATGATAGACGCAATTACAGACCGCCGCTGACATACAAATGATATCCCTCACTCTGTTCTCGATGGAAACAATCACAGATTACATAATTAGCACCTTTCTCTTACTCTACAACTGCTTATTGTTCCGCATCGCAATCTGAAGCAGGTAATTGATGATATTTGCATTCTTACGGCCACAAAACTTATTTACCTACACCTAGCATTAGAAACCACGTCGAAACATGTTAAACTGCAATGATTTCAGATAACTGTGCCTACATACAATTTAGAGAAAGGTGCCATAATGGCAAATCAAATGTCAGTATTCGTACTTCGCAACTTGTGGATGGCCTTTGAACTTTGCCCCATAATATTATTGCTACAAGAATTTAAATGGATATCATCAAAGAACAGGTCTTTGCCACATTATTTCCAGTTTAACTACAGGGAGGTTTTGCTAAGAATATATTCAATTACAGGTAAATTGGCACGTCTTCCTAAGTCTACCTAAGACCCAAGTTTGAAAATATTGCTATGCAAGGAGTTTCACCTTCACATATTAACTAATCCTATTTAACTTTATGTGACTAGCTAGTATCAACTCTCGAACTCTGCGTTTCCATCAGGTATGTGTTACAGACGTGTTCTTACTGGTAGTTACCATCACGTTGTCACCAGTTTGCCACATAATGGTCGGCCCCATTCCAACCGTCAAGATCTGAAGTCGCTGTTATCAGGAGCATCCAAGCTGCGTGCTATCTGGCCATCTTTCCGCCTGTACACGTGGACGATGCTATCTCACGCGCAGACTTAACGCATTGCACTAGAAATCACCGGATCAAACGGAAATTTGTATAATTTGAGCGTAAAATTAATTTATAGTTAATTTATCTTTACGGAGCTGAGTCAAGTAGGTCGGTAATATATTATTGTTCTTCAGGTGTTAGTGTTAGTATTCGTTTTATGACTCGACTTTCAAAGCCGCGGTTATTCTAGTGCCATTTCCTGAAACGACTGAAACGACGACAGATTAGTCTTAATTCACGTTATACATGTAAGAAATAATGTAAGGTGCATGATTGTGTATGTATTGAGTAGTTAAAAACGTACAAAATTTTTCGTCTGTGTATGTGATATTGTATGTTTGTAAACGCACCCACGACACAGGAGAAAACCCTAAACTGGGGCAACGTTTTAAAAAAAAATATGAACCTAACATTTAATATCTTTAATTGATTGATGTTCTCATTTTCCTAAATGTGCGGATGGTGACGTGCCCATAGAGCGTGGCGTGGACACAGCACATGATTGCTCTGATTAACGATACAAGAAGCTCGAGGATGAGGAATTCACAGCAATATGTGCTGAGTTGTGGAACACCGCTGCGAAAATTATGTGGACGCGGATAAATTATTAGCTAATTATAGCATTTCTTCTTTTACGACTTTTCTATCCGATTATCATCATAATTTCAGCTTGTACACACACAGGCAGACACCGAGGAAAGAAATTATGCTTATAACTCTCAAGAAGCTGTAGTTGGTGCCACAAGCAGCTGCTTGCTACAACAGTCTCCCGCTAATATAATTCCTTATAACTAAGTAGCAAGCAAATTGCAGCAGGCATGTCTGACGCTGGTCGTAAATTCGCACGCTCCATCAGCTTCACGTCCGCGGTATCCGCCGTGCTTCAATGGACTTCTAATGGCTTGTTACGAGGGAAAAACTTATAAGCTAACATCTAACGTTTCCCAGGTTAGAGTATTTAAGGAATCTGTACTCGATCTGGGACATAATTGTGTACCAGTATATCAGAGGCGTAGCTAGTACCGTATCAATTATACAGAGCCCTTGGACAACAAGCACCCCCAATATGTGCGTAAACAATTCAATAAAAACTTATTTATGACCTAAGTATATTACTACAAAATCTTAAGATCGTTCTCGAGACCGTTTCAAAAGTACTTAATTAATTATTAATTGAAATAAATGCTTTGATTTGGACAATGGAATCCTTCTAAGCAATGAATTTCTGTCAAAATTCAAGATCGGCACCGAGATTTGGAATTTGAATTTTGATTTATTATTGTACCGCTTCCTTCTTAATTTAGCAATGCTTGCATTTTTTATTATCACGTAGTGGCGAGTATCCTTTTAGTCGGGATACGTACAAAGAACGTGTTGCTCAGACCACAGTCGTCGCACAGGAAGCAGTTTCCCATAACTCAGAATACATAATTATCCGTAAGCAGCGACTAAACTGCAGATATTTGTGGTCACACCCGGTTGCCGCTAGCTAACCGCCATCGCGCTACTGCCCGCAGCTGTTAACAGGACTGCCGTTTACTTCTAGACACCATTCACATTAATAACCTAAGTAGTGATATAATAAGTTAGTGTTACTAAAATAAATTACCTAACTTGTTTGTCCCAGTTGTCATGGAGAACAAGGAAAACGGTACTTACTACCAAACAGGAATGTTTGTAACATAATAAACAAAAGCCATATTATCATTATGAATAGTAATGAATTATATAAAATGCGGTGGGCTGTGAAGTGCCGAGCCCTCGTTAGGCACTCGATACAAGTCTGTGACCTGAGCCTAGGAGTGCCGGCGGTTATACTAGGTGTGACCCACGACTTTGCTCACGTCACAGTTCGGTACAAAGAAAAAGCTTATGGTTTTACTAGGTGTATTCCGTTTTAGAACATTGTAACTTCCACGTGAAGAGAGAGTGCTCACTCAAGGGTTCTTAACACTAAACAAATGCAAATATTTTGTAGGTAACACAAAACATTAAACAACACCACTAGTCCACGACTTTCGAACGCCTTCTTCCGTGAAACCTCCATTTGGTTATTTCAACCGAGGAGAACATGTTCCTAATGAATATTTTATTAGTAATCTTTTCCACAAAAGATTCCACATTAGTTCCGAATTTCGTGAAATCGATTCAAACAAGATTAATTAAGTACTTCTGGCTTTGCTTTAGCAACGCACGTTTTGTTTACCAAATTGAAAAAGCAAACCGTTGGATAACGCAGACGTGACCAAAAAATTAAACTTTATGACGTGTTCTACTGAAACTTGATGCAACTGTAAAGTGGAAATGAAATAACACGATAATAAGTTAATATTAAATCAAGTCTTAGTATATTTATTTATTTATTTAATTCAACACATCCTATCAGGTTACACCCAATGCGATAATATTGTAACTTAATATAAAAACTTATAATTTTTTTTTTAAACCCCACACTAGGATTATCTCCTGTGTCGTGGGTGCGTTTACAAACATACAAGTTCACATACACATGACACCCAGACCCGAAACAACTATTTGTGGATCGCACAAAGTGTTGTTCCGTGCGGGAATGGAACCCGCGACACGTTGCACGGCAGCCGGTCGCCCAGCCACCGCACCAACCGTGCAGTCAATACATTGTTATATAACACATACATATTAATTACACTTATCTATCAACTACATATAGAGGTATATGTACAACTAACAACATCAGTCGTTACCTTTATGAACTCCGCCAATGAGCAACAGAAAATATCAACCTTTTGTCCAACGCTGTAATTATTTTAATAGTACGTAAGTACCTCGGATGTAACGTAAAGTTAGGGAAGGATCCTACCGAACCAACTAGATAGTACTAGATACCTACTCAATATAGGTTAGATACGAGTAGGTACTATTTTATTGCGTGTTACAGTTTTTTCTGTTAAATTTTTAGTATATTACATTTTTTATTAATTTTCTGTGATTTTGCCTTTAAGTATAAGTACTTATTTAGTTACTAGTTTCTCGTTATAATGAGCATCACTTATTTGCAATTCATTGATGTTTTTAGTGGTTACCTCTGTCATACATCAAAATTAATATTAAAATAGTAGCAAAAACAAATCTTTTGCAAGAAAAAGCAATAATTTAGGAACTTTCTACTTACGGACTTTTTAAGTTACCGTTAATACAGTAATTAATGCATATTATGAGTTAATTTTTATGATTTAAAGTCGAATAATTAAAAATGAACATGAACCTTTTTGAACTTTCACGGGCAAAATCCTTATTGTTAAATCTGTCTAACTATTGGGCGACGGCAGACGCGCAGGCTCATATTGGATTCTTATTGGAGCAATTTCTAACGGGGCTTCCGTAGCTGCATTCACTCGCGTCCCTGCCGCCGCACGCATAGCGCCATCTTCAAACCGGTCAGTCCACCGCGAACTACCGTGGGGGTAACGTTGTTGTCGCAACGAATTACGTTAATTTATCTACACCGGACTAAACCGTACCGGTACACACAATTATACATATTATTAGATTTTATAAATAAAAATTAGTGTCAAGTTAATTGATGAAGTGTTAGACTGAATCTGCCGTTCACGAATATAGTGCAACCTGTGATTTGATCTCGCGATCTCCCGGCTGCATTTCTTTGGTGGTGTGAGTCTGCTGAAGTGTAAAAAGGTAAGTTTTTATATCATTATCGGTAGAATGTGCCGGTCGGAGGCGGCCGGGCCGTGCCGGGCGGGCGCGCCGCTGGGGGAGCTAGCGACTCCCGCGAATCGATTGTCCCGGCATGGGATGGGTAGCGAGTAGCGATAGGTATAGCTGAGCGAGCGACGAGCGGCTCGCAGCCCTCCGGCAGTCGGGCTGCACACCCTCACTCTCTCGTGCTCGCCTCTCGCTGTATGCGCTGTTTCATGTGCTGATCTTGAACTAGCCAGACGCCTAGCGCCTATTGCCTAGACACGCCGCGCTGGTTATGTTATGTATGTGTATGAATTATTTATAAACATTCTTCTCTTCGCCGCTGTTGTTTTTTCAGCTGCACTCAGGTGGGTATACCTATCTATGTGGAAGAACTCCACTACCTACGTAACTATAGACACGCCATGTACCCGCATTTTATAATGTTATTAAAACATGGCTATAAAATTCTAATTAGATTTTTAATGGACTATTATAATTAGGATTATGGTCTAGGCACCTATTATAAATCTCGTGCAGGTACCTCGTAGTCGTACTCTACCTAAATACATACATAATTAACACCAAGCTATGTGTGTTATCACCCAAAAAGAGCAGAAAAACATTCACACGCTTCCAGATAAAAATACTAAGATTTAGGAAATACCTAAGTAACCTCCTACCTACGACGATCTGAAAATCTATAAAATTACTAATTTACTATTTTCAAAAACAATTAGGTACTAGGTACTTAAGAGGACCCGGTGCCTCCTTTAGATGCGGATGGTGGCCACCGGGGAGGTTATAGTGAGGTAAAAATCCTACACTCCCTAGTCTTTTTTCCCCAATAAAGCTAGGCGCCTTTTGTAGGTTTCCCCCCAACAACAAAAAAAAATAGGTACTTATAATATTATTATTTGAATCCTGACTGGAATCTGAGTGCTTCTCACTGGGCAGTCTCGTTCGCGACCACGAGGCCAATGAGGGCTACCCCGTGGTGCTCCTTAATTGTATTGAATTTATCTAGTCTCTAACTCGCTTCTTCCCGCGGCTTCGCCCGCGTTTCCGTGGAGTAAAATCTGTGTTATTCCGGACCTAATCCATCCCTGTTGCAAACAACCCGATCCCTTCAGCCGTTTCGACGTGATTGAATAACAAACACATACACGAATTCACAATTATAATGTAATATTAGTACGATATAGGTAGTTAGGCAGCTATTACTTGTAACACCAGCTACCTAAGACCCCCATAAACCCCTTGATCGGGGTCAACAACGGGTTGGATCCCCGTGACTAACGAGAATCTGAATCGAGATCTTGCATTATCTGTTCGCATTCGCACAGGCTGTTAGATTTTTTCTAACGTGATGGTACCTAGTAGGTACTCCTGAATACTGTGGAGATGGAGACAACCAGAGAAGGTACTTAAACCGGCTAATACCGCCATCTTGGTGTTGCTTGAGTGCCTATAATTTTTTTCAAAACGACATTATGTTACAAGTTAATTTTGTATGACTGCCTCGTTGACCGTTACAAGTGCGACTGCCGGGCAAGGGGTCTCGGGTTCGATTCCCGGATCGGGAAAAGTATTACTGTGTTTTAAAAAAAATCTTAGTAGTAGCATGGAGTTTGGAATCGTGCCCAGTATATATATGGCAATAGGCCCTATTACATGGGACTCATAGCATTAAGTGCCGTAACGTGCACCTCTGCCTACCCCTTCGGGGTTAAAAGGCGTGATGTTATGTGTTAATTTTGTACTTACCTACTAATGTTTCTTCTTGGAAGATAACACTAATTGAATTGTAAAAAAAATCTTCTTAGTACCTATACTGACAAAGTTGTAGGTCCCCTTGGTATAACTTTCACATAGTTTTATTTATAGTGGAATCTTTTAGTAGCGTTTAAAATTGCAATTTGGTGTCACCTTTGATAAGAAACATAGCGATCCCATATAACATACCTACATTGTAGATTGTAGACCGCCTTTCTTTTTTTTAAGTCACAGCTACTCGGGCGCGGTTTTACCCTCTCTGCTCGGCTCCTATTGGTCCCAGCGAGATGTTTTATAGCCTATTGCTTTCCTCGAAAAATGTGCTATCCGATAGAAAAAGAATTATTAAAATAGGCCCAGTACTTCCGGAGATAAACGCGTTCAAACAAACAAACTTTTCAACTTTGTACAACAGTATAAGATTATGAATATACTAATAATAATTAGTAGTTATTAGAATTATTTCAATATTCGTCTTGGGTTTGGAGATGTACCTCAAAGTTATGACATTTTTTGAAATACTGTCTGTACCTAGACTGAATAATCCACCGAATCGTATTGCGATATTATCTATAATGCAAACTTGAATTCGCATCTTAAGGAACTAGGTGCATGGATCCTGTTCCTGTCGAATGTAAATAAACATACCTACATACTGGGAATGGAGTATTTATTCCTAAAATAGCTAAATTACTTCGAAACATGGAAACAAGCCAATAATATCCACAATTGACGTGAAAGTAAATAAATCGCATGGAATAATGAGTTTAATAACCTCACAAGTATTAATCATAATATTAATACGATGAATTATTTATAGACCGTCGTACACGTCTGATAAAGATATAGATGATATTTCTATACTTTCATTTTTTTATTATTCATGATGACCACGATGATTGATAAATTAGTAAGGTACTTGCGTTTTATTTGTTGTTTCATTAGGACTACCTGTGATTGCAACCTCGCTATTTTTAATCTTATAGAATCCCTATTGCTAAGGTATAAGGTTTAAACTTAACGTACACAAGGATGTTACTGTTGTAAAAAGTAAATCAGAGTAAACAAGGAAATTATTTGTCAAATGTCAATACAACAGCGATTGTGTATGACTACGTAACAATATACAACGATACCAGTCTGGGGCTTGAATGAGCGACGAGTTGTTACAACACAATTGATTTGGTAACTAAGTTGAGAACAACAAACATTAATGTACAATAAGCTACCTTATGATTTTGTTTCAAGGTAGCAACACTACATTGTAACTGATGACAAAATTAATAGGTATTAAAGTCAGTACATCTGTCTCAATTTCTACCTAGCGCTTCGGAAGAATCGGCTCACTGAATGTAAAAAAGAGTAATTCAATTCACATTTTCGAATTTAAACAGTTTGTAAGCAATCCATATTCCCATCTCGAACGATTCTAATGATCACGTACAGAAACGCAACATATCCGCTGACGTGACTACACCATGTAACAAAGATGCCACATTTTATCAAATTACCGTTGCGTGTACACACAAATTATTTGTACAGACACGGAATGGCTGAAGCTGCTAATAAATGGTCAGAGAAATTGAGTTCGGATCTAGCCTGTGTGATTTACGGGCATCTCGCGCACGCGCAGAATCAGACCGCGGCGCGTGAGCATGTCCTCCTGCGTTATATCAAGTGTCCATCTGACATGTTCACACCTCATTACCGTCGCGTGTCGTCTTACAGACCGATGCGACCATTCACAATAGTCTCATGTCCATATGGAGCCAATTACTGATGCCTGATGACAACAGGAGTGTTGTGTTAACACTTCACAGCAGCAATTACAGACTGCACCAGACTACTCGGTACAATTAATAAAAGCTAATTACAACTGACACGTTGACTAATTACATCGTGTGTAGCCTAATGTGGGCAAGTGATCGGACCGTGACGGTACAATATTAATTTCATCTCAGTGGCAGCACTAACCCCTTAATCATTAACAAACATTTATTACATTTGTACTGTAACTAGTCATACAGTCCCGTTGAAAGACCTTTCTCTGTAGAAGACTAAGTCGTAGTGAGTAAATATTGAATCAATTTCAAAGCAATTTGCTGCAAGTTTGAGCAGACCACAGAACATCTCCTTTATATGTTCTGTGGAGCAGACAGTGCAGTGACAGTGTGTTGGTGAACTCGCAGCTTCTCGCCTGGCTACAATTAACAGAGAATACGAAGTCTAGACGCCATATATTTGCTTAATACAAGTTCCGTTTGCAGACGCTTTCTCTTTGCTTGGTATACCACAAAGTAAACTACAAATTGTAAGAGTCTGGAAAAGCTGACGTAATCTCTGAATTTAATAATTTCTATCGATCATCGTGTATGTAAGCTCATTATATTGATTTGTACATTGTATTGATACGACTCATTATTTTGATGGTGAAAGTCACGTAACAATTTAAAACTAATGTTTATTATTAAAAGAATGCGTTCGAACATCATTACTAGTTATACTTTCCCAAATCCGTGATAGACACGGCATCGCGCCGGCTGCCGACTTTCCAGCGGGCGTCGATGTTATCTGTTTCATAAAAATGAGGCTCATTTAGCTCGAGCAACAGATATGTGGCCATTTCAGTAATTAAGTGCGTTTTGGTTTTAATTATTCTGTAACGCGGACACCGGAACGTGTATCCGAACGAAGCCGCCTCCTCGCTGCTGACGCGTTCTCAATTCCAAATTCTGAATTTTTAAATCTGCTTCCAAAGAGTCTTGTGTCGACGGCCTGTGTTACAAAATGTTTCTTGCAAGCTTTTCTTTTCCAAGCTTCTTATTAAAATTCATACCTTCTAGTAGCTATATATTTTGACCCAAATGAATTTAATATTTAATTTTTCAAATAGCATGTCAAGAGGCACTCAATTTACGAGTAGTTCGATGACTCCATATCCCCATATCGGTTTGTTTGTCTGATAAGCTTCGTTTAGTGGCTGCTTCATCTCGTAGTTTTCTCACCGAGTCTGACATACATCGCTATCTATCGATACGCTATCAGCACTATCGGTTCATCTATTACGTCGGTTATTAGCATTTTCGAGAGGCTTTCATAGCGATACGTTCGAATATTTATCAACTGATGGATAATGTCAACAATGAAGTTGCTTTATCTCGTATTTGGGAATTTTGCGAACTGATCCAATACCTTGGAACACGTTGTAGGCACCTGGAGGATTACTAGGTAAACAGGAAATTCATCTTTATTTCCTATAACAAAATAATGTTCATAATGATGAGACCTCCTCAATTGGGTGCTCAAGCTAAAAATAGAATGATTCCATAATAAAATGAATACCACAATAAAAATCACGCAAAGCCATTATTTACTAACGTCACTGTTATTATATTTTAATAAAGGTACATTTAGGCGCCGAATTTCCGCTGTAGATCAATAAGCGAATGTTAAGTCATGTCATGGAGTGGTCCAATGTTCCTACGAGCGGGTGACAATGCCCGCGCCCCGTGATTACAGCCAGACATCCGTCCATTGTTGTCACGTCACTTGCGTATGCGAGGCTGTGTCTCTGTTCACATGCCCGCTCCATGCGAGGACCATGTCAAAATTCTTCACATAGGTAATATAAAATAAACTAGTTGCGTACCAAAAGACCACATTTGATCGCTTTACAACAGTCGCCTAAAATAGTGTAATCAGGAAATGTAGTTTAAGTTAATCAATCAACATAAACCTGGTTAAACCAGGTTAGGAATATTTAAAATATCCAACTGCTGACGTCACAGAGATTATACTACTTAACATAAGCAATGATTATGATAATACGTTACTTAACATTAAATATCCCTAATTTGTCTTAAAATTGATTAAGCTATTTTTATCAAGAGATATTAATTTCTTACTTTAAGCCTTGAATATTGGATAATTTAATTTCATCCAGATAAGCGACTTATTTAAATTACAGATCAATCTATTTCGGGAAACGCATAATGTAAGACAACATAAGAGGAAAAGTAGTAGCTAAGGAAATAGATAAATAGTAGATTAGTAGTTCTGGACTATACATACATGTAACGTTATCACAAAATTATTAATTATTACGTAGTTATTTTATTAAATTATTCAGTCCATCGGTGAGCTCAGACGTCTTTCAGGTTAGTTCTCCTTCATCCGTGTTGTATAGTTCATCATCGCTTTTGTAAGTTTTCAATTTAATTTAGTTGGACTGCCTAAAATAGTTTCGAATATCCATTCAGGACCCAGACAGACGCAGTCTTAGTAAGTACATTTTGCTAAAATCATTATCACGTTCACAAACTTTACTCACATTACCAGAGCTTTGGGTCTATGACCTGTCTCAACTCGAAAATACAATTAGAGAGAATGATAATTCAACAATGAATACTATTAAGCAAATCCATCAACAGTAAGATACATTGTCGACCATCATGTCTGCATTCTAGAAACGCCGAATGCTATAGAAATAGGGAATATATTTGTATGGCACGTCTGGTGTGTGCTTAGTTGTTTACTCAAGTGAGACGCGTCGCGCGTCGCCAGCACACTCGCGTTGTGCATACGCATTGGTATCGTATCTTCCCGTTGAGTCGCTAATGAAGTGTTGGTAATATTGTTAATTAATACACGAGGAAGATACTAATGCCATTGTATTGGAACAATTAAATTGTATCGGACAGTTTTATGGCGGCTTTCCGTGTTACAGTTTTGTCGGTTCAGTTTTTGTCAAGATTTACGCGCGCAAACAGTACTGAAGCTTTCGACATGCTTTCCCACTGCAGAAGTTCAGACACTATGTTATATCATAGTAAGACTAGTTGTCACTGTAAGAAAGTTTCGATGGCATTTTAGACCAAGATTTTTATTATTTATTTCTACGTTTAAACGAGTATCGTGACGAATTCGCCATTTACGAAGTTATACATTGATCCAGTGCCGATAATAACACTTTATCCGGACAATCGCAATAGAATGTCTTAAAAAGTAAAACAAAGCATTACGGCTGGCAACACTGATTGGTGCAATGGAGTTTAATTTTAGCACAGACGATGGCCCTGGATTGTGTGGTTTTCCTTTTACGGATGCCATCTTGTGTGCTCGTGTATGTTTATTTAATGTGCTCCGTACACAGTGTACATCACATCACAGCTTAGAGGGAAATGGTCCGTCATTTGCCAAATTCCGAAACCTTTTATTTTGTTTAAATTATTGCTTCATATAATAATCAATAAAGGTCTGCATCAATTTGATTGTCATTTAAAATGTTCTATACGCACCATATGACTGAGTGGTAGAGTAAAAGAAAAAATACGAATACAAAACACTTGTGTCGCCCTTATCTCCCATCTCGGTGTGTCCACAATGCTGCGTTTAGTATGAATGCCTTCATTGTGATGCAGCGCTCGCCTGGCGAGTGTCGGGACCGGGAGGGAGACAGCACATGCTTTTAAATGCAGCCCAAGATAAAATGTGTATGAAGTCTTGTAGCGTTTAGATGTTTTTCGATTGATGACTCATAAAATTTAACTGATATTTTGGTCCTTCGGTACGGTATGAAGTGTATGGTCGGTGATGGTACTGATCAAGGATCTAAGTGAAATATTACAACTGATTAAATAAAAAAACAAAGTTGATAAACATAGAAGCAACAAGGCACAAGTTAATAAACTGATTTCGTGCTATAAAGCTATCCCAACAAAGCATAAAGTAATCTCAGCCGTGCAACAAGCGGCTAATGAACTATTGTGCCCGTGACCATAAATTTCCATATTTTATGTGACATAGAACTGTTTACGACCTTCGTGACGGTCGCCTCATGATGATAATCGACATGTAGCATGGTCGACCTTTCCAACCGCTCTCGTTTCGTTCAAGAACTACCAAACCATAACATTTTTGTCGCTAGCGAAAGTTTGGCATAAATCGTCTCCGTAGTTTCACATTGTAGATTTTATGATACTTAACTATCGAGTTATTTTTTATCTGTCCTAATGGATTAATGAGATTCAGAAATTGGTTTCTCGCTTTATTTATGATAGTTGACTTATTACATTGATGTTGAGCCATAGATGGAGTTATAACTCCGATATCACCGCCAGATTTAATAAGCAGAATGTTCCCATTTTATCTCACTTACCTATAAATATTTTAAGTTTTAAAATGTAGGATTTCTAATAAAAAGTGCAGCAATTATGGTGCTTAAAAATAAAAGTGCTGTAGTACCAAATGCGGCAGGAATATGTAAACGCGTGTCAATTCGGTCGCGCTGCGTCGCGCCCGATGTCAAGGTCACGGGCGCAGGCGTGCAGCGCCCGCCTTGTCGCGCTGTCGGCTGTAGTCTACATTTTTATTTTTACAAATTTTGAACTGCAGCTGTTGTGCTTATTACTTAGAGATATTTTTTATATTTGACTTGTTGAGTTATATTAGAATGTCATGGACATTTGCGCTTTTTTGGATACTCAAGAAAACGTGTCAGAGTTAGAGACGACACAATAATATTATGAAATTAGAAATTATCTAGTCATTTATTAGAACCTCGACCATGAGTCCAAAATTTGGCGTGACGAATTTCTAACATTCTTCTTAAATCTTAGTTTGATAATATTATTTGATGATTGTTTATGTTTACATCTAAACTACATCGTTGACCCCGGGAGGTGCCACTTCTGTGTTGATCAATAAATAACGGACGTGCGTGGTCGTGAATCAAGCAATTAAGGTATCAAAATAATTTTCAAACCGATCATGCGTTAATCTATGGGTCACGGTCACTATATCAGAGTGCTTAGTGCGAAATTTTCACCAATTCGACAGCTATGATATGTATGGAAGTGCAAAACCGCATTCGGTGCCGTCTCCGTACAAATCGTATTACGTTCTCCAACACCTACGTGAAAAAGTATGTACGAGGCACTCCGGTCTTTTGGATCCGGATAGTCCATAGTCCACAACACGAGAGAATGCACGTTACTTCACATAAATCTCTAAGCAGTTACCAAACTGGTTGGGAAGCGGAAATTACATATTTCTAATCAAGTCTCCGATAGTGAGAGTATCACAGTTTTAAAGTGAAATGTTAAATTATGCGGGTGTTATTATGATCGTAAATTACGGAACGTAAGCTTGTTATGAATATGTAATATTAATTAGATTTTGCTTCCGTGCACACATTTCATTAATTTACAAACATTACGAAGTTTTGTTAGTTAGTTTCCAATCTTGATTTATTTGTGGTCCATTTGTAATTTGATGAGAATTGAGTATACTTATAATTGTAAAACATTTGGCAACTTTTTCACATTACTAACTTCTTACTATGACAAAGTTGTTCCACCTTAAGTAAAAAAAGGAGCAAAAACATGATGTCGTGCTGTCATCACGAGCGCCCTCGGTTTAAGATAATTTAATTCGTCGACACACGCCCGGAACAGTTATCTTTAACGTTAATTAGATGCTCGTCTGTTTACATTCGTTTTATTTTAGAAATGATTTGTTTTGGGACTGGGTAACTGTGATTACTTTGTTTGTTTATTGCCTAGTTTATTTCCAACCGTCTTGGACAAGATTTAGTATAATCTCAAAGCTGTTCAAAAGTTTTGGTTAATTTAAGAAAGTTTTATACACTATTAATGTAAAGATAAGCAAATATACAGTGAAGTCATTAATCTGGAAATATGATTTGCGAGATTATCGCGTTGTTTTTCGTTTGTGTGTGTAACAAGCGCGACGGCCGCGGCATCTGCTGTCACGCGCCGGCGCGCGCCGCGCGGTGCGGCTCGCCCGAGCTCTGCCGAGATTTTGGTTTGCTGTGCTCTTTGTTACAAACAGTTAAATATTACCCATCTATGTCCTTAATGGTTTTTACAAGAAAATACTCTTTACTTTAGTCAAGAATTTAGTTCCTCCCACAGTTATAAAAACGTGGGACCTACAAGCTCTGCCATTGATATTTATAATTGTATTTACTCAAACTGCTGAGGTTCTTTATAAGTTTCCCTTCCACTACATTAAATGTACGTAATTACTTCATGTTTTACGCTATTGCACTCGTTTACCTGGGTGGGCGAAGTTACTATGTAGTCCGATAACCATGCAACGCACATCTAACCTCAAATTGTTACAATATCTATCATGGAAGTGCATCTTCTCTCCGTTCATCCGTTATAAGTGAACCGAACCGGGTCGTCGAACCGTGCTAACGGAGCTTCACATTCGCGTGATCGCCTTCACACCACACGCGAAGGGACGACATAACATTGCTAACACATCATTTCATTATTTAAACTCAAACTAAATAAGTCAATTGTAATATGGAGACCCGAAATTGGATCATTATTTACCTATATCATTATAATAATACGTGGTCAAATTGTATTCTGTCTATAAAGAGAGCATTTCATTATCTTCCGTTGAGATTTGCTTCCAAATATCAGGTTGGTGAACGCATAGACAAGCCTTTTCTTACGCACGAGTGACGCTGCTCTATGCTCTATTATAATTATAATTTTAACCACAGACGCTCACTGTATACGACCTATTATTTTAATTAATTGAAGATTTTAATTTACTAATGCTTTGGCGAATTCTATATCGTTTTTGACGAATGAATTTTCGTATATAGGCACCGCCTTAAAAAGTTATAAACTGAACAAAGTGTCAAAATATAAATTTAAATTAGACTGGACATTCCATGATATTAGTTTATATCAAACACTATGCGAATAGAAATTCAAAATTCCATATTATTAACACAAATCGAATTAGAACGGAAATGAAAAGACACGCTTAATCTTAAAAATGGTAAATTTTACAAACTGACAAACTTGAAAGTTAACTATAATAAAATAAGATTAATATTACTAAGTGAGATTTTAACTGGGTTAAACATGCAAGCACGATTCACACAACTGTTAAATGCTGGCACAAAGAGTTCAGACTTTCACTGCTACTCTTTACAAATTAATTCTCACAAAGACATAACTACATCATTACATTTGACAAATAATATGGATAATAAGAATTCCATTGTAAATATAATTTGTAAACGTATGAAATTCAATAAAATAGACAGTTTACCAAAGCTTACTCGACGACAACGTTTCAAAGTAGCTGTTAAACTTAAGTATGCATACAAGTTTATGACATTCTGTCTGATTGTCAGTCCCTAGAACAATATTCCACCCTGAATGAATGACGTTATCTTGAGACGGTCTTCCGTTCCGCAGCGTGGTCCTTTGGGACCGGCTCTATTATGTTCCGACTTCGTCTGATAGTTACTTCACTCTGATAAGGGTCCTGCTGGTCAGTAGACAGACATCAGGATTCCTTGCTCGGACTGTGTATTGTTTTCATTACCATGCTTCCATTTGCTTTTTAGACCACGCTAGGGCATTTGTTAAATTCTGAAATTAATAGAGATTATGATTTACCTATTTAAATGTATGCATGAATTATTCATAAACATTATAGTCGTACGTAAGTTAAGAAAAGTCAAATAAATTATTCTATTCTTATAAATGCCGTTTACTAATTTGTCTTGAAATATTAATTAGATCTTTCTTATTTTTAGGTTACGAAATTTATCATGTGACTCTTTTTTTGGAAATTAAATACGAAGAAGCTGTGTTGATCAGACAGAATATCAGTGTGTCTAGAAGTGAGCGTGCGTAGTCGCATAAAAGCTAGTTATAGAACGCACGCAACACTGCCTTACATGACGTAAACGCAGATCCGTGCGGAATAAAATATATGATCATGTCTCACAAGATTTTTTCTAAACGCCACTCGAATAACTGTAACTAGCTCGTTAGTGTTAAACTTTTTAGTTGTAAACAAGCATTAGATTCTCAGAAGACTCATTCATTAGGTTTTATTATAGAGAATGATTGTGAGATTTCTCAGAAAGTCATATTTCATACATACATACTTTCTTGCAGAATTATACACAGACTAGCCTCAGCCAGCGGCCTCACCCGCGTTCCCGTGGGGTAAAAAGCCTATGTTATTCCACACCCTAATGTACGGCTGTCCCAAAGTTCATCCCGATACCTTCAGCCGTTTTGACGTGAAAGAGTAACAAACACACACACGTACATACATTCTCACAAACTTTCGCATTTATAATATTAGTAAGAAGTAAGTTTAGGTATAGGTATATTATGAAAGAAGAATGATATTAAGATTCGATAGATTTTTAAAAGTTCATGTTCTATTTTCAAATCAAACGTTTATTTTTCTCTTTATTCAGCCACACTGACCAGTATCAATATCGCTGACTAGGCCGTTCGACGACCACTTTACCACAGACAATACAGAAATGAACGGCATCTGCAAATACCGTTTTTTCGGTACCGATATTACTCCGGTTCGACTGGTAGTTTGAAACAAGTTAGCCGATGTCAGTTACAGCTTTGTAAACTACAATGTGATCTGTATGTTGTGTCTACTTTAAATAAGGCTATATTGTAACTGTATTCGGTACGTTTATAATTTTATCATTACTTAATGCCAAATTCTCGATTACTTTTTTTTTATAAATGAGATTAAAAACTGGATATTGTTCTTTCTAATGAGATTCTGATAGCTTTTTAATATTTAAGCTAAATATCTGCATACAGATTTTTAGAACAGTATTTGCATAATCAGAACGCCGTGACGTCATTACAAATACACTAAATAAACATTTATGTTTTTACATATAAAAGTGATCAAGCAAACAGGTTTGGTGGCGTAGTTCCGGCCACATTGTCACAGCACTGTAATTACCTAGCCGTGGCCGTAGTATAGTGAACTTGCAAGAAAGTGAAGTTGAACTGGTCGTGTGGCAGGCAGCCAGGCACAGGCATCGCCCACACAGCCTAGCACCTTGTTTATTTATATTATGCTGATTTATGTACTCGCTGCAAGTTTACGCGGTCGAAGCCCTTTCAACTGAGCTTTGCGCTTGATTGATAAGTTTATTTATAAATCATGAATCATTTATTGACAAGCCCAGAGGTCAACAACATTATTGTATTTATTTTTGCTTGTTTCTCAATGGAAATTATGCAAAATAATTTTAAAATTTAGTCTATTATTATGCCGTAGCATGATTTAACATTAAATTATTCGATTTTGAGTTTTAATTGTTTATAACTGTGCAACAAACATAAACTTGCCGCCATATTTGCTAAAACGCGGGAGGAGGTCATTGAACTTACCGCGGCCATTTAGCCCCCTGCAAAGGAATGCTAATTTTACGTAAATATTTTTATTAGGTCATCCACATGTAGATTACATTCAGAATAATTTCACAATTCGACACCAACGTAGCTATATTTTTAATTTTATCTAAACAAAACGTCCCCTTTGGTTATTTTTAATTATTTTTTATACATAATGTGTAGGTGTCATTAATTTTTTTTCTTTATACCAGAAGTACCAAAACACATGACAATGTTATTTTTGTAAAGCTTTATCAGTCTTTTTACATTGGAATCCTTCCTGTTGGGATAGATAATGATGGTAGTTAGTCCCTGACGTCACAGGCGATCACTTTACAACGTTATCGAAGTATAAGCTTTTTGTGAAGTACCTAGTTACTTAGATGGCCTGCTTATCAATATCATGCAGTAGCCAGGAACAGAGATATACGAACTTATTAAACTTTTCATTTTCATTACCTACTTTACAACTATTATTATACAATGTTCTTGTACGTTTATTTTCAAAACATGATTCTTTCAATCATATTTATCTTTCACAGTGTTTTGGGCATAACTTCTCTGTTAATGCTAAAACGTGGCAATAAAATATCTACCTTTCATGCGAAAAGATGACTAACAGAGGACTGGTCACGAAAAACCATTTAGCGGAAACCAGGGTCATTGTTTAGTGACATTGTTCAGCATATCAACATCCATCAAACTCCTGTCACACATTACTGTGCGTTACCACTTTGAATGTACGGCATAATGAACTTTGAAACAATTAGAGGCGGCTGATCACGGCAGATGTGCGGTGAATTACCTGGCAGCGAGCAGTGATGCGGAAATTCAGCGCTGTTCTCCATAAATACCATCATTATAACGGTCCCAGTCTAGACAAGAGAAAAACTGTATCAGGAACCATTTTTTTATCGATCTATAATCAATTTGGCGCTAATTGCCGAGCTTTACGGCCTTTCTGTTGGTTCCCGCATTTCGTGTTCGGTTCGGTTTACTTTGTAGATTGAGATCGTGTCTTTTTGATTGGTTTGTGCAATGTTTTGTTTTGTTTTATGAGACAGGAACATTAATTTCCTGCGCTGACATTGTATTTCATTGTTTAACTTAGAGTCTGTACCGTAAGGCAATCACTCACATCACTGTACATCACAAACTAGTTGACTAATCATAAATTACTTTCTGCGAAACACAAACCCATTTCAGTGCTAGCCTTTGTTTGAAAGTGTCAATGAGTAACGCGGTCACAGACTGGCTACTCATTAAGCCATGTTTTGTGTGTTAGATGCCAAGTGAGGCACGTACGTCTCAAGCCAGTATACAGACTTTGAGACTTCACACATGTCCTATAAGCACTAAGTCAGGCGGTGAATCATCGCGATGTACGGATAGTGTTACAGTAGGTATCACTGCACTGCGGTCGTCTATACTTGCTTGTGAAGCTAACTGCAAGTGTCACCACGATCACAATAATGTTCTTTAGATTTAAAATGACTGCCTCGTTGGCCGAGTGGTCGCAAGTGCGACTGCCGAGCAAGGGGTCTCGGGTTCGATTCCCGGGTCGGGCAAAGTATTACTGGGTTTTTTAAAAAAAAACTCAGTAGTAGCATGGAGTCTGGAATTGTGCCCGGTATATGGCAATAGGCTCACCCCCTATTACATGGGACTCGTAACATAAATAGTGAAAAGTGGGTGTTACATTGTACAGTGGTATAATGTGCACCTCTGCCTACCCCTTCGGGATAAAAGGCGTGATGTTATGTTATGTTAAAATGGACGAAAATATGTTAGCGTGCGAGCAGAAAGTCATTCACCAAATATGGCCATTTTTTTTAATGATACACACATAACAAGATTTCAATGAAGAAAATCCAACAAGCATAAGAATAGACCCACAACATTGTTATTTGTAGTTGGTTTTCATTGAATCCTCTAACAATGTATTGCTGTGGCAATTTAGTCTGCTTTGTACACTAATGGGTATAACAGTAGGGAATAGGCAAGTCTAAACAAATAGATTGATTGTCCTACCAACATGACATCAACTGGGTTCCTCCACAATAGATAGGCGTGCCTGCCCAGATGTATCAACATACAACAATATCCAAGTAGTTACGAGCTACTGAGTATATTGTGAAACATTGTGCGCAGTTTGAGCAGAGGCACTGATACTGGCTTCCTATTATTCTAGATTGTCTATCAATTGTAATTATTCCAACATACCTATATGAAAATGTTTATCAATATTTTAGACACTGACATTAATATACATACAGAGTTTGAGTATATTTCATCAATGTACCTGCCAAATGCGAAACATTTAAATTTTCAAAAACCCTTGAACCCCCCGTCTTGACATGGAATGCTCAGTTAGAATACCACGTTCAATCTAAAACAAAGTCATCAGCATTTGATTGCATATTATATTTATACTAGGCACAAATAATAATGGCAAACACAGTGTAGTAAAAACATAGTACAGTGCGAGGTTTGCAAACTGCGCGTCAATATCTGTCATCTACATCTAGATAGCATCCGCTTTCTCGGGAAGCTCTCTGTGTACAGTAACCATTTACTTTCTAATACAAACAAACAGTATATTGTTTACATACACTCTTAGATAATGTTTACACAAACAGACCGCGTATTATATTAGTTTATGGACTCTAAACTCGAAATAATAAACAGACAAATAACGGCACAACTATAAGATGGCTGGCTTTTATACTAACTCGAAACATCGAAGTAATCCTCTCATAATATTGTAGAATAGAATTTGGCTCATTAACTGCTTATTCGATCGATTTTAATGATATGCTGGAGACAGTAAATCGATCGGCATCTTCTAATACACAATAAAACTTAAAGAACAAAAATGGGAGATATAGAGCTGAGTGGGTAAAGAAGCCTTCCCATTTCCATCTAAATAGTGGCAGCAATTGCTATATTTACGTCAATGCGTATTCATAAAAACGAATAAGGGAAATCTGTCGTAAACATTTACTACAGAAGGCTTATTGCCTTATGGATGTTATTCTGCATAAACCAAAGGAGTTATGTTCATGATTGGCGCGGGCGCACCTTGACATGGCCGCTCATTAGATACTAAAACTTCTCAGTACGTAGGTAATCATTTTCTATTTAAGCACTACCATGTAAATGAAGCCCCAACTGTATGTGATGAACTGCTATTTATTTTGCAGTTCTTACGTCATTTCCTAGTCTTTCAGCTGTCTAATATCTACAATTTGTCGTAAGATTTGTTTTCAATACATTGACTAAGATATTTTGGAATGCAGCAGTTGATAAGTATCAGTGATTCATGTTGTTTTGGAGTGCTATCTATCTTCCCTTTTATCTGCGTTGCACTGTAGGTCACCGTTGTGGTATGTGCCCAAATGAACCTTGGCCGAGTTAGCCACGGTGTGATTCCTGCTTCCTACGCTACGATCACAAATCACAATAAATAATGAAGCTACAAATGTCAATCCACAATCACAATAACGTAACTTCATTGACGTGTGGCATGCGGCGCGGGCGCACCTCTGCGTGTGCGTAAGTAACACTATACGGACGAGGCGCGGTGGCTTTGACCTAGTCAGACCTTGGGCACCTTGGGCTTCCACCGTGACGGCTGCATCCTGCCAGCCTGCAGCCGCGTGTCGCCTGACCCGAAGCATATTTTTGTTTTATTATTATTAAATGGTTTTAATGTTAATTAATCGTGAGACCATCTTCATATTTTATGCATTCATTTACATGAAAGCTACCGACTGTATTGAATGTGTATTCAATTTGTTTATGGACAATGGCGGCGTGGTCTAACGAACAGAAACCTGATGTGTATTGCCTTTTAACCTCATATCGCTGCAGTTAGTTCAAGTTTCGTTCATTCCCATTTATTCTCGTGTATGAGCGATATGTTCTCATGTTGTACCTACGTGATCATGCATAAATTTAAATTGAATTTTAATGAAGTAGTTAATACTGCTATAAAATAGTTAAGGTTGAGTTGTTCGTAAAACATGGTAATAAGAAGTATTAGGATGGTCACCAAACCTTCCGTGCCTTTGAAATAACAATCTGATATCTTAATCAGGGAGTCTAAATCGTAATAAAATGGTAGAATGGGTAAATACGGGAACTGGTCAGATAATACCGGAGGCGGGTAATCTCGACACACACTCGGTAAAATACTCGTAAAATAGGGCAACTGCTCGTCTAGACCTGAATGATGACCCTTCAGATAAGCCTATAGTATCAGATGCGTGAAGAAGATTAACTGGTAATAGGACAGCCATAGGACAGCTTGGCAGATGGCTAAGTAGTAATACTAACGACTTGTTGAATATACTACCTTGTTTTGCAACTTTATGTAGTAATCTTAAGATATGTTCTTGATTGTTAAACTTAATGTAAATCTAGCCAGTAGGAAGTATTTATTAATTAATATGACAAGTTCAACTTGACTTGCTTAGATAATAAGTATCTATCTTTCTTAGAATATATCAATTTATTTAAGTCAAGATTGAATTAGTCGATAATTTATGGCTCATATTTTTCCTTCTACTACATTTAGTGGTAGAATAAGTACAATTGTTACAGATTACTTCCCTGGCTACGTAGTGGCGGTTATTGTCTCGGAAACAAATGAGCTGTCAGACTGTGATGAACGGCTCTTGCTTTATTTGCGTCCTGCGAGACAAACGAATTGTTTCCTCACAGATTTCGCGGTCGTCATCTTTCATATCAACCGACGCTAAAGTACTCCGACTTGTTTTGTTATGATACTGAATACTTTTGATTGTTCTCGTATTTGAACTTTTCATTTGGGAAATTATTATGAGAAATGAATGACTGTTGTTTTCAACAGTAACACTATCTTATGAATGTTCCTTCTTCCACAGAGTAAAACATGAACGGCCATAGCAACGGCGACATGAACGGTGCAGGAGACATCATCACGCAGAACCAGCAGCGCGGCTGGTGGACCATCGGGCTGATCAACTCGCGCTACCGGTACCTCACCGCTGAGACCTTCGGCTTCAAGATCAACGCCAACGGAACCAGCCTCAAGAAGAAGCAGATATGGACCTTGGAACCTGCTTCAGGAAATGCTAACGATAGTGAGTTACTTTTATTGCACTATCTTTCATCACTGTCTTTCACTGAACAACTCGATACAGCATACAATAGAAGAAAGTTTATTTTTCTTAATTGAAACTGAAATGTTACTTAAGTAAAATAAGGACAGGATCATGTAGAAATAGAGTGCATAATAATGAAGACGACGTGCCATCCGATTATATCTACTACACTCACCAGGGCAGATAAGTGCTATTAGTTATTATGGCTCACTGGAATAGATAATCCGATATTCCGGGAATTTAGTTATCACCCTTCCAATAAACTAGTGAAACAGATCGTCCACGGATAGTTCAGTGCAGTAAATAGCCGGCCAGTGATGGGCCATGTAAAGGATCCCAGCAATTTGTAATCTTGCTCGGTAAATTGTGATTCGCTACGTGTCTCGGTTAACGAGTCGTATCCCAAGGAATATTGGACGGTACCATTTTACGCCGTGTTAAATGTAGCACTCCATTGGTACATCAAATCGATTTGTATCCGATTTTTGTTTGGTTTTCCTTGTGTTGCTGCGTCTAATTAGTCATTCTTTTATACTAGCTCGTTATTATATTCATTAGTATTTTTCCCGCTATAACTCTTAAATTGTTGAGTTTGTAAACCCAGCTATTATAAGTAATCTATTCAAATAAAATTCCATTCTCGGAATAATGAATTGAATTTTATTAGCCATTTATTATGCCTTTCCTAACTTCTAAAATTCAGATAACAAGACCTACTTTAAGACCTCATTTTTGTGTGATATAACAAAAAATGGTCACTTTCAACATAAATTCTATACGATTGTCCTTTAACTGGCGTCAGAACGTTGAACCTAACCGGGTCCGAGATCATTAGTAATCCTGTAGCAATCTATGGTCTGACTCACCTCAGGTGCTATTCTTTTTTAAAGTGTCCACTTCCTGTCTACCAAGTGCCTACAACCTAAGGCGCTAACATGTTAGTGTTAGTAAGGAAACAACACTAGAAACTTAATTATTTTGTCCTTATAAGGGTGCTATGTACAGATTTAGGTTTAATTACATCTATATAAGCAGGACAAGTTTATCTTAAGTTGCCCTTTCGAAGGAATGATCAGATTATAATATTCTTCCATGTAATCAGTCCATCAAAATGTTAACAGGCATCATTAAACACGATGCCTGTACATTTCGCTATGTAAAACGTAGGTATGTCCCTACTGCGACAATTTTGTCGCGCTCCCCCTCTGCCACTAATTGTCGCAAAAAGTCCCCTGCACACGAGCCCTTAATTACTCCGGTGTGCATAGGGCATATCGCGAGTTACACACGGAGAATAGGGCGGAAACAATTGTTTAATAAAATGAGTCCCAAGTACAGTTTCATGAAGGTTTTTGCGCAAAAATTGCTTTTCAATGAGGTTAAATAGAATTAATTATCATGACTGCACATAAGAAAAAGTTAATTTGAGTAAATGAAGGTTTTAATGTGCTATTAAGTTTTAGCTAGCAATGCTAACTGATTGATCCTCTTTACAAACATTCAATTGAGGAACACATCTTCTCAATTTTATTCTCCTCTAAACACACTCCATTTAAAAAAGTGCTGTCAAACTCAAATATTCTATTGTCATTCATCCAAAATAAATCTGAGTAATCGTAGTTAATCATGATGTCGTAGTTCCCTCCGCACAAAGCATTTGTGTTCAGTTCATATGGTTGTAGACTTGTATGGTATTACTGCCGCCCTAGTGATTGTCAAATTGCGATCCAATCAGAGGGTGGCTCCCCTACTGCCAACTTTCAAGGTTTACCAGCTGGCTCAGCTGGCACACACCTGATCGATGTCATATCCCTCGCGACTCATTTGCTTTCGATAACATTATTTACTGTACACTTCATATTTAGAGCTTATTTTACATTTTCGTTATTGAAATTTTCGAGTCCTGTCCGTTATATTGGCAATAGTTCTAACCCTTTATTACATGGGACTTTAACTTTCTTCTTACTAGAGATAAGGGCGTGGAACTAATTTGAAATGAAATGAAAAATGTTTATTCGGCATAAGACATGCACGCCAGAAAAGACATAAATATAAAAAAAGCATAAAAACAGAAAAAATAAAAGATAAAAGTTAAATTATAAAACTAAAACTAAAACTAAAGCAAGCCAATAAGCCATTCAAGTGCGCGGTGTTGGCGGACATGTCCAATCCGAACGGGTCACCAACTCAGCATAAAGCTGGGCACAATGAGCACCCAACACTGATTTTCAGTTGGCACCCCTGCAGTGACGCACGGACGAGAGCAACACATACTTGTAATCCACATAATTATGTATAGAAACTTTGTTATTCATTTCGTGTGTTCAATTTATTAACATATATAATAGTTATTAATAATGTGCTATAATAATTGTGGAGTTATGTGTGTAATGTGTGGACAGTTCATGCCAATGTATGATTTGAGATATGATGAAACAGGGACGGCTGTAATAATCAATATTAGAATTAAATAGGTCAAATAAAAGACAGGTCCGCGTTTATTTCAGCGCTGCTGATTTGGGAAGTAAGCACAAACTCCTTGAGCTTTCTTCTGAAAGTACTTATACTTTGCAGATTTCTAATTGGCGGAGGGATGTTGTTCCAGCACTTCGATGCCGCATACCTGAAGCTACCCCTAATTTGCGTACCCTATCTTTTCCCTTTTGAGTATAAGAAGCATATTCTACGTCATTTAAACCTGTTTAATCTAATATGATTACACCGTATAAGATTAAACTTCTAACGTTCTTAATGATAATGACTACTCTACTATATAGCTCTCGATCGGTAGCAGTATGAGCAATAACGTAATATAATTAAAGCGACACGATATTTAATAGAACTCACGAGAGCTTAATTACATACTACAGCTTAATATGGAAAATGATCGCATTCTCATTGAAGCGAAAATAGTCAGTATACCTCTATGTACCTCTAGATTGACTACACAATTATTAACTAAAAACCGCGAGGCGCTCACATGAATATACTTATAAAGCTCTACTAGTTCGAGCCCAATGAACAGCGGTCGCGGTCGCGGCCTACTGGTGTCTGAAACTAAACTACATAATAATATGTAGTAGGGTAGGGCTTTTCTCAGTATATTCACGTGAGTAACCCGCGATTTTAAGTTAATTTAGTATGTCTCACGATAGTTATTATAACAATTATTAACTAAAACTAGACGTATAGCATCGTCTTCTAATATGATATAGGTTTTAGTTTATTGATCGTCAGACTGCAGTCAGAAGTTTTAGGCTTGGACTCAGGTTGCTCACTGTCGTAAATTATGTGTGTGATAGTAATAAATAGCCTGTGACCTGACCCTCACCATCATATCGCCCACAAGACGTCCACTGCAGAACATAGACCTACCCTGTTGCACAACAAAGAGTAGTTCGGGTAGTTCTCTATTAAGATTACCCGTTGTAATCACGATTGATTAGGGAACTACCTATTAAACTATTGTAGTAAGACCCGCTTGATGGTACTGTGATCAGTCGGCACGAGTTCCGAGTTTCAGTGGCACATGGCGGCGCGATCAATCTTTGTTATCTCACGTACTACCGGCTCCGATTAAAGCTTTTTACTTAAACAGTTAAGTGGCCGAACAAACTAGTGCTTCAGTATTGAGGTTAGCTCGTTTGCGGTCTATCTCTCTGTTCATTACAGGAAAAGTCTTATCTTTATGTTACAGTGTATCTTTTATTGCATGTAAATCAAAAACATCCTCCTTTCTCTCGCAATAGTTGTTACAAAATATAACAATGATAAATTGTATCCACTAAATGTTTTGCACGTCTTTTTATTTGACGATCATTCTTGTGTTTTCCTTGTAATCATTCCCTAGTGTCGACTCAACTGTTAGTATTAAACTGACCATGTATTTGTATTGTCCAGGCATGATCTACCTGCGGTCCCACTTGGACAAGTACCTGGCGGTGGACTCGTTCGGAAACGTCACCTGCGAGTCGGAGGAGAAGGAGCCTGGCAGCAAGTTCCACATCAGGTAATAAATGCTAAACTGTTAATAGAACATATGAAAGAATCGATAATAATAATCAAAGGACGAAAAGGCTTGAAATGATTTCAGTCTAACGGAAAAATTATATCATACAGAATCTCTATAATTGGCAGAATATTAATCTACTATATTTAAGTTAACAGAAATAGAAATAACACACAGTCTGCGTGTTAATCTCGCACTTACACATTTCACAAAAGCCCGTACTGCGTAAAAAGAATTCCTTCTTATTTTTACCACAACAAGGATCTGACAAAATTGTGTACAAACTCTGAATACTTGACGAATAGGTAAAACATCAAAGGCTTCTTATTTATCTCGACACTCGTGACTACATGCACTATATACACAAACTGGTATCTTCTCATAAATATACAAGCTCTGTACATTTCAGTCAGCGTTATTAAAATTCATCAGATCGTGTCAGTTTGCCCTAATGTTAACAAGACCCAGCAATTCTCGGAAAGAAGAAATAAACCTCGTGTAAAAAGCTTTTGCTAAAACTTGTTCACCATCGTCAGATTCATCGGCTGGTTTTCATTAGGTTCTGGATTATACATAAGACTGTTTAAACAGTGCGTCACTGAGCTTAATCTTCAGCTTATCCATATTGATCAAATAATAGCTAAGGCTTCGAAAGCGCTCGGTTTTGTCATGAGAATATCTGGGTGTTTTAAACAGGCAAAGACATTCAAGATTTTATACTGCACATTTGTAGGAAGTAGCCTCGAATATGCGTCTCAGATATGGAACCCATATTATCATAATTATATCGATCGAATTGAAAACATCCAGAAGCGGTTTGTAAAATCTTTATGTTATCGCTTGAAAATTGACTATCACAGTGCTGACTATCTAAATCTTTGCAAGAGATTTCACTTGCAACCCCTTGTAAACAGGCGTAGATTGGCGGATTTTTCATTCATGTTAAAAATACTATCTAATGACATTGACTGCCCTAAAATAGGTACTGCGAAGACTTCATTTTAATGTTCCCCGTAAGTCATTTAGGTTCAGTGTACCGATATCGATACCTACTTCCTCAACCAACTATCGGAGTAATTCGTATATTGTGCGAGCGAGCAATGATTTCAATAAACTGTACAAAGAGTTTTCATTCGACCCATTTAACACAAAACTTATTGTGGCACGCAGGCAGCTGAACCTTGATTTCTTTAATTCATAGAGGGTACCTATATGGTACTTAATCATTGGAGTAATTTGTGCATCATTATAGACTGCCTGTGGTTTAATGAGTTTAATAAGTAATTTTAGTACTGTGTTAGCATGTTTCTACTTTCTGTTACTAATCGTGGAAACCAGTAATTGGCTTCTTGTTGCATACCACATTCTTTTTAATCAAATTGTATAGCTGTTGGTTTTCCAAATGTATAAATAAATAAATTATGGTATGTACCTTCTTACGGCCATTGGGGAAACTGTCACTTTCCTTATCTAGACTTGGCCCTATGCTCCGTTGTCTGTTTTCCTTCAAAACATGTCTATCCCAACGGTTTTCGGTTTTGCAATGTGATCGACCCAACGCCAATTAAACTTGCTAATAAACTTGCTAAAGCAACAAAGCCACAAAGTCTATATTAAAGCTTGTTAAACGGATATCGATATAAAAGCAATCTAGACAAGAATCTACATGATCAGGCGATGGTATCGCAGGGACCCGTGGTCTGTCTAAGACACCATACAACGTACCCTCGCCACTCGCGCATACTAATGTCTAATCCTTCTGACTCACCGGAACCGAACGCCAACGCTCATAGTTTTCTTTTATATTTACTTTATTACCAAACGATTTATAATATACGACATTTGCTGAATGATAATAAAGAACTTGATAGTGAACGTGACGGGGGGAATTCGCCGTCGTATCTATCCCAAAGGAAACTTTGAGTCACAAAAAATAAGCATTATATTTTACTTTGCCGCAGTTTTTTATTCGGGGTGACATTATGACAGGGATATGTAGTAAATTAATCACTATATTTATATCCAATGAAGTGTCGTTCCGGCAATGTAATGACGCCCCATGTTCAGTGAACTTTCAGGAGAAAACAAGCCCTGAGTCACACTGCGGGCTCTGCGGAGTGTGACTTCCAAATAAAAGGGATGAAACGTGACTCAAACCCATGACTCAGCACACACAAATAACGTTCGGATTCTTGTAAGATATACCACGTTTGGCCACTACTGTTTGCATTCGTACAAGTATCGAAAGACATCCAATGTTCACATGGGAGTATAGAATTTGTATCGCTGCGCTCGACTCGAACTTGCAGGAACAAACGGCTTCTCCTACGAAGTTGGACACTTGTAAAGCTTCACAAAACATTTTAATGTAGTTCTGAAGCACGTTGGTCCTAACCGGAGGTAACCCCAAAAATATTGATCTCTCAATACACAACACACCGGAGCATTCAGAGGGGAGCGAATGAGGGTGCAGACGAGACGACCGCACAGGACATTCAACCTTAACTGTCTGTGATAGCGTATAATTCAGCCTAAGGACGAAAAGGTTATATGAAGGTTGTCAGGCTGGTAACAGGCGCGTGCCAAAATAACGTCTTTAAATTGTTTTGAAGGGCCTCGGGATTGTTAGGGAAATTATTATTATGTAAGCACAGTTGTTGTTGACTTAGGATGACCTAACTGAGATAAGGATAAGATATGCAAATCAATGTAAAATAATATTTATTTAACAACCGAGAAAGGCTCTGTTTGTTGATATAAGATTTGTTCGTTATTTATTCGCTAATAACGGGCCATTCATCATTTGAAAGGAACACTTCTCATTTGCATTTTATCACATACACTTTATTTATTTAAGTTCAAAATCGTTTGTGTGGAAGAAAAGGTTTCTAAAAGGTTACAATAACTTTAACAAATAAATTCTGTTTGCCAGAAAATACCAAAATTCCCATTTCCCTCGCTGTTCGAAGTGCAAAACTGCAAATCCTTTGTGCAAAGCGTTCAGCCGTTTAGAACAGAAATACAGAATGTCGCGTTCAAACGACTGCATTCTGATGCAAATATCAGACGTTACGCAGTACATGCGCGACCGCTGCAATTGTAAATGTTTACCCATTGATATTTTAATTATGGACACATTTCAGACGCCATTTTGCCGTGAAAGCAAAAGTTTCTCGAGCAGTTATTATTTAGTTGCTATTGTTACTTGCACTTAAAATTATTTTAAACTTCCCAGACAAATATTTTTAATACCTATTGTTGTATGTTAAAAGTTTGCATTTATTAAAACACATTTTTCGTTTAGTAAAAGCCAGTGCGGATTAAATGGAATAATTTAGAAGCATAAGCTGGGCTTCCGGCATTCCGTAGTGCATCGCGTTGCGTTCCAATAATTTAGTAAATTATATTTATGTTATATAGTAATTTTATTGTTATACACAGATTATAAATCTTAAATTATTTAGGTGAAGTCAATGATTTTATCAGCTCGTTGAAAAGAAATTGCGTGCAAAAAAAAAACTGGCAAACTGACTGAATTTACAGTTCCTTTCCCCTATATAAACACTTTAGTAGTGCAGTCTTATAATAATTTAACACGCATGCACTTAGACGCGCTTTAAAAATAGCGTTTCCTTTATTTTTAGAGCAATGATATTATCAGTGTACTCTGGGTACTTTTGACCTCTTGATACGAGCACCATCGTGTCTCACTATCTCCATTACTGCTCTGTTCTATTCCCAATAATTAACATTATTGTCAAGAAATAATCTTACTCGAATAACGACCGATAATAATAACCAATCGCAGTCTCACATCTTTGATCTGGTGATTATGATTAAATTGAATTTCTGTCAGAGTGTCAAAAACTTTGATAGATATAGTTTTCGGGTTAAGATCACTTATTAATTTCGACTGTAAATGCCTAAAATACCTTAGTACATATTCAAGCATCTAATCATAGCCTTATTTTTGTACAAAGGTCTATCAAATAGGCAATCCCATCAGTACAGCGTCAATACTGATTTTGACGCAACCACCTACGTAACAGAACAACAAAAGACAATCGTCTTTTACCCCCCAGTCTTGTAGTGAAGTGGTTGATTAAAATGCACCTCATAGAGAGAGGGTTGTCCCCTAGTCGTGTTACGTATTACGTCTTGAGTCTTGGAGAATAATCATTATGATGCACAGACGTTTATTTTGTGTTTATTGAACTTTATACGACTCAGACTAATTTATCTTTGTTGAACAATCCTAGCATTCGCCGCTCACCGCCCAATAATCCCTTTGTTTATACCACTAATTAAATAATTGCACGGCATTCCTAATTGGCGACATGGCGACCGCCTCGCCGCCGCTTTTTCCTCGAAGCGATTCAAGACATCCATTGTAGGATAGAAAATAAACCCCAGGAATATAGTGTTTATTCCAAAGTGTATAAAGTTTGTATTTAAGCGCAGGTGTGTTATAATTTATGATGGAAAGTGTTCATAAATGTATATGCATCGGATCGCTTTCATGCTCATTTTGTGAATTAATGTGGTGGAATCAAAATGCGTGCGTCTTTGAATGCGTCGCGTAGGTGAGGTACCTAATTAATAAGCTGGGGCTTACAATAACTGCAGACAGACAGATGTACCGAAATGAAACGAAATGAAACGTTTATCGAAATTAAGGGATATTTTTGAACGCATACGCTTAAACCCATAGATGCAATAAAGAAGACCCATCATTTTCGGAATTATTAAAGGCCTCTGTAGGAACTAAATAGTGTTTTACCATCCTGCGGAAAAGTCTCACTATATTAATTCCCAGTACATTGTACAATGCTTTATGTTACTGATCACATGTTTTGTTTGTGCAGTGTGTCAGACGACAACAGCGGGCGCTGGGCGCTGCGCAACGTGGAGCGCGGCTACTTCCTGGGCTCCAGCTCGGACAAGCTCACCTGCACCGCCAAGGTGCCGGGCGACGCAGAGCTCTGGCATGTACACCTTGCCGCCAGGCCTCAGGTAAGCACAACGCTCACTCTCGGTCGAAATTAACTATTCATTTGACGTAAGGATATGACGTCCATTACCTATTCATAAGAAACCTCCTTCCTGACGATCTGGTTTTGAGGTTTATGTCTCCGAAAAATTAAAAGATGCTGCTAACTATCCCTCTTAAAAAAATAATAAATTAAATCCGATTTAAAACATAATAAATGTACTTACAGGCTTATTAAATGTTCTTTACATAACCGCAGTCGTTTAGATATTGCGAGTTTCGTAAGATTTTTATCTGTTTTGTTATAAAATGTCTTTTTTATAACGACTTCCCGAATCGCAGGAAACGAAACTTCCTAGACAGTTCGATTACGAGACACTAGACAGTAAGCGTCACGTATATCTCCATCAATAACTTTCCTATCTCAAATCTATTTCAATTTCCACGAGAGTTAATAGAATTTGGTAAATAAACGTTTCATAAAAATGTATTAATGGCAACTCTTTAACTGATTTTTATTCAAAGAAGTCCAATTCTGATTACACACGGCTGTATGACCGAAATGCGGTTAATCCCGTCCCACACTTGAGTCGTTTATAATCTGTGTAATATCATCTGAGTGACATATCGTGGAGATAATGCGCGGGTAAAGTGATTTCGTGCCGTATCCACGATCTCACAGAGCGTCTTACTCTTACTCGAGAAGTGCCAAGTTCAGTATACAATGCATAACTTGTTGAAAATAATATTGTCGAACCTCTCAGTAACGTATTAAGTAGTTACTTGTAAAATTGTCACTTGGACGTACTCTGTATGTTCCGGCTGTGTGGCCACATTTTATTGTTTACCTCTCCGTAACTAATTCACACTGTTATTGGCACCACTGCGACTAATTCCACTCGAGTCTCATTTAAATAAATGTGTGAAACACGGACTATTAATGTCTGTTTTTGTGGAAAACTTATCTTGCAATCTTGTTTTCAATCTAACTTGAAACTTAGGAGAAATATGGACTCAATATGTAGATATTAGAATGTAGATTCAGCCATTTTCCAAAAGATTGGACACATATAATCCTATGTGGTCCTGGCTACCATCGACACATGCCCCTCATTCATAAGGCCACACAGGACCCACTCATTAATACAGATGCTTTTTTAAAGTTACTGTACCCAACGAGAAGTAACCACAAGATACCGCCACCAGCAGACAATTTGCCTTTCAAAGATTTTGTCGGTAGCCAAAACCCTAATCTAATATTTTGTTCCAGGTGAACCTGCGTTCAATCGGTCGCAAGCGTTTCGCTCATTTGTCGGAGTCTCTGGACGAGATCCACGTGGACGCCAACGTGCCGTGGGGCGAGGACACGCTGTTCACGCTGGAGTTCAGAGCCGACGAGGGCGGCAAGTACGCGCTGCACACCTGCAACAACAAGTACTTGAGTGCTGGCGGCAAGGTCAGTGTCCTGATACATTCTTTTATTAATATCATAATCGTCACTAGTGACAGTCCACTGAACAATTACTGTGGATACTTAATGAGTTATTACGACTACCTGGAGGAGGCTACAGGTCATCAATAATAAATTATTAGGTACTGTACTTATGTACCGACCTGTAGTCCATCTTCGACCTACCGATGAATTATCAGACGCAGAAAATAGATAACAAATAAATAACAAGCAATAATTTCTTTACCACGCGTTCTAATACTAATAATAAATTGAATCTATGACTAATACTTGCAAGTAATGGAATTTTCTAAAAAGAAACTCAACTCTTGCAATAAATTGTAAACCAGCTATAAAGTAGTCAGCAACGATCTTGAAATATGTTATTTGAAATCTAATCATTTATTTCGTTGCAAACATGGGTTAATCCATATTCAATCATGGGTCAATCCAATAGGTCCATCCTCCTCTACCAATTATAGGCAAAACTCGTATTTTGTGCGTGCAATTAAGGAATTTAACAGCGTGTGCAAGCAGCATGATTTTGACCTTTTTAATATTAAAGTGTCTACGGTCAGGATGTGCCTGAGCCTTTCTTTTTTTATGTAGTAACATAATAGTGAACGCGATTGAACTTATATTTTGCGAGGTAATTTGTCTGTGTAGTGTTCAGATGTGTAGTAGTAGGTATATATTAGTAATTTAGTACTTTGTTTGTTTTTATTTTGTTTTGTTTGTTTTTATTATTATAATAATTTTGTAGGGAGTACTGTGTCGATCACATTCTTTTATAGTATTAGTTTATTTTTTATATGACTGTGAAGACTTGTCATTGGCTGTCAGACTCTCACACAATTTCTTAATTTTTGTTTTGTTAGCTGTTAGTCTTCCAAAGTTGTTAAATAAATTAAATAAATAAAAAAATAAAAAATACAACAACAATAAATTAAGCATGTCATTAATTATAATGTATGTCAAAAAAAGATGAATTTCAAATAAGTCAGTACTTAAGTAATGATTAAGAAAGTCGTCGATATTATAGTAGCACTTGTCGAGCAAAAGTTCCTTTAACGTCTTTTTAATTTTCAATTCAGTCATACCTTTTATAACACCATTGGCATTGACGTTCAATTAGTAAAAAGTTGTTGACACATCACCCGCGGAACAAGACGTAGGAACGTTAAACACTACACGCATTATTTGCGGCGGCAAATTGCGTACGCGCATTGCATATAGGGTTGACACAAGTGGTATAATACGGAATTAATAAAACGAGACGCCGACGTTTACTTTTGTAAGCGACTTATACAATTATTTAAAAAAATAGTGGCACCATAGTGATGTTGATAGACTTTAGACATCGACGTGATTAATTGGGATGATGACAGGGTATGAAACTTAAAAACCTAATTAGTCCGTAAGTTAGGTAATGAAAAAATATTAGACACGTATTTTTTTGTTTTGTCGTTTAATAAAACAATACTTAGATAAAACGAATCAAGGTTTAGGAGTGGGGGCTAAAACGTCATTTCTACGTATAAAATGTACATAGAAGTGACGTCACGCGACATTTCAAATCAATATATCGTCGAAAGTATTCGTTTCTGTAAGAAAATAAAAAATACGTGTCTAATGGTTTAAAATAATCTACCAGACGGACATTAAAATAAAAATTAGGCATCTATCCTATTGCTGAAGGACTTGCTGTTTCATGTCTTATCATTTGTTTAGTTTAGTATCTGAGATGAGGGTTTGTCCGAGCCAACTTATTAGCTGGCTACTTACTAAGTGCTTTTTCTCTGATCTGCTATTGCAGTAACAACTCTTAATAAATGTTCATTAAGTAGTCGTATCTGCTTAAGGTTATTACACAGTTAGCATCCCTGTTAAGGTCCCAGTTGGCTGATTTAGCAAACAATGGCGGTGTGTCAGTGTTTCCCATGGCATCGCACGTGGGAACCCGTCGATACTGTAGTTACGAGCCACAGCGTGAGACTCGCATCATTCTATACTGAGCCTCTATGGACAATAGCTGAGGAAACGAAACGCCTCCACAACTACTGCCGAATCAAGTTAATGACTTAATGACTTAAATGTTACTACTGCTTACGATACCAAACCAGTCCATTAGAGGCCATAACAAAAGTAATGTAGTACTATCCAAGTGTCTATGTTTACTAAACTTGGAAGATAGAAGGATATTAAACTAAAGTAATCGCAATGACTCTGTGCCGGTAAACTTATGTAACTGTTGCTATACATACGTACATTTAGCGTATCTATGTTTACAGACCGCTTAGAACACGTTTTTCTTTCATTAACAGCTGTGTTGAACCAGACATTACCTCACATGTTTCCACAAACATGACACAATGTGAATTCCTTTAAATGAGTCAATCAATAGGTATATTACCTATCTAACTTTTATATTCTTCCCACAGCTGCAAGAGCAATGCACGTCGACGTGCCTGTTCAGCGCGGAGTACCACGCAGGAGCCCTAGCGCTCCGCGACGGCTCTGGCGCCTACCTCGCGCCCATCGGCTCCAAGGCGGTACTGAAGACACGCTCCACCGCCGTCACCAGGGACGAACTGTTCTCGTTGGAGGACAGTCTGCCGCAGGCCGCCTTCGTAGCCGCTCTCAATGAAAAATACGTGTCCGTCAAACAAGGTACGTCATTATAATTTAACAAAAGTAATGACGTTACAAATAGCATTTTTAAAATAACTGATAAATTATGAACCATAGAAATAAAACTACACTCGATAGCAAGTTGGCATCACAAAGCAATAAGTTCCGCAAGCAAAGTACGTATTTAAATCTGAATCTCTTCTGAATCAAATGTGGAATGAAAGAAAGGCTCGTAACTACATAATGGACACTTCCTTGTGAGGGTATCGCTTCCTACGGCAGGCGGCAGACGTCACTGATACTGTGAAAGTTAATGGCAGCAGGCTGTTATTACTTGAGCTTCCTACCGACACACTGCGGGTGCAATCTATATGTATATATGACGACCATCTTTAATTGATCTACACATTCCTGCCTCTATAGGCATAATTTCATGTTATTTTAGTCTTCATAAGGGTCTGAGTCTAAGATTTCATCCCATCTTATTCTACATATTTAAGGATTCACGGGACTCTTATTGGGTCTCATACTGTTCTAAGTAAAATAAAACAACTACTAACAAAAAAAAAAAAGTACTTAAACGTTACTCAAATCCAATTCAAAACCTTCTATACAAAAGATCAAAGAACTTTGGAAGTAAATCATGTCACACACACACACACACACACACACAACTCAGTCATTCAGTTAATAATGTCTTAAGCTCTCCCTTGCCATCTCAGCAACGATGACGTGTACAGATTACCGGTGTTCTTAGAAGTCATCAGTTGTTTGGAGTGGCTGTACCTTCGACACTGGCGACCTGTATTGTTTAGTTTTGTTTAGTAGTTGCTGACTTTGCATACTTACTTACAAGTCATGGTGACAAATAAATTATATGCTGAGGTTTTCAAGTCTCGAAACTCCACTATTTTTGACTCATTAGCATTTCTGAATCTTCTGTGTGATGTCAGTCTCGCACACGTCATTGCACAAACTGGATAAAATAATAAAATCGAACTTTAATATACGTTGCTCAATTCGTTATCTTATACGTAGGTCGCCTAGCACTCTATCCAACTTTAAAGTCTTTTATCAGATGTAGGAGTATCTTTATTAACGTAATAAAATCAAAGGCCGGTCTATGAGGAAGCTGCAGTGGACGCGTGAGTACCAGGCGGGCAGGACAGTACAGAAGGTAACGGTGTCTCGACCCCTCACCTCCCGTACCTATATATAGCGCGCATTATACCATTACCCTTGCAGAATTACTATGAAACTGGTTAGGTTATGTACTTATCAAGTTAGCTAACTTCTATTAAGTACCGAAAAATTCAAAGGCAGAATAATGTAATTTAAAAGCATCCAAAAGATAATAATATAATGAAAATAAATTTACTTCTGATTAACGCGATTTTTTGTCAAATATCCTAAAATTTATCTTACAACAGCACAAACTGAATGAATTTTGACATACACTCCTTAAACACAACATACCTTAGGAATCATGGCTAAAGTTTGATAAAGACGGCGCGCTGTGCAGAGTCACGCTCACTGCGCACTTTAGTGTGAACCACAGTGTACGGGGGAGGCATGGATGTATGTAGTAATGTATAGAGGTTGATAGTTAAGAGCTTTGCCATATGCATAGTCACGGGGAAAGAACTGACAGCGCCTCTCGGGTGAAACTTTCGAAAATGTAGTTTAACCTTTACAGCTAGTTTTTCTAATGTTTGGGTGTGCCTAGAGTGCTTTTAGTCTGGTCGTAATTATTGTTGCGCACGTGGTTTTCTCTCTAATCTCTAGGTCTAGGTAATGTCTTCTAGACTTTAGCTCGAATATAACAGACTGTATAAATTAAGGTTTTTGATATCAAAATTCACATATAAAACTGTACACTGTTCTACTTCTTTTGCAAAAGGTAGCCTAGAAGGTCATCTACGTGCTAACTGTTCGCTAGAACCGTTCACAAAACAAATTGAAGAAAATCACGATTCCTATAAACTCAATTTTCAATATCACGTTTCTATTAAACATCTATTTTTACTAAAGCAAACTTAAATACTAATCGTGAGCAGATTCCTCCGTTAGTGGGACATTTTCTTGTGACGGCCTGATTCACGTCGCTCACTATATTTGATGCGAAATGAGACGAACAAATTGAAATGTTTTCTAACAAAAACTACAAGTCATCACATGGCGTGTACAGATACAGACTACAGCACATTAAGCTGTGGTATTTTTACTAAATATCTATACTTAATTGATTATAAACTTTATTTCAAAACTATAAAGTTTAAAATGGCTAAAAGTAACATTAAACTTTGAGTCTATTCTACAGTTATCGATGATCTAGTGCGCCCTCCTGTCAATAATGATTTAGTTTTTGTGCGTATGTATCTGGTCACTGGTCGTATCTCGGTTTAGTGGTTAGTCAATAAAGCATGACACTGTCAGTTCTTACACCGGCAGACGTTATTAAAACGGTACTAGTATTCAGTGCCTTTGTTAATCTGCGGAGGCGTGAGCGTTTACTAGGCACAGGTATATTATATAGGATAATTTTTTTTTTTTAAAAGACTTCATGCACACACTAATGTACAAGGTGGGCTTAATGCCTAGGGCATTCTCCTCCAGCCAGACCTTTGGGTGATGCAGAGACAAAAACAATGGTCGATGCAAGAAGCAAGCGTATTTAGGAATCGACAGAAATACATAAAAAAAGGATAGTATAGACTTACATAAAATAAATCCCTATATAAACTTACATGTATATGTCATAACAATAAACTTACACAATTATATTACATATACTACTTAGACGTAACATAATTATACATAGTATATTGATAGTTACGATTCTGCCAACCGATAATCAGATCCGTACATGATTTATATATACCCAGAATTTGCAAAAGATACAGAGCTAAGTTCAAATTATACATTATCATAATCATACCACATTGAGCTCTCCCATCCTCTGGTTTGGGTTTGTATTACGCGTCTGTGACTGATTAAAAGCGCGCGAATACCGGATTATTGTACTTGTTTAGTGAAAATAATATTTATGTAAATAAAAAGCACATCTTGAGATCTAGATGGATTCCAAGTAACGGCATCAGAAAGTGACAGATGGTGTGTGAGCCAGCCTGCGTTACTAATTGCGCATCCAGTGTAATTTACATTGGAAGCAGCACATCCCAGGCGCACAGACCGCGTAATGCGTTGTTTAGATGCTGAATTATAATAATTTGCTCGTTACCTCCGCCTCGCGCCTGCTATATTGGTCGTGGCAGCCGTGGCAGGCCACCATCTGCTCCATTGTCAAAATTACTATTATACATGCCACTGAGCACGCATGCTGGATACATAAATCTGCATATATTTGCTAAGTTTCCAAAAAATTCTACATTTCCGTTACCGCTAATCCTCTTTATTATTTTTAAAAATCTAATTTATAGGATCTCAACCGTATAACAGAGTACAGAGCGTGGCGGCAGGTGGCATTGTAAGTGATCCCGGGCCGGCCTCGGCTGTCTACTTAACCGTCCGTACCGAGATCTATTACACAAAGAAAAACGCACATTATAATCGGAGATGCATGCATGGTGATTTGCATTCAAAAGTAAGCCAATTAAGAGGTATTCAGCAACGTCAAATTGTCAACGGAATTGGCTGATAGTGCGGCGCGCGCGCAACTATTCCGCGCAAAAAATGTGCGCTATGCTTTCTAACGTTTCTACTGCACGGATGCCTGCACAGTGTCGTGTGATCTCGCAACATCACTAAACTTTATAGTTTTAATTAAATTTATGGTCGAGGAGCTCGCCGCGCCGGGTTCCGATGATATATTCTTGATTTTGTTGCTTTTTCATATTTAATTTAAACGTAATTGCCCGCTGCTCAAGTACTCCGTTCTATTTGGTGGTTACTTAGTTATGCATGTGCCGGTTGCTTGGTAAAAGTTTGTACATAATTTGACTATAAAACCCAGTTGCTTACCAGTCTTGAAAGTTAATATTAAAATTAATTTAACTGTTGAAATAAAATTAATTAAACAAATGACTGAATAAAAGTTTTTAAACCGAATTAGTAATGTCATTGCTCTCTGCTGTAACGTGATGTTTAATTGGAAGTCAAATATTAATCAAGTGCATCTCAAGTCTCACTATTACGTCGATACTTCAATCAAATAAGTTACAAACCTGAGTGACACATTGACAGCCCCTGGCTTTGAACCACCGGGCGCCAGTCGTAAAGGTGGATACGACTTATATGAGCCAGGACAGTCTGGATATCAAGACACCTACCAGACGGCTTCCTTATTAAAGTATAGTGCATCTTGTACAGAACTATGCCACATAGCTCTCACCCCGCCACAAGAAACACAATAAATAGCGCTACATCAGCTATAAATAAAAGCAGAAACTAATTATTTCATGTTAAGTAAGCCGTACGAGAGAGATTATCTGCCGAGGAAAGTTTATACACCAGTATAGATCAGTAGATAGTTCATCATAGCTCCCGAGTATAATTACCTTAATTCAAACTGAACAACCATATTTATTTATTGTCTCCTGTTTTCCTCCATGCAATTTTAAGAATAAGATATTTCCCCGTGTCATCAATTCATCACAAATGTGAAAGGTTACGCAGCAACCGATGATCAGTGACTATCTTATGACTTACGGCTCAAGATTGTCTTTGTAAAGAATTTCCTTGAGTCAAAATATGGGGTATTCAATGTTTACCATCTACCGTGATACAGGACCACGCGCTACGTGTCCACCCACACCTGCTATTCAACTTCAACACAAATCATTAGCCCTTATTGTCGTATGTCGTCAACTTTTATCGAGTCTTAGGATCCAACTTTTCCTTGACATATCTATATCGGTGTACTTATTGGACCATGTTCGAGTGTTATTGTCATCTGTCATCATGCCCATCAGTGTGCAGTCAGGCAGTGCCGATAAAATCTGTAATTACGTTGATATGCAGCCGTGGGACAGCGGGCGGACTGCATTACACGCTCCGCCACCTCGCCTCACCGTCCTGTCTGTATCTTCGATGGAGACCAGGCATTACCCGCTTTAATATTGGTCAATAGATCGGATACTTCCTTATGGGATTCTATAAGCTCAAAGCTTTCCAATTTCATTTTATGTTCTAACATACATTTCTCATAAAGCTCCCGGGTAATAGCATTCGCAGTCACTGTGTAAGGAATTCATAATCCGTGTTGTGTTAGTCCTCAACTCCTTATGCTCATAACATGGAATTCAGATTTATGAGTAGATAGGTATGATGTCTCTGGTCTGACTGTCATGCGAAACATTTCATTAGTCTTGACATCAGCTCATTCCGTACCATAAAGTTAACACCTTTCATGCAAGTCATGCACCAGCATAAACAGACGAGAGATGTATTGCGGTGTTGTAAAAAGACTTCTCGTATATTGCTAGACTGGTACACTATATGCGCTCGCAATAATATATCTCTAGCAAAAGATTTATCGGAGTGAGTAAAATATTGGCTGCGCGTGTCCGTTACAAACAAATAATGGCAGGCAATGCATCTGTGTTGAGAGCGCTAGCGGTACCGTGCGCGTGCGCCGGCGGAGCACGGTGATAGCGCACGACGTGCACAGGGTTGCACGATCCAATAAATACATCGAAGATTTCTTTGAAATATCGGTTAAATCATTATTGGCATACCAATTTTCATTTCTATAAATAACCACCAAAAATTTTGCGAAATGCAGCGCATTCCGAAAAGATTTGCATACGAAATGCTGCAGATACAACATTAAAACGATAACTATCAAAAATAACAGTAATGTCGAGTTCCAATCAATCGCATTGTTGTTGAAGTAACGGGTTTAGAAAGCAGCCAGCCAGTGTCGCCTCGGTTCACTGGTTCGCTTGCACTGCAGGTGCAGGTGCACAACTACATAATTTTTACATCCTATTGTTATCTATTGACAACTCAATCTATTCCTACTCCCTTGGAAATGAACATTTAATTAAAATACATATGTGAGACGTCTGGTTCTGAGTGATGATATTAAACTTCTGATTTACACAAACTTTTCTTTTATCATCATCAGCCGAACGATGTAGAGGTATTGTCTGATTGGTAGCTTTTAAGATTACCATGTCCAAAGAGACATCATGTGCTGTACTTTTATTACCTCCTGTTCTAGGAAAATACTGTCTAGGTAATACGAATAGTGGCCAGTTGCCACCCCTGGTCGTGCAGTCGTTGCGCACGATCGCCTGTCAGCCGCGCGGCAAATCTTTAACTCGCACCAGACTGACGCGCTAGCTTCCTGCCCGCGGCCAGCTCAGTCTCACTTTAAACTTTAATGTTCACAACACTTCCGCGTCTAGCAACATTCTAGAAATAGTTCTGTTTTTACTGAGAGTTCTAACTTAACACATACCTAATGTATCTAAATGTCTTCAATGTTCCTCTCCGCTTCTACCAATGCGATTACTAAACAACGCAGTATTTTCGGCAACGACTATGATTTTGGTTAGCAGTAGACTGGTGCTTAAACATACTTTAGGAAATTCAAAACAACTTTTAATGTTAACTACCTGTATATCGAACCACTTCATTACTATGCACCGTTCAATTACAATCTCTAGTCAACCCCCGCGGGGCGACGCGTGATTCCACGACTCCATAGTCCGTACACGAGGGACTCAAGTCAAACGATATTAGTTTCGTTATAGCATTCCCGAGGCGAGCGGTGAAACAAATCATATTCATGCGTTGAAATGTTATATTTATGAATCAAATGAATATTTATGTGAAAAAACAACAGTACCCCTATCTATAGCATTTTACACGGCTGTAGCGCTAAAACGATATCTATAAACATCTACGTTTGATAAAAACAACTTATTCTATGTGATTGGGTTGATAACTTAGAGGTTAAAAAAACTCTTAACAAAATTAATGAAAGAGACAAACAGCAATCTCCATGTAAGAGCCCCTGAGAGCTCATGGTGGTTTCCTTCCCCACTTGAGAGGTATATCTTTGGTCGGCGTGTGTTTGTTCATTTGCTGATGTTTGCACTCAGTGTACGTCTCGAGTGCTCGGACAACAGGTTCAGACGGTCAGCTGTGCTCTCGAGAAGAGGGCACTTACTCTAAGGGTAGAGTGTTCCCATGTCCGGGCAAGGTCATTCGAGTGGGGTTTTGAGTACTTAGATAAGCAAATAATCGTACTTATCTAGAGTCATAGTCTTATTAAAGAAATACATAGAGATTAGAGAAATTATACTGTAGAGGTTACAAACATATTTAATGATTTCAAAGGCTTTCTAAATTAATAAAAATACCAAAGATTAAACAACTACATATGTATCATTACTTCCAGGAGTGGACGTGACAGCCAACCAGGATGAGATCTCGTCGCACGAGACGTTCCAGCTGGAGTTCGACTGGGCCACGCGCCGCTGGTACATCCGCACCATGCAGGACCGGTACTGGACCCTCGAGACTGGAGGCGGCATCCAGGCTTCTGGAGACAACAAGTAAGTGCACTAACTTAAACTGGTGATGCTGTTAGGAAGATTTCAAACTTCTTTTTCTTGCAAAACAGTAGTTGATGCAACTCATTAAATGTGAAAATCACGAGCTAAGTTAATTAGTCTTCATATTCTTCTAATTAGGATTACCTATAGTGAGGTCCAGCAGTAAGTCTCAATCAATGTCAATCTGTTGTTCGTTAGAATGATATTGTCTGTTGTTCATTATGAACTTGATGTGTGAAAAACATTTCTATCATTCAAGTTTGACTCTTCTATTACAATTGGAAACTTGTGTGCAGGTCTTCAAACGCCCTGTTCGAGTTGGAGTGGCAGGGAGACGGCGCCGTGGCGTTCCGCGCCAACAACGGCAAGTACCTGATGACCAAGCGCTCCGGACACCTGTACGCCAACGCGGACTCCATCGACGATAACTGCAAATACTACTTCTATCTCATCAACAGGTCCGTACCATATTATAGTAACCATTTAACTTAAGAAATAAACTAAATATGTTTTATTATACACTACCCGATCAAATCAAGGAAGTCAAATTTAGCACAAACAATAGGTGCTGGCTAACTAGTGTGACATTATTTTTGATAGTAACTATTATACCTTTCCAATTATATTAAAATAAGGAAACATCATTGAAACCTACTTTATATTATGTATACAGTATTTATAGCGGTTTTAAGCTATACATACCACTTTGATGATACCTAAACCGGTTAACTAAATAACTGTAATAAATGTAGGTGCTGTATATTTCAGTTCATTTTAATCACCAAAATGTATTCACAGGCCTATCCTTGTGCTGAAGTGCGAGCAAGGCTTCGTAGGCCCCAAGGGCGTGAGGCTGGAGTGCAACAAGGCCAACTACGAGACCATACAGGTCATCCGCGGACCTAAGGGCGCTGTCTACTTCAAAGGTAAGCTTATTAACTATCTAGCTAACAGTTACCTGTAGTAGCATAAAAAGGAAGCCTCGTTCAATGCAATGCTGAAAGGATTTTGGGTTGTCGAGTCGGGCAAAATATTGAGAATTTCGGGGTTCTTTCTAAATAATAGCACAGAGTTGGAATTATGCTAGATGTATGGTAATAGGCTTCCCTTCTATGACGGAGGGTAGAAAAATATGCTATAATACAGGTATTGTTTTCCATTGTCATATTATTGACCTTTATAAATATTTCCGCGTTCCAGGACAAAATGGCAAGTACTGGCACGCAGACAGCGAGTCGGTGACATGCGACGCGGACTCCCCGCAAGGGTTCCACCTCGAGCTGCGCGAGCCCACGCGCCTCGCCATCCGCGCCGCGCAGGGCGGGGACTACCTCGCCGCCGCCAAGAACGGGAACTTCCGCCTAGCCGGCCCCGACCTCAGCACCGCCACGCACTGGGAGTACTAAGCCCGCACACCCAGGAATCCTTTTGATCGCATCATCACTGCTGCCCGACCGGTCCTTCTGAAACTATACAGGCCTAAGTTGACTTAACACAGGCCTTTGACTGGGCAGTCATACATCATCAGTTCATCAGTTATCCAAACCATGTTCAAAAGGATGTCCACCGCCTCCTACTCGCAATACTCTTCCATTGCCGCACCGCACCGTGTTGTACACGGCCGGTGCGGGACTTGTATCTTCATATCGAGAATGTCATCACGGAGGGCGCGCGCTTACTGCCGTTATCTTCATTCCTTTAGCCGCCATCTTGTTAGTTGTGGCGGCGACGAACGACCCAATCAGCCAATTCTGAGACAGAATCCGCTGCCTGAATGGTTTAATTAAATAATAAAATGGGAATGTTAGTCAATGCCCTTGCATTGACGATACACATTTCGTGCTAAAAAAAAACAATGTCTGGAACATAGCGTGGAGTGAGGCGCCGCCCTGTTTTGCATTTAGTACGAGTAAGATGATAGTATCGCGCGGCATGGGGCGCATGTGATCATTATGAAAATATCGCTTCATCTTATTGTAATCATAGATTATTTTTCTTATAACTGGTAGATCTGCCGTCACGTTGCTTATGTCGAATTATTTTTATATTTAAATATTTTGTGACCGTCACTCGTATCGCTTGAATTATTTATTCTAGATTGTATGGTATATTATTAGTACGGAAGACATTATTCTGAAATTTTTCGAAAAATATTTATTGGATATTGTAGTGTCTAGTCGATGGTTTTTATACAATTTTTATCAGCTCCCAGTACTTGACTACCGTCGTGTCATGTAGGTTAGTGAAATGTTAACATCGTGAGACTGATGCCTACAAACAGCACATAACTGCAGTAACACTGTACCGTAATTAATTTAAGTTAAACAGGGATTGACGCAATACCAGACGAGTGCTCGCCACTATGTACCCCGCACTGCTCAACTCGGTCCGGCTATATTAACTCTGCATAACGTCACACCATTAACTCGCACCACTATAGAGGTATATACTATTGCAGTCAGTTGAACACGTGGACATAACCAGTTGTGCACAGTTAATGTGACAGGCTCAAGTACTGGACACCCGGCCGAGTGCCGCGTGGACGAGGGCACCGAGTCTGGCTTCTAATTAATGAACATGTAAGGTAGGTAAGTTATTGTAAGTTATCACGTTAGGGTAAGCTTGAGCCGCTCCCAACTATATAATCGTCCATTCCATGCTTTTACAATTACGACATGGGATTAAAACCATTTTTTACTAATTATTTTTTACATCAAAACTGAGATTTGTATCTGGTGCATAGTCTTGTATATAAACGGTTTCCATTTGCGTAATAAGTCTGTACTTACGATAACGTTTGGGAAGCGTTGACTTTTTTATGATGAACAAAACGAGAAATATGTTTTTTTACTGAGGGTATTTTGTATGCAATGCTGATTCTGAAATATTTGTACGATAACGTCTTTGTAAACTATTAATGAATAAATTATAATCATATTGTACATTTGTGTTTTATTTGTATTCTGGTCCGTAACTTCTTCTTGAATCCTTTGCTTCCATCAGGCTAATCATGATCAGTGGAAAGGAATACCTACATGCAAGGTGGACTGTCTGCGAGGAAGTGACTGCTTTTCTTTAAATGCACGGTTGGTGCGGTGGCTGGGCAACCGGCTGCGGTGAAACGTGTCGCGGGTTCGATTCCCGCATGGAACAACATTTTGTGTGATCCACAAATTGTTGTTTCGGGTCTGGGCGTCATGTGTATGTGAACTTGTATGTTTGTAAACGCAACCACGACACAGGAGAAAATCCTAGAGTGGGGCAACGATTCTTTAAAAAAAAAAATAAAGTCATACTCAATTCATGTCGCGGAGAATCTAAAGGTTTCCGGGGCTCCGGCTCGACGTGCAGGAGAAGGAACAGGGTGGTGATTTTCCCCCCTAAAAAAAACTGAATTCATGTGATATAAATTATATAGTATTTCGCAATCGGCTGAACCGATTTAGGGTCAACTCACACCGAAAGAGCGGCGAAGGGCAGCGAAGCGGAGCGCAATTTCAGTTTCATATGAATTTTAACTTTATTGTCATTACCATAATACTTATTATCCCATGAGAAACTCGAACGAATCGCGTGTATGCCCGCGGCGCCGCTGGAATTCAATAAACGGAGCCGAACGACTGCGTGAGAAGTTGCGGGAAGTCCCGAGAATGTTCGAGCAGTCACGAGCGGCCGCTGGCAATAACCCCCTCTCGCGCGCGAGCATAAGCATTCATTGCTTTCAGTGCAATAATACAGAAGTGATGAAAGATGAAGAAAAGCTTATTTGTTTGGTGCAAATGTACGACTGCCTATACAATACCAAATCAAGGCATTACAGCAATAAACACATGAAAAATAACGCTTGGCAAAAAGTGGGCGCTGAAATGAATATGTCTGGTTAGCATGGTATTTCTACATAGGGGCCATTCAAGTATTACGTAAGCACCATGGGGAGTGAGGGGGTCTCTGTTTCGCTTATTTTGGATGATATGGGGGTAGGGGAGTCTAGATGATTACGTCATCGGTAGTTGTTTTCTTTTTACACGAATAGCAACCCTCATATTTAAATCATAAATTACAAGCAAAGATGGAATTCTAGTTTTAAGTTATTTCAGTAATTTTATTTTGTTCTGTATTCGTTGCATGTATCATCTATCTACATTGTGTCTTATGTCTTTTTAATTTCCTTTTCCTGTCGCAGGTCTGCAGGAAGAAATCCCTTAAGGGATATGCAGTACCTATGTACCTCATGTTTATAATGTGTTGTCCTTTTTAATATTGTCTGTGTGGTGTAGGTACATAAAGTGATAAATAAATAAATAAATAAATGGACAAATAACTAGACATTATGGTATCTAAGAGAATATTAAAATTACAATATGTATAAAAAAGATATAATTTACAATGTTTACGTAAGAAAAGGGGGAGGGGGTAAGATCTTTGCTTACTTTTGCTGACAAGGGGGATGGGGGGGGGGGTAAAATCACTGTAAAAAATCTGCTATAATATAATAGTCATAATGAATGCTAGGATACAGGGGTAAATTTGTGCAAAATGTTTGAAATTGGCCAAACAGACGTCTTTTCTTCCACAGGTCGTGTATGTACCCAAAAGTTTTTTTCTTTTACATCTTTCCCTCCTTATCTCTTAGGCCTCTTCCTCTTCTTCCGCAATTATATGTACAATAATAATTAAATCCAAAATACCCATTTTCACTGCTTAAACACAAGTTTCCTCAAGTTTTGTTGAAATTGAACTGCGCATAGGAGAGCGACCCATGAATTCATCGCGGGTGGGCTCGGGAAGGCGCGCGGATTCCCGCGACTGCTCGAGAAGTCGCGGGACTACGTGACTCCGCGCTTCGCTGCCCTTCGCCGCTCTTTCGGTGTGAGTTGACCCTTAGATGCCGTTTTCAAAAAAGTGTTTGTTGCACTTAGATTAGAAGGTAATATTATTATAATATTAATAATCCGACTTCATAAAAGAGGGTGTTGAAGTCGGTTTTTTAAAACTTCATAAAAGAATTATTATTAATTATACGTTTACTCTAGTTGCTTTATTTATGCTACCCTGTAGGAGGTACCTCCACCTCCTACGATATTTTCATAAAAAACGAGAATCTCATTTTAGAATATTTCCTATCAACTTTTTAATACATTCCTTTCTATGTTATGAAGTCTTGCACTTCGAAACACAAAGTGTAGATAATTCGTGACGTTACCACATATGAACTGTGACCACTACTTCGGCGCAGACTGAAACATATATTGCGTGAACGTAGCGGGGGCAGCTAGGATAGAGTACGGATCGAACTCGTTCTACTGAAGGAGATCATACGGTGTTTAGCGTGCTGCGAGTACTAAATGAGACACATAGATGTATTGAAAAACTTATATATTTTAATTAAATAGTTACATTAATCTTTACAGTTTCTCCCTAGCTAGACACGTTGAATTAGCATCGATGCATTTAATGGTCAAGAAATAATATTAAAAATAAAAATTATAATTCATCTAAACAACGGATAAACAATAACCATATCAACCTGATAGTTAATAAGCGAAAAAAAACAAACGTACACTGTGTTACCGGCACGAGCAGCTTTAGAAACTGTAGTCAACTATTTATCAACAAATGAATATAAAGTAAAATTATATAAATGCGATTTCTTATCTGGCAAGGAGGTGATTTTGTTTCGCGCGTGGCAACACAGCGAGCGTGTAATCTAAACGTAAATAATTTATCTAATACGTCGAATACTATAATAATGAGGAAATAAATATATACCATACATATATGCTATGAACGCATTCCTGTGGAGTGGGCGCGGCTTAGTCACTTGTTACTACAAGCCGGTACACCCAGTGTGTGCTGTTTAGCTATTGCAAACACAGGAATTTGTCAAACAATATCCAAGTGAGAAAAATCTCCTAATCGAATGACATAAAAATTGTTTACAAAATGTTTCTTCGTGTATTTCAAAGTATAATGAACTTTATAAATGTTTACGTAAAAATGCGAAAATAGTGAACAATTTGTTGGACAAATAACTTTTCTCTTGAAACCGTATATTCAAGATTGCTCCTTTGTAGAGGTCAGCAGCCCTCAAGAAGTAGCTCTCCAAGAGATTTTTGACTTCAGAGTAATAATTGTGCACAGATCATGGACATAATCCGGAATTAACTTAACAACCAAGACTCGGGAATTGTAACCAATCGTAATACAAACGTAAGTTACATTCACCCCAGTCTTGTATTGTACCGAGTACGTCACGAGTACGCAGCCCGTTACCTCCATGATCTTAACACAGGTTTGAGAGGGGGGGAGAAGAGAAGTGGAGGGCGACGTGCAATACAATTACTGTAATACAAAACTTTACTAAGGCACGAATAACAACTTGTCACCTTAGTCGTCACGACAACCACTTGATGAGTTTCACCGAGTCTCACTATCCGACATCTGGGTAATGCCTTGGTGGACGCGGGATGTATGGGTCACTCGGTGAACCTCACCAAGCTCCTTACCAAACCCTAACCACCCGAGTGGGGCCCGAGCAGTGACGATGCACACAGCCTCTATGTGAGAGCACGACCCAGCCACACAGCTCGTCATACTCAGCCAAGTGTTTGGTGTCTTTAACATATTATTATCAGGCACAAGTGTGCAACTATTACACACGTACTATTGCTTATAATTTAGCCGCGGACATCGCCACAGATGACGTCAGATTTAGATTCTCAAGTAATCGAGAACATTGTACAAGTATCGCGGATGTGTAGCGGTCGACGTCGGCCCCAAACGTTAACACTATTGCCGCTACTTCACTATATATATGCTAGTTCACTATGTACTGTCTGTCTGTGCGCGTGCAGCAATATTACAGTCTAGCCTTCGCGAGCCTGATTTAACCAGACTCGATTAATATTACATACAAGTAGATTATTACAATTATGTAGATTTATTGCCTTATTTATTTTTAAATGTAAAAGTTCATTACATTTACTTTGAAGATATAAGCACATGACACGACCACTTTACAACTATATACTTTATTCAATCGGAAACTGTACAATCTCAATTAGTTACTCAGATGTTTGTACAATATAAAATTACGAATAATTTCCTAGCGTAACCTATGTGCGCCGGCGACACACAGACAGACAGGCTCGGCTACATATATTACACGACAGCTCACAGCATTATCCAGTCTATTAATAAAAGACATTTCATTTTACATTATGTATACTGCGACTACAGTCAGTGGGTGTCGACACATCCACACTAACGGAACATACATTCGCTGAGAACGCAACATTACTCAACACGTCTCCTTTTATAATAAAAAATCTTATTCATTATATTACATCTTTTTTAAATAGCATCTGTCGTACATTTTATACATTTTTTTTCTATAAAATTAATTTATTTTGTATTTTTTTTTGTCACCAAATTTTTCAGTTGAAGATGTCGTCGACACCCGCATCTACCTACCACCATATGAGTCCACAATATATTATTAGAACATAATTTCACATGATTATACCACACACCATTGCGTAATTACTTATTACAACAAATACAATTAATATACATACATTTTATTGGTAATCAAAATTGGTGATCGTTTATATAGGACGTACAAAAGAAACACAAATACTAATTCCATAAAGCGGCGACTGAGGAATAATGTATTGTTCGGTACAAGTTCTCGCGACAGTGGGGTACACTTTATGATTTGGTCAAGTACACGTAGTCGTGGTAGTAGAACAGTTTGTGGGCGGGCCGCCGGCCCCGGCCCCGGCCCCGGCCCCGGCTCGGCCCGCCCGGCGCCGGCCGCGCGCCGTACGGCCCGGCGCGGGACCGGCGCACGCGACGCGCCTCGCGTTATCTTGAACCCTGCAACACAATACTTCCATTATTAATCAGGTAAACACTTCATGTCAACTTTGTATGTGTGTATACTTTGTAACTGTGTATATTTTGTCTACAAATAAATGTAAAATATGTAGATGATAATTACCAGTGTGGGGAGCGGCTAGGAGAGGAAGGGGTTGGGCGTGTGACGTTGGTGCGGCGGCGACCACGGCGACGTCGAGCGCGGCGCCGGCACGGGCGCCCACGGGTCCGCGCCGGGGGCCGCGCCCGGCATGCCACCCGCCAACCCACTGGGCGCCAGCGGAGCTGCCATGGTAGGCATGGGAGCTGGCGCCCCAAACGCTGGGGAAGCCGTGCCGAAGTTGAGTCCCGTGAGACCCATCTGTTGCTGTTTCAACTCGTTCATAGTTAGCCGCGCCTGAGGGATATATCAGTATTAGGATCGTGTCGATTCGGTAACTGTTTGATAGACAGATAAACACCAATGAACAATTTAAAATGAAAGCAAGCAAGATAAATGAGTAGTGGGGTCTGACCGGTGGCGGCTGCGTGAACATGGCGCCGGCGGGGCGCGCGGGGGGCGCGGGGGGCGGCGCGGGGCGCGCGGGGGGCGGCGCGGGGTCCGCGAAGGGGTTGTGCGCGGGCGCCAGGTCGGCGGCGGCCGGCTGCAGCAGGCGGTCGAGGTTCACGAGCGACGAGTTCTCGCCCAGGAACGCGGACGGAGACTTCTTTATGCTCGCCGCGCCCGCCGCGCCCGCCGGGGACGACGGCTTCGGAGTCAGACTGTCACCTGTCATTCATTTCTTACTTTAGTTTTTTTATATACCTTGTGTGTTCATAAGTTTTGAGACAAACTTTTTGCTTATAAAAATAAAATAAAAATTACTGGCTGCTGTATATTTCTTTTTCTAATTTTGAATTTGGAATGTTAACTTTTAATATCTATGATTTCGGATTATTTTATTTAAATTTTCTCGTAATGGAGGCAACAAAAGAATTACGTGCGACCGTCATTTCATTATTTAAGGTGGGAAGAAAACCTATGGACATTTTCCGAGAACTGAAAAGTTTTGGTGTGAGCCGTAACTTCGTGTATTACACTATTAAACGATACCAGGAGACAAGTTCTTTACATGATCGGCAAAGAAGTGGTCGTCCACGCTCTGTGAGGACGCCTGCGAACATTAAAATCATCCGAGAGCGACTTCGCCGAAATCCATGTCGCACTCAGAAGAAACTCGCTCTGCAGACCAATATTTCGCGCGTTTCAGTCAACAGAATACTGAAATATGATCTCAAGGTTAAGGCGTATAGCCGTAGAAAAGTACACTTTTTAAACGATCGCCTTCGTCAATTGCGACGCGAACGTTGTCCAATACTGCTTAGGAGACGCGATGCGAGGAAGATACTCTTCACCGACGAGAAAATCTTTACCGTCGAAGAAAAGTTCAATCGACAAAACAATAAAGTGTATGCCAAAAGTAGCAAGGATGTCCCACCTTCAGCACGGAATGTCTCGCGTACTCATCATCCGGCTAGTGTCATGGTATGGTGGGGAGTTTCGTACGAAGGTGTCACTCAGCTTCATTTCTGCCAACAAGGCGTCAAGGTGAAAGCCAAAAATTATCAAAGTGACATTCTAGAGACTGTTGTGAGACCTCTATTCCATAACAAGTATTGGGTTTTCCAGCAAGACTCGGCGCCATCCCATAAGGCTAAAACCACCCAAGCTTGGCTGAAGGAAAATGTGCCGGCCTTCATTGCAGCGAACGAATGGCCCTCCTCCAGCCCCGACTTCAACCCGCTGGATTATTCTCTATGGACCGAATTAGAGCTCAGAGCCTGCCGAAAGTCCCACCCAAACTTGGAGTCACTTAAGCGAGCTCTTGTCCGAGAAGCGAAGCGAATTCCTCTGGAAAAGATTCGTGCCGCCATTGATGACTGGCCAAATCGTCTAAGGGCATGTATAAAACAGGGGTGGTCATTTTGAATAATAATTATATTTAATTTTTACTTACTATCTACTTAATGTTTGTTATTGTTTTTATAAATATAAGTTTATTATTTAAAAAGATATGCAACTTTTAATTTGTCTCAAAACTTATGAACACACGAGGTAACATCTCTTATTTGTTTGTCAAGTGTTTACAAGTGCATTTCGAACGCAGGTCGAGCAAGCTATTCTTGAGATTTGCATGTTTTTGAACATTTTCAGTTTAATAGCACGGAGTATGGATACACGATACATAATTATGATTTATAACATAATTGGCTAAAAAGTAGTTATGTGATTATAAAATTTATACTTTTATGAATATCTTTACTTCTTTTCATCTACGGTTGGTTTGGTAGTAAGTACTAAGTAAGTAATAAAATAAATACTGACTTAACGCGGTGAGGTCGAAGGGGTCGGGCTCGGTGTTGTTGTTGAGGTTGTTGCGAGGTCGCTGCGACAGTGCGTCGAACTGCTCCAGCTCCGACGACGAAGGCGACGACAGGACAGATACAGGGGACTTCGCCTGCAAACATTGTAACATACACAGTTCATAATAATATACGTAGAACATCTTTTCAATTCGACATCCTTGATAAATTTATGATATTTGAGACACAAGAAACAGAACAATTTTTTGTACGAACCACTAATCGTTATTTCAAGTCTGGGTGTAATGTCTATGTGAACTTATGTTTATAAAGGCACCTACAACATAGAGGTTAAATACTCTATGGTTGCTTAATGAGAAAAAATTTTACTTATACCTCTACATTATCTTAATATTGTTATGCAGGAGTACTCACATGCGCGGCGGGTGCCCAGGGGTCCGCCGGCGCGGCGGGTGCCCACGGGTCCTTCGCGGGGCTGCCTACTGCAGACCACGCGTCTGACGATGTCTCCTGTATAGATACGATTACATATTTAATTACAAATACTTATATAAAGTTTAGGGAACAGAGAGTATAGTTCCCTAAGATCGGAAAAGGAGGATCCTCCGACCAGGCGAGGTGATCGTGCCTGGCGGGCTTTCTGCCCAACAGTTGCTCGTTGGGATTTTCTATCCGTGTTAAATCGAATGTAAACTTCGTATGTGCGATGTAGGATTTTATGACGCCATCCGTTGGAATGTACCTCTACCATGTGTCGCCACAAAAGAGTTACAAATTAGCATACGTAGCAAAACTGCTCCTTTTAATTTTCTTATTTAATCTAGCAGTCTACGTTACACGGAATAGTTTAAATGTCAACACACACTTCTAGCAAATTACTGCACACTCATAGATCTCACCATCGAGTCAGTAAATATACTGAAATCCAAATGCGACTGGTAGAATAGAAACCACAATATTATTAAATAATAAATAAATAAATAATTATTAATTTATTGACACAATATTTGGTTGTATAAATAAAGACACTGCCTCATTGGCTGAGTGGTCGAAAGTGCGACTGCCGGGCAAGGAGTCTCGGGTTCGGTTCCCGGGTCGGGCAAAGTATTATTGGGTTTGTAAAAACCTCAGAGTAGCACGAAGTTTGGAAATGTGCCCGGTATATGGCAAAAGGCTCACTCCCTATTACATGGGACTCATAACATAAATAGTGAAAAGCGGTTGTTACATTATACAGTGGCATTAAGTGCCGTAATGTGCACCTCTGCCTACCCGTTCGGGGATAAAAGGCGTGATGTTATTTAATGTATGTTATGTATGTAAATAAAGACAATGATGATTAGCAGCATATTTTTGGTACCGCTAAGGTTTTGAGTAAAAAATATTTCAGACTACATTCTTCAAATTCAATTATTAAGAAAGTGTTCTTAAGCCATAATTGGCGATTTCCAAATTATAACAATAACCATTGCTCCCATCGTCGTACGTCTAAATATCGGGGCTTGCTTCTTAAGCACCTTAATCTTCGTAAACCTATAGTCATTAATGTCGGATTAGTAAGAGTAGTGTATGTACCGGTCTAGGTTGTTCTCCGGCCCACGGGTCCACTAGTGGAGGCGGCGCGGTGGTCGGCGGACTGCTGAGGTTGACGTCCAGCAGGTCCAGCAGGTGAGACTGTTGGGACGATGACTGGCCCTTCTTAGGCGGCGGCAGGCCGTCTGTGGTCCTGGGGGAGAATGTACATCGTTAGCACGTATATATAGCATTATATAGACTAAAACACATGGTCTGTAGGTTGCAAACCAAGAACTAAGTTTAGATAATCTAGCGTAGTTAACAGTTTTTTTATAAATGGAGTTAGTTAAGTGAGCTGATCAAATATGCCAAAGTTAGTTGTATGCTGATATGTAGTTGAGCTGCTGAGTATAGTCTGTGGTCTGACATGACATGTCTTCTTATATACGTTTGTTTACTTCAACTACGTAACTTAACTGAGCTCTTACTCCAACGTGTACACGAAAAAGAAAAGAAATAAAATAGAAATAAATATCATTTATTTATTTATAGCAAAAACAAAAAAGCATAATAAACAAGTGAATAGTTTAATTAATTTAAAACAATAGATAAGTTTAGTAAATTACGTCCTCCTCCCGTTTTGCCCAACTAACTTAGCATTAATATAACGTTCTCGGTTTGCGACCCACATACGACTTAGTTTTGACGAAGTTCGTTCGACGAACCTCTGTAGTCTCTCTAAGGCGAGCCTAGCATTACTTTCCGGGCGCAGACTGACAAAGGATGGGTGTGCAGTAAGTGTAACACTGGTAACTAGGTAGTGACGAGTCGGCACTGACTGTATTACATTCGGTCTGAGACACTCCATGCAGCCGTACAGCCAGCTCCGCAGGGGCGCGGCCGGGGGCGCGGAGGGCGCGGGGGGCGCGCTCGGGGGCGCCGCGCCCTCCACTACCGACCACGCTGGCGCGGAGGGCGCGGGTTTGTATAACTGGAGGCGCACTGCTTCGTCGCGGATGAACGCTTCTATTCTGGAGGGGACGGGATTGGGATTAGGATGGGGATGTGGTGGTAGGGTGGTGTAATTGTGATGGTGGATGGTTACAGGGTGGGGTAAGGAATAACTAATACTTGTGGTGATTTAGGTTAGGTTACGCCCAATATTTAAATTGTATACTTCTGTTGTAAATAATTCGTGATAGATATCATCTCAGTCATTAAGATAGCCAATATAATTACACAACTGGTTTTCCATTTATGATTATGCTTTTCTAATGGCCCTTACACAATACACATGACAGTGTTACTAACTGGAAGTCCTGCTGCGACTGGCTGATGGCGAGCTGCAGCCGGACGTCGTCGGAGCGGCGCCGCCTCTCGTCCCGCTCGGCCTCCTCGCGCGACATGGCGAGCGCCAGCTGCAGCTGCAGCTCCTCCTCGCCGGCGGTGAGCGGGCGCGCCAGCTCGGCCTCGCGCCCCGGCCACTCCGCGCCCTCGCCGCTCAGCTGGAACACCGTGCCCTCACTCACACCACCGAGCCTCTCAATACTTCACAGTATAGTGCTCATTCAAGCGTGTCAGCAACAGTTTGTTATTCAGATCTGTGGTGGCCAAATTACAACCTAGTAAGAGTATTCAATCCGTCAACTGGAATAACGAATGCATAGCTAAAGGTATCAGCGAGGCTAACTAAATAAATTCATTATGTTGTGGTTCACAAACATTAAAACAAATTATTTTTCACCGACATGGAGAAAATTCGCCCACCATGGACCTGAAGCTTAAATAAACACTCATTTCTAAGAACGGCCAACGAAGTTAAAGGGTTAATTATACTTAATATTCCCATATAATTAAAACAAGAGTGTGTATGTGTGTTGGTTAGGTACAAAGTGCTCACCGTGGGGTACGGACTGGAGTCCAGCCCTCCTAGCGCGCCTTCACTGCCGAACTGTAGGACATAACCGACATGTTAACAGGGAGGTTAAGCGTTAACGTGACAAGTTAGATGCGGTGACGTGTGAATAAGTGACTATAATAATGTTAGGTTATGTGCATGAACACAATGAGCGTGCTAAGTGCCAAGTATTATTTAAACACATAAATTACATGAGACAGAATAATTTTAAGATATTTCTCTGATGATACTCGACAGTTGTTCTCCAAAATCCTTATAAAATAAGATATATAATATATTAACGTTTTCGCATACGCATACAACCTTTATTGTGACCATTTCTTATCTTTAGGTTATGTTCCTGTGCACACTATAGAACCTATATGGTGTACACAAAAGATATTGTATTGTATCGTACTCACGGCTGGGTAGGAGGGGCTGCTGGGCGTGTCGAGCGCGCCGTCGCTGCCGAAGGCGCTGGCACTCTGCGCGAACCTCTGCTTCGCCTTGAGGGCGCGCGCTCGCTCGTTCTTTAGTCTCTCCTCGTCTTTCAACAGGTTCACTAATGATTTCGCCTTCTCGCGAACGTTTTGACCTGGAACAAGTGATAAAGTATATGTTAGAAAAAAGAAGATCTGAAGATTGAGCATACATACATGAACAGGTCACGAGAGTGTGCTGCTGGAGTATAGACCTAAGAGGGTGTGTCACTATTTCCTAGTTAATAGATTGAGCTCAGTAGCTTGCTGTTGAAGAGACCTATGTTTAACAGCGAAACGAAACGGGCTGATGATAAAGTAATATAATAAAATTCTAGGAAATAACTATAACAAAAAAGTAGGCGTACACCATACCCCGTGTTCTACCTACTACATCTAAACTATATTTCACTTTAAAGTTTTACACTTACTTAAAAAATCTGTGCTATAATGTTACTGTTCCCAAGTTTAGTTACGAAATGAATTTTATTCAATGTAATAAAGTAATTTTATAATAAAATGTGTACACAATGAGGGTCACTGTCAAACTGTTAACAATACACAGAGCTGGATAATCCCACAGAAATATCAAATATTTCAGAGATTCGCAACATTTTCACTTCATTTTACATAATGATATTCAAAATCAGTATTATTTGCTACGCATTTATGTATTAATACAGAAGTAAAGTTCAATCAATTAACACCTAGATTCCCTTTTAAAACCCCTAGATACCGAATTAGTTTAATTATATTATCGAACTAATCTAGAAGTTAATTTGTTTAAACATACGTTAATTTATATATTTTAACAAAAGCAGTGTTAAACAATAGTGACACCAAAATCTAAGATTGTATAATAATGAACCATAGTTTGCGATCCCTATTCACTATCACAGCAATAGATAATACGCCTCCGCCTCACATGGCGCTTGCGCATATCATTAACATTCGGCACATGATTACTGATTACTTAGTACTTAGGCATACAGTTGCGACAGTAGGATCTTTAGTAGAAGTACTAGCATGGTTTAGAAGCTTGGATTAACTACAAGGTAACTTCATTACAGATATGTTAAGTAGTAAACTTCTTCTCACTAGTAATTAGTGTTCAAGGAAAGCAGTTACAAATATATAATTATTATTACTCACTTAGTGTAGTCGTAAGTACGTTTGTTGAAATATGATGTTTCATATTACAAAAACTCAAACATTACGAACGCGCTATCATTGTCTTATTAGGTAGTAGCTTTTGCCCGTGGCTTCGCTCGCGTTAAATTCAGAGTTATTTATTATACACATAAAAATGTCTCTTTAATCTCTCTATCTTTAAAAAAACCCATCAAAATCTGTTACGTAATTTTTAAGATACAGACACACAGACGGTGTAAAACGTTATTTTATACTATGTAGTGATACAGCTTCGTTATTTAAATGCTTGAAAACCTAACCGGTGTAGTGTTGCAATTAAATTTTCATAATATTTGAGAAAAAAACCGGATTGTAAGCCCGCTGTACGATAGTTACGTCACTCTAATTAGCGGCTATCAAATTCCTGATTACGTCATTGAGCAATCAATGCTAGCGCAAGGACTTGTAAACAATGTTGTTTGTGAAACATTATGTATTTCACAAATAACTGTATATTTATAAAGCAAGCACTAAACACCGTCTTTGTTATGCAATGTTTTTTGATTTTCGACAAAAGATTATTTGAAATAAATCATGGAGAAAATATATTGCCATTTTCTCTACCTTTCTTTACCTTACACACTATTTTTATATGCCAAACAAGATTATGGTCCGCCTGATGGAAAGCAGTTACCATAGCTTGGGAAATGCAATGTTGCACATTACTGTCTCTCATTTAATACTTAAATGGTATTCGCTAGCCTGACAAGGCACTCACCCTGATCTTTCCCCTCCTCCATATACTGGAAATCTTTAAGCGTATGTATTGCGAAGATATTCTCTTTGCACTGCATCGCCACCTTCTCACTGCCGGTCCTGATGAGGTACTCCATGAGCACCAGCGCCTTGTACACGTGCCGCCAGTTCTTGCCGTGGTCGTTGAGCCTCTTCCAGATCATCTGCATGATCTCTGTGAACGCCATCACGTTGTACGTGAGGTCGGCGATCTCCGCCATCAGCGTGCTTGAAGGGCCCCATGGGTCGTTTGATGTCGCCTCGCGCACTTTTACCTGAAACATAAAGCAGAATTCATGAGCAAATATTATAATTCTTCTTGCAACTCTCCTGCGGAGTACATATTCCTTAAGGTTTGTGACCAGGGGGTCAAAATAATTCTGGGTGTAGTATATTGTCCTCCAACTCTTAATTACTTCACTGAATTCCAATCAGTACTTGAATCTTTGGGTTCGGGGTACGAACATCACATTGTCATGGGGGACTTTAATACCAATCTCCTAAACCCCAATTCCTATAGCTCCCGTAAACTCCTAAACTTGGTCGAGTCAGCTTGCCTGCATGTTTTGCCGCTACAGTCAACACATCACAATACGGGTAGCGATGACACCTGGCTCGACTTAATCCTCACCTCCAACTCCTCCTTCGTCTCCAGCCACGGTCAACACGATGCCCCAGGCTTTTCTCATCACGACCTGGTATACCTATCCTATGCCCTAAAACCTCCCAAAATCAAGCCCAGGCTTCTGTACAGGCGTTGTTTCAGGCGCATGGATGGGGAGAGTCTTCTCATTGATGCGACAAATATCGACTGGGAGCCTTTGATGCAGGCGACTTCAGTCGATGAAAAGATTGAAATTTTCAATAAAGTGACAGATTTGTATGATCGACATGCTCCTGTTCGGAGGGTGAAAGTGAAACGTCCTCCTGCGCCTTGGATGACCAAGGGCATTCAGATGGCCATGCGACGCAGAGACCGTGCGTATCGAAGACACAAAAGGGTCCGCTCTGAGGAGAATTGGACAGCATTCAAGATTGCAAGGAATCGTTGCAACCAGATGGTACGCAATGCCAAACGCCGACATATTCTTGAAAATATTTCTTCATCGTCTCCTACCAATATTTGGAAATTTTTAAAATCCTTGGGTATTGGCAGAACGCGTCATCCATACCTTCTTAACTCAATTAGTCCAGACGATCTCAATAAACATTTCTCCACCACTCCGTCTTTGGATAGTCTGTCTAAAAATAGAACTGTCTCTTTCATTGCTGGTCTGGAGAGTCCTAAAGTCGATTGCTTTCGTTTTGTGCCTGTCGAGTCGGCGGAGATCAAAAAGATTACCCTATCTATAAAGTCCAGGGAAGTTGGTTGTGATAACATCTCCCGCCACATGATCACAACAGTCATGGACCACCTATGCCCAGCCCTTACCCACATCGTAAACTTCTCCATTTTTTCCGGTTCTTTTCCTTCTGTGTGGCGGCTGGCCTTTGTTACGCCGCTTCCTAAGGTTTCCAATCCTACTCTCCCCACTCACTTCCGCCCCATTGCAATTCTTCCATTTCTGTCTAAGGTGCTTGAAGCTTGTGTACACAGGCAACTCTCGTGCTTTATACTTAAGAACTCCCTATTTAGTCCCTTTGAATCTGGGTTTAGACCCGGACATAGCACCACATCCGCACTCCTTAAAGTGACTGGCGATGTGAGGACAGGTCTGGAGGATACTAAGATCACTGTGCTGGTGTTCGTTGACTTCTCTAATGCCTTCAACATGGTCAGTCACGATATCCTTCTAGCCATCCTGTCTCATCTTATTGTCTCCGGCGATACTCTACTTTGGTTCTCTTCTTATCTTCAGGGGCGACAGCAGAAGGTTCAGGTCGATGATGCTTCATCAGGCTGGTGTACTCTGGATGCTGGCGGCCCTCAAGGCGGTATACTCTCTCCTCTCTTGTTTTCACTCTTTATCAATCTCCTTAGTACTGAGTTTCAATGTGCGTATCATCTGTACGCTGATGAATTGCAATTGTACTGTCAAGCCAGCAAGGAAAATTTAGCAGATGCAATTGATAGGCTTAATGTGGATCTTGAGGCCATCAAAAATTGGTCCGATAGGTTTGGGATAGCCGTTAATCCAAACAAATGCCAGGCGATAGTCATCGGCGACTCCCGGATGCTATCCAAAATCAATAAACGTATCCTTCCCCCTGTACTGTTTGACGGTGCTGTCATTCCTTACAGCGACGATGTGAAAGATCTCGGTCTGCACATCGATAGCACCCTCAGTTGGCGGGCGCAGGTCACTAACGTATGCAAAAAAGTCACGGGGTCGTTATGGTCTCTGTATCGCCTCAAAAATTTTCTCCCATCCTACGTGAAGGCGATGCTTGTGCAATCATTGATATTCCCCATTATTGACTATGGTGATGTTTGTTACTACGACCTGAATGCAGATCTACTCAATAGCTTGACCGACTTTTAAATAACTGCATTCGATTCGTTTTCAACCTGCGTAAATATGATCATGTTTCTGCACATCAGCTGCAATTAAAGTGGTTGCCGATACGCCAACGCAGGGAGCAAAGGGCTCTAACCATTTTGTACTCCTTTCTTGACTCCCCCTTTTCTCCTAGCTATCTATCCACCTACTTTCATGTAAATTAGAGAAAGATCAGCCAAAAGTAATCCGTGGCTTGTTACTATATGGGGAACCATGCGTGCAACAGTGAACGGATACAAGTTAATCATGGTATTGATGTCTATTAAAGCCAACGTCTAGCCTATGGACAATTTAGACTTTAGGCTCATATTACCATGCAATTTTTGCAAGTTGTGCTCCTTCACTACTTAATATCAAACCATCTATGATTGTAAATTGTAATCAATCATAGTACATAATAAGTGATGTCATTTCATTTTCCAATACCACACTTGAAGGTGTCCTTAACCAAGTTTCATACAAAGGCACTGACGATAGTCTCTCAACATTATTACTAATTCAACAAGTACTGTACGATGTACTATGTGTTTATATTTCTATGTATATTGTTGTACTATACCTGGGCATCGGAATAGTTGTGCGCGAGGTTTTTAATATTTCTCCTTAGGCCCGCCACGTTTACTTGCATTTCGTCCCGGCCGCGGGGCATCTGAAATACACAATCATTTATAAATAATGCTGCATGGGTACCCAGTAACTAGTGTTACTTACAGTTAAATGATAAAATAACTTTGCAAATAAAAATAATGAAATCATGATGATGTCTAAAATTGACACACACTTCTTTCATTCTTCAAACATTGTATGAAAGACTTGCTATACATAATTATATTATTATGCTAAATGAATTTGATAGCTACATAAGTGGTCAGTTTTTATAAAATATCAGTGTTAAGAAATAACATAACATCATCATCATAACATCACGCCTTTTATCCCCGAAGGGGTAGGCAGAGGTGCACACAGAATTGACACCCACTTTTCACTATTTATGTTATGAGTCCCATGTAATAGGGGGTGAGCCTATTGCCTAATACCGGGCACATTTCCAGACTCCGTGCTAATACTGAGAATTTTTTAAAAACCCAGTTATACTTTGCCCGACCCGAGAATCGAACCCGAGACCCCTTGCCCGGCAGTCGCACTCGCGACCACTCGGCCAACGAGGCAGTCAGGTAAGAAATAATTATTTAACTTTAAGTCCTATACCCTCCCATAAATGGGTTCTTACATGCTAACAGATATTCAAGACTATTCAATTCATAAATTGTATATTTTTAAATTTCGGACTTTATAACAAAGAGGTTGGTTATCTACTGATAAAACTGAAAGTGTTATTTATCCTGTTGAGTATTTACGATAAAGTATTTTACTTATTTAGTAAACAACACACACCTATACAATTAACCTAAGTACTGTTATCTCGAGTAATCATCGGCGTTGTTTTTATTCAAAATATATTTTTAATGTTATATTTGTTGATGACTCATGTATTTACACGTGTTTTTGTGGAGCCTGTTTATTCCCCGAGGTGTGAGTAGGGGAACTTTTAATTTAACAGTTATGTTAGTTTTGTTTGATATCAGAAAACTAAACTAACTTGAATGTGTTCAATGAATTGGCGACAGGATTTAAGAGGCATAGTTATAGAGATGAGATTGCAATCAAAAGACATAACATTTCTTATAAGGAGCAAAACTAATAACACGACATAAGATAATACAAAAATTTTTAAGAAATATAATAAAACTTTTTTTTTTCAAATTATTTTATACTATGAATAACATTTAAAGATTTAATGTCATACTAAATTGTACCTATATTACATTACTCAAATATTCAGTTTATTATTTTAGTTCGAAATAAATACAAAGCAGTATAAAACAGGGACACAAAACGTAATTCCTTATAAGTCCATGATTATTTTGCACACTGTACATTCCTTCTACGTGTTTACAAGCAATCACCAGGTATTCCCATATTTTTTTTCTAATATCCTCATTCCCCGATGGAACAATGTACTATCGGTGTCCTTTTACTATCTTAGAGGTAAGGCTAATTTGTATAATTCGTCTAACTATTAGTTATTGCGGCTATTAATATTTTCCACGCAAAAACAATTATGAACTACGAGCCGCAACCGCTAAGTGAGGCAAACATTTGAGGATATTTTGTATCCCTTTAACTTTACATCACTACTTTATTTCCTGGAAACCTGCTGTGTTATTTGAAGCAATACTAGGAACTGTATATTTTACTTAGGCTGGGGGAACTGCTGTTAACGAAGTTCACGGACAAATCTCTATTTCGGGTCACATGTACGTATGCTTAGCCAACCCTTGAATAAATTGTCGAGCTCATCATTGGTGCTATGAAGGCATACACCTTTTATGACGGATCATATTTATGCTCTCTTATGTCCTATACTTTATGGTCTATAAAATATTCTAATATTGCAAATTCCGAGATGAATTTGTTTGGTACGACACTTACGACTGCGACAAATATTGGCGGCTTTATTTTGTAAAATAAAACTTGTAAGGGGAGAATGGTAAGAAGGGAATTTCTATGATTATGTTGTCACAAAATATTATAGTTATTGCGACAGAAACCGCGGGCAAAAAGTCACAACTTTGGAGTAATCATCCAGTTTACGTTGGACATAATTTTGAAACGGTAATTCACCTTCAATCACAGTAAAGGACGTGGTGTACACATGTAAGTATTCAGTCGGTGTGTGGTCAGTGAGGACACTGACACTCGGGCCATCTCTAATTGACTTCCAACTATTTACAGTCGCGCACTAATTGGATGCCGGCCGGCGCGACACTAGCCGTAGCTGTGTATGTCACATCACTACGGTAGCTAATCACACTAATGTGATGTATCACGATCGGACCGTGATGCTAAAATTGATAGTACTCATGATTGTGCTAATGGATATAGGTATTAAACACCCATATGTTGTATGGAATAAAGAGTTAGTGGGGGTCTTTGAACGCCCTGTGCATAGGAGTCGTTTGAATAACATCTTTACGATGGAGAAAGAAAAGTAGGTACATAATCTATGACCTTTGCGACTTGCTAATATCAAAGAAAATATAACAAATGTTTACACTCTTAGTAAGTGGTACTTGAAGCTGTTTATAGAATTTGGTCCAGAAGCCACAAAACTTGGCAGGCATTGTGGTCCTTGTTCCCGAATCCATTGTTCCAGGGTGTCAAAGGACCAGGTCTTTATTTCATACAATGGTTGTTATTTCGGACGGTGAACCTGGTAAACATGTGACGCTTTGGTACATTATATTTTTATCTGCGGCGATTGACCCGACGCACAAAGACATTTTGGTTAATGTTTGCTTACAAGATTTGTTTGAATTACCGATAAAGTCTTCGAGAAAGATATGGCATGAAAAATTCGTAATTAATTACGTCGAGGTAAAAGCTGGAAGTCTAATGTCTACATCATATGGTCCTGCACATAAATGCTCTGCAGTTTTAACTTGAATATAATGTAAATGTGGTCCGAAAAGAACCTCTATACTTCTTAGAGCTGTCTAGATTATGCGTACTTGTATGTTTGCAAACGCAACCACGACACAGGAGAGAAACCTCGCGTGGGGCAAAGTTTTTCAAAAGTAAAAAAGGTTATGCGTATAGTAAAACATAAGGTACCTAATCTGAAGGACATTGATTGGTATCGATTGTCCATGGCAGGATAGGCACAGACAAGATAACGTAAATTATCACCTTGTTACACGTAGCTGTTATTTTCGAGTGATTTCTCACCAATGTCAGTGATGTGACCATGTACAGTACACTACTAGCTGCGAGCGATAATGAGCGTGACTAAGCGTGATAATTGATAACACGCTGATTACATTTCGGTAATTTTTCGTATTTAGATTATATTTAGTTACGAGAAATACAAATTTAGGTTTGTATCTGATCTATTTAGATTGTTTTGCACAGTATCTCTTTACATTCGTATGAGAGTCTCATTTTACCAAACAGATTCAAATCCAAAGAATAGATTGTTCTTTTATGAAATCCCATTATTATGTGAGATAAATCAATGGTGGCTTATCTGAGGATATCAGCAGTGAGTCAACCGCATTTGTACATATTACGTTATATTAGTCATACAAGTTGTGTTTCACAGGTACATGTATGCTGTTAAAATATACAACATTTAGAGAGATGTTCTGCCTACCCCGTTACAAGTTACACAAAGGTAAATCCTTACCAAATTCTTAATGCAAAATAGACCTTGAAATGGGCGTGAGCAGCGACGTGACGTACAAACAGGATTATGTCGAACGTGATTAATTTACATCGTACACTTTACGTGAGAACATTACACTTGGAAACAATGTTTCTTTACTATTTTTTGGACATAATATTGTACAATCTTCTAATAATTCGAATTTGCTCAAGCTTCCCAAAGATTCTTAATTTTTTTCATTGATATTCGATGGGCCGACGTTCTTTAATCGATTGACTAACGGATAATTCCATTTTATCGTTTCAAAAGTGCCTGTATATTACATTTATTCGAAAAACAATGCTCAGACAGTCACTTGGTTGTTATGGTACAATAGTTTGAGCATGTGCTGCCGTCTCTAGGGTCATAAACGTCATAGAGTCGTGTTGTTTGGATAGCTACGCAACAAATATGTGTCAAAGTCAAAATGAGGCATATCCGGCCCATTAACGTCGTACTGGTTGCCGGGTGAAATGGATGACGGTATATATACTCCTTGTAAAGAATTCATGAACTGTGAAAACTTAGAGTACAAATAAAAAAGTGTCTGTTTCATAAAATAGTGATGAAAATTTAGCCATAATTTCATAATACGCAAGGAATAAATTCGTATGACAAATTGCCAGTTTCGTTCAGAAAATCGAATTAAAGCATAAACAAAATTGATGTCTTCACTAAGAAATGAACCAAGCGAAACAATACTATAAACTGATTGATTTATTATACTAATCTACTATAACTTACGTTGATGTGCAATAGTGTTGAATTTTGTTTAAATTTTAGACAAAAACAGCCAAGTTTTGGTGGTTAGTCGCCTCGTCTGTCGACAATAAATACATAAAGATACACATACAGACAGATTATGTTAGTGCATGCATATCGGAACTAGAATAACTAATGTAAACGTCATTAATGTTGCATTTTGACAGTTGAATGGCAAAAAGAAAAAAAAGTTTGTCTATTATCAATTTGCGTATACTTATATTACTAATACATGTATTCGTAAGCAGTCCATAGTCGTATTCGTACGTACTTACGTAGTATATGTAAATAGGGCTAACGCGTCTTGCGATTCAGTAAATCCAGTTTATCAATGGACTATACAATTCGTATCAAAACACCTATTGTCATTTGATTACTGTCAAAATGCAGTTTTACTATACTGAGACAAAATTTCTTTATTTATAAATAGGTACACATCTATATAATTCTACTGACATGCTTTCAAAAGACTCTAGTGCAATATTGTATTAGGTATCATGCTAGAATCATACTGGTTATTAGACAAGCAATAAAACCCACCGTTACTGAGATCACTTTCACTATAACACTAAAATGGCACTTTTGTATTTCAGGCAGTCATCAGCATGACATAAAAACGATATTGCACTTTCACATAAAATCTTATAAACAAGCGAATAAACACAAACTACGATTTCATATGGCACTAGCGACAACTACACTACAATATCATAAATATTCACTACACAATATAGGTTTTTCTCTAATTAGAGAGGTACGTAGGTACTGTAGACTATTTTAAATCAAAGAGTATGATATCTGTGGAGACGCGACGCGCGTCACACGGGGCGAACTGCTCGGTATTGTCTAGGTACCGCGCTAATGTGACTGTAGTACTGAGCTCACACATGACTCAACATTAAGGAAACATCGTACAAATAAAGCAAGGGGTTTTTGTATTTCGTGCAGACGATTTTTGTAAACAGCTGCAGTAATACCCTTGTCAATGACGACCAAAGAAGAAAAATTGGGTCTCCAAATGACTAATTTATTCATTAGTGTGTACAGAAATCGTACACTGAAAACTGAATTAAATACATTGCTTTCCGTAACAAAAGAGTTTTAAAATTCTAGATTGTTCTAACTCTACTCATTGATGTTGTTAAACACAGTTCGTTAGAATCGTACAAAAACAAGCAGTACAAGGAATTCTAAATCAAATACATGGCATTACTTATTTGTGTCATCGTACTTGCGAAGTAGTAAGATTGTGATTAGATAGTAATACCAACAAGGTGTTGTTATGTGCTGTCTGTACGTGGGTTCGTGTGCTGAGCCGCTAACAAAGAGGGGTACGTTGAGTAACAAGGTGGGAGGAAGCACTACGAGCCGACTGAAACTGCTTAAACTATCCACTATGTATACGAAGCGTTATGTATTCGCATCAAGTACTGTTTATTCTGTCTCATGCAGTTATGTTTTAGCTTGCGCAAATAACGTCATTATTTGTTATGTACGTGCAGATTAGATTAAATGCGAGATCGATAAAATTGGCGGACTGAGATGACTGATAATAACTGTTGTTAATGTTATGTCAACATGAAGAATGGCTAGAAAGATTGTAGGGAGAACAAGAGACTGATAATTGCAGGCACAAAGCGTCAAAGAAGCACTTTATAAGCACTAATTAGGTAGTAAGTAGAAGAGAAAAACGAACTAAACACATAAATAAGCGAGGATAAAGGGGAAGAATTCTAAATAATGAAGGAATAGAAAGTAAATGGATATTTTAATGAAGTTTAGATACTCTTTTCATTCAAGTCATCGTTCGATTCATATCGAGTAGTACACAAAGACAATGGCTGTGTGCTGTGTAAAGGTGCGTACGCTTTCAGACGCCAACGTCACACGTTATCTGATAGTGACTTGAAAGTAATTTGCGTTGCATAGAACGTTCGAGATGCAGGTCTTTATGTTACGTCATCAATTTACATAGAAATATACTAATGGTTAATATATTAATGTTTTAATGGTAAAGCGTTTCTTGCCTTGCTATTGTCAATTACTTGTCGTAAGACATCTGTTGGCTCCTTAATATAATAGTTACTAATATATTATCGTCAGGATGACGTTTCAATACACTTATATTAAGTCCTACGGTTCAAAAACAATGTTTCTGCTTGTAGGCACACAAAGTACGCGAAACTCGTGCGTCAAGCCGTAGCAATGCTAAAGATTTAACAATAAGTCGAGTTTGGAGGTCGCAATAACAAATTACTTATTAAAGCGCTTATTTACGGTCGACCGTAGGCACCGGTCACCGCCACGTGAGGTCAATGCTGGCTACCTGCCTCGGTTCGCCAATATTGCCAATATCATCTCCAGATTGCAATATTGCTAAGCGAAGGACCCTCGTCAGCAACTAATATTGGTCCACATCGAGTCTCGTAGCACCAATATTCAATTAATTGCCAATATAAACTAGGTAGGTATATTGACTGTTTGCTGAAATTTGAAACATACCAGAATTTGCAGTAACTAAATTGTATCGAACCAAAAATGAGTAAATGAGTAAATTCGCTCCACACGATCCTAACTGTATTTTTGACAACATGTACTAGACCATTTATCATTAACTTTTATGTCGATAGAAATAAGGTGGAATATCGTTTGTAGGAGATGTATTGGTAGTAATGATAGAGCGTGTTGGTCGTGAAGCGAGTCGTTCATTGAACTTATGATTTAGCGATGGTGTAGATCTGCATGTGTGACTTACAATGGGTCGCTGTTTCGAAGCCATTTGGAATGGACACGATTCCATTACATTTTACTATAGCACAAAATCATGTCTTTAATTCTGCGATAGGGTACAAGGTATACCACCCACTTTTCACGTTATATGTAAGGAGTCTCTTGTAAAAGGACCGTCCCTTTTTCATAAAGATATTGTTCAGACTCCAGGCTTCATGCAAACCAACTTTACCAGTCCCATGAATCAAATCATTGCGTTTAATAAAATCATCATGCATTTAAGAGTTTTCAATGAGGAAGTACTTATTCTCGCATTGGACAATTAATGCTAAGTTCCTACGTGCAAAGAGGAAGCATATCACGTGTCGCGATAGTTAATAGACTTGCAAATACTCGCAGCCCGTAATCATTGCATTTACACATAAACGAGGCGTTTGATTTGTCACGAAGTAGATTGCAGGTAGAACCTTGAAATCAATAATACATGTATCCTTAGTTCTTTATTTATTATGAAATCATGTGGGATAAGTGTGGACCTAATATATATATACCTATAGTTTTGTAGACGAAAAATCTAGTAGTAGACACTATAGCATATTCAAATACTTGTCAAACTAGCTCACGAACCACGAAAGACCATCACATGAGCAGAATTCTTAAGAACAGAAAACTAATTCTCAGTCATTTGTGATTTAAGCGTCACATATTTTTACAGGCTTGAGTGTTATTTTACACAAACAAAAGTTTAATTACCTACCTAATTGTCAAATATTAGCCAAAATTGTGACCAGAATGACAATGATGAGAGACGCCAAGTGACGTGTCAATGTGATGAAAAACTAGATGGCAAAAATATTACAGTAATTCCAGTCGGAAATGGTTTAGAAAAAGCTGCAATAATTTATAATCTATAGAAGAATGACATAAGACAACAACTTAATATGCAAATCTGTGTATCTGTAAATCTTAATGCAGAGTTTGACTTTGATTTTTTTATCAAAGATAACATATTTTGTATAGATCAGAAATATCATTTGCTATCCTTTTGTCACTGTACTTATACTGCACACAGGTAAAGACGTGAATTTGATTGTTGAAATCGGTGTAAATGTGTGCGTGACCTTGTTATCGTGCATGCACACTGGTACTTGTGTTTATTTGTGGTGTACAGGTGGGACACTCCTGCGCATGGCCGAGGTCACTGACCGCCGCATCCTATCGCCGCGGAATATTGTTTCCGACTTTGAATATGAATGCTGCGTTGATAATTTGTATTATCTCGGATTGTTTTGGGCTGTTTTTAACACACGCTAATCTAAGGAAATACAAAGAAAAGTCTACCATTGTGGTATTCATAATGGATTGAATATTTCGTCAGTCTATTGTATTAAGATAATAATATGATTGTCGAAAATATTATGTATGTATTGTATATTATGTAGTCTGTCACATAAATATCTAACTCAGTAAACATTGAAGTATAATAAATAAGCAGGATATCGGACAATTTAGAAAGATTCCATTTCAATACAAATTTTGCACGAAACATCGGAAGTGACGCACTTATTAAAAAAACTGAGACAAACACCGTCAAAGGAGAATGCCCATGGACAGTACTCTTGATAAATTACTTGTGTCTCAAAATCTCTAACGGCATGAAACATCTAAAATAAAAATATATTTTTAAAAAGACTTTGAATGATGTTTACATTGGGATAGGTTTTTGAAAATTAATTTTTAATTTTATGTTTCCGAAGTTATAGTACGCCATTTATAGGTATGTCCGTGCCGACACATGTCAAATGACAGCATGGCAGTTTACGCACATACGACTATCGATGAACGATCCTCCTTTTTCGATCTTAGGGAACTTTACTCTCCGTTCCCTAAATGTTACTTTTTTATTGTATTCTATTTTGTTGTCATCATTATGGGTAGAACCTTATTTGACGTTTATTGCGCGTCTGTCATATTTTTGTAATACAATACTAATACTGTTATTTCTGCTGATTTTGGTATGTTCTGCGTCGAGTCGAGCCTTTTAGTTCCTCTGTAATTCCTGTCAATCCATTGAAAATGAACATACTTTTAATACCACAGCACCGTGTGTGTTGTTTATCACTAATAACTGGACTTTTTGAGTTCCTTACGATCATGCCGAGTACGACTGTGATGCAATGTCTGAACTGCTCATAAGAAAAGAAATAGTAATAACATAACATAAGATCACATCTTTTATCCCCAAAGGGGTAGGCAGAGGTGCACATTATGCCACTGTACAATGATGAAACACCCACTTTTCACTATTTATGTTATGAGTCCCATGTAATAAGGGGTGAGCCTATTGCCATCCACCAGTAACTGGCCACCTGACATAGCTAATACGTTACAGATTTTACACAAATAAGTATGCGTCAAAGATACCAAGCCATAAAAACCCATTCAGACCCTTTTAAATAGCTTTTATCAGTTAATTTTTGGTCGGACATAACCTCAAAATAGTAATTTTATTTTGTGAATATCTCGAAACTGCCAATGTATTTTGTGTTAAATCTTTTGAGGTAGTATTTGGACATGCCATCGAATATTTTAAAGATTATTTCATGGAGACACAACAATGTTGAATTCAGTACATTTGTCCATAGTGCCGTGGGCATTCTCCTTTGAATTCATCGGAAGAGTGTTTCGTAAACATGTTTTGACGGTACTATTTTTAGTGCGCATTGTTTAGCATGTAGCGAAACTAGTGAGGAGAGAAAACATTCATGTGTTAGCGTTTATCAATCATCCCACGCGGGTAAAACAGCTGATCGAGCGGTTCGTCGGACGGTCACAAGGCCAGTAAACAAACTATAATTCTAGAACAAATCATTAAAATAACCAACGAATATGAGATTCATGAACTTGGCTTCAGCCTTAGGATAGTTAAAATACACACATTTCGACAAGGAAAGAAATTGCGTTAAGAGTAAAAACTAGACAGCATAGTTAGCAACTACAATTATACATATTCGGACTAATTGTATGGTGTTTCCATAGTGTTTCACATGATGTTTTCTCCCCAGATTAACATCGTTAGATGGTTGCATCACCGTACACATATTTTGGTGGTTACATCACGAAACTGGCTAAAATTAATTCACTTTCACAATGTTAAACTAACAGAACATGTAGACTACCAGTTTAACTAGCCGCCGTGTTATAATGACCTCATGTAAGATGGTCTGATGCCGTCTGAATCACCAGTGTTGTACAAGGCAATTCAACTGAGAAATTTCCAAGCTGAACTTAAGTTGCTCCTAAGATCCGAGGTAGGACCAATATAGAAGATGAATTTAAGATTGATAACTTTTTTTATAACATCACCTCCCAAAACCACTGCAACTCCTGTAAGCCAGGATCTACAGTAGATACAACCATAAAAACACCGGAACACCGAAGTCCGGCGCGTCCCAGAGACATGAATAACTGTCTTGGTTACCGCAACGAAATAAATCAGAAGAAGATTGATAATTAGTTAAATTACAGACATGGAATGAAACCTTATAACGTAGCATGTGACCTAGTAACTATAAGTGTTTTTGCTGTGCCTCAATTTCCCCGAGCGACGTATGGACTAAAGAGGTTTTAATTTTTAATTCGATTCTGGTCACGGCGATCCTGTGGCTAGCCTCGACTTGCCGCGGATGTCCGGGAGTTGGCAGTAACTCGGGAAGATTACAGACTACATCTGCAGCATAACTAGATGATTCATGTAAAATGGGTCTTGTGGCTCTTATTGCTGTTTAGCTTAAAAATCTGGATGTTACTTGGGAGGACATCATCATAGCACTTTGTAACAGTTGAGGCTGATGTGTCACTTTAAAATTTAATATGACTCATACAATTTTCTTTCATAAAATGTAATGAAAATGACCAGGACCCGATAGTTACGTTATGGGTTTTGACTTCAAATTATCATACTATAATAATCACCGTGATATTTCTAAACATGTCTATTTGGGAAAAGTTTCTTCTAAAAGAGATTAAGAGAAAGGAGAAAAGTCCCTGTTAAATAAAAACAAACTCCTACGATCAATCACAATATTGGTGCAGCCATAAATGTAATTTGAGTACAGAGACGTTGTGAATGAGGATCGTTATTCATAATAGTTATGCTCAACAGGTTTTTTATGAATAAAGGATCACAGTCCACGATGACTGTGTAGTTTGTTCCAAGTTCAATCTCTAACACGATACGTAACTTGTGTGACTCACAATTATTTGGAAAAAATATGAGTCCTTTCGATTACGTATACATTGGGAAGACGGATGTATTATTTCATTGATAACTTTGATTTTTAATTAGATAAGGACATTATTAAGTTATTCTTTAAAACCAATTAGTAGAACCTCATTAGTAAATTCGTTTTGTCTAGAAAATTCTAAAACTTTCAATAACTAATAACTTGCTATAATTTATGCCGTTGTACTCATACCACACGTGGTCTTAAAGGTATGCAGATACATAAAGTTCCCTACAAAACATGAGCCCTAAAACGGTACTGCGAGAGACTCCATAAAAAACACATAAACTTGGCCAAAACACGGTAACATTAAAAATGCTTGAACTTATGAGGGACATTGTCTGAAAATTTAATGTCAGACGACCCGTGGCGCCATGTTTTTTGGCAAATGTGTACCGGGTACCTAGTATCGGTGATTCAGGTCGCAAGGGGCTGGTCAGTAGCCAAGGATGTCAAGATTAAGGGTAAACGATGTGGGACAAGAACTGGCTTCGTTGCTTATGGAATAAACGTGTATTGGCTCAAGTCTATTTATTTATTGATCGGTACCCTCGTGCTATAACTGCATTTCTTCGAAGGCTAAAGTTGTTATCATCCATCACATGGAGAATTTATGGTGCAATGGGTGTCTAACTTCCATAACGTACATTTATCGTATAGCAACGTCTAGCTTATGGTAATTAATATTGGAAATAAGACCATACGTCATAGTAATATATAAGTATAAACATTGGAAATAAGAACATAGTTACGCCATTTATTGGGTGCCAATAATTATCGAAGCCATTTTTTGTTCTGGCCTTTTCTCAATTAGTTCTGAGGTCAGTATTAAATTTTAAATCTGATTTGGGTGAATGTTAGTATTTTGCATAAAAATATAACAAGTTAAACTCGGAACCATATTAGCGAAAAAACATAACAGTTTCCTAATTTGTACACATATTAATCGGGCAGTCAAGGTCTCAAACTAAAACAAACTTTAGAATATTCTGGGCCTGATTAGACAGAAACAAATTTCTCAGGTCAATGAAGACATTTCACTGTTAACCACACATAATATCGAGCTCCACATGAAGCCCCCTACGGCAACCATAGGCTATAAATAGCCGCGATTGCCAGCAGATCGATACAGCACGTAAAGGCATACGTAAACAGCAAGGCAAGGTCTGTGGTGGTGCCGGTGACCTTGAAGAAACTATGCTTTAATATTTATTAAGTGGAACTAGACTCATACGTTCGACACTTGTCATCATTGACATACAAATAAATTAAAATATAACAATTAAAACACAATTAGCAAAAAACGTCCTTTACAACTAGACGAACTAGATCAAACTCTGAAAGAGAAACAAAAAAGACTCGACCGGTTTTCTAACGGTCACAGGTCTTAGACCAGTCTAGTCGTGAGTCTGTCAGCAAAAAGTGACATCAAAATTGTAAACAAGAAAAGATCTTATTGACCAAGTGGGCTTCGTAGTGCGTAAAGGACAAATAACCTATTGACAAGGTTTGTGCTAAAACCCGTCGGCCTCGCGTAGCATGCATCTTACGTTATTGTGCTAATGCTAATTGATGCCATGCTGCGAATGCCAGACTTAGTATAGGCAACTAATTAGTACTTAATTAGGAAATAATGCGGTAGTCTGCGACTGAGGCAGGGTAGACAATTATGTTTTAATGGTTCAAGAATTGAGGAAGTACCCGTAATGGAATCCAATTTGATATAAGCAACATCTAGGCTTTTTGGTACGTATACCAAAAAAGGAATAAATAAATTGATTAATTTATAATGATTTGTCCTTAAAATATCGGAGTAAGCCCACACCAAACTTTCAAACATATTAAATACAGCGATTAGCAGATCGCAGAAAACGTTCCAATTCGAACTAAATTTAGCCATCATTGTACATAGCATTAGCCGATAGGTAAATCTAATTCGACATGGGAAATAACTGCGGTGGCTACATTTATAGCCGATGCGTGGATTTGCTCGTGGTTTTCATGTTGTTTGTACTTCGTGACGAATTTGTGGAATGTTTGAAGATTCAATTGTTTGAAAACACATTGCTGTACGCCACTGTTCACTTTGACAATAACGCAGTCTTCTGCGAAACCAACTATTCTAGATGTTATACCTAGCTGTACCAAGTTTTTGGAATTTAGATATCTAGTTTACTAGTGCGAAATAGGAAAACGGATGTCGCACAGAAAATTAGATAAAACTAGTGCATATTTCGCATTGGTTTCCTTCTAGTTACAATCGATGATACAGGAAAAATCTGGTACAGAATACGGAAAGCCATTATCGTTCGTATTTACCGACTTCATTAATTAAACAGCATTGTCGTCAAATCTATGAATAATACGTACTAGGTATTTACTGTTATCGAAGGAAGAACGTTGATTACGACTTTACGATAAGAGGTGAACAACATAATTTAGACTGAGAATGATTTTCTATGAAAGAGGTACCTGGCGAGAGAAAGTGTATGTACTTAGTTGTCGAACTAGTATCGTGGAGACTGACTCACGTTTAAGGACCCAGACATCGAAAAGTCATGTCATGCCATATATGAATAAACATTTAATTAATGACATCGAAGTCAGAAACATTAGCATTGTGGAATATCTTAGATAACAGGTAAACGGAGAAGATCACCTAGAAAAAAAAATGAAAATAAATAACTATCAGTCAATATTCTGGGAAAAATTGAGAAGCTACACCTGAATGAGTATGTTTACAGGGAACTTTCGAAATGTTTATAAGAAAAAGTGTGTGACAACAAGTCTAGTTTTACGATAATTATGATAATACGCAAAAACGCGGTATTGTGCGCAGTTATCACAGGTCAACTGCTTATCTGATTATTTGTGAGTTCAGTTCCCTAATTTCATCTCGCTATCATGATAATTTTTATTGTTTTTCTCGTAGTAAACAAGGCCTTTAAGTCTTCGTCTACAGAAACACGTATAGTTACACCAAGCTGTACATAATTTTAGAAATGATTGTGAAATATTGACTTTTACTTTGGTATCAGTACTCTATATACCGGCCGGATAATCTTTGGAAGACTAGATTTTTCTTGCTCTCAAAAACTTATTTTATCTACCTACCTATGCGTGTTTCAAAAACGGTTGAAATAGACCACAGCGACATTTCTATAGTAGCTAAATTACAATGAACGTTAAAACAACATTGAAAACAACTTCCACAGTTCATTACCAAGGATTTCGGATGTCATTCCAAGACACATTGGACATAAATAATCATTTAAAGTACCGGGGGTTTGTGTTTAAAGTTCGATCACGTAACCGACCTTTTTACGGAAGTTCTTTAAATCAAGGAAAGGCTATCAGTATAAAATATTTCAACACATTGGAAATAGCAGTCAAAAATAAATGTAATACTTATTTCCTTGCAAAAATAAATACTTGAAGATAGACAGTACGTCTATGACGATTGTGTTAAGGAAGCGACATTGCCCCACCGACAAAGATTGACATTGAATAAGAACCTTGCGTGTTACTAGGAGGAAACTCGCTTTAACATAGATAGCTCTGACCTGTTTAGGTCGGAAGGATAATAGAACTTTGAACTAAAAGTTGGTGAACAAAAATGTCGTACATGAAAGCTTACGCATGCTGATTTAACTGTACTGTTCGACTGTAAGGAGTGTAGCATGCATTAGTTTGATTAAAGTAAATAAAGAACGTAATAGTCTTGCTACTTACATATGTTACAATTTGTTTGTGAATATTTTCAAAGCTTTAAACAACAGGTAAAACAGTGTTTAACTATTTCCGTGCAATGAAACACTGTGTTAGCATTATAAATAGGTTCCTAATATGTATTTAATTAAGTAACTAATTGTGATAAGGAACTATGTCTTCTGAAGGAATTAAAACTTCTTATTAAATACTTTGTGACAGTAACAAAAATTAAAAGAATAAACAACATAACTAGTCAGAATTGTACAAAACACTGCATGTCTATGAGCTATTATTTTTATCCTCATTTTGGCATTATCCTGAGTTTCAGCTTTATAAATATAGGTGTTTATAACTAATTGTAATTTACTTTTTAATACTATTCGACTCAGTCTTTGAGAAATGATTAAGTGCAAATTTATTGTAATTTAGTGTCTGGTATAAGAATTTCCAAAGCTTTGCAGAGGTTTTACCTATCATCGATGTGGAATATAATTATATTAATTTGAAGCAGTAATGGTAATTCCATATACAAGGCAACAATTTTATGATAAAAAATATAGTTAATCATGCTTATCAGATGTGACTGGTTTTATGAGCATTGAATGATCTAGGTATATTCTGTGTATTAGAAATCTGCAGAACATATCATTATTTTAGTACATAATGTATAGTTGTATTGTAGGTAATGAATAAACCACAGTAAAGGTCAGAAGAGCTTATTACAATGACATCTAAAACAAATGCCTATACAAATCATGTTATCAGTCACAATCTCTGCGTCACAAGTACCTAGGATTTGCAAAACTGTGAGGTTTCAGGGTCTTTTGGCTATCAGCATTCATTTAACATCAATCAAGAATGGTATACCTAATTCATTATAGTCTACACCTTTTACGAGTCGCGGAGAACCTAACGGGTAACCGGGGCTCCGGCTCGACGTGCAGGAGAAGGAACAGGGTGGTTTTTAGTCAGTAAGAGTCTGACACTCCCTCCCGCCTCACCCAGGCGGGAGAAGTCATTCGATGATTTTCCCCCCTTAAAAAAAAAACACCTTTTACGAGGAAGATAATGCTCATTAACTCGTCGAGTACGGGTTTTGCAGACACAATTATAGAACAATAGGTTGCGGTCACCGGTGACCGCTTGGTATTTGACAGTTTAAAAGGCAAAACTATTTTATAGTAATTAGTATAAAATGATAATAGATAAACAATTAAATATTGTTATAAATTAAACCTGATACCTTTGTAGATATTGATTTTGTAATAAATAAAATGAATCAAAATCAAAATTTAATTTATAAAATTTCAATCACTGAATGTTTTCACATTATTTAACTTTCCCAGTGTTGATTTAACTGGTATAGACTGGTTGATTATACTAGATGGACTAAGCCAGCAAGTCTTATTTTACCTCCGTTTGGAAGTCATGTGATTTTAGTGTGTACAGGAAAAATAATATAATAATATTAAAATCAGCTGTTTTAGCTTTGTTTATATTCTACAGAGTTTTTATTAAAAAGCAAGTAACTAGACAATTATTTTACTATAATATTTTTTAAAAGGTTCTTTAATAAAGTACACCTAAGTTGCATTCTTATTAGAGACAGGTCCAATTTAACTGTGGTCAATATTTGTGGTTACAAGATGGTAATGGAGTGGAACATTTAATGTGATCAAGCATTAACTCGTCGAGTACCGGTTTAGCAGACACAATTATAGAACAATAGGTTGCGGTCACCGGTGACCGCTTGGTATTTGACAGTTTAATTGTGAGTGGAATAAATCATAACTGTAAAGTAAATAGCTGCTGGGACAAGGTTGTTAGCAAGGCCTCTAACAAGAAGCCGTAAAAACTAAGGTTATGCGAACAAAAACAAAAAATAACTTACACAATATTGAAAGAACTGCTATAGCAACTACACTATACACTATAAATGATCACTTTTTTCGTACGAAACATACGGTGTGCAAACGAATAACGGAATCAACTGGTCTCCAGTTGATACTGCTATCATCTGTAGATAATGTTTATCATATCAAAGGCAACGTTACCACAAAGAATATCCAACTTGCATACACGTGACGTCACAAAACAACCACCCAATTCGCAAATACACAACACAGACATCCGATAAAGTTGGTAATCGCGGCCTAAATACGATACGACAACTACGCGGCGCGCTACGTCAGCCTAGCCTCGCTACGTACACTAACTAGACTACAGTGTACGGCTGAGCTGAAGCGGTGAAGGTCTACATAGCACAGTCACACAGTCAGCATTACATAGAAAGTTAGTGACGGCCAAACATTGATGCAATATCAAATCAAAAACTTACCAAATAACAAGGATTGACGTTGTAACGAATGTTTATCCCTCAGTCAAACTTATTTTTGTAAATATATATCACACATTATACTGTTCTAACTTTACACAACACGGTATCACACGATTTACTGTAGAATTTTGTTAATTTTTCGTCTAAACAAAACAGTTTTTGACGAATTGACAATTATCGTTTTTATTCGTGACAAAATCAACATGTCCTCCAACAGGTCATCCGGTCATAATTTTATTTGAATAGTATATAATTGACATAAATATTGTATCAAAAATTACCTTTACAGGTTTTCTGTTTTAATTAGAAGTACGAGATAAATATTTAATAGTTATATTTATAAATATACAAACACAACATTGAAAGTATCTCAATTAACAACTATAGGACGTAAACTATGTAGATAGTTTTTTTTTAATTTAATTAGTAACTATAGATGTTTACAACACTAGCGCTAATATAACGGTACAAAATGGGTAGGTTTCTTTCTATTTTCCATTGGTGGTTTGATTCCTTTTGCTAACGTCTTAGTAATTAATGTAAATTACCAATTAATGTTCATTTTTTCAAGACGACCGTTAGTCGTCAACTGCTTAATTTCACGGTTTTTATCCCTATTTTCACTACACTAGTTTTTTAACTGACAACACTTTCAGTGCCACAGATTGTAAGAAAGAAAGAAGAAAATAAACTCAACAAAGATTATCTGTCTGTGGTTCTCCAGTTTCTGAAACATGAAATGAAACGGTTTCTTCGATAAATACAAAAATTGTAACTTGAAGTTTATACAATAATAACAGTGTTAAAAACATGAATACATCAAGTTTTGCTGTAGACTCTTCACGAGGAAAAACAGGAGACACAGCTAAGACATTTGTGAGTATACTTTTTGAAATGATATACTACAGAAATAGGTTATGTTTGTTCTTGAATTAGTCTTTAAACATAAAAAACTAAGTGGAAAGGTGCCTCTATCATGGTAAAAGTGGACTCAATTCAGTAAATACTCCCTGTTAGTTTTTTTTTGTAACTAAAATATCGCATTCGTATTGTTTACTGTTGTAAATGTATGTGGTGCCGCCTAATCTGCAAAGATTAGGCGATCATGCTCAAAACATTAAATTTCCTGAATATTTCGAATACATTATAAACTGATTAAATCCAAAATATTTGTTCTCTTAAACTGAAACTATTTCGTTTACAGATTCTTCCTGACAAATGTTTTCAAAAACATGTTGGCTGCGCGTGGGGTCGAGGAAACAAGTTCACAATATATCCTCGAAGCCAAACTGTGAACAAGACGCCTACAGATGCTGCAGACAGCAAATTGATGAATATAAAACAAGACATTCTGTTGTTCACACCAATCCTTAGGAAACTTGTAAATGAATCTAATGGAACATACCTATCCCTACAAAAAGCTGCCGAGGCTGCTAAAGTTTCCGACAATCAAGTGGAATTCCTCAAATTATCTCGGCAGTTCCGATCAATCATTAGAGTGTGCTTAGAAAACCTCCAAGAGGCTGCTACAAAGGCTGAAGGCATTGAAAAGAACAATTTACTATCCTACATCACCATCTTCTACTCTATTGAATGTATATGGCATTTGTGTGAGATTCTGTACATAGACAATATACCCGGAGAAATAGTGTTGCCATATTTGCTAGAGTGGGTTCGGTTTCATTTCCCTTGTCATGAGCAGACTGCTGCCCAGTTGCTGGGGGCTTGTGAAAGAGGATCCGAGGAGCATGAGGACTACTGGGACACCGTTGTGGGTATGGTGGTGCAGGGCAGGGTGGATGTGGCTAGAGCACTGCTCAAACTACACTCAGCTGGAGAGAGCAATGAGTTCAAGTTGGTTGATAACTCACTGAGGAGCATGCCGGTTTACAGTGTAAGTTAGTTTCTTATGATTTATTTACTCTAATTAGAAAAATACTCTGTGGAATTATCAGTTTTAATTTAATCTTACACATTATTGCAAATAAATTAGGTAATTTAAAGAATGATCTGAACCTTGATTGCAGGTGTATGGAGGTATATCGACTGGGGAGTTCACAATATCCTGGAAGCACTGGCAAGCTGAGTGCCGTTCCAAACTTGGCAGTAGAGTACTGGCCTCACAACCCAAACTAGAACTTATCATGAAGGTAAATATGAACCATGAGACTGAAACTATTACCACTGCAATATCTCCTTAGGGGTCGTAAATTCAAAGACGTGTTGCTTCCAATAAGTCTGATTTATTATTACCAAATTTCCTTATATTCAATAACCATACAACACTAAACCGCTGATTAAGCGCAACGTACCTTATTGTTTCTCAATCAACCTTGAGTTACAAAAGATGTTCTTATGTCCTTACACGTCCCTCGAAAAAGTGGGGCTTCACCCCTTCCCTCAGGGAGAAAAAAAAAAATGTTGATCGATACTGCAATAAGTTACTTTGTAAAATATATTTTTTTTTTTATCTTTCCTTTATAACATATAATTCAAATAATTTACTTAATCTTAAAACATCTTAGTTAAGTTCTTATGAATAACATATTCTTTATTATTCTTTATTATTTTTACATTAGGTGAAATGTCTTCTATAACCTCATACGGTCCAATATAAATATTATCTAATTTTGTACCTGTTTGATTTTTCATTAAAATAAGATCACCTTTTTTATAATGGATAGGAGACGAGTTTTTATCGTAAATATTTTTCCTTAAAAGTTTACATTGTAAAAGATTATTCCTTGCATTACAATGAGCTTTTTGTAGCCTATATTTAAGTTCTAAGGGATAGCTATCAAAATTATACAATGGATCAAAACTACTTTGTAAGTTACTTGGCAGATTACATAATTTTCCGAATACTAATTCATATGGAGTGTACTTTGTTGCTGAATGTACTGTGGTATTATACGAAAAACACCAAAAGTGTACCCAGTCAGACCAATCGCCTTTATTATTATTACATTGTATTCTAAGAAAAGCACCTAAATGCTTATGTGAGTTTTCAAGGGATCCTAAAGTTTCATGGTGATATGGTGTTGAATTTAATTTTTGAATTCCTAATATTTGACAACATTCTTTTAAAACTGACGACATAAACTCACTGCCGTTGTCTGTTAAAATTTCTCGTGGTATACCATATCGTAGGATAAAATTATTTACGAACATCCTAGATACTGTAACAGTATCCTTATGTTGAATAGGGTACGCTTCAACAAACTTAGACAAATCACACTGAATGGTCAAAATATACTTATTATTATAATTATCTACATCTAGGGGGCCCATTAAATCTAAAGTTATCCTCTCAAAAGCTGAACTAGGCGTAGATGTTATAGTCATTGGTTCCTTAACATTTTTATTAGTATGCTTTTGTAGTTGACAACTTTTACATTTTTTTACATACCTTATTACGTCACTACACATACCTGGCCAGAAATAGTATCTTTTCATATTACTGAGCATACGATTCATACCCGCATGGCCACTGCTGGGTAATAAATGAAAATCATTTAAAATAACTTTCTTTTTGTTATCATTACATATTTTTGTAACACCTTTTATTACAAGAAAACGAGGTAAATTAACTTGCAAGTTCTTTGTTTTACTCAATAAGACTTTAATAAAGTTGTCAGTCTTTTTATTCTTTATAATCATTAATTCTTTTATTTTTAATTGTTTACATAATTCACCTAAATCCCTCGCTAACACCTGTGGGGTCGATAACGATCGGGAGTTTAGATATATCGCAGATTGCGATGGAACAAATATGCAATATTTTTCATTTGAACCGACATTCTCTTTATCACTTAAAATATTATGAAACTTAACTTCATCACATAAAACGAGCTCGATTACGTCATCAGGTTTCTTAAGAATCTCCACCGCTACAGGTTGATCAGACCTATTTACCGCGGGGCTCTCATAAGTCTGGTCATTGTCATTATTTAGCGCTAAATTTTTCTTTTGTTGTCTAGTTAAGACGTTGACAACATGTTCTTGCATATCTTTAAGATCTTTGCATGTTACAGGAATCCGACTCAATGCGTCTGCAGCCGCATTGCTTCGACCCGGAACATACTCAACCTCAAAGTCATACTCCTCTAAATATAAACGGAATTTTGTTAATCGACTTGATGGATCCTTTAAACTAAATAAATAAATGAGTGGTTTGTGATCAGTATAAATTTTAAATTTTCTACCATATAAATAAGGTCTAAAATGTTTGATTGCCCAAACAATGGCTAGTAATTCCAATTCAATCACAGGATACCTAGTTTCGGCTGGTTTCAAATTTCGACTTGCATAAGCAACTACTTTACCATTTTCATTTGATAGTATTGCTCCTAGACCAATTTTTGAGGCATCGGTTTGCAATTTAAACATGTTATTTTCTGAAAAATTTGGATATTCTAATACTGGTGGATTCATAAGTGCTTTCTTTAAACTCTCAAATGCTGACTGACATTCCGATGTCCAATCAAACTTTACACCTTTTTTACATAAAACATTTAATGGATAAACAATGGAAGCAAAACCTGATATGAAGCGTCTGTAATAATTTGCAAACGCAACAAAACGTTTCACATCTCCAGCACATGCAGGTGTTGGAAAATTTCGCAATACTTCAATCTTTGCTGGATCGGGGAAAATTCCACTCGATGTTATTTTATGGCCCAAATAAACAATTTCGTGTCTCAAAAATTCACATTTAATAGGGTTTAATTTAAGATTTACTTCTCGTAGTCTATTCAATACACTTATGAGATTAAAATTATGTGATATAACTTAAATTAACATATAACATACGTGGGGCCTATTACAATTATTATATGTTTAACTTACTACTACAGTTCTATATATTGGTGTCCATTTTCACTTTTTAACTACACTAATACACTTAACATTTAAACACAAAGTACTTTCGAGTCCGGTTACATTGTGTACCCAGGGTAGCGGAGATTCTCTCAAACGCTACCTGGTCGCCAACATCTCCCGGCTCCATCCTCCAGGACACCAACCGCTCCCGGCAGGTCCACATCAGGCTGCATCGACACCCGGCAGCCAGCAACATCTCCACTTATTTACATTTGCGAACACTGATACGCTTTTATGATATGATTTTAGTTTAATTAATTTTCATTACTTTTTATTACACAATATCCATAACTCCGTACTCGTGCTCAGCGCTGCCCGCGTGGCAGCACTGGCAGGGTCGCCATGCAATATCTCCTTAGGGGTCGTAAATTCAAAGACGTGTTGCTTCCAATAAGTCTGATTTATTATTACCAAATTTCCTTATATTCAATAACCATACAACACTAAACCGCTGATTAAGCGCAACGTACCTTATTGTTTCTCAATCAACCTTGAGTTACAAAAGATGTTCTTATGTCCTTACACCACAATTGCCTTTTTGCAATACAAACTTATTACTTCTATTTGATTTGATGTTGAAAAAAAAATTAAGTTATAATTATCTAGTTAATAAATCAGGTTAGGTTTTGATTTACCAAGAAAAATTGACAAAACCAAAACTTCAACTGAAGAAACTATGATTTACACTTCTTGCTTCTTCCTACTTCTTACCATGTTTACTTCTAGATAATAATGGGCGACTATTCAGCATTCGAATCGATAAGGAGCAAGTATTCATCATGGTTTGACATCCTGGGTGGGTGGGTGATGTTCACGGCGCCGTGGTCGCGCCGCCACGAGCTGGGGGCCGCGGCCGCCGCCTGCGCCGGCATGCAGCCCGCCGGACGCTCACACCTCGACGACATGGTGCGGGCGCTGCTAGAAGGCGATCTGCATCAGGTAACTGCAATACTATGGTAGAGAACAGTGTTGGGCAAATCAACTAATTTATTCAATCAATTGATCAATCATGATTGATCTAATCATGATTAATTTAGTCATGACTAATTTAATCATAACTAACGAGAACAATCATTAGTCATGACTAAATTCGTTAATCGCAAATCACCAATCATTAGTTTTAATCATGAATGTATGACTAAGCTCGATGCACAGGTGTTGGTACACTACACATACAGGGTATAAGGATCAGCTGACCGAAGTCTCAGACCATTATCTTGAGTAAAGTACTGAAGGAATTAGGTACGGAAATGAAAAAAAATTTGACTCTGCATACAAAATATTAAAGTCGGCTGCTAATAGAATATAATGTATAGAAAGGCCAAAATTTTTTCTTTTCCGAGAAAAAATTCCTTCGGTCCGTTACTTAGGATCATGATCTGATCTGGTTTTACTTTGGTAAGCCATCCTTTACACCCTATATTATATAGCTTTCTTAAATATATTATTTGTGTTTATAAAGTTCAATAGGTACAGTTAAACTGAGATGATTAATAAATAAATAAAATAATACAAGTGTAATTTAGTTAGTCTTATAATCGTTAAAGCAATACGATGACATCATTTACTTTTCGAAAAACAAGTAATAAATTTTTTGCATCCCAATGTCCAACCGTTTGTATAGAGTCGATCCACTGTGCGGCGCAGCGTTCGTTGCTGCGGCGGACTTCCCCGTTTGCAACCTGCACGCACCCCGCCCGCACCCCGCCGACAGGTTGAAACATGTTACACGCGCTAGCTGTCTGCTGTTTTGTTTTATGTTTAGTTACAGTTCAAGCGTCTTGGATGCTTGTGCGCGCACGCTCGTTTTACTTTTCTATGATTTTTGAATATTAAAAATCATTATTATGAATGTCAGTGAAGAAGACTCTGTTATGTCATTTAATGAAAGTAACTCTGTGGCCGGAACATCAAATTCAACTGCAAATGAAGCTAGTTTTGGGACATTGGATAGCAATTCGCAAAGTGAGAGTGTCTTGTTTGATGGTTCCTTTTTTAAATATGTTCCCGAAAAGTCATCAGATTCTAAAACGGTCGCAATTTGTGTGAAGTGTTTACCGAAAAAGACTGTCCATATCAAAGGTCATCGTAACAGTTCCTCAAATTTTGTAAGTCATTTGAAGCGTATACATGGATCTACAGCAGTTGAAGAATATCGTAAGCACCAGGACGTGTCTAAAAAACAAAAGAAAAGAAAAGTTGGAACCTTATTTTGCAAAAATAGTGTAGCTACACTGAAAGTAAAGGGTCCTGTTTCCCAAGAAGATTTCGAACGTGATTTGGTAAATTATTTTATTCACTCCATGATACCCTTACGAGCTATAGAAAATCCATACTTTCTTCGTATGATTGATAATTTGGACACAAACAATAACGTTAAAACTCCAAGTCGGCGATGTCTTAGAAAAAAATAGCACATTACTTCTATGAACAAAAATGTGAATTGAAAAAACAACTAGAAACTGCAAAACATCTTTGCACTACTACGGACATCTGGTCCGGAAAGAGAAGAAGTTTTCTGGGAGTTACTATTCACTGGATTGATCAAAATTTAGAACGGAAATCAGCTTCTATAGCTTGCCGGCGATTTAAAGGCGTACATTCTTTCAATCGCATTAAAGACTTGTTGTTGGACATATACTGTGATTTTGAACTGGACACATCAAAAGTTGAGGCTACAGTAACAGATAATGGCTCGAATTTCGTAAAAGCGTTTCAAATGTTTGGAGTAAATTCAAAGTCAATACTAGTTTCAACGAATGACGATGAGACCGTTGCTATCAGTGACAGCACTGATAGCGAAAGTGAAGACAGTAGTAATTTTAATGATCCATTGTTTAATGATGATATTATGTTAAATGACGAAAGACTAGAAGACGACACAGAAGAAAGAAATTTGTTACCGGATCATTACAGATGTTGCGCTCACACGTTAAACTTGATAGTAAGTGCTGATATTAAACATTTATTGCAAGATGAGACGACAGTGTTAGGAAATATGCATGTCAATGTGATCAAAAAGTGTAATGAGTTGTGGAATTTAGCTGGCCGACCAAAATCTGTTGAAATCATAAAAAATGTACTTGGACATACGCTTTCCAGACCAGGTGTAACTCGGTGGAATAGTCTATATGACTCACTTAAGCAAATTTTAAAAATTAAGCAAAAAAATTTGCAACTTAGCCGAGCTCTAGGTATCAAGAATCCGCTTACCGACAACGAATTTGAATATTTAGAGGAATTCATAGAATGTGCAGCTCCTGTAGCTACTGCACTTGATATATTACAAGGTGATGATACATTTTATGGCATTGTATTACCCTGTCTATTGGCTTTACGTAAAAAATTGAAATACTGTCCCGACAAGAATTACAATTTTGCAAGCCACTAGTGAATAAATATAATCAAAGCTTACTAGACAGATTTAAAAATATCCTAGAAATTTCCAATGAAAGATCTGAAGTCCCTATAGTAGCAGCCTTAAGTCATCCCCGATTCAAAAATAAATGGTTTTCATGTATTCAACCCACCGAACATAAAAAGTGTAATCATTTGTTCAAAACTGCCATTTGCTTAGAAATTAATCAAAATGCGAGCGAAATACAAGCTGAACTTGAAAACAAATCCGACAATACATATAAACATGACCACTTCTTTGATTTCCATTCAGATTCCGGTAGCGACAATGAATCGATTTCTCCGATAAGAAAGGCTGAAATATTAATGACAAATTTTTTTAGCGAAGAAAGCCGAGATATATCTCTGTTAAATCGCTACCCACTAATAAAAAAGGTATTTTTAAAGTATAATACTCCTATGCCATCGTCTGGACCTGTCGAAAGGATGTTTTCATTTGCTACAATGATAAATCTTCCAAAAAATCATAAATTATCAGATGACATGTTTGAGTACAGAGTTGTTATGAAGAATAATTTAAATTATTTTAAGAATTAGATTCAACAATATTTTCAATATTTTAATTAGTAAGTTCTGATTGATCTTTATTTAATTTTAAACAATAAAAACTGATTTGTCAAATGAAACAGTAATTTTATTTTACCAGCCTATCAGTAGAATAAATAAATTGGCCTAGTGCGTGTTGGACTCGCGCACTTAGGGTTCCGTACCAACGAGCGGTTAAAAATCACGATTGTTGTATGAGAGCTCCTGTTTTTTAGTTACCTTTGAGGTACGGGACCCTAAAAACTACTAAAGTTATAGAAGGTGTTACAAAAAACCCCGTTATACTGAAAACCATTTCTCCGTATCATAAGGTTTTACCAGGGCATCTATTTATCTGACCACCAAAAAATACTGAATTTTAAATTAAAACACTAAAGTCTAACCTAACCTACAGTAACGTTTTGTGTCCAATTCAGTATTTTTTTAAGAAGCAGAAAAAATATTTTACCTTACCTCGTATTAAAAAATATCAATCATAAATAAATAATCATGATTATTTGATTAAGATTAAAACTAATCAATCGTTAGTCATCACCTCGTGATTAAACTAAATAATCATTAGTCATCAATCATAACTAACACATTCAATCATTAACCATCAATCGTTAGTTAACTAAATTTTGCCCAACACTGGTAGAGAAGTACAAACTCAGGTGAAATAAAATCAGGTAAATATGTAATAATTTGATTTCATTTTATGTTTACAGGTGATCCATGAAATCCAACAGATATCAGATAATGGCTGGTTTGCGACACATCTCACTGACATACTCTTCCACTGTGGAAAACTCACCATCATGGATAAACACCAGACTAAGTGAGGAACTTCTTTATTTTGTTCATACATTGTGTTACAATTAATTTTTTATTTGAATACAGTAAGAACTCTTAACTAAAACAGCAAAACTATGTAACTAGTAAATTGTATTGTGAACCTGATTGAAAAAGAGTAACCTATGGAGTTTCTTCCTCGTTCTTCTCCATAGGAATCTACGCCTTGGAATGGGCAAATAGCTTCACTTTAATTTTTTTTGTTGACATTCAAAAGTGCCATTCTGGCCTAATTGAAATAAATTATTTTGACTTTGACTTTGACTTTGAAAAATAAACCAATTGTGTTATTGCAATAATTACGATTTCATCTATTTCCAGCGTAACCTCACGCCTCCGAGACAGTCTCATCTTAGAGTATGGTTGTCTCCTCATGGAACACAAGTCCCTCTGGTCTGTCGGCCTCTCCTACCTCGCCTCCTGTCCCCCAGAAGGGCTGAGAAGAGCAGAGCTCATTCTAGAGAGAATACCAGTGGATACAGAAGCTAAAGCTATGAAGATCATTGCTGAAGCTAAGAAGTATGAACTCATTGGTGTTGGTAAGTTTAAACTATAAGATCTGTACTAAACTACTCTTTCTTTATCATAAACAGTAATTTATATTTAACTTTATGTGCTTGTTTTTTCCCATTCGTAAATTAATAAAGTATATTTTCCTTACAAAGCCTCACATTCTTAGCATCTAACAAATATAAATATCAGTAACCAATACATATTGATCTTCACACATTCCAAGTGATATGTTCATCATTCCAGCGCAGTCAGTATGTCGGTGCATGTGCGCGCGGCACCTGTCGGCGGGGCGCGCGGGCGGCGCGCTGTGCTGGGCCATGCGCGGCCGCAGCAGCGCCGCCACGGCCCGCGCCGCGCACGCCGCGCTCGCGCACTACACGCAGCACGCCGTACTGCCCGCGCAGGACCTCCTGCTCACTGCCGGCTCCGCTATGCTACTGTCTGATGCACTACTATTCTTAGGTAACTAATATAATTATGTATAAAACTACCTGCAAGAACTGAGCCTGTGTCAAAACTATTCTTTTATTTTTGAAATACATATTAAATAGTACTTTTTCATTACAGGTAAATACTGTGATTTCCACAAACTGTACAAAACTAAAGAATTCAAGAAAGCTGCTCACTTACTAGTCTCTTTGATTACATCGAAAATTGCACCAGAATAGTAAGTATTTGCTCACAATGTCACTAACAATTAATTTACTTATATACATAAATACCTACATAGAAAAAAATGCAACAAAAACATACCGGCCCAATTCAGAACCTCCACCTTTATGAAAAGTGTTAAAAAGTATTTGATATGTAAATGTAATAATATTTTATCCGTTTACAGCTTCTGGGAAACACTACTCTTAGATACTCTGCCACTTCTAGAATCTGACGAACCAGTGTTTACTTCAAATGATACATATGAAATCATGTTGTGCCTAGAGCTTCGTTCCTCCAGCTTGGATGGAGAGAAGGCTGACCTCCTCCGCCTGGCATTAGCTCGCAACCTCGCCAGGACAGCTCTGGCAGAGGGAGACGGCACAGAAGAAAAGGGTCAATGATTGTTCAGGAGGAACATGCCATGGAATTCTGTATTCAGCCACAAAGACAATCAAATAGTGTGGGACGCGATCAAGATGGACTAAATGTTGTGATGGTGTAGTGAACAGCCTGAAGTACTTGATAAGAAGCAATAACATCTTAATGTGAGTTTCACAATGTCTGAAAGTGCTTTTATGTATGGAAAATTATTCCAAACTTATTGCCAATGGTGATATCTGTTGTTATTTATATGTAATAAAGTGTTAGTTTCTAAGTAAAAACATTAATGTAAGGAGTCCTGTTTACTCTCTAAAAATACCTCTTATAAATTTTTGTGAACATATGTTAAGGAGTAACCAATTTACAGATTTTTTGAAATGTTTTATGTCAGAGGTTATTGTCTGCCAGAGTAAGCAGGGTAAACGTCACTAACTTAATGAGTCACTCTGGAATAGACTAGATAACATTCCCATTTTTATACAGATTCTAATATAAGGAATATACAGAAGTAATCACTGCCATATAACGTAACTGTATTAGGAGCTAATAACACATTTTGTAACTTCATTTTCAGTGTCACTTCTTAGTTATTTTGTTTCTGTATCATTATTTTAAAATTATTGAAAATAGCAAATGGAAGAATAGAATGTTTGCCAATAAGAATAATTGTTGTCAAAATGTCTAACAATTATACTACCACAAAGATGGGTGATGGGTGATAGTCGACAAAATTGAACCGGAAGAAAAAAAATATATGATGGTAAAATACCCAAATTCTTTGATAAGGGAAATACTTGAACTAGATTTTACATGTTTAAATGTCAAGGGGAGGGGTATTACCAATAACTACTAAATTATAACCAAAAATGTTATTTAGTTTCGGTATTTATTTGGCTGTCAGTAATTCTTGAATTGTACATAATCATTACATTAAATTAACTAAGTATTTACAAGTGTGGATCACTTGTCCGTAATCAAATAGAAGAGTAAGCATGTGTGCTAACTTGTTTGTAATAATTCTAATTAATAAAAACTATTTTTACAAATGTGTTCTATATTTATATTACAATGCAAATACAATGCTTAGGGTGGTGACTAGGTAACTGGTTTTGACGCAAGGTGTAGCGAGTTTCATGTTCATGAAGAAAACTTTGTATGATCCTCAAATTGCTGCTGTCTTAGTTGTGATGTGTATGTGAACTTCAGAGTCAAATTATTTTGTTTAAGAGCAGATGCCATCTTATTGATAATACAGGAGTTATTACAGTTATAGCTATTATAGCGTGTTTTATTCTAGGTCATCTAGTTGTTAAGATGAATTTTTCCAATGAAGATTTAGTTATACGACCTGCCCAGGCTTCGCACAGGTGCAATATGCATGTAATAAAATAAAAAATAAAAATAATATACTTATAAATCTTACCTATGAATCACACCTATTAAAAAAACCGCATCAAAGTCCGTTGCGCAGTCTTAAAGATATAAGCATACATAGGGACAGACGGACGGCGGATAGCGACTTTGTTTTATACTACCTATGTAGTGATGACTTTATCAAACATTTTAGTATTCTTTTTGTTTATTGAAACAGTACTGTAAATATTATGAAGACCAAATACTCAAAGACCACTCAATTTTAAATATAGTTCTCACTACAATTACTTTGTAAAATGATAAAGATGGCACAATATTTAGTACAACTTAATGAGTATTTAGGTCTTAGCGTGGGTGTTGTTATCACTAATAACTAAACAAAAGTAGGTAGCAAATGATTAACTAATTTTTGATAAGTTCAAAGAAATGCAACATTGTTATGAAAGAGGTGCTTATTCAACAACTACTATGTTGTAACAAATTGTTTCCTAGAAACATTTACTTGATATAGCTATGAAAGGCAGATCTCTTTTTGAACTAGGGTGCCATGAGTTCGGAAGCTGTAGAATAAAGTGTTTCATGCTCCCTAGTCAGTAAGAGTCTGTCAGTGTAGTCCTAGTTAGTCCCTTTCGTCCACTTGCAAGGGCATCCTTGGTTTATTTATCAACTTTGGGGTGAAAAAAACGATCTCTTATGAACAACAATTCTTTTATTATTTATATGACATTAATTGTAATGGTGGTCTATTTGAGATTCTAACTCTAATCTTAATTTCTAGATCACATAATTATAATATCTAATACATCTAATACATTGGCTTTGACAACATAGAATAGTAAAGCCCGCTTAAACTTAAAATCTAACTACTTACTAAATTGTTACATGAAACAAATCTCAAGATACATTCCATCAGTAATTAAATGCCAGAAGCTATGTTTTACATAGTCATAGGAATTGTCATACTCTAACAATTATTACCATACACATAATAACAATCACATGATATTATAACACAAACAGCTTCATAGCCTTAAAAAATGATATCATAAAAACATCTAAGTTGTTAGCTTATTAATAAAATTAAAAAAATAATAAGAAAAGGCAAAATATTAAAAGTCAATGTTTATAACATTGATTACATTATGTTGATTTTCTACCAGCATAAAACGTCTTCATGCAATATATTTCCTCGATTTTATAATTGAGAATTTTATCGAAGCCCTCATAGTGGAATTTACCAAAGAACTTCTTGCCTTGCAGCATGTATGGGAACCATATTCTGTCGTCAGGCCACATGTCGTCGAAGGGAACTTCGGTATTCTTGAACCATTTGGGTAGCATTTCTTCAGTTTCCTTAGGATTTCCTTCAAACACATTCGTGGAAAATACTCGCACATCCATTAACGTCGGCTGACCTTCAAAAGTGAACTCTAGATGTGCGATATTCTTCAAGTCACTGGGTCTAACGCTCACGCAACATTCCTCATTTAATTCTCTCGCCGCTGCTTCCAGTATAGTTTCATTAGGCTCCACTTTCCCGCCGAAACCATTCCATTTCTTTACACCGAAACCTCGCTTCTTTAGACCCAGTAATATTTGATCTTCGTTGTTTATGAACACCAGAGTGAATAGCTTCTTCACTAACATCTTTATGAATATTATTTAGATATGTTTTATGTTATAAATTCGATTTAATTGTATGTTTTTCACAAGATACTAGGCACCAAATAATCAGCAACCGGCAACTCGTGTGTTTACAACTAGACTGACAATTGACAAATGACAGTTGCTGATTGTTGTTGACGTTTTTGCAGATACAAAACGTTTTGTTAATCCCAATGTTAGTGATAATTATTTTTCTCACAAATTATTTTCTGTTAATGAATTAATTTTACTTTAACAAAATTGTATTTAATTTAAAGTAAGTAATTACAAACATGAAACCAACAAATATGTTAAGTTTCTTAAACTTATCGACCTTTGAAGACGTGTGGTTATTGCTTTAAAGTTCAGTGAGCTTTTATTAATTGAAATAAATCATGTGGTTTAGCAGGTCAGATCTCAAAGGATTTTACACAGCAACGATACACCAAAGTAATGGGTAAGTAAAGTTTATAAACTAAATTTATTGGTTAAAGTTAGTGGCCTATAAATGGCAGCTAATCTCAAAGCGTTACTTTACTACAACGAACTTAGTTTTAATTTAAGTTTATTCGTGATTTAAATTATTCGATAGATGAAAGATTAGATCCTTCAAAAAATTTTATTTAACTTGTACCTGCTGTGGTTTAACTGCTTTACTAAACTAAAGATATTTATTTACTAAAAACACATAGATCAATTATTATATCTATTATGAAAAGAATCAAGGAGATACCTAACTAATAGGTAATGCACAAAATATAATACATCAATGAAACAGCAGACGTAGGTATTTCCTTCAGACATGAATGATCACAGCAGCGCAACAACCGAGATCTTTGTACCTTTATCAATATTAATAAATTGCTCGCCAGTGTAGCTGCACTGAATCGTAGCTACGAGACTTAGGTACCCACTTACCTAACTGTACCTACCTAGTCAGGTGCCTATTAATGCTACTCGACACTGATTGTCGATGATTTATATTATGTAAATGTTTATTATAATGAATGTTTGTTTTTATTTCGCTCTAAAATTATCTGGACACTGAACGGATATAGACTTTAATTTAATATTCAGTTTACTATAGAAAAAGGATTAGTTAATCCGTTTTAAATATTTTGTTTTCAACCATTTATCTCGTTGGTTGAGTCAAGCAGGTTTTGGTTTGTTTCCCGGTTTAGGCAGTGTGGATACTGTTCAATTTTTTTTGATCGCTTTAAGAAATTAATACCTACTAGACTTGTACTTGTACCTACTAGACTGTGTGTACGTGTTGGTAACCTCATAAATATAAAGGCAGATCATGTTCCGTGTGCACACTACTTTCTGCATTTGTTATGTACAGAACGATGCAATATCTTAGGGCAGGGTTCAGGATGCCAGGTGTTGGTAAATGTTGTCGTATTTATAAGAAGACTGTGAATAAAATTAAGAACATTCCGTTACTCTCCTTTATTTATGTAGGTTTTTTTAAGGGGGGAAATTCATCGAATGACTGCTCCCGCCTAGGTGAGGCGGGAGGGAGTGTCAGACTCTTACTGACTAAAAACCACCCCGTTCCTTCTCCTGCACGTCGAGACGGAGCCCCGGTTACCCGTTAGGTTCTCCGCGACTATTTATGTGGGGTACTTATTAATTGGCGCATAGACCACACATTGAACAAGAAATTATCACTTAATTCGAACTTTTATTGTAAGTAATGTAAAGTAATCCTTCTAATATTAAAAATGCGAGTTTGTACCTATGTTTGTTTGTTACTCTTTCACGTCAAAACTGCTGAAGGGATCGCGGAACAGGGCTAGATTATGGTCTTTTTTTGAGCGGGGATAATAATCGAACGACTTCTCCCGCCCGGGTGAGGCGGGAGGGAGTGTTACTCTTACTGAATAAAAACCACCCCGTTCCTACTCCTGCACTTCGAGCCGGAGCCCCGGTAACCCGTTAAGCCCTCCGTGGCTCCGTATCGGCATCAGCACTATTGAGCCCCATGTGTGGTGATCTGATGTGCTCCTTGAGGCGCGCGCGGAACGCTCAGGTAGATTAATGTCTGGAATGACACATAGGCTAAATATTATCCCACGGGACCGCGGGAGAAGCCGCTGGCAGAAGCTAGTCTCTTTAAATTTAGATGTACGACGAACCGAACCCATTAAGAGCTATTTTTTTACATTAAAAATACAACTACAATTAAATGTTCTAGACATTTATCACAAATGCAAATGATGAGTCGCTACTATCAGTCGTTAATCTAGCACCAATACATCAGGCCGTGTGGAGCTGACCTAACACGAGCTACATGAATCTGTCCTCGTTGGCGCTCGAGCTCGAGCCGGCGAGTTACGAGCACATCGAGCACCTGTACTGTGACGTGTATCGAGACTATCGACCCCTGATTTATGCATTACACATGACACTGCACTGAATCTGCATCTGATTTCTACTGAATATACTTATATTTCTGGCGTAAGATTTATCGACTTAGAGTTGAAGTTCTCAAAGGGCCTATTTTTCGTACCTACTTGGTTTTAAAAACTATGACTTTTTGGTGGTTCTGATCGCTCCTGTGAGACTCATGAACATTGATCGATATTCAACTTGACCGTTTTCTTAATGGCCTGCGACTTATAGTTCCGTGTGTGATAATAGGATAGGTTTGACCTTTGAAATTGGGCTAAATAATCTAAAGCAGGGCTGTCCAAACTAAGGCCCGCGGGCCGCAGGCGGACCGCAGCTTATTTCATGTGGCCCGCGACACACTTTTTAATCTCAACATCTTCATCTTATGTTCAACAACAATAATAAGATTCAGTGTATGATTTGTATACAAATTTTGTCTGTAAGCAAAGAATACAATGTTAAACGTCATTTTACAACGGAAAGTATTTTTCCGGTCCTCCAACTTTTGTAAGAAATTTAATTAGCCCGCGAGGGTATACCTCTATAGTTTGGACAGCCCTGATCTAAAGTACCTGTGTACTACGTATCTACTTTTTACACATTTTGACAGACGGACGGAATAAATGCTCTGATTTTGAACTATTCCAACACCTTATTTCTAACCCTCCCCACCTTCATGTAGCTGACATCAACATACGATCAGAGCGGTCAATAAAGCCACAGTATGCATTTGTAATGGTACGGAGATAACGCACATTGACCGATATCGTAATTGCCTTCATGCTTCATTATCTTTTAAGGGGACAGTAAACATTTTATTATTCACATTAATTAAATAGAATCATTCATTACAAATAAATATATCTTTATCTTTATCATCTGAGAAAGTGACACCCAAAGAAGTTAAGTGAGAAGTTTTCAAACTGCGATTGTTTTCAAACTGCGATTGTTTTTTTCAGAAGCGTCTTATAATGAGATCACGAACGGCCCGTATTTCAAAGACTTAATTCTGAGTACTCAATTGGCTTAGCATGTTAAAGGTACCCAAATGGCTTGTCATTATGTTGAGCCCTGAGCCAGTATGTCATGACGATCGTTCAATCTGAAATGGCGCCCAACGTGGGACCTAGTCTCAGCTCTAATCAGTGTTGAACGTCGAATGTCACTATATGTGATCAAAGTGGTTCCCGGAGAGCAATCAGTGTCTAGCTATCAGGAACGAACTGTTTCGTCCTTAGGCTAATTGCTTTAATATCCAGCCAATCGTTGGATTGATCTAGGTATTCTAAGTTGATGGCAACTCTCGGTTGCTTAATATATGGTTCAGCTGAGACTAGGCTACCTAAACCGTTAAACGAATGCGGAAGTCATGATTGTCAAACAGCAAACGTGATGTCATAAACTGAAAATCTTAAAAAATATTTCTTCCTGGTAAATATCGACACTGCTTCATAACATAACATCACGCTTTTTATCCCCTAGGGTTAGGCAGAGGTGTACATTACGGCACTTAATGCCAATGTACAATGTAACACTCACTTTCCACTATTTATGTTATGAGTCCCATGTAATAGGGAGTGAGCCTTTTGCCATATACCGGACACATTTCCAGACTCCGTGCTACTACTGAGGTTTTTACAAACCCAGTAATACTTTGCCTGACCCGGGAATCGAACCCGAGACCCCTTGTCCGGCAGTCGCACTTGCGATCACTCGGCCAACGAGGCAGTCATCGACACTGCATTACCGAATAATTTTAAAAGCCATAACCCAAAAAGATTTTTACCACTCGTTAAACGGGAAATATTTAAACACACATCCAGTATAGAGGTACATTTATTTCATCCTCAGATATTTATATGAAAATAATACAAATAATGTTATACAAGAGTTGTATGGGAATGAGACAATATAGCTCCCCTCTCCTTGTCTACGCCCTCATTCCTGATAAGATAACAATTAGGAAAGGCAAACGTGGGTACTTGGCATATCATACATGAAGGTACTTACACTATACTGTTACACATGCTAATTTCAAAAATATGATTCAATTGGGTACTTGCTAACTAGTCAAATTCAATACTTTTTTCGAACTGACAAAAACGACTACTTAGCCCCTATACTTATTTATACTTTTCTATGAATTTTGTATGAGATGTGACGTCACCATTTTTTAGCGTCAAACAGCATACTTATTTCTTAAAAATTTGCTGGAAAATACTAAAATTAAGTTGATCATAAAATGAATGAATGAATGAAATTATGATTATTTTTTAATATTTTAGTGTATAATTGAACAGTCGAAATAATTTGTTTTGATTAAGGAAAGTACCTATTTGAACCACTTTTTCAGGGATGTTTGGGAACCGAGAGGCGTTCAATTTTTGAACATTTATGTACACGCTCAATAGAACGCCTTTTAGCATACTATTTTATGTATGTAGTGTACAAATAGATTAATATCACCCTTCTTTGGCGGTTTCTCTGTCGTATTTCCGATACGACCTTCATCTCTTAATTTGGATTTGATCATTCTATTGAAAATGTCTCCCACACACCTACATTGTCTAGGATTGTGCGCAGTAGATGGCAACAAATTAAGTTTATACTACCTAAGTTTTAAGTACCTACGAGTGAAAAGTGTGTATTGTACCTATACGTTACCCCTCTGTTTATTTATCCTTTCGTGAATAGGGTAGCTTCCTAAAGTTAATTTTATGTCCGTTTGGTAGATTAATTTAAAAAATTGAACACGTATCTGTTATTTTCTTTCAAAATTCAATACTTTCGACGATATATAAATTTCAAATAATGTGTGACGTCACAGCGTATATTTGGAGCACGCTGTGACGTCACGACCTCCCACTCCTAAATTTAACTGCATTTTATCTAAATATTGCAACTTTATACGAGAAAATAAAAAAAAACGTGTCTAATATTTTTTCCTTATCTCACTGACGGACGTACACACGGCCACATATCAACCTATACAAAACCAGTTTATTCTGGTGTCGCGTCGCATGATCTTTCCGCACATTTAACGTTCAGTTTATACTGGTTATGTAAAGCTCGATGTGTAGCCGTGTGTATGAGGTTTTCAATTTTCATTCCCTGCCAACTACCAAATTAATACGTGAAATATTTATATGTCATGATTCAAGATTCAAGATTCAAGATTCATTTATTCATTGTAAAACATAGGTACCTACATTATAAGTTCTTATGTAATATGTTGAGAGCGCTATGTTTTGCCTCTAGGGCGTACAATACATGCAATATACTTAATAAAAACAAGGATTTGACACGGATTCACAAACAATAAACAGCAAACACATCACTACAATTACACAATTTTGACCATTCATCTCGTCAAGAATTCGCAATTTCATTGAGCATTGACGAATCTTTAAATCAAATTAATAAAATAATGTAAACCACAAAATATCCGCTTTGAAGAACATTAGATTTTCAACATAACATAACATCACGCCTTTTTATCCCCGAAGGGGTAGGCAGAGGTGCACATTACGGCACTTAATGCCACTGTACAATGTAACACCCACTTTTCACTATTTATGTTACGAGTCCCATGTAATAGGGGGTGAGCCTATTGCCATATACCGGGCACATTTCCAGACTCCGTGCTACTACTGAGAATTTTTTAAAAACCCAGTAATACTAATAATAGTAATAGATTTTCAATAATGGCATAAATTAAAATTAAATGTCAAAAATAATAATATCAAAATGTTAAAAATGTAAAATTCAATGTCAAAGCGTAAAATCAAAAGTCAAGATGTCAAACTTCAATGTCAAAGCGTAAAATTAAACGTCAAGATGTAAACTTCAATGTCAAAGCGTAAAAATAAATGTAATAATATGAATTAATAAAATTACTGAATTTAATTAAATAGTCATCCAAAATTAAAATAGTCATCAAGTCAACATTAATAATAATAATTTATAAAATTACAGAATATAATCAAATAGTATTATCATTAAAATAGTCATCCAAGGCATAATAACATTTCTCAACTAATAACTTGTGAAGACACTTTTTGAATTTCTTTAATGGCATACATTTTATAGCATCGGGTATTTTATTAAAAATTTTTGGTGCTACACCAAAAAAACTCTTTTTCATTAACGCAGTATTACATTTCAACGTACATAGTTGATTTTCATATTGACTCCGAATGGGGGTCTTCTTAACTGTTGAAAACTTTGTAAATAAATGTGGATTTGATTTTACAAATAGTGCAGTTTCTAATATATATATAGCTGGTAACGTTAATATTTTTAATTTCTTGAAGTAGGGAATGCAACTATCTGTTGACTTTAGATTACACATGGATCTTACACACCTTTTTTGCATCCTAAATACTAGTTCTCTATTTGTTGATTGCCCCCAGAAAACAACACCATAACGGAGAATAGAGACTACAAGTCCATGATAGGCTGTTAACAGTGTCTCAGAATTAACTCTCTTAGATAATTGAAACAATAGATACGCAGATTTACTCAGTCGCTTACAAACCATTTCCAGGTGAGGTTTCCAAGTCAACTTATGGTCTACTGTTATGCCTAAGAATTTTGCACTCGTAATCTCTTCTATTTTACACTCATCATAGGTAATATTAAGGGGTGGATTCTCACGTCGTTGATGAAACTGTATAATTTTAGTTTTATTCAAATTGATCACAAGATTATTATTATTTAGCCAATTAATGATGCTATTTAGCGAGTTATTGATCTCATTTCGATATTCGTTTGGATCAGTGCATTCTATGATAGCCGTACTGTCATCTGCAAAAAGTACCATTTTGTTTTTCAAATTTCTTGGGAGGTCATTGATATAGATTAAGAAAAGTGGGGGCCCGAGTACAGTGCCCTGAGGCACACCATACCTCACGGATCTCGCTTCAGAGACATATGTAGTTTCTAATTTGCTTATAGGACAAATTCTGGAAATCTCAGTACATTGTGTTCTATCACTTAGGTATGATTCTAGGAGTTTATGAATGTTTCCTCGAATGCCGTACGCGTGTAACTTTTGCAGCAAGATCTGATGATCTACGAAGTCAAAAGCTTTTGACATATCCGTGAAGATCGAACACACCGGATTTCTTTTATCCACAGAAGTTATAATACTTGATAGCAGGTCAAATAGTGCCATATTAATATTAGTATTTTTCCTAAATCCTTTTTGTTCTTTGCATAGTAACTGAAACTTCTCTAAATACGTGTAAATGGAATTATATATTATTTTTTCAATAACTTTTGCAAAAACTGGTATTTTTGCAATAGGCCTGTAATTTTTAACATCAGTCTTGTCATTATTTTTGTAAATAGGTTTAATAACTACTTTCTTGAGACTAGTAGGGAATATACCATCGGAAATGCAAAGATTAATTATGTGCGATAACGGTTTCGATATAACCTCCTTAACATCTTTTATTACTTTAGTTGAAATACCGTCGTATCCTACTGTACTAGTATTTTTTAAGCTACTTATCACTTTTATAATGTCAGTATCTGAAACTGGTAGCATAAATAGAGACTGCGAAGTTGAGTTTTCAATATTAACATTTCTACACGAATTTGTTAATGGGTTTGTTTTTGAATTATTTTCTATAATCTCTATAAAATATTTATTGAATTCATTCGCAATGTCAAGGGGATGTGTAAGAGTTGATTTATCATTTTGTATGGTCAATATCGGTTCTTGCGGCAGACATACTTTAGATTTGTTAATAACTTGCCAAGCAGCTTTTGACTTATTTTGAGACGTATTTATGTTTGTTGCAACAAGTGTAATTTTCGTTAATTAAGAGTAAATTAGTTGATAATGTAATTGCATTATATAATTAGGCATTTGTAGATTAGTAAAGACGACGTGTCCTTAGATAAGTCGATATTAATTGATAACAATTGTTATCGGCCGCTACTGTGATAATATGCGACGCCACTTGTATTTCAAAAGTTATTTTTTCATAATATAGAGGTATTTATTTAACTATTGGAATTTTTCATTTTGCAGATTGCAGTGTAACTAGAGCCTGTACAAGGGTTGGGTTATTAAGGGTTGTTCGATGAGGATAAAAACCATCCAAGATAGTTAAAAAAAGTGTCAAGGAATAGACCATATTGCCATTTGCATACTTTGAAAATTTTTTTTTTTTTTTTTTTTTATAATTTATGGATCTGCAATCAGTCGCCAGACTATAATCAGATGTGGTGAAGTGAGATGTGGCTTTTGAGTACAACAGGCCAACGCCTGTTGTCACTTATATTATAAGGTGTCGCTTTAACCTTTTCACAATTTTAGCATTGTCAAGTAATTCCATGACCAGTGGATTGGGGTGGTGGGCGAGACGCTCACGATGTTGTTTTTTATAGAGGTCTATTTCTGACGCTACAGTTGGTATGTTCAGGTACTCGTGAATTTCATCATTTTTCGTAAACCACGGAGCATTTGCAATGTTTTTCAAAATAATGTTTTGGACCCTTTGTATGCATGTTATATTAGATTTGCTGGCTACTCCCCACAACTGAATACCATATGTCCATATAGGTTTCAGTACGGAGTTATAGATTAAAATTTTGTTGTCAATGCTGAGCGCAGAATTTCTACCCATCATCCAATTTAAACTTCTAAATTTGTGGTTGATTTGGTCTCTTTTTGCCTTTATGTGACTTTTCCATGTTAATCGTCTATCAAGGTGGAAACCCAGGTATTTAACACATTCCGTTTGAGGTAATATGTTGTTCTTCAGGCACACCGGGGGACAGTCTCCTTTTCGCAGTGTGAAGGTTATGTGGGTCGATTTCTGGGCACTAGCTTCGATACGCCATTTGCTAAGCCAATCCGAGGTGTAATTGAGAAGTCTTTGAAGTTTTTCACTCGCTATTGTGGCATGACTGTCCACTGCTAGAAAGGCTATGTCATCAGCATAGGTAGCAACAGTGACATCATCTGTAGTTGGTAGGTCTGACGTAAACAGGCTGTATAATACCGGACCCAGTACCGAGCCCTGAGGCACCCCAGCTTCAATCGGGAACAATGATGATCGTGCCTCTCCTACTTTAACTCTAAATAATCTATCCGTGAGATAGGACACCAGAATATGAAAAACAGAATGTGGCAGCTTATCCTTGATTTTAAAGAGCAGTCCCTTGTGCCAAACGCGATCAAAGGCTTGTTGAACGTCCAAGAATGCAGCAGAGCAATACTGTTTATTTTCGAAGCATTGTCTGATTGTGTGGTACACTCGATGTACCTGTTCTATGGCGGAATGTGCCTTACGGAACCCAAACTGGTAGCAAGGTATAGTAGCATGTTCATCCATTATATCGTTGAGTCGTTTCACGAATATCCTTTCCCATAGTTTAGAAATGACTGGAGTAAGACTTATTGGTCGATAAGACGAGCATTCGTGTGGTGGTTTACCCTCCTTATGGATCATCACTATTTCTGACACCTTCCATAGATTTGGGAAATAGGACTTTCTAAAGATGGCGTTAAACAAGCAAGCCAGGAAGGTGATACATTTTCTTGGCAGCTTCTTAAGAATTTGCGGAGTGACTAAATCAAAACCTGGCGCTTTTTTAGGACTAAGGAATTTAATTTCTTTTGCTATTTCTCTGGGTGACGTTGGTTTCATGGGTAGACACAATTGGATATCCTGTTGCAGTATGATGTTCAAGTTACCACTTTCGTCACTGCCTTCGTTCGGTTTGAACACTTGGGCCAGATGCATGGCAAACGCCTGAGATTTGTCTTGGTCAGTTCGTGCCCAGGACAACTGCCATCTTATGGGATAAGATGGTTGTTGGGGTCTGTTTATATGCTTGCAGGCTTTCCACAAAGAGTGCTGTCCAAGTTCTGATGGAGAAAGTAATTCAAGTGTACTTTTTATATTCTCATTCCTGCATTTCCTAAGGCACAACCTTAAATCTTTAATTGCTTTATTGAGCAATCTTTTGTCAGAGCAGTGACGCGACTGCTGCCAATTTCTGCGGAGACGCCGTTTTTCCGCTATTTTATTTTGGATTTCCATAGACTGGGTTGATGTAGGGTTCAGTACTAAATTTGTCGAAGGGGTATTTTCCCATGCTGCTACCTGAATAAGGTTTGTAATATATTTGCATGCTGTTTCTATATCTTCTTGTGATTTGAGTGGGATTCGAAGGTTGATGTGACTATCAATATATGAACGAAAACCATCCCAGTCCGTTTTCTCGTTATGGAGGAATATAGGTCTTTCACGTACTGCAACGGTAGAATGCACCGTTAGGATAATTGGAGTGTGGTCCGACGTTCCATCTAGGCTGGGTTCAATGTCAGTGAAAACATGACTTAGACCCTGGATGACAAAGAAGTCCAACAGATCTGGTAATTTATTTGGATTAGTCGGCCAGTAAGTAGGCTTCCCAGTAGATAGCGGATAGTACTTGTAATGATCAATACACTTTTTTAATTGTCTGCCCCTGGTAACAGTGAGTCTAGAGCCCCAGAATGTGTGTTTGGCATTCCAGTCACCACCGGCTATGAATCTATTGCCTAGAGTTTTGAAATATTCTGCGAACATATTGTCAGTGATAATATGCTTAGGTGGACAATAGATCGCTGAAAGAACAATGGACCCTGTTCGATCTTCAAGTCTGATACTAGTGGCCTGTAAATGGCTACTTGAGTAAGGTTCCAGTAGGCAATGTTTCAGTTTACATTTTATTACTAGAGCTGACCCAGCGTGAGCGCCGCCATCTGGATGAGGAGTGTGGTAGATTTGATATCCTTTCAGATGGAAAGAACTCCTGTTTGTGCAATGCGATTCAGATATCAAAACCACATCCAGTTTGTTGTAGGTAATAAAAGCTTCAAGTTCGTTTATGTTGGGTGATAGACCGTTAATGTTCCAGGCTGCAACCATAAGCGATGCCATTTTATTTTGCAAGTTTAGGAATGATTGTGGTAAGGAGATTCAGCAACGTTCTGATTTGTTGTAAGAGCAGATCAATCTTCTCAGTTTGTTTGATTAGTATCAGTTCAACTGTACTAGTTTGTTGACTGTGATTGTTATCACTAGAGGAATTTGGTTGTTGGCCTTTAGTACTTTTCGTTACTTCTGCGTATGAGATATTAGCTGATGTCTTTGTTGAGTTATTTATCAATCCTGGAGTGTCTGTGTTTTCTGTAACTGGATTGGTATTGAGGTTAGGACCAATATTTCGTTGCACATTTTGACTCCTTCGCTTAGTTTTTCTAGCTAAAATTTCTTTATAGACATGACAGCCTTTATAGTTGGCAGGATGGTCGCTGTCACACAGAGCACACTTTGCGGGGGTATTTCTGTCTGTTTTTGGGCAGTCTGACGTTCTGTGTCCCTTTCCACATTTGACACAACGATATGGCCTCATGCAATTGTTCTTTGAGTGACCGTACTGCTGACATCGTTGGCACTGAACTATTGCTTTTGCTTTACGAGGGTCTTCAATTTTGACTCTCTGATGGAAAATATACTGGATGTCTTTGACACATTTGTTGTTAGCGCTGGGTTCCAGATTTACGAAAAATGTATTAGTAGCTTTTTTGTCAGCACCGAAACGGGCATTTATTATTTCTCCACGGACCTTATTTCCCGTCTTTTCTACTTCTTCCACAATAGCATTATGGGGTGTGGTGTGGTGTAGGTTTTTTATGACAACACGGTATGGTCTGGATTCTTTTCTTGTAAACGTGTGCCCTATTAACCCTTTTCGCCTGATTAAGTCAATTACTTTTTTATAGCAATCTGCTGTATTTACCATCAGACGTAAGAGATTTTTATTAACGATCTTGAATTTGAATTCATTGGGGGGGATTATCAATTCGACTAATTTACTGAGCTCATTTACGTCTTCAATACCGTATAGGATTATGGGTGGCGGTTTATTTGGACGATTACTGCTAGGGAGTGAATCGCTAGAGTCCAGTGGTAGACTAGTAAACTGATTTTCTACTTGTGTGGGTACAGGTGATGGTGGAGAGTCCTCGCGTACTTTGCGCTTTTTGTTTGTTGGCACTCGTTGCCATTCAGGTGGCACATTTTCCTGCTCCATCGGTTTTTTAGGCGTTACAAGGACTGTTGTCAGAGATTTGGTAGTATCCACTTGGTCTGACTCTGTGCTTCCGCTAAAGGAAGCGGATCTCGATCGGTGTTCAAGTATTCCCTTATGAAATACTTGTTGAATATATGTTTTTGTATTTTTGTTTGTTTTAATTGGATCACTCATTTGATTCCCACGAGTATGGACGATTGGTTGGTCGCTCACAGGGTGACGCCTGTTCCTGTGAGAAGGCTATATACAATGATGTTCGCCAGGTGCATCAAGGTTGGCGCTAGAGACTGAAGCCCTCAGCCATTCATCCTCTTGGCGCGGTCTCCACCGTAGGATTAGGGTAAATGTTTATTGAGGTTATTCTTCCTCTCAACCCGGGCGATTAAGCCAAGGTTCCGGTTTCTTTCGAGATAACGGGTTGTGGTGGTGATTTTAGAGCTGCTGAATCAGGTTCGTTAACCGCCGCCCGATACTCGGCGTTGTTGTTCCTTTTGCACCACCCGGAGAGCACGTGTAGGGTTGTAAAGGTAATTCCTACGGACGCAAACAACGCGACCCTCCAAAACTGAACTCCAACCCTACTTTGAAAATTGAAAAACAATTTGGTCTACTCGAGATTTAAGCTCAAAGGGGCCGTCCCTTACTCGACAGTCGCAGCGTAGCCAATAAGCCAATTATTCAGATATTATAAATATATATACAAAAGGTATTTCATAGATATCCCGGAATATTGTTCTGTCTTCGTGATCCACGGAAAGTAACTGCAAAAGAAAACACACTGTAATCTAATTAAGTAGAGTAACAATTAGCGTGAAAGCATTGTATGCCAGTTCAATATTTGTTTAAGAACCTATGTGTATACTTAAGTTAGTAACTAAGCTGTGAAAATAGATTAAAAGTTACTCAGTATTGTTGGCAAACTGTCTTGTGTTCAGTGTTAAGGGAGTGTCCAGTGTGGAACAACGCTTTCGTCGCGTCGCAGTGTAAAACTACTTACAGACGTTCTGATTCGGTTGGACCCCACCGCTCGATTACGACGAAATTGGAACATGTGTACAGCGGTCGTATAATTATCATTTATACTGGTCAGACGTAACGTACCGACCGTCCACAGAAATCGGTACGTCTGTGTGCCTCGTAAGTGAGCTTACCTGAGGCTCCAGAGGTTGCCAGAAGGCAGAGCGTAGCGAAAATGCAGTGCAGCTGATTTACCTTCCAACCATTTCATGGAGCACTTCCGACGTTTGGCTCCAAAGTTGGAGAGGACGGGGGCTACGTTTAAACGCATCCTCCCCAACCTCGGGGCGCCAAACGCCTCCTGCCGGAGGTTATACGCCGGGGTCGTGCGGTCCATGGCCCTCTACGGCGCCCCTGTTTGGGCGCCAAACCTGTTGCGGCGTCCCGCTCGGACGCTGCTCATGGCACAGAGGGTCATGGCGATCCGAATGATCCGCGGATACCGCACGATCTCTGGGGAGTCGGCGAACCTCCTTGCCGGATTACCGCCGTGGGATCTGGAGGCGAAGGTGCTCGCGCGCGTGTACATCATGCGCGCGGAGGCACGTCGCCGGGGCGAAACTCCGCTGCCGCGCCAGATAAGTGCATGGCGGGATGAGCTCCGGCGCGATCTCATGGCGGAATGGCAGCAACGACTGTCGCAACCGAGGGCTGGGCTCGCTGCCATCGCAGCGGTAAGTCCCCTCTTTGAGGAGTGGCTTGAGAGACGCTACGGCGTCCTCACCTACCGCCTGACGCAGGTCCTCACCGGACATGGGAGTTTCGGGAGGTACCTGTGTCTGATAGGGCGGGAGGAAACGTCCGGGTGTCATCACTGCGAGGACCGCCCTGAGGACACGGTGGAACACACGGTGGGAGAATGCCCTGCGTGGGCTGAGCACCGCCGTGCCCTCAGGGAAGTGATCGGCGATGGCGACCTCTCGCGTCCGGGCCTAGTGCGGGCCATGATGCGGAGCGAGGGGGATTGGGATGCCGTCTCCTCCTTTTGCGAAGCAGTCATGCTAGCTAAGGAGGAGGCGGGACGCGTGAGGCAGCGAAGCGCTGCCTCCTCGCAACCCAGCCATCGCGAAGGACACACCGGACGTCGGGGATCGCGGGACGATCTCCGGCCACCGTAAGCGCGGGCCTGCGGACGGCGAGCATGGGTGGCTCCCCGTCCGACCAGAAACAGACCCGAGCGTACGGCGCGTTGCGTTCCGCGCGCGCCTCAAAGAGCCATCAGACCACCACAGATGGGGCCCAATAGGGCCGATGCCGATTCGGAGTCGCGGAGAACCTAACGGGTAACCGGGGCTCCGGCTCGACGTGCAGGAGAAGGAACGGGGTGGTTTTTAGTCAGTAAGAGTCTGACACTCCCTTCCGCCTCACCCAGGCGCGAGCAGTCATTCGATGATTTTCCCCACTTAAAAAAAAAAAAACCTTCCAACCATTTACATATTTTTAATCTCTTGTTGGAAATTAACTATTTTCGATCCCAACCCTACTTAAGTACTGTCTTCTCCCAACCCAGCCGTCGCGAAGGACACTTCGGGCGTCGGTGATCGTGAGACGATCTCCAGCCACCACGGGTCCCCACCCAATAGGGCCGATGCCGTTATAGAGCCGCGAAAAACGTAAAAGGTTACGATTGAAGAATAGGAGCAGGAACGGGGTAGTTTTTAGTCAGTAAAAGTCTGACACTTCCTCTCGCCTCACCCGGGCGGGAGAAGCCATTCGATGATTTTCCCCCCTTAAAAAACGCCATGCAGGTAACTTTACTGTGCCTGTAGTTTATTCTTTTTGAATTTAAAGGTACTGTTACATAATTATAAGCTAATTTAAGTAACTTTCCGACACACATGCTACTAAGTGACAATTGCTCAATAGCACGCTTTCGTGCATGAAATTAGCAAATGTAGCAGTACCTTTAATAGCGCATCGATCGTCAATCCACACTACATTAGGTTTATCTACTAATTTATGACAAACCTCTTGAATTAAATAAAACAAACAAACAGACAGACGAATGACAGAAGTTTGCACTTTATTTGTAATACGCGGATTTGGGAAAACACTATTATCGGGCATAGAGGTATAAGCGATCGATAATGAGGTTTTAGTAATTCGATATATTAGTTAGTTGGGCCGCCGTCGGGAACGAATGCGAGTCTGGTTGCAGTCATTTTATCTTGGATAACTATAAATGTAAGTGATTTAATTTTCATTTTATTAATTAATAGTAATATTTTGATTTAAGGAAAAGTAGTTATGTGCTTTGTTGTGTCAGTACCTACTGCAAGTTGAGTAAATCAAAATTAGTGTTGAGTTAGTTAGGTAGTTAGCGTTTTAACTCGTTGAGTATCGTCATTATAGACACAATTAAAGAACAATAGGTTGCGGTCACCGGTGACCTCGCAGTGTTTGACAGTTTAAACGGTACCCAAAGGGTTAATTAATATTTAGCGAGTATTTTCTTAAACTGTCAAACACCAAGCGGTTACCGGTGACCGCAACCTATTGTTCTATAATTGTGTCTACCTCTATAATGACGGTACTCGACGAGTTAAACATATATTTATTGTTGACAGATATTAACGTTATGAAAATAATACCTATACTTCACTGTTATTATCAAAGTAATTTACTATAAGGCTGGCTAGTTTCTAATTTAAAACTGTTAAAACACAAAATCACGTTTTAAAGGAATTTCCATCAAATGCTTTTGACAGTCTTACTGCAAATCCTAGGAAATTCAGAGAAGATAAAATACCAGTACATTTGCATATTAAGCTATAGTTTTGCTGAAATAAAGCGGAGAATATAACACTCGAATTCGGGACTTCAATTAAAATGGCCTCTAATTGTAGGCTTTTTGACTTCATGTACCGGAAATTTTCTTGAACTTGGCCCTTCATTTTGTCAGCTATAGACTTTATATTTATACCAATTATTACACCGTTTTCTTGTTGTTATTCATCTATAATAATATCATAAAAAGAAAACATTAGATTGTTTGTTTGTTAACTCATATAGCGCCACGTCTGTCACCGGTGCCCGAAGCGCTGGTTAGACTTTCATCATTTTAAACTTGACAATGAAATAGAATAAACTGCGAAATGATCTTTCACCATTAAAAATATAACTTTACGGGTACATAACCATATAAATTCATTTACAAACAAATGAGTTTGCAAATTGTGAATAATACATTTTATTAATTACTGTACCGAGAAATAATTTGGATTATCATCAGCTTCAGGTACAGCTTATAAAACAACGGTTAAGTAAGACCACTATTTGTGTTATCATTGGAATAATAATAATTTAATCTATATTTGTACCGAGCCGTGTGATTTGTTTCAATGAATGTATTGATAACGATATTGTGATAGTGATTTATTTTGAAGGTAATCAATCGTTTGTCTGCTTATCTGGAATTATTATAATCTCACACTGATGGGTTTTTACTGAAAATATCTTGAAGTGTGGGGTAAAACCCAATTTAGGACAAGGACTGAAATATCTTTAATTAGATTCTTTAGTATGGGTTTTTTAGAGGTTTATTTAAATTAAAAGATGATGGTTTTTCCAACTAGACATATGAAGCTAATATCATTCAGTATGAATTATTTAGGTACTAGCTATTTAATATCTGTGTTCTATAATTTAACAGGTCTACAACATAGAATTAAGATAGCGGTTTCTAATGCCCCGTACATACGCTCGATGCCGTGTCCACACGATTGCAAGCTACATATCGATGTTTGGAACTTTATTTGTAGTGTTTGGTATTTGTGGCCAACATCTAGCGTCTGGATAGCTTTTTATTTCATATAACTACTTGTCATAATCTTTTTGTTCCAATAGTATGAGTAGACAATACGCGCCAGTATTCTCGAATTTTTAACTACACTAGTATTCCGTAGGTAAATCAATTACTTAGTGAGTATTGTTTGCCTAGACCTGTAACAGTATTTTAGTGACTTTGAAAACATAATAATATAATTATAATGAACTGTTTTCAGAAAGCATGAAGTGTCTACCGGTGGGGTGCCACGCCTACAGCCAGGGTGCTGCCGGCACCGCCTTCACTCAGCTGGTGACTCACTTCCTCGCCTCGCAGTGTCTCATCACGGAGCAGTGGCCCACCGACTACTCTTATGGATTGTCCAGTATGTATAGACATTCAAGGACAGATATTACTGAGATCGTTTCATAATCTGAAGCATGGTAACGTTTTACGACTTATTTAATGATATCTCTTTACGTTTGCATTACAGGTGGAGACACGTTTGACTTCATCATCGTCGGCGCTGGTACGGCTGGTTCCCTACTGGCGAACAGACTGTCTGAAGTTGAGGAATGGAAAATTCTACTGATCGAAGCTGGTGGAGATCCCCCCATGGAGAGCATCGTGAGTAGTATATTATTTTAACATACGATTTCACTTTTCAACAAAGTGTGTGTTTTACTGATCATATTCCCACTTGTCCACTTTCAGATTCCCAATTATGCAACCGCAACGCACAGAACTCGAAACGCATATCAATATTATACAGAACAAGAAGATAATATCGTCAGAGGAGGTCTCGACAAGCGCGCGTACTGGCCGCGAGGCAAGGGTCTCGGAGGCACGAGCTCCATCAACGGACATCTTCACATGCGAGGCAGTGCAGGAGACTACGAACCTTGGCATATGTCGGAGGACGATGGCTGGGACTGGCCCACCTTGAGAGAATACTTTAAAAAGAGTGAGAAAATGGTCGACCCTTTCATTCTTAACAATCCAGAACTTAGAAAAGAACACGGAACTGAAGGAGAGTTTGTTGTGGACCAACTGAACTTTACTCACGGAGGCATCGCTGAGCGACTGACTGATGCTTACAAAGAATTGGGATTGACATACTTAGATGACTTAAATGGTCCCACGCAATTGGGTGTTGGAAAAATCAGAGGTGCAATTCACAAGGGAAGGCGAGTAAGTTCTGCTACAGCATTCTTAAATACTGCAAGAGAACGTAAAAACTTAAAAGTTATGAAATATTCCTATGTAAAAAAATTAGAAATTGATGCAAAGAACAAAACTGTAAAGGGCGTCACACTTTCACTTTTGTATGGTGACGTAGAAACATACTTTGCAAGCAAAGAGGTTATAGTAAGCGCTGGCGCAATAAATACTCCTAAACTGCTAATGTTGTCTGGTATCGGACCTAAAGGGCATCTTAAAGAAATGGACGTCAAGTTGGTGACCGACGTACCAGTTGGAAAGAATCTACAAGACCATGTTCGTATACCAATACCAGTGACAGTGGATACTGGAGCTGAGAGAAGAGGCGAAGAGTTTTGGCAGAAAGCTGCAGCCCAGTACTTAGTCGACCAAACAGGACCACTCGCAACTAATTATGATCAACCTAATATAAATGCATTTTTGTCTGTTTCTGGTGACAAATCTCTACCCGATGTTCAAATAGACCACAATTACTTTTTACCAAACACTTCATACATACATTATATGTGCAGAGATACATTTTCTTTCAATGATAGCATTTGTAAACAATTCGTGGAATTTAATAAAGAGAAAGAAATGTTCATATTCTTTGTAGCGCTCTGCCGCCCCCACTCGAGAGGCGAAATACTGCTACGCGGTAAGAATGCGATGGAACATCCCAAAATTTTCACGAGGTACTTCAATGACTCACGCGATATGGAAACCTTCGTGAAAGGTATTAAAAAAGTAATGGAGATTGTTAAGACATCAACATTCAAAAATATGAAAGCTGAAATACAGAGGATTTATTTTGACGGCTGTGATGACTTTGAGTTTGAAAGTGATGACTATTGGGAATGTATGGCTAGGACTGTCACTTACCATGTCTACCACCCCGTGGGCACTGCTATGATGGGCAAGTCGAAAGAATCTGGAGCAGTAGTTGACAGTAGACTGAAGGTGTTCGGACTCAAGAACCTGAGGGTAGTGGACGCTAGCGTGATGCCTACGATACCCAGTGTTAACACTAACGCTCCCACTATGATGATTGCTGAAAGGGCAGCAGACTTCATTAAGGAAGACTACCAAAGAGGAACAATCAAAAATCAGAAAGATGAATTATAATTGCCTCTCTCACGATGTGTGTTCTATTATACCTAGGTATTAGAACACACATCACATTACATAGGTACATACTAGTATGTACCTATGTAATATGTATTAAAAGTTATTCTGTGCTAGTCAATTCGTTTACAAATGTCGTGTAATTGCTGTGGACTGTTAAATCTGTTTTATTGCTAAAACAATATTGTGTGTAAACAATTATTATTATAAATATTTAATAGTAATAAATAGTGTTTCATATTTTTTGCATATTTTATTGTGGAAATCCTACAAAGCTAATATTATTGATATTTACAGAACAATATAGTTATTTTATCAGTTTGACTCGACCAGTTTTATCATCATTAGACGAAGATGATTGAGAGGTAGTATCAGATGTGGTGTTGGTCTCTTCTTCTCTAAGATTAATCTGACTGCCTAGATCAGCTACTCTGTACCTCTTCTTTTGTTTTATCTCCTTATTAATTCTCTGGCAGATGTCCACAACACTATCCCGCATCTCTATCGGCAAGTCCTTTACTATTACTTCTCTCAATAGATTGTTGGTTATCTCTCTACGTGTTGCGGAGGCTCGGTGTATTGACATGTTAGTATTTACTGGTTTCCAACACATGAAACTATTACCCATATCTCCTTTTGTCCATTTTGAGTAACACCACATTGTTGTATGAATACAGCAGACGAGTGACAGCAGCAAGCCACAGATAGCAATCACATAAGAGACTATTGATAGTAAGGCATTTGTACAGCATTCCTCGTAACCAGACGTGTCGCCATTGAACATCGGACACAGCTTCCCATACATCATGTCTTTTAGCATGACCACATTCTGTGATATAGTTGAGCAGTTTGATTTCATCCGTATCTTCATATTGTTGAAATGTGATTTAGTTGATTCAGTCACAACACCAAGGCCTGTGCTGATAGCGTATATGTCCCCAATTGTAATGGGGTGGTCCAGGTCTCTACAGATATTAGTTTTAGGCACGTATACTACGTCAGGAAGTGGCTTCATCACGTTTGTGTCGCAGACAGGCGCACTCACGCACTTGTTGCGCTTGTCAAAGTACGGCCTGCGGCCAGCGTACTTCAGGTCACAGTTGACAGCTTCACAGTCATGCAAGGGGTCTTCATCGAGCGAATCACACTCGTTATCTTTTATATCAATATACGCTTTAAGATATTGCGAATTCTTTTTACTAGAGAACTGCGTATCAAATGGTATTTTAACAGATACTTGTCTGGCGCGCCTGCTATTGTCGCATTTAAAGTCGATGACAAAGTCGCAGTATCCGACTTGATCATATTGGTACAGTGTGGGGTACACGTACAACAATGTTTCTCTAGTGTTTGGTTTGATAAATTCCTGGTTGTCTCCTGGAATTGCATCAAAACTACAATCTGTGTAGTCTTCGTCAGCTAGGCAGCACATTTTTGGCCATGAATTGACTCTGCATGGTACGAAATGATTGTTGTTCTCAACGTCAATATAGAATTGTATTCCGATAGATCCTTGCTCCAGGGGGTAGATGCCGTGATCTAACACTGATATGAACGCCACAACTTGTTGAGTTATCGAGTCAAATACAATGAAATACATGCACGCGAATAAATGTACAAACATTTCTCGTCAGACATTTTAATTTGACAACGTATCATAGACTGACAGAAATGCGGTGAAGCTCAAAAAGTTTCTAAAATCCAAAACAATTTATTTTATTTAGTTTAGTCCGTTCGTTAGTGTCCGTCATAATTTAAGATTGTAATTAAAATGGTTAAATGTATTAATTTAACGTATCTGTAGGGTTTACTGGGCACACAGCTCTTATGATTTAAGAATTAATAAGTTGCAATAACACATAACACGAATATAGGTAGTTTTGCTTCAAAATAAATGAAATTTTCACGACTGCATTAATACTGGTACCTTTTTAACCGACTTCCAAAAAAGGAGGAGGTTATCAATTCGGCTGTATGTTTTTTTTTATTCTAAGGTGATACATAGTACAATCAATTTGAAGCAAAACCAAAGAGTATTTATTGGAAGTTATTTCATCAGCTTGCTTCGTTGGGGGCTATTGAGAGCTTCAGCTACATCGGGTCAGGTTTAAATGAAAACATTCGACTGGCAAATGTGAGGGTCCTCAGATATCTCAGTTAATTGTGTTCCTTCGATTGTCTGTTTCATTTGCAAGTTATGTGCACTATATTATATACTATTTAACAATCCACAAAGTTGTATGTTACATTTTTTTAAAGGATTATCGACTTATAATTCTTTTAAAAAGTTACAATGTTTCTTAGACAGATTTTTTAAAGGATTATCGACTTATAATTCTTTTAAAAAGTTACAATGTTTCTTAGACAGATTTTTTAAAGGATTATCGACTTATAATTCTTTTAAAAAGTTACAATGTTTCTTAGACAGATTTTTTAAAGGATTATCGACTTATAATTCTTTTAAAAAGTTACAATGTTTCTTAGACAGATTTTTTAAAGGATTATCGACTTATAATTCTTTTAAAAAGTTACAATGTTTCTTAGACAGATTTTTTAAAGGATTATCGACTTATAATTCTTTTAAAAAGTTACAATGTTTCTTAGACAGATTTTTTAAAGGATTATCGACTTATAATTCTTTTAAAAAGTTACAATGTTTCTTAGACAGATTTTTTAAAGGATTATCGACTTATAATTCTTTTAAAAAGTTACAATGTTTCTTAGACAGATTTTTTAAAGGATTATCGACTTATAATTCTTTTAAAAAGTTACAATGTTTCTTAGACAGATTTTTTAAAGGATTATCGACTTATAATTCTTTTAAAAAGTTACAATGTTTCTTAGACAGATTTTTTAAAGGATTATCGACTTATAATTCTTTTAAAAAGTTACAATGTTTCTTAGACAGATTTTTTAAAGGATTATCGACTTATAATTCTTTTAAAAAGTTACAATGTTTCTTAGACAGATTTTTTAAAGGATTATCGACTTATAATTCTTTTAAAAAGTTACAATGTTTCTTAGACAGATTTTTTAAAGGATTATCGACTTATAATTCTTTTAAAAAGTTACAATGTTTCTTAGACAGATTTTGATTTCACCTTCGTATTTTCATGTCTAACTATTACCTGAGTACAAAACCGCGATAGGGGTCGCGGTGAAACCCCGTAAACATGTAAACATCCCAAGTTCCCGCAGCGCATACAGTTGAGGTAAGCTTTTATCTGTTTGAGCAAATTGATGTGCGGTAACCCCACGACCTCAAGTCAGCCCCAGGGACCACACCACCACCGTGAAACGTAATTACCTAAAATTTGTCCCTACCCGAGGTTGAAAACTGTGTATTTATAATTACATTCCGCTTTGAAATGGAATCTTTTGTGTATTGTGGTGTGTTCCGTATTCTTGTAATTCGTGAATGTGACAGCGATCCCTGAATATTATATGATTTTGGTTAGACGTGTCGTGATTCTAATGTTCTCTTTTATTTTAGTTGATATTGAAGACTTTATATTAATTGTGGGCTCAGGCTCTATTCCTAAATTTTGAACAATACTATCAACCAAAAAGACAACTAGGTTAAATAAAATAAACATTTAAACGAACTCAATAACAAAGATAGTTGGGACGCATGTATCCTTGTCGGCATCTCGAGCGCAAATGAGATTCCTCCGACCGTGGCGCCGACGAAGGAGACCGCAAACCTGATTTCCCGCGCTCCCGCCCGATAATTATAGGAAATTGGCGGGAACGCCGCAGCCAGGCGCCCAGCACCGCACATAATTATGAGAGATTAAATTTCATTAACACGAGAGTTTATCAGCTAGAACAATATGATACCTACGTCTAGTTTGTGCTCAGAATACTGCGATTAGTGTTAACACTGATCGGTGAAGTTTGTACCAACATGAACTTAGATTTATTTAGTAGTCATGTTTGTAATATCAAGTTAAGCCGATGAGATTTCTTTAATAGAATTTGAACATAAATGATTACGTTTCTATGCAAAATAGCCGACCAATCGCAGCGCTTTTCCTTGTTCCAAATAATTATTATTTGAATTGCTTTTAAGATTATTTTTATCGAGCAGCGGGATGAAAAACTCATTTCACTTAAGCCATCCATTGAAAAAATTAAAAGTCCGCGCCAATTGAAGACCGTCCAATTTCCCAAAGAAATTCAGAAAGTGAAAACAGAGTCTTTAACTTGGGTATTACGCTTTGGTAACAATAATTCAGAACGGAGGAGAATTAAAACTTTTTAATTACGAATTCGGTGTTGCTTTGAACAACACTTTCCTTATTAAAGTGAAGACTTGACTTTGCGCTAACTGGGATAACAAATGCCTTTTGTTTACACTTGAGTAGGAAGTATTTATTACCAAGTCGTTTTAATTAGTCCATGTTACGGCGGCACGGGTTTCAACTACGATTTTCGAATCAATATTTGGGCTTCATTATTGAGTACCTACTTACCACTTACCTGCTTTGGAGGAAAGACTCTTAGTACGAGAGATGACGACTAAAACCATGTCTCATAGCAATACGGCAAAAACCCTATAAAATCGTTAGATTGTATGATTCTGAACCCGACTAGGTGTGTAGTAACGGTCGAAAGTGTAGCAACTGCGTGGGAGGCCATTTCTGCTGTGTCAAAAATATCCGAGTATCGAAAAGTTGTCTGATAGAGAAGGTGCTACACTTATTTTGTCTGATATACATTTTTTGCACATGTGGACTACTTATTTTATTATGTCCAACAATTTTCAGACATATTGCCATGATACCGATCGGTAAAATTTGTTAACATTTTCAAAACGGTCTCAATATTTAATGCGTTCACATTTCCGTCTGAATATTGTTTTGTTCGCATCAAATAACCTAAATTTACTAATAAAAAAGGTTTTCAGACGTATTGCTATGAGACATTTTTTTTGTCTGGTGTTTTTGTGGTCAGATCAAACGCTACGCGGAAAATGTCTGATATTGGTATTTTCGAGTTCAGGATAATCGTATCTATCGATTTGAGGCGGTTTTGGCCGTATTGCTATGAGACAAACATTTTGGTCGTCATCTCTCTAACTATCTGTGTAATGTGGTATACAACTTTTGACTTTTGTGTACAATTTAGAATGTTACTCTATGGTACAATGAAAACAAATGAAAATATATCGCAATCAAAGTGTCGCCAACTGTCACAATACAATACAATAATTTCAATTTGGTTTCGTTTTGGACGCTTCAAACGTTTTAGGCTAAGAATGATACAATTGCCGAAAAATAAACCGAATCCAAAGGATACCAAGGACCTGTGCAAGTGAGATATCTATTTATTCTCCTTTTATGTAACAACAATTGAGTGCTTTATTAATTAGGTATATCATTGACATAGACAACTGTTGTTGTTATGATACGTTTATGCCTAAAGACAACATATTTATTAAATAAGCAAGTGTATATTTACTCAAAAACTTATTATGATTCCAAAAAAATGTTAAGTGAATGGTTAAAAACTCTCTCTTACCACGAGACTGAGGCACTTCTTCAACACCTACATTGACACCTACTACAAACTATTGATAGTACAATACATGCACATGTTTCACACAAATATTTATGTACGTACCTACTATTTTTAAACTATTTCATCATCTTATTTATTTATTTATGTACACACAGAATAGACAGTACAAATCATATATCCGATATATTAAATTTTGTAATTTAACTTAACACTTTTACTAAATTCAAACTTAGTCCTTAAATTAGAATAAGTTAGTAATGTTTGTATTTGCATTTGTATTTGTATTTATAGATATTAACTATGTACGTCTTGTTGTGAAAGAGCGGAGTTTCCTAACACAGGCATATCTTGCTTAAAAGGAGGCTCCAATCACAATTTATAGGTTCCGTAATCTGTTTTTACAAATAAACGATTTTTATTATTATTATTTTTTTTATTATAACAACGACGGATACATTTCTTAACATTTTTTTGTACTATTTGGATTTGTAATTAATAATTTCATAAGATAAGAGGATGTTTGCAGATGCCGTCCAGTGTGCAAGAGTCGGAGACGCAAGTGGAACGGTGAAATCCAAAACACATCAGAGGAGCTGCTGCTGGAGAGGAAACCATTACCTCTCTGCTATAAGAGATGGCCGACGGTAACCTTTATTTATAAAGTCACGGAATCTGTATCAATACTAATCTATATGAAAGCTGAAGAATTTGTTTGTTTATTTCAATGCAAATCTCCGGAACTAGTTGTTGAACTTATTGACTGTGGGAGAGTAAGAGTATTTGTGGCTCCAGGCACTCCCGGCACCCTACATAGGTGCTATGTTGGTTGACATAACATTCCGGCTAGCTGTATGCTTACGTTTGGGTGCACTTTGCGTTTCTCCGGATTTTTGCCGCGGTGGTGAAACAGTCGATAACATGGGACACCATGGTCTTTCTTGCTGCAGAAGTGCAGGCCGCATAGCTCGCCATGCCTGCACCAACGACATCGTTCGTCGTGCTCTTGCCTCAGCCGGTGTACCAGCCGTATTAGAACCTAATGGTTTGGTACGTGATAACGACAAAAGACCAGATGGTATGTCGTTGTTGCCTTGGAAGATGGGTAGGCCTTTGGTGTGGGACGCGACATGTGTAGACACCCTTGCGCCATCACATCTTCTACCTCTAAGTACCACTGCATGTGCTGGTGCGGCCACTTCATTTCGTAAATATGCCAATCTTATAGAAAACTACGGTTTTGTGCCCTTTGGGGTTAAAATTATTAAGTCATGGGGTCCCAGTGCTCATTTTGGTTTTAAAGAAATTGGTAGACTGGACTGGTCCGAAATAAGCATTGCCATGCAACGTGGTGATGCTCTGGGATCAGTCCCCAATGACAGTGATACGGACGAGTCTTTGCCTAGTTGGTCTGTTTTTGGTATCGTTCTTTTTTATGCCTGTTATATGTTTTGGTTTTATATTATTTAAGTTGTATATATTTATTCAAATTCCTGTTATTTAAGTTTGTCATTTTCAAAATTAAATACTATGTTGTTGGAATTAAATAATTGTTTTCGTCTTATCGAAAAAATATGGTTAAATATAAACATTTATTGAGTCAAAGACTTGTTAGGTGTTAGATGTGGGTGTGGGTGGATGACGAATTGTATAGATACTTGGCATGTGTTACGTGTATTGTATAGATACTTGGCATGTGTTACGTGTATTCCAGAAAGTGTTCCCCAACAGTCCGTGCCCTCTGTTCGCGCGGACGCGAGGAGTGCATGTGACGGAGCGCGGTGTAGCACACGTGCCACATGTCGTCAGGATCTGCCAGGCTCCCATCGATGAAGACGTCGAAACACCATATCTGCGGTACGCGCAGATGGCCAAGGCTATGGGTGAGATAGCCTTTTAGTTAAGACTGGCCGTTTTCATACTCCTTTAGGAGTGATGGTTTTTTTTTAATAAAAACGTTGACCCACAATAGGATTTTCTCCTGTGTCGTGGGTGCGTTTACAAACATACAAGTTCACATACACAATGACACCCAGACCCGAAACAACAATTTGTGGATCACACAAAGTGTTGTTCCATGTGGGAATCGAACCCGCGACACGTTGCACGGCAGCCGGTTGCCCAGCCACCGCACCAACCGTGCACTCTAAGTCAGTCAGGGGTTAGATGTCACTTTTAGATTTTATCGTCATAGAAAGCTAAGGAGTTTCTTAAAATGTAAGAGAGGTTGGTGAAAATGGAATGAAACCACGTAAACCTTTTATTTAGCCCTCGTTGAGGTTAAACTTGTTTTGTGTTGTGTTAAAATAGGCAATTAAATATTCAAATTTTCTATCATGTTTCTCCTTTACCTTGATGACAGAATGGGGGTGACTGTATTTTTGCTCACTAAATGGTGCTAGCGCGGACATCTCGTTCTTCGTCCAATAAGAAATTAGCTAGGGACACACCATTGGATGTTCAACTTTTGACAGCTATAGTAATTGGATAAAAACTAGTCTTGCTAGATTAGCGCCATCGTGCGGAAAACAACGGTAGCTCCGATTATTTAGCTTTATGATAAATATATATTGTAGGAGCACTGGGCGCCATCAAAGCTTGTTGCGCATTCTGTGAGTGTGGTGCCTGCTGTCCCTGTGGAGTCAGGGACTACGTGCTGCACGACGCCGAGCGCGCGGCGCGTTGCCGGTCCGACATGCGCACGTTCGATGCACGCGTCAAGACCGACCATCAGAGCATGCGTATCATGTATGACAAAATGTGACTCCCTTACCTACTGGTTGCAATTCGTCCAAAAAAATTTTCATTAATATGCAATAATGAAGCAATATGCAACAATCCCAAATCTATAATACCAAGTGAAATGATGATGTTAATATTGGGTATATTTTTTCATCGGCTACGACTATAATGCTAACCTTGGACAAGTGAACAAGTATTGTTCTTTTACGGACTTTGTGACTAACCTGCGAAATATCATTTTCTAGAGTTTTTGCATTTCTAGAATTGTTAATCCAAAATTAAAGCATGTTATATGCTTACAAACTTTCGACCCCAATTTCATTCCTTATTGAGTAAGATTTCTGAAACGTACGAAATACATAATATTGCTTTTTGTTTTCAATTATTAGCCTAAATAAAAGTTTATTGTTGATCAAATCAAAAATAATGCAAGTCCCATACTTTTCAACCCCTTACATCGTCCCTTCTTAAGTACAATTTCCAAAATTCCTGAAACACTTTTTTATTTCAGGTATACTTTGTTTAGGTGTGTTCATTCAAAAACGACATAATATTAAGTACGTCGCACATATTATAATAATTTATATTGACCTCTAAGGAGTGGCATTTTTCAAAATAATTTCATCAATAATATACAGTTCGTTTGTAATATTGATAGTTCAGGCTCGGCGATGAGGAATCAGTCAGCCAGTCAGTTAGGACAAAGTATAGATAGCACGTAGTCTCTTAGGCCGACCCTTACATTACTACTATTACTGCTCTTTGGTAACGTTGTGCCAAATTGATGTCAGTACAATATTTATTTGTTTATTTACACTTTATTGTACACCATAAAAATACTGGAAAAGATATGATTGCGCCAAGACTGGGCCTGGGTTATCAATAGAGATTTTCTGGATTTGTCTACCTTAAAGTTTCCTGGTTCTGGTTTATCATACAGGCTGCTTGCCTGCAGTCTGGTAGGATTTTTTATAAACTGCTAGATACTTTACTGCGGTTACTAGATTCGCTATTAGTTTTTTACAAACTTTTATTTTTTACCATCTACAAATATTATTTACTTATTTTGATAGATATATTAAAAACATGTTTTTGGACATTGCACAATAAGTGAAATATAAAAATATCGAATTATTCTAGTTTCTTTTTTATTTAGTCCAAAGAACACCAGTTACATGACCAATGTAAACATGAATGAGTAGAGGAAAGTGACCAAATATGGAATAGTAACCCTAATATGGAATACCGGCAATACTAAGAAACTATAGAGGTAATTCACACACGCAAGAAACACTGTTTGTCTCTTTGTTTTTATCCCCATCTGCGGGTACAGGCTGTGACATATCAGTCGAGTGAGCCCTTTCGTCAATATTGCAGTGTTTTATTTTGCCGCTTCTGCAGAACTTTCTGACGTATGTGAAAGATACGCATTTTTCGTTTAAAAAGTACACATCGTATTGTTTTAATAATTTTTAGAGACAGTTTAGATGTTCTTTTGTCGATTTCGGTGGTATTTAATTATATTAATTTCTTAAATATAAAAATATTAATGTCAGTTTAAAGTCGTTGCAAAATCCAATTATGGAATGGTCCATTGTTTTGTTTGATCCAGACAGTGAGCTGATGCTTTGATAGGAAATACAACTCCAGACTCTGAAGATTCGGAGTGTATTTTCTGTGGTATTCTGTTTTCAAATGATACTCATAGAGTAACATGGGTCAAGTGCCTCATATGTGGACTCTGGGCACATATTGATTGCCCCAGAGCAGAGACTGGTGCCTGAATTTGTGACTTTTGCAAATACGTTGTGTTTTTTTCTATGTTGTACCAACCTTACTAAAGAGCTTTATTTAAGTTCCGGTTTAGTTTTGATCGTATTAATAGCACTTATTCCATATTTGGGGTACCTATTCCAAATTTAGGTACCATTATTGTCGTTTAGTTTTTTTTTTATTTTTAACTCAAAAGAAAGAAACGTATGCAATTCTTGTTACAAAATAAAGCGAAAATATATAATTGTTGTAATTACCACAAAAAGTTTTATTATTTGCAACGTTTGTGAAAATTATGCGTAAGAAACAAAATGGTATTCCATATTTGGTCACTTTCCTCTACATCCAGATGCAATCGTGGAAACTTCTTGCAGACACCCAGATTATCATTATATACCCGTTTATTGTGGCTTAGAAAGATAAGAAAAAAAGAGATAGAAAAAATAAAATTTAATAAAGTGTAAAAAAAATACAAATAAAAAAGTTGTGTCATTTAAGTGTGATATTTAATTGCTGTGCTTGAGTCTAATGCTGTTTGTACGTTACCTGCAAAATATGCAATAAAGTGCATTAGTCACAGTGTTTTATAGAATACGAGCTGAAGGATCACCTGATGGTAAGCAATCGGCGCCAACCAAAACACTAGAGGAGTTACAAATACGTTGCAGGCCTTTTGGACGTTAGGGATTTGAGAATTGGGGTTTTGGGGATTGGAGATGGAGGTGGGGACGATTGGGTCTTATCTTTATCTTACCTTTTTTGTTATGTTTCTTGTGCGTATGTACAGATGGTATATTACTTTGGCTCTCTATGCTCCTGTCGGGGTGTGAGCCGGTTTTCGATAAATCAATCAGGTTTTTACTCTTCGAGGACTAGAGAATACAAAAGAAGGTAGACGTTAAAATGAAATAGTTTGTTATTTTTCGAATTATTTTTTTTATAGCTAGGTAATGGATCCGAGCCTCTCCACTCTTAGTAAGTGACTTATGGATCACAGTCTGTTTCTATAAAATTAGAGAATCATCATCAACAGTCGGAAAACTTCCACGGCTGGACAAAGGTCTTCCCCTTAGGCCTTCACGTCGAACGACAACACGCCAACATTTAGAGAATGCTGCTAATCTATTCATCAGGCATTAGTGGCAATATAATTATAATATTGAGATTTATTTTCCTTTATTTTAATAATTAAGAACGGTTTTATATTTATAAATTACATTAATAGTGATCTTTACTTACAAATACAACGGGTTGAAATGTGGTGGAAACAAATTCGAACAAACCATGTTATTATACTCTTGCCGGTTCTTAGCAACCTGCCAGTATTGGTGGCAGCGCTCCTGTATCTCCGGAGTGTCTTCCCTGCCTGGGGCGAAGTCGATCACCAGGTGATGCGCCTTCACCGGCTCGCCACATGATTGGTCATTCTCTATTTCCTCCTGTTTCTGCGTTAATGCTTCAGCCTGGGATGTGAAATGATTCTTCTGTCAAAGTTCTCAAAACACTACGACTGTCATTTTATGGAGTAATGTTTTCATTATGCATTCAGACAGAAATGGTACGTGGTCCTGTTATCCCATTCAATTCACAACAGTAGAGGAGTTACAAATGGGGCGCCGATCTTTGGTAAAATAAGTAGGTAAGTTGATACAAAAATTCAGTGTGATTGGTTAATAGATATCTTAGGAAACGTATTGTTCAAAAACAAATGTAAAATGCATCATTTATCCCATAGAAATACCTACCTTAAATATCTGCACAGACGGTTTAGAATCCATAGAGGATGAGGTGGAGAAAGGCACTGCTGCAGCACACTGGCAGCACAACATGGCCAGGAAGAAAGTGAGGACATCTGACACAACCTGCACATATCTCCAGAGCCTCACCAACCTCTGCAGCAGGGGGTGGAACACGTAGCAGCTCACCGTGAACATATGGATGGCATTGGGAACAGAACTCTCGAAATGATGATCGTCAATCCCACACCAGGTTGATGAAATACCAGTCTTATACTTAGAAACCTTGAGAAATATACGCCTTGAAATAGTTTTGAAGTTCACTGCTGGACTGACAACTGACAAGTTGATGTCAGTTTTCAACACGTGCTTGTTGACATTTGGTTTGACAGAATACAAACTAGCAAAGAGGTTTGCATTTTATACCAAGCCCAGATTTTTCTAAAAACTTCTTGAGTTCATAAGAAAGCTTGAGCACCTGCTCTGCATTTGTTTTTTGGAATTGTACCCCGACTGCCAAGTATATAGCAAATAAGCCCTCTTATTAGTTAAGACCTTGAAATGTGGGAAATTTAAGTGTGGAAGAGCCATGCTTCGGCACGAATGGGCCGGCTCGACCGGAGTGATACCACGGCCTCACAGAAAACCGACGTCAAACAATGCTTGCGTTGTGTTTCGTCGTGTGAGTGAGGTTACCGGAGGCCTAATTACCCCCCTCCCTAGTCCCCGTCTCCCGATTCCCCGAATCCTCCACAATCCTCAAATTCCCAATTCCCAAAAAGCCGGTAACGCACTTGTAACCGCCTTGGTGTTTCGAGTGTCCATGGTCGACGCCGATTGCTTACCATCAGGTGATCCATCTGATCGTTTATCGGCTTATGCTATAAAAAAAATACGAAAAGCGAGCTTAACACAAGCATTAAATGTTAAAAAGCTTGGGAAGGCAAGAGCTTATCGATATATTTCTACCTTTATTACAAGACAATTAAGTGGAAAATCATGATGTGGTAGCGTCTATTCTAATAACGGTGGCCGGGGATTTATATATTTATTGGGTAGGTGTTGTAAGTTGGGCATTATTCTTGCACACTTTTCTATTACATGAAATGGAGCGAACGAAAGTATTACGATAAATCTGCTAAGTGTGCTTTTCTAACGGTGTACATACATCCAAATAAGTCAACCAGTAACAGCAACTGAACGAGATTTGCGTGATTTTCATAATAGTATCAGCACTTCAGCAGGAATAGTAAAAATGACAAACAACAAATAAAACTTCATTATTATTAATTTTTAAAACTATTTCTTGACAAATAAGTAACTAATAATAAAAGAACGTACGAATAAAATCATTATCTAACATTAAGTACAAGTAACTATAAACAAGTAAGGTTGTGGTGGACTTGTCTCTGGATCGTGCAGTGTTGCAGAGCAGGCGCGTGGCCTGGAGGATCCATGTTCCTGGACAAATTCACAAAAAACAAATAAAAAAATAATACGCACGTTCCAATATTCATCCTGTGCCTAAGGTTTGTACAAATTTTCCAACATTTTACCTGCTTTTGGATCGGCAGATATACTGGAGGGAACATTTTAGGTCTTCAATGGGAGATGGGCTCTCATTGCAGTAAAGTAATACATGTATGCTTACTTGGGGTGCTTCGCGTCCCAGTCATTCAGCTGCCGGCTCAGAAGCTTCAGTTTGGAACCATGTACTTTGGAGGGCTTCTTATTAAGGACATGGATCTGTGATGAGTGTAGAGGACACGACACCTTGGGAGATGATATACACGTACAAGCTGGAATATAAATTATTCTTGGTTGACGACATGGAACAGACACTAAAAAGGGTGTTTTTTATTAGAATTATGAGATTATTAAGATGTGGGTTGAGGGTCTCCCACTCCACAAACAAATACATATTACATTACCTAGTTTCTTCTTCTTATCCTTTTTCTTAGGTTGTGGTACTTTAGTATCTTCTTGTACGTATTCACGAGGGCCCAGCGAACATGTTGACGCCATCTTTGCTCCAAATATGCGATTAATTAGATCTAAAAAACGAACGTTAACAATTGGTTGGCATCACATGATTTAGTTGTCTTCATTAGATTTACATACATAACTTCACGCCTGTCTTCGTTGGGGGTAAGCAGAGACTATGGAACGCCAATAATGTGAGGATAATTGTGTAATTAAAGATCATAATATCAGTCAGATTTTACAATTAGAGCTGTATAATATCAGTAGAACCATGAATAAGAAAGTAAGTGTGAGTGGGCCAGAGCGTGGTAGAATGTTGTATTTATTGAAGAAATCTATCTATTTACTTTTGTTCTCAGCAAACTCCAGCATCTCGACAGCCGTCTTCTCAGGAATCGACTCTTCTTCATCTTCATCTTCATAGAATTCATGGTCCATGGTATCAATGGACTGTTTCATTTTTGATACCGACTTACGACTGTCTGAGCTACTGCCTGTATCGAGAACTATATTCCCATCCTGAATAATGGAATAATTCGAGTAAAAAACATGTTTTTACGTAGACAGACTAATTGATTATAACACTAGATTATTATAAACAAAAAGAAATTGTTAAATAGATATAATAGTATATTAGAGTTTGTAAATACGAAAGTAATCCTATAGAATTTTTAAAACAGGATCTTGTTAATACGGAGTACCTACTATCCAAGTGAGTGGAGGCTTTGTTTATTAGTGGGACCTGTATTTTGCAGGTGTATGTTTAAGAAGCCAAGACATACCGCCTTTACTCTCAATTTGTGTAACTCTGGAGAGTTTTCAATAAATTCCCAGAAGGAGCAGACTTTCTTCTGGACAAACTCGGTGTCAGTTTCTTTGTTTGGTGTGAAGTCGATGGTGAGGTGCTGAGGCTCCAAGGGCTCTCCGCACCATCCATCTGCGAACACGCTGAAGGTCTCCTCAGACTTAGGGTTACTGGTCCCTGACTCCACCGATCTCTTATGTTCACTTGTCTGTAGAAAACAAGAATTGAGATCATCGGATATCATTTGTTATAATACAAGTAAAAATTATTATTATTCAAAAATTGTGTTTTATGACTGACGTTTGGAAATATTGTTATCATGACAAGCGAGATAGGTTGTGAATTTTAGTTTGAACCACTGGTTAGATCAGCCAGTATTCTTAGCTAAAAGGAGGATGTATTATTATTTTTTTTATAACGTCTTATTAACACCAAAGAGTGCCTATAACAAAACTAATAGGAAATTAATTTGCAGTACACAACACACATTACATAACATAGCCTTTGTTTTCCAAAGGGGTAAGCAGAAGTCTGCAATTAATATACAGAGACTACAGAGAATTTTGAAGGATCTGGAAATCCATTTTAAATTAATTATAATGTATGCGACCTAGCCAAGGAATCGAAATACAAGGCAATAAACACCAATGAAATCATTTATAAACATTTATTTTTACTATTTACCGTTACGATTTACAATTACATTCTATATTATATTCTAGGTAACAATTAAATTCTAGAAGTGAGTACTCAATTAATATTAAATTAAAAGTAAATTAACATAATAATAGTTATATTAGAACGAGTCTGATTTAAGGAATCAGACATTTAGTAATCATTATTTAGGTAAGGATTATTAATCATCAGTTTATATCAATATGTTGGAGGCTACAACAACTGTGCAGAATTGGGATGATGACGAGGTACGAAAATTAAAAATCTATTTAGTCCGTAAGTTAGGTAATGAAAAAATATTAGACAAGTATTTTTTATTTTGTTCTATACTAAAAATAGTATGCACCTAGATAAAAAGAATCAAAGTTTAGGAGTGGGGGCTAAATAATAACTTCTACGTATAAAAAGTACATAGCAGTGACGTCACGCGACATTTCAAATAAATATATCATAGAAACTTTTTGTTTCTGTAAGAAAATAAAAAATATGTGTCTAGTGTTTTAAAATAATCTACCAGAGGAACATTAAAATAAAAATTAGGCATCTACCCTATTCTGGAGCGTACGTCAGTTCCATTAAGATACTGTCATTCCGAAGTCCTTGACTGTCAATAAAAAACAACTGTTGTATGATAGATGCCTAATTTTTATTTTAATGTCCGTCTGGCAGATTATTTTAAATCATTAGACACCTATTTTTTATTTTCTTACAGAAACTATCTAATACTTTCGACGATATATTGATTTGAAATGTGGCGTGACGTCACTTCTATGTACATTTTATACGTAGAAATTACGTTTTAGCCCCCACTCCTAAACTTTGATTCGTTTTATCTAAGTATTGTTTTATTATATGACAAAATAAAAAAATACGTGTCTAGTATTTTTTCATTACCTAACTTGCGGACTAATTAGATTTTTAATTTTCATACCCTGTCATCATCCCAATTGTACAGTACCCTGCAGTAAATATTGCACACCGACCTTTGGAAGGAGACAACCTGCCAAGTCGCTCCTGATGGCCCACTAAAATCAGCCGAGCACTCTTCTCGAAACATAAAGGTCGAAAAAGAAAAAGTTTACAAATAAAATATGATCATAGTATCATACAAAACTAGATTTATTATGTTATATTTCATTACAACAGCCAATACAAAAATTTCTCTTTCCAAAACTCGATGTGCAGTATGTATAGCCCGCGTCTTACAGCGCTTATTAAAAAGATATTAGTTACAACGATTGTCTGCCCACACTTGTCTTTGAATGACGCAATGTTCCAGCCGTGGTGGATGTCCAGGAGGATCCATGGACCTGATAAAGTTAGACAAGAAAGTATACGTAAAGTACAAACTTATACCTCTATTACTCTTTTTAATAACTAAATTAATGGTCTAGATCTGACTAAGAAAATGTAACGATAATTATCTTCACAAGTTATAGGGTAAGTAGTGACTATGTGAGGTGTTTTCCTAATTCATTCATACTAGCTTTTGACGGCGACTTCGTCCGCGTAGAGTATGAATTTTAGAACATAATTTGTTTCAATTTTCCAGAATGAAAGTAGCTTATGTCACTCCTTAATACATTAGCTACCTCCCAATAAAAGTTTTGCAATATCGGTTCAGCCGTTCCAGAGATTAGCCGGTAACAACAGAAAGACCGGCAGATAAAATAAGTTATTATTTGGAAAAAACAACTAATAGTAGTTTCTATTTTAGTTGTTCTAGCCGGGTAAGGTAAAAGTGTTACGAATTTGTTGGGTGCATTTGTAATAATGATCTTTATTACGGGGCAGTAAGATATATTGTCGTGTTACATATCGGAGTCCTGTATTGTATTCGAGTTTCTTTCAGAGGGGAGTTAGTTGAAAGCAATGTCTTACTTAGGATGGTTGTCGTCCCAATCGTTTAGGATCTTACACAGCTTCTTTGCTTTTGTAGTACTTTTCTGTGCTCGGGCTGCTTTACTTGTACCACTACTTGTACCACTACTCAACGGGTCACCACCTGATACTTGATAAAATAAAATGTCACTTCATTTTTAATTTTAGAGGTATTTTGAAAAAACGTTGCCCCACACTGCGGTTATCTCCTGTGTCGTGGGTGCGTTTACAAACATACAAATTCAGATACACATGACACCCAGACCCGAAACAACAATTTGTGGATCACACAAAGTGTTGTTCCGTGCGGGAATCGAACCCGCGACACATTGCAAGGCAGCCGGTTGCCCAGCCACCGCACCAACCGAGCACTCATTTTGGCATAATTATCAACGTAATTTTAAATCTAGATAATTTCCTTTCAAGGTTTTACGATTCACACACATATAGCGAGACACGGGGGGTACAGCTTGGAACAGCTCATAGTCGTGGTCTGACCAGCTCAAGGACAACCCAGCATCAAGATTCTACATCACAATACAAATGGCCGCACACAGAAGCAGATGGAGACAATTCGTCCGATCCAGTATGATGCCAGGATCACCACGATCCTTAGACATGAGGAAACGAACGGAAAGAGACCATTAATACAATTACGAAGAATTATCTACTATGTATGGTTTTGAAATATTAAGTTAATTCAATACATTATGCCTCGTTGGCCGAGTATTCGCAAGTGCGACTGCCGGGCAAGGGGTCTCGGGTTCGATTCCCGGGTCGGGCAAAGTATTACTGGGTTTTTTAAAATTCTCAGTAGTAGCACGGAGTCTGGAAATGTGCCCGGTATATGGCAATAGGCTCACCCCCTATTACATGGGACTCATAACAACTAGTGAAAAGTGGGTGTTACATTGTACTGTGGTAGAATGTGCACCTCTGCCTACCCCTTCGGGGATAAAAGGCGTGATGTTATGTTATGTTGATGTTATGTCAATACATTATGTTATTATTTACTTACTTATTATGTCTAGGTTGTTCTCTTTGGAATCCCGAGAGAGAGACGTGTGCTTTGAAGGTGTCTCAGTTATCAATCCTGGAATGATCAAATACGATAATGACAAATCCAACGCATTTATTTCAAGACTATATCAAACAGGGAATTAACTAAAATCGCGGGATACTCATGTGAATATACTGAGAAAAGCTCTACTAGTTTCGAACCACAGAGGGGTTCTTCTTCAGTGAGTAAGCTGCGCAACGTCGCCGCGACCGCGCACGCTGCTCATGAGGAAGAAGCTTTTCTCAGTACATTCACGTGAACCCGCGATTTTAGTTAATTTATTATGTCTCACGATAGTTATTATAAAAACAGGAAATTGCTCAGCTGCCTGTAATATGGTTTTATTAGTGGCACCGCCAGTGAAAACTAAGGATTGTGGTTCAATAAATGATAGATGTATCGTCCAAGAGACATTTTTAACAGCTGCAATAATAGAGTAGATGCCTAATTTTTATTTTGATGTCCGTCTGGTTGATTATCTTGAACCATTAGACACGTATTTTTTATTTTATTACAGAAACGAATACTTTCGACGATATATTGATTTGAAATTTGACTGCAAGGTTGGTGCGGTGTCTGGGTAACCGGCTGCCGAACAACGTGTCGCGGGTTCGATTCCCGCACGGAACAACACTTCGTGTGATCCACAAATTGTTGTTTCGGGTCTGGGTGTGATGTGTATGTGAACTTGTATTATTGTAAACGCACCCACGATACAGGAGAAAATCCTAGAGTGGGCAACGTTTTTTTTTAAAAAAGAAAAACAAAAAAAAAAAAAAGAAATGTCACGTGACGTCACTTCTATGTACATATTATGCGTAGAAATGACGTTTTAGCCCCCACTCCTAAACTTTGATTCGTTTTATCTAAGTATTGTTTATTATATGACATAATAAAAAACTACGTGTCTAATATTTTTTCACTATCTAACTTACGGACTAATTATATTTTTGATTTTCATACCCTGTCATCATCCCAATTGGACAAATGAGACTTTACTGTAAGGATGGCGCTCCGGGAGTCACTTTGAAATTGACGCTAGAAGTGCTGCTAATATGTAATTACTTTTATTAAAACTTCACAAACTTTAACTCGCTATAGTAATTACTATGTCAAAGTGTCTTTTTGGACTAATGATATAATCCGGAATTACTCATTGAACATTTTTACTGAAGTGTGTAACTGCGCCGTATATCGTATGTTCATCATATGCGGCGTTATTTAAAAATTAACGTGATGGGGGTTGTTCCTTAGTCGGCAAATATGCATGCACGCGTAAGTGCCACGGGTGTAGGTATTGGTTAAATTGGAATTAACAATTATATGGCATAGTTCATGACATTTCGCTACATCAGCGCACTCTGGTGAGTATCAAAAACATGCAGATACTTATTCATACCTGGTTTACTAAATAACCCGAGTGACGAGATCGCAGTGTGGTCCATTTCTAAGACTTCCTCTTTATGTAGTTTTGTTTTTGATGGAGAAGTAATCTTGACTTCACTTATTGCTGACACAATTGACATACACTTGTCCTATAAAACAACATACAAAATTTAACGGGTAGCTGGGGCTCTGTCTCGACGCAGGAACAGGAGCGGGGTGATTTATAGTTATTAAGGGTCTGACACTCTGTCTCGCCTTATCCGAGGCAAGAAATGAGATAATTTGTGATTTCTCCCCCCCTAAAAAACTCGGTTCACTTAAGCAGCATCTTTGTGTGTTGTTGTTCATGTTATTCATTAATATGAGCCCCTAGCACGGTTTGAAACTAGTCGAGTTTCCCTCTCAAACAGCTATGTGAGAAGTCGTTAAACATAATCATATTCTGTTGGACTCGAAGCCAATGCCAGACTACTTACCGGTTTCATCAACATGTGCTGTATCTCGGGCGTGCTGTTGACAAAATCCCAGAAGTCAATGATTTTTTGCTGAACCAAGGGTGTGTCTACCTCTGTGTCAGGAGTGAAATCTAGGTGCAAATGATGAGGAGTAAAGGGTTCTCCACACTCTCCATCTGCAAAGTCGCTGAACCTAGTTTTAGCCGTAACCTCAGTATCTCGACCTCCCGTGCACGAATCACGAGTTTCACGGTCTAGTCCACAAAAAGAGGACAATGACACAGTTGGCATATTTGTATTAAATTAATAATTTAAAATATGTAACTCTTTTTATTTTTTAAGTCATCTGTTGACATTCAACGATTGACAGATTTTTGACATTTCTTTTTTTAGTCAATTTTATCTTCTGACATTTAGTTTAATTAAACCTATCCCAAAAACAATGATGATGGCAAATGGCAACAATAATGCCATTAGTAGGGGAGCTCATAATGCTAAATTTGGATTTACTCGAGCGTCGTAGAGACCTACTGGATTTTGAAGATGTGCTGATAGAAATAATAACGATTTAGTGGTAATTCCTACCAATGGGGATCCACAGAACTTTGAAATTGTTACTGTTCTAGTCGTCAAGAGAGTCAGATACTGATAGTGTACATGCTCCGTGTGTCTCTGATAATGAAAAACTCTTAATCTGCCAGTTTTCATGGTGGGGTTGGGGAGTACAAACGAGAACTCTTCAAAATCCTCTTGCAAATCAAGCTCGAATGGGCAGATTTTATTAGCATGCTATTGACATCTTTTTCCTTAATCTCACGAAACTGACTTTATTTAGTTAAATTTTGTTTTTATTTTTTATTCCCCTTTTAATCAGATCGGGTATATGATGGGGTACATTCATCATGACACTAGGTGTTCCCCATATAATATGTTACTCTGACGCGCTCGAGTAACAACCGAAATCCCCTCATGGGCTTACCTACTACATTGAAAGCTTGCAAGCAAGTGTGAAGTATTTCCTGAATGAATGGAATAAGGATGAAAACGGGAATCACCCTATTGTGCGAACAAAGTTACTGGCAGAAACTAGTGTTGTATTCATATAAATGTAGGCGTATTGTAATATAAATGGCTTAGGACACCATTGTCGAGTATCAATATGTACCGCTGTGGACCTGGGTCGTACACTAACTCGCTTATGTATGCAAAATCAATAAGAATCTTGACTAAACATGTATGGCACGTGACACGACCTCACATCACCGAAAATTTGCAGAACATCCTAACTTCTGTAAGAGAAGTAAAGAATTTTTGAATCTACATCAGAACTTCTAAGGTTCAGTTTAGCTTGAGAAGCTTCGAATGTAGGGCAGCTTGGAAATAGGTCTTTAGTGAGCGGCAAGGGTTAATGGTGTTTAAAATATGCACGGGCCATCTTGGGAACTGCATACTGCATCCGGGAGCTTAGAATTCAAAATACTGGGTATGGGGACGTAATCATACCCTTTTTTTGAACTTGTCGGATGTTATGTCGACGTAAAGTATACATTTTATGAAAATTGGATTCATTTTTGGAAAGAGAGAGACCGCACCAAGACGACATGGTTCTCACATGTCGTCTTGGTGCGGTGGCTGGCCAAACGGCTGCCGCGCAACGTGTCGCGGTTTCAATTCCCGCACGGAGCAACTCTTTGTGTGATTCACAAATTGTTGGTCTGGGTGTGATGTGTATGTGAACTTCTATGTTTGAAAACGCACCCACGGTACAGGAGGAAATGTGGGTATGGGGCAAAGTTTTTATGAAAAAAAAACAGAAATTATAAAAAATACACCAATGCTAGTCCATTGGTGTAATTTTTATAATTTCTGTTTTTCGCCAATTAATTAACTATTATTTTCTTTATAGTTTTTATTTATTTTGAGATTGAAGTTCAAACAAAGTAGTTGAAGTAAATTATTAATCGAAACTAGCGGCATCGGCACTAGTCTACATTTTAACTCGCACGCGTGTATTACGATTATATACTTACTGTCATTACAAGTAGTCGCAGGATTCTCGCAGGATCCAAGGATTCTGCGAGTTGATTGGCTACAGGTCCACTATGTCCTCTATCAGAGAAAATTGTTTAAAGGTGACGATGATAGATAGATACACAACATGTGTTTCCGATTCAATTATTTATTAAATTGTAAGTATATACGACAAGTTTACCAATATTTTATTTAGATTTTACAAAACTGTTGGTACGTACCAATAAATGAATACATAGTGGCTGTCTTATCAGAAACAATACAACATTGGCTAATCACCGATAACTTTCAATATGTTCATCATTAAGTTAATGGCACAGCAGTATTTACTTGATGTTGTAACCTTCACCTCATGTAGAGTACACCGCTCCGTGCCACAAATGTTGGGATTTTCCTGTTGCTGTAGCTCCCATCGAATTAAGTTTTTAAACGAAATGCCGATATACTTGACATTTAACTAGGTTCATATCACGTAATAGGGACTTCCCTGAATCCCAACCTAACTAATATTATAGTTATGATGCAATGTTATTGTATTGTATTGTAATGTTTCAGTCGATAGTGTGTTACTTCCAATCGTTAACTTCAGCAAATGTTGTAAATGTCAAGGATTTTAATTCAAAGAGAGTACGAACACTTATTTAGCAATAATGAACACAGCAAGATAAAGGTAAAATATCTAAAAACGCAAAGAGGTAAAAATAAGGTTGACAAATTTGTCGGTTCTTCATCATGTCCGTGATCCACGCACGAGAAACCGTGGGCCAGTAGTAAAACAAGATATCTCCGTTATATTACTATTAGACTGAACCTATACTTACAATTTACATAACATAAAAAAGTAAACAAAATGTATGTGCAGGCACTATAGTTGGGTTATTGTACGCAGTGGACTATGTTTTAGAAAAAAATACTATACTAGGTATTATTTAAGTATCAAGTCCCAAAATGTCTAAACTTTTACTTAAAAACTTATTTCGGTGCTGTGCAGTAACTAACTCCGTTGTCAGTTGTGAATAAAGTGCAAATTGTTTTATGTTTTGTATATAAACATGTGTTATCTTGAGTCCAAGACATTCCGGTTTCTACAGTCAACAGATACAGTTCACAAAAATGTTGAAAATATATTTAATTTGTTTGTCTTACTTGTTCATGTTAAACTTGGGTAAGATCATTTTACTTTTTAATAATTGTAAGGCTGAATAGAACCTCTAGTAACTCACACGGCTGCACAAAAGGCTAGCGTAACAGAAAGCAGGCGACAACGGGTGTGTCACGTCGGTTGTCTGTAAGGCCGTGGTATCACTAACTCATCATGACACTCCCAAGTGGGAGTATTAATGGGATCATTTTTTTTGTGATGATTTTATTTTAAGATTTATTGAACTTACTGTAGATAAGGTAGTAAGTTTTTACCTACATGCATATTAGATTTAAGACATAAACAAACATAGGTAAACTTTAATATTACAATGTACCATTTGGTGAAAGCTCTTTATTAAATGTGTTTTGTACGTGAATAAATTACAGAGAATGCACAATGTGACCCTCAGTACTGGTTCAACATGGATGTGAATGGTTGGCTCAAAGTGCACACAATACCCGCCACATGGGAGGAAGCATTCCTTCGATGCCACTATGAAGGTAACACTAACACCAAACTCAATAATATAATTTTTGAAAGTCCACGCTATAGGGGAACACGAGAATTTCGAATATTTTAAATCCAACATCGTTAGATGGTAATCTATACATATAAAAATCATAGGAAGGTCAAAACTGTACATTGCATATTTCATAAAAGAATACTTTGGGCATAATCTACAATCTATATCGAAACCAAAAATATTATTTTTGGAATTTTTGTCTGTTTATATACCTCTACATGCAGATGTATGTCCGGGCTAAACTTAAAAATACTGCATAGATTTAGGTACTTCAAATTTTGCATGAATATTACAAACAGGCCAGTTCGCTGTCACCTACAGGAAAGGAGCTGTGAAGAAGTATCCAAAGTCACTATTCCAAGCGGACGAAGTCATGGGCATCTAGTAGTGACGAATATAGTTTTATGGCTCCTCACATGGCGCTGATAAAGCTTAAGATCCTGTTTGTTTATCCAATAGATAGTGGCTAAGTTAAATAATACTGACCTCCGAATACCAAAATGCTGCCCAATTTTTACTTATACCTAAATATCATGCTATCTCTGTCATTTTTCAAGTATTTGTAAGTGACAGAAATATTTTTGAGATCGTCTTAAAATTGAGTAGTGGAATTGTATTTTGTTTGCCTTCACCAGAGAGAAGGAAAACAAATTAGACATCGTACAATAACATCATGGTGACCCGGAGGTTAACCACTATCCAAAGAGCGTTATGCATTACACCTAAACGATATATTTCAGTCCACTGATAAGTGAAACCTAAATAAGAGATAAACAGGTTCATAATGATGTGATAATATTTGAAGGTCATCTACTATGCTATATTATGTGTATCTTGCTCATATTATATACGCGAAAGTTTGTGTGTATCAAATGGATGAAGGGTCGGGTTGAAATTTGGAACAGGCATTTTTTTTTAAGGGTGGAAAATCATCGAATGTCTGCTCCCGCCTCGGTGAGGCTGGAGGGAGTGTCAGACTCTTACTGACTAAAAACCACCCCGTCCCTACTCCTGCTCTTCGAGCCTTAGCCCCGGTAACTCGTTAGGCCTTTCGCGGCTCCGTATGGGGCATCAGTCTTACTGGGCCCCATCTATGGTGGTCTGATGGCCCTTTGAGCCGCGCGGATCGTGACGCGCCGTAAACACGGTTTTGGTTATGGTCGGGCGGCGAGCTACCCTTGCTCACCGTCGGAGGCTGGAAATCGTCACGCGATCTCGACGACATCCCAGTCCCCCTCGCTCCGCACCATGCGCCATGGCCTGAACGGCGGTGCCCAGCCCAGGCAGGGCACACCGCAATCGTATATTCTACCGTGTCCTCCGGGTGGTCCTCGCAGTGATGAATTGATGATACCCGGGCGTTTCCTGCGAAACAGAAACCTAAGCAAACATCGGTCGGCTCAGTAGCCAACTAATGATCACTGTCTCTGTACTGAGTCAACCTATATTTTCGTACCTGCTCATCAAATAACTCGAGAGACTTCACATGTGACGCATCAGGCTATATATAGTACTTCGATGTTACCCTGATCAGAAGATTGTTCAATATTGTATAAACGAATAAACATTATTATTGATTGATAACTCTGTTCAATTGAATGAATGTCACCATGTTACTCTATGTTCTGTTCCAGGTGCTGTGCTTGCGTCTCCGTTGACTCAACAACTGAGTAAAGCTCTTGAAAACAAATTTTCAGTTATCAGTCAGCAATCAATCCACTTAGGGATACACGATTTGTACTCTAATGGTGACTACTTTTCAGTAGAAGGTAAATTTATTTGTAATTATATCAAACCTTTATTTTAGCAACCATGTATGTATAGAAAATTTACTTATTATTATATATATTCAATCAGTTGAATTCCAGACTGGCCGTCCTATTGCGATCATCCGCCGACCGATCGCAGACCGCGCCGCGTTTTATGCGGCGTAAAAATTGCTTTGATTTTTTACATACATATTTAATTTTGTATTCTATAAAGGCTGCGGGCCGCAACCGCGGCGTGCGCGGAAGGAAATCGCGCCGTAAGTCCTTAGTTTCAGAGGAACCTATCGCATAAAGATGTATAGAAATGCACGCATTCCTTTTGATTTCATGGTTGATTTTTACTTTACGATTACTAGACAATCAAGGATTTTTGTGAAGTACCAGTGCAAGTATAGTGCACCTCATTACATACAGTATGATTCGTTGAAATACGGATGATCATATTATTATTGCAAATCAACCTGGAAAAATATTACTATGTTTTTAATATAGCTCGAATATAAGACATATCGGCTCAGTCTTTTACAGAAGTAATAAGACCATAAGTGTATTAGAAACAGCATACCTACCTAATTCTAAATAATAATAATAAATAGTTAAATAATAATAATATTTATATTGTATTCAAACTTTTTAACAAAATACACCACAATATTAACTTTTTTGTTTGCAGGAATTCCATTGGACAACTTGGTGCTGAAATGGAGTAATTTGAGAGGTACGGCGGGCGACTGCCTGGCGATGTCACGCGACGGCCGAGCGTTTATCACGAAATGCATGGAACCTCGGCCCTACGTCTGTTACAAGAAGCTGGACAATCTGACGATGAACATTTGTGGAACATTTGATGATGGTAGCTGGGTGTACTAATATACCTTACATTAACGGGTTGACTTTGACTATGACTTTACTTTAGTTGATGGTGTCCAACGTTTTGTTTGTTTAACTTTCCAGCATATCAATTCTACGATAAGACTGGCAGCTGCTATAAGAGACACGACGAGTATCGGACTTGGACCGACGCGTTCAAGATATGTGCTGCCGAGGGAGGTTACCTGCTTATACTGAACGATGCCACAGAGGCTGCCATCGTCAGGGAAATGTTCCCTGTACGGACAGGAAATGTCAACGAATGGGAGAACTTCCACTTGGGGCTGCGGGCTTGGGGACCTGAACGTACTTGGATCACTATCCATGGTATGAACTGTTCATTCATCTATTTATCCTTTGTATATGAGTTTGTTATGATTTTTAAAACAGTATGCGATATATGAAGTTCGTAATAAGAGCTATACATCTAGACGTCACGGTATAGTCTGTATGGTGTACGTATGTTGAATTGTGATCACGTCTTCATCGTACGTACTATATTTAACTATAGCGTGTCTACACTGCTTTTCCTATCTCTTGCTGCTGCAGTGGTCCTGCAAGAGGGCTGCCTAATTTTCTAATATATGCATTCTTTTCATGAACAGGCGAAAGAATAGAAGATGTATTCCATGATTGGAACCCAGGACAGCCGGATAACTACCAGGGAGTGCAGAACGTTGGCGCTTTACTTCGACTTGGCACTTTAGATGATCACTCCATAGATAACAAATCTATGTTCGTTTGTGAGAAGGATCCGAAAGTAAAACGCTTCGAAGAGTTACCCGAAGGTTTGGCAGAAATTTTAGAACAGTAAGCCGTTAGTCAAATGTAACAAAAAAAGCTTTAATTGATTGCTTTAATAAATTGTAAACATTTATTTATTGTGTTGTTCTTTTTTATGGTCCCCGTGTTGTTCTGACAGAAAACTAAAGGCTGTGAAATATAATCTGGAATGATACTAAAAAAGCAATAAAAGCTTTGCTGACTGTAGTTTGTCCACAAGTACGCACATTTTATTTCTGTTATTATAAAAACATAGTAGGAGAGTTTTTTTTAAGCGGGAAAGTCATCGAATTACTTCTCCCGTCTGGGTGAGACGGAAGGGAGTGTTAGACTTTTACTGACAAAAATCCACCCCGTTTCTACTCCTGTACTTTCGAGCCGGAGCCCCAGTAACCCGTAAAGTTCTCTATCAGGCGCCATCTGTGGTGGTCTGATGGCTCTTTGAGGCTCGGGTCGGCTCGGGTCTGGTTCTGGTCGGGCGACGAGCTGCCTGTGCTCGCCGTCCGCAGGCCCATGATAGTAGGAAAGTTGATGCATACATGCATCAAACATGTATAAGCTTAGAAAAATAATTTAGGAATGTTATTCACCAAGTTAATGGACCCTTGAGTGCCGGTCGAGAAGTCCCATATCAAAATTTCACCCGGATTATTTGCGATGCACTTTTTTAGATTCATTGCAAAGCATTTTTGTTTAAAAATAACGACTATGACATCGATGGGTGCCCAAGACGATTTCAATGTGGTGTTCATCAGAAACAGCTGAGGGCAGGAGATCACGGCAAGTCCCTTAAGTATGTACCACAATCACATGAGTATTAGACCTATAAAAGACTACTGTATAAAAATAAACGCGCCGCTTTCTTTACTTTCAGGTGACGAGGAAATTTCCAAAATGCTTATAAATGTATTATTATATGTATTATTTTTTGATATCTTAAGATAGCATTTTTATTATTTTTACTTTTTTAAAAACGGTGTAAATATTTTAGTTTTTAGTTATTTATACTTTAAGTTGTGTAGTTATATTTAATTTATTTAAATTATTATGTTTTCCAAAACCCTCATAAAAATGTACTTTGCAGTGCTCTGGCGCTAAAACTACTAATGTTACTAGTTTCAATTTCGTAATATACAGACATGCCATTGTAATATCTAAGAGAGTAATTTCTAATCTATAATTTAATTAGTCTGTCGATAAGGTCTAATGTGATATAAATGAAACATACATATGCATTCAATTTCCTAATGTTCTAATCCGCGTATAATTACTAAACGAACAACCGCTCACAAATTGTTTGTAACGAAACGAATAAATTTTGATAGTGAGTGAATTTTATTTTAACAATGTACATATATTACATAACATAACATCACGCCTTTTTATCCCCGAAGGGGTTGGCCGAGTGGTCGCAAGTGCGACTGACAGGCAAGGGGTCTCGGGTTCGATTCCCGGGTCGGGGAAAGTATTACTGGGTTTTTTAAAATTCTCAGTAGTAGCACGGAGTCTGGAAAGGTGCCCGGTATATGGCAATAGGCTCACCCCCTATTACATGGGACTCATAACATAAATAGTGAAAAGTGGGTGTTGCTACTCCTGTTTTGTGCATATTCACAAGCCTATGATGAGTGCTCTTCTGATGCCTATTACTATAAATTACTCAATTGAATAAATCTCTACTTACCATCGAAGCACTAGAATGATGATGATACAGATGCTTTAAAACATAAGTTCAAAAATTAGCAATTGTTTATTTATCTGTACTAACAACACAATGATCGTACGAAAATAAAAAATCTATTTATTCCGTCAGTTAGGTAACGAAAACTATTTTTTTAACTTGTATAAGAAAACAATACCCAGATATAACGATTCAAAGTTTAGGAGTGGGAGCTAGCTGTGTCATACGATATTTCAAATTAATTTATTGCAAAAAGTATTTGTTTTCGTTAGAAAAAAAGAATACGTGTCTAATGTTTCAAAATGATCTACCGGACGGATATTTAAATAAAAATTGTCATCATCATATCACATATCTTCTATTAGCATGCTGGCGGCTTTTTCTCCAATCATCATCGTCGGAGCGTAAGTCCCCACTGAAGGTATTACAGGAATAATACTCGCGTCTGCTACCCTCAGCCCCTGTACTCCGAGGACCCTCAGCTTGCTGTCCACCACCGAGCCCATAGCGCACGTCCCGACTGCGTGGTTGCGAGGCGACATCATACACATAATGTAACATCTCCAGAACTTTCTGCTCCCCATCTCATACCTACCACACTTCTTCTCTACAGGATTTAGCAATTTTGCTCCAAGTTGCATGAATATTTCTGTATTTTGTACTCTAGTGTAGTGTTGTAAAAAATCAATGTGATGTTCTAAATCAACTTCGACAGAACAAAAGTTACCATCAATGACTGGCTGATCCTTGTAGTGGGAACTTCTCAAAGTAACTGTACCTCGCGATAATGGCGTTGGGTTACCAATAAATGCATATAACATATTGTGACCTTTAGACTCCCTATAGAGAGTGTTTCGAATACAAGAGCGGTATCGGTCATAGAATGCGTTTTCCTGTAAAGGCAGTTTGGCAGCATCTTCACCATAGACAAAGTGGCCAGACAATACATAGTCCGGATATTTTTTTGACTCATTTATGGCAATATAACCAATGATGGCAGTGGTTGGGTATTCACGGACATCTACTTGTGTCAAACTTTCATTGCTTTTTTGTAGCCTATGGGCAATCACTACTCCAATGTGATCATGATAGTTTTTACCCACTGGTAAATCAACTTTGACTTCTATGCCTTTGCATTCAAGATGTTCTTTGGGTCCAATACCAGACAACATAAGCAACTTAGGCGAGTTAATTACACCAGCTGATAATATAACTTCTTTACTTGCATTAAAATTATACATTTTATTGTTTCTCTTAGCTTTTACACCAACAGCGCGATTGTTGTCATCTAAAATGATTTTGATGACTTCTGTGTTTTTTAGAAGATGTAAATAAGTGGAAGTATCTGAAGCTTTCAAGAATGCTGTGGCAGTACTCTGTCGATAGTCTTTTAACGTGTATTGTGCTCTCGAATATCCAAGGGTTTCGTTGCTATTCAGATCGAGTATGACTTTACCTCCTAGTTGCTGAACTATGCTATGATAAGCGTCTACTTCCATTCGAGTTTCTCTCGTTACTATAAGAGGTCCATCTAAACCGTGGTATTGTCTATAAGGTGAATTTAATATAGCTGGATCTTCCATTTTTTCTGTTCGCTTGAAGTATTTTAATACATTTTCCCAGGACCAGCTGTCATCATTACTCGCTGTTACCCAACGCTGGAAGTCTTGTTTGTTTCCTCTTTCATATAGCATTATACTTATTGTACTGGATCCACCCAGTACTTTGCCAGCATGCAGTGTGAAGTAGGGTTCCTCTAAACAGTCATGGTGGTAAGGTTGGCTACTTACTGTGAAATTGTAGTCTATTTCTGACCATCTCGTGTACAGGGCGAGTCCGGGGTACTAGAATAATATCATAAATTCTATAGGTTATATTTCTGTGGCGCGTAGTATTAAAATTACGATGGATGTAAATGCAGAAGTAGTATTACAAAGTAAAATTGACATTAATATAAATATTCTTAATTATAAAAAAAAAACGTAGAATTATATTGAAAGTCTAAAAATTAACTTTAACTTAATACAAATACAAATACTAAAAGTTCTGGTGCATTTGATATATATCTCTTTTTAGTTTTACTCTAACAGGGATTACTTACAATAGTTTCTATAGGAGGATCACCGCCAGCTTCTATCAGAAGGACCCTGGCCTGGCTCTGTGCCAGTCTGCCAGCCACGATAGCGCCTGCCGTGCCAGCTCCCACCACTATGTACTCAAACTTAGCATCAGCACTATCTAAAACAACATATGGAAAATCATATTTAAGCTTCTTTTCTCTTTACTTTATACTCAAATGTGATTAAGTGAAACCTTTGACGTCGGTTTCCGGCATCCACATGTAGCTGGTGATATGCAGAGTGGTGAGGACGCTGAGAGCATGCTGCACACTGCTGGTGTAGGCATCTGATGATGCTGCATTTGTTATGTGCTCCATTCGTCTGAAACTAATTCTAAATCTAAGACTGCATGGTTGGTGTGGCTGGACAACCAACTGGCTGCCACGCAACGTGTTCCATTCCCGCACGGAACAACTCTTTGTGTGATCCATAAATTGTTGTTTCGGGTCTGGGCGTCATGTGTATGTGAACTTGTATGTTTGCAAACAACGCACCCACGACACAGGAGATAATTCAGTATGGGGCAACAATTTTTAAACAAATAATTATATCACATATGTCTATACTATATATATATATATATATATAACTAGCTGTTGCCCGCGACTTCGTCCGCGTAGATTAATGACTTCTGACAGAATTCATCAGAATCAATTCAGTGCCCAATTAAGATTTACCTATTGTGAAATGATTTATCGTAATTTCAATAAATTAAAAATCCCGCAGGGTTCTTACCAGTCCCGGCCCGATCACGTAAGTTTTGAGTAATAAAAACTTCGACTGTTGTACAGAATCTTTATGAAATAAGTTCAGTGGTTAAAAGATAGAGAGTCCTGGAGCATTGACGCATAGATCCCGTTCCCGAGGGACTTCTGAGATAAAAACTATCATACATTACTCAGGTCCCAAATCATGGTATTACCGAATGTAATTCAAAAAGATTCAATGATTCTACATTCAATTTTCATTCCCAATTTCACACCAACTATCATTCCCTATTTTATCCCCTTAGGGGTGGAATTCATCAAAATCCTTTCTAAGGAGATACCTATGTCATAGTAACTTTATGCATGCAAAGTCTCAGCCCGATCGGTTTAAAACTGGCAAAGTATCACACAAACTTTCACCCTCTATATTACCCACTTTGGGGTGGAAATGTTCAAAAACCTTTCTAAAGGGACGTGTACGTCATAATATCTACCTGCACGCCGAATTTCAACCCGTTCTGTGTAAAACTGACAAAGCCTCATACAAACTTTCATCCCCTACATTATCCCATTGGAGGTGGAAATGATCAAAATCCTTACTTGGAGATGCCTACGTCATAACATCTACTTTCATGCCGAATTTCATCCCCATCGGTGTAAAACTGACAAAGTTTCATACAAACTTTCACCCCTATTTTACCCCTTGGGGGGTGGAAATGATCAAAATCCTTTCTTAGAGGATGTTTACGTCAAAATATCTATCGGCTCGCCGAATTTCAACCAGATCGTTTTATAATTGACAAAGTTCCATACGAACTTTCACCCCCTATTTTACCCTCTTGGGAGTGAAAATGATCAAAATTCTTTCTGAGAAGATACTTACGTTATAACATCTATCTGCATGCCAAATTTCAACCTGATCGGTTTAAAACTGACAAAGTCTCATACAAACTTTCATCCCCTATTATACCCACTTGAGGGTGGAAATTATCAAAATCCTTTCACAACGGATGCCTACGTCATAACATCTATCTGCATGCCAAATTTCAACCCGATCGATTTAAAACTGACAGTCTCATACAATCTTTCATCCCCTATTTTACCCCCTTGGGGGTGGAAATTATCAAAATCCTATCGCAGCGGATGCTTACGTCATAACATCTATCTGCATGCCAAATTTTAGCCCAATCTGTCCAGTGGTTTGGGCTGTGCGTTGATAGATACTTCAAAAGTCGATTTTTTTATTGATACAAAACAAAAGTTACAATTTCTGGAATTCCTTTGGTACCTACTTATATAAAAACTTTGCACATCCTAAGAGACCTATGTACCAAGTTACATGGTTTTATCTCCAAAAATGACGAACACCCACATGCAACCCCTATTTCACCCCCACGCTGGTGTAAATTTTAAAATGCTAGAACAAACGATTTTTTGTTTATTATTTAGTGCCTAAATATAAAATATAAGGTATCTTCAAGAATGACGAAATTCATACAAACTTTCAACCCCTATTTCATCCCCTCACAGGTCGAAATTACAAAAACGCTAGAACAAATGTTTTATTACTTTTTATCAAGTGCTTAAATATAAAGTTTCATGGTTTTATCTTTAAAAATTATGAAATCCCATACAACTTCCCCCGCCTTTTAACCCCTTACAACCCCTTTTTCGCGATAAAAAGTAGCCTATGTTTTATCTCGGGGTCTAGAATATCTGTATACCAAATTTCATTCAAATCCGTTCAGTAGTTTTGGCGTGAAAGAGTAGCAGACAGAAGACAGACATAGTTACTTTCGCATTTATAATATTAGTTAGGATTAGGATAATATTGTAGCAAAGTAAAACTGTACATAGAATACCTAAAAAAATATATTGGAGAGGGGGCGATCTACAGTTTACTCAGGGATCTATCAGATTTATTAGATCTACTTGGGGCGTGATCTATAATCGATATACAAGCCACAAAAATGGTTTTTTTTGTCAGTATGTGTGTATGTATGTCTGGGCTAAACTCAAAAAATACTGCATGGATTTACTTCAAATTTCGCATGAATATTACTAGTAGGTCGTGTCAACATATAAGCTACATATTATCACGCTATTACCTAAACTATTAATGAAGAACTATCCAAAGTGACTATTCCACTCGGACGAAGTCGCGGGCATAGCTAGTTATACTATAAAACTAACTCTACTTTATCCTCTACACAAATAAGGAAATAAGGATATTCCTTTACAGAAATAAGGAGCATAATATCACCTTATCATTATTCAATTTTCTAATCAACAAAAAATACCGCGCACCAAACTTTACCACCGTTCCGAATCCACTCCATTTGACCGCTTTTTTCCTAATAAAATAATGTGGAAACGTCACTGGAGTGTAGCGAATGATTTCCTCCGCAGATTGACTGCGAGCTCCCTATGTGGTATAGTTTAAATGATTTGTATGGTCAGTTTCTAGCTCATGATTTCATTAAGTTGTTACCGACCCAAACAGTATTACTGTGGTCAACTACAGTCCACAATGATAACAGTCATGCAGTTCATTATTTTACAAATATAATATTATTAAATGTAAATGAAAAAAATAATACTTTACCTGATACCTCCGCGCTCCGTCTTCAGTCACAACACAAATGAATAAAAACGACTGTTCGACATAATGCTAATTTATGAAAATTAGAACCAAAAACTGCGATAAGCGTTAGAAATATTTCCAAATAAACTGTGTCACTATTCAGATAAAAAAAAAAAGAAAAAATGATAAAGTGTAAAACACAAACATTTTACAATTAAATAATTTGCTTCAACAAAATATGAAAAAGAAATTGCATAAGATAAAATATCTAATTAATTATTATGTTTTCGGCTTACTCGCGTAACGACATGACGAGGAATTCGACTCATGGATATGTATTGGGCCTCTAGTATGCTTGAAACCAGTCGAGTTACTCGTCAAACAGTTACGTGAGAATGCCGAAAACGCAAAAATAAAAAAAAAAACATCATCATCATAAATGCCTACCGAATGAGTAAAGCCCTTCTCACAAGGATAAGGTTGGAGCGTAGTAAACACTTGCTTAATGCGGGATGCTTATTTCAAACTTATAATTACAAATTATAAGCCCAGGTTTCCTCACGATGTTTTCCTTCACCGTTTGTCAGCGGTGTGTAAATGATCTTAAAAAGTACATAAAATTCGGAAAAAGTCACATTGGTACTTGCCATTGTTAGGTTTCGAAGTCTTGCACTTCCAGGCCACCACGGCCGAAAAAAAAAACCATAATAAAATAAAATACATTCAGTTGCAAATATTAACCATTTAATTGAAATTACATTTGTTTTGGGTATAATACAAGTACTCAATACAAAAGTTTGTAAAAAAGGATCAAACAGTGATCAAAAATAATTAAAGAAGTTCCGTTCAACAGCAAAATTGGTAGCAAAACACCTTAAAACTGTTCTGAAACGGCCAGTTGTCCGGGTAACTCTTCGAAGCGTTTCACATTGGGGTCTTTCTCACAGACAAACATAGCCATGGCGTTTATAGCGTGGTCGTCGAAACTGCCCATTCTCATTAAAGCCCCTCTATCCTGCACACCCTGGAAGTTGTCCGGCTGACCTGGGTGCCAATTGATGAACACGTTCTCTATTCTCTCACCTGTCAATACACATAATTGTAAGATTTTAGTAATACTCAAACATAAAGTAAAATAAGACATTTGTGTAGTAAGGTTATTTTGTAGTAGTTTTACAAGAAAAAAATCAATATTAGGTGGTGCTTTATGAATTATATAATGAAATACATATTATATGATTTAGGAAATGATGTTTTATTAAACTAACCGTGTATAGTGATCCAAACACGTTCAGGTCCCCAAGCCTGCAGGCCCACGTGGAATCTGTCATAGTCGGTGTCTTTTCCTGTCCGTTTGGGGAACATTTCCTTGACGATGGCAGCCTCTGTGGCGTCGTTCAGGATAAGCAAGTAACCTCCCTCAGCAGCACATATCTTGAACGCGTCAGACCATGTCCTTTTCTGAAGGTGTGTTTTATAGCAGCTCCCAGTCTTCTCGTTAAATTGATACGCTAGAGAAAAAAAAAAAATCATATTTCGCTTAGAAACACATATTTCACTTATACATTTTGATCATCATATGGATCACACATAATTTATTGCAAAGCAACCGAGTACCCTGTTACTGCGCCAACAGTGCATAATAAATAATCCAAATTAAGGAGTTTGAATAAGTTTTAGAACAACTGACTGTTGAAAATGAAACCAGAAAATGGATCAAAATCATAGATGGACACGGGTATAAGCAAAACTCATTTTCTAACATTTACATCTGAGTTGATCCGTTTTTCAACATTTGTAATCAATTTCTTTATCAAGTGTTTGGACTTACCGTCATCAAATGTTCCACAGATGTTCATCGTCAGATTGTCCAGCTTCTTGTAGCATATGTAGGGCCGAGGTTCAGTGCACTTCGTCAAAATTGCGAGACCATCACGTGTCATGGCGAGGCAGTCGCCCGTACCCTTGACCTTGCTCCAACTCAGAACTAAACTGTCCAGCGGCACTCCTGGAGACAATAGTTAAGCATTTACAGTGACAGTTACATGGGACTCATAACATATCCAGGTAGAGAAAAGAGATTGTTAATGTGCCCCTCCACACTTGGTTCGTCAAAATACTACATTATCTTCCAAACTAACGCTGTTGGCTCAAATTTTATAATTTTCATAATATTGAAGCACTATTCAGGATAACGCAAACAAAAATATAGACGAAAAAGTCAAGAATTGTAGCAACAAGAATCAAAAGACACAGCACAGGGTGTACTTTTTCGTGGATAAGTGTAACTCATTGTAATTTGAAGACTTGGATTTTTTTAAATATTTTTCTGATAACTGTAGGAATCTTGACGATCACCTGGTGCCATTTGATCGTCGACTTCAGGGTCATCCTGTATACTTCATACAACAAGAACATACGTCGGCCAGATGGTCGCTCTGCAATTAAAACAGACCGACATCTAGTCAGTTGTATATCATTTTAATTATCATACAGTATAAGCACAGAAATCTCAATAATAAGTATTACTTCGACTTCTGTAAGTAATTAATAAATAAGTATTATTAACTATTGTGAGTAATGACGCACTTAATAGTAATGACTTGTTTTACTATTATTATTAAATGCATATTTAGTGCAGTGGTTGAGTGACCGGTTGCTGTGCAACATGTCGTGGGTTCGATTCCCTTTCCCGTGCTGGCCAAAAAATGTTAATGTCATTTTCTGAATCAAAATGTATTAGCCCGGAGTCAGGAAGTTCAACGGTGTTTCATCCCTAGAAAAAGACGTAAAGCCGTGGGTCGTGGGCCTTATCTCTGTGTCGGTCTGCCGTCTCATCGTGGTCAGAGAGTGAGGGAACAGAGAGTGCACTTGTGTTTGCGCAAACACTTGAGCACTATAAATCTCCTGCGAAGTGGGCTTGTCTAGTTAGACTGCCTACTGTGATGGAAATCGATCGGGAGGAGATTTATATTATAGTCGCAAGTCGAGCTAATTTAAACATGTTTGAACATTTGTGTACTTGACGAATAAGTACAGTACATAAATAAAACAAGTCTAACATGTTTACCTTCCACAGAAAAATAGTCTCCTTTAGAATTCAAATCGTGTGTCCCCAAGTGGATGGTTTGGTCCAGGTCCTTTCTTAAGGTCTGCTCCAACAGGGCCTTCCCGATTTCCTTAGTCAGTGGGGACGCGAGCACAGCGCCTGGAATATAAAGCATAATACTTCACAACTCAACTGTCATAAATCTGAAGGGCCTGGTTACTTGTGAAATAATTCAACTATTTATATACTACTATAAGCTTGTGCTAGCGGTTTCGCCCGCGTAAGTAAGTGTTATTTCAAACCACGGCTTCACAGAAAACCGACGTGAAGCAACGCTTGCGTTGTGTTTCGTCTTGTGAGTGAGGTTACCGGAGGCCCAATTACCTTCCCCTTCCCCAATCTCCTCAATCCCTGAATCTCCAACGAACCTCAAACTCCTAATCCCCAAAAGGCTGGTATCGCACTTGTAACGCCTCTGGTGTTCTAGGTGTCCATGGGCGACACCGATTGCTTACCATCAGGTGACCGTCTGCTCGTTTACCGGCTTATGCCATAAAAAAAGATCTCTTTAGTGTCGTGAAGGGGTGACAAACAAATATGCACTTTCGCATTCATCACATTCGGATTATTGTCCAACTGATGGTAAGCCGACACCTTAATCTTATCTCCGTTTCACCAAAACGTCTCTTAAATTTTAAGGAACACCTAAGCTAAAATTTTAAACATAAACTTATTGACATTTTGATTTATATTAACATTATAAATAAAGGGTTAGTGTAGGTGCTCCGATTATCCGATCCGTGCTCATTATGTTACGCTGGTTTGGACATGTAGAAAGGATGGATGAAAGTAGAGTAACGAAGGAAGTATACAGAGCGGATATGAATGGGGCCGTCGGTAGAGGGCGCCCTAGACGGACATATAGTGACCAGATTGGTGATATATTAAAGAAGGGCTAAATTAAAAGTACCCTTAACCGACGAGCATGCATGAAAAGATTGATGACTGTTAATGAAGCGAAAGAGGTATGTAAGAATCGTAGTAATTGGCGTTCCTTAGTCTCTGCCTACCCCCATGGGAGACAGGCGTGAAGTTATGTATGTAGCTCCCTAAGTAACTCTTAAGTTAAGTGGTGATTTAGTGGTGTTAGGTGAAAATGGGCATAATAGTGTACAACAGCAGAGATATGACAAATGTGTTGTAGGTAGTTCCGATCTCGCTAACTCTTTTTTATATTGAGCTTGTTACTGTTATTAGAAGGTTCCTACGTAAGAAAAAACATGTATTATGGAATAGGCCAGTAAACGAGCAGACGGTCACCTGATGGTAAGCAATCGGCGCCGCCCATGGACACCCGCAATACTGGAGGCGTTGCAAGTGCGTTACCGGCCTTTTGGGGATTAAGATAATTTGAAGATTGAAATAACAAGGATGCGCAGTTTCCAAAGCCAGCCTCAATTCGCGGAGTTATATTCCAGGGTATAAAGTATTAGCGTTGTATTTACCTTCATAATGACATCGAAGGAATGCTTCCTCCCATGTGGCGGGTATCGTGTGCACTTTGAGCCAACCGTTCGCGTTTGCATTGAACAAGTAGTCGGGTTTACATTGCGCATATTCTGTAATCAGATCAAGGATTTAATATATCACATAGTATATGACTGTCTACCTCTACTGTCATGGTGGCCTGGAGGTAAGTCTTCTCATGTATGAGGGTGCGGGTTCGAAACCTACCAACGACAAGTACCAATGTGACTTTTTCTAAGTTATACTTTCTAAGATTAGCTAGACACCACTGACAAACGGTGAAGGAAAACATTGTGAGGAAACCTGGGCTTATAAATTCTAATTATAAGTTTGTAATCGCCAACCCGCATTGAGCAAGCGTGGTGATTAATGCTCAAACCTTCTCCGTGTGAGAAAAGGCTTTGCTCAGCAGTGGGCATTTAAAGGCTGTTGATGACTTAGTATATAATGAAACTTTCCTATATATTAGACATAACACAATAACATAACATCACGCCTTTTATCCCCGAAGAGGTAGGCATAGGTGCACATTACGGCACTTAATGTCACTGTACAATGTAACATCCACTTTTCACTATTTATGTCATGAGTCCCATGTAATAGGGAGTGAGCCTATTGCCATATATCGGGCACAATTCCAGACTCCGTGCTACGTATACTGAGAATTTGTTTAAAAACCCTGTAATACTTTGCCCGACCCGGGAATCGAACCCGAGACCCCTTGCCTGGCAGTCGCACCTGCGACCAATCGGCCAACAAGGCAGTCCAATAAATAAATACATTTCAATACTATAACATACTAACGAAAAAAATATAATACATCTACGTACTACTAAATAAAAATTACAAGAAAGATTAAATACAGATACTAAGAAAATATAAGTACACATATGCATATATTAAACCTCTAAAACTGTTTATATATCATATATTTTTTTTAAGGGCGGAAAATCATCGAATGACTGCTCCTGCCTGGGTGAGGCGGGAGGGAGTGTCAGACTCTTACTGACTTACTGACTAAAAACCATCCCGTTCCTTCTCCTGCACGTCGAGCCGGAGCCCCGGTTACCCGTTAGGTTCTCCGCGACATATATCATAATTAAGAGGTCAATCTGTATGTCAAAAAATTGTAACTAGTTCTAAAGCTTATGCGCTTATGAAGAATAATATATTCAGCTGTTTTAGAATATATCTCGCACTTTTCAAAATTATAAACTAAGAAAAATGTTCTTACCCAAGTTTAGTACGAACAAGCACAACAAACAAGTGAGATATATATTCAACATTATCGTGTACTACATCGGTTCACTGACCAAGGCGTAATGTCTTCATTCTGAAACACCACAAGGTATATATATGTAAATCCTCACGGTGACATATCAAGCTACGCAAAACCAGTACAAGCTGACTGTGGAATGTGCTTAAAGATGATACAAAGCGGGGCTATAGTAAAATGGTTTTTATACCTCGATGTGTGTACAAACTTGATGATTAACAATACCTAAATGGTTTTTACCCAGCTTACACATCTGTTTGGTTCATGTGCGCATCAACTCCAGTACTGTGTTTTTATAATAACAGAAATAAAGTGTATCTACTTGTGAAGAACAGTCAGCAGTTTAATCACTTTTATTGTTTTTATAATTTATTTGTTTCAGTCTTTATAGACACAGGAAATAGTTCCGTGCGAGATTATCGCGACAACTTGAACAATCAGACGTTGCCTCAAATTGGTTACAATTTAGTGGAATCTACCTCCAGTACAATATACATTCGTGTTCAGCCCACTGCTGTCACACGGAGCTCCATCTTCCAGCTCTTCGTTTCCTACTACTCCCAGCCAATTTGTAAGGGACGATTGATTATTCTCCCACGTAAAAAAATATGGGTGAACGTTTGCCGACGTCTACCTAGACATTTCACAGACTTTGGTTTACAGAACAACTCATCATCAAACATCATCGTCATCAACAGCCGGAAAATGTCCACTGCTGGACAAAGGCCTCCCCCTAAGTCCTTCACGTTGAACGACAACTCGCCACCCACATCCACTGGCTCCCCGCAACTCGGGCGATGTCGTCGGTCCACCTAGCGGGAGGCCTGCCCACGCTTCGTCTTCTTGTCCGTGGTCTCCACTCAAGGACTTTCCTGGCCCATCTGCCACAGAGCAGAACAACTCACGAAACCACAAATAAAAACAACACAATTAAAGAATGTTTACAATTTATTAAATTTTGCAATCAATTAAAGTTTTTTTGTTATAGAGAAGTATAAGGACAATTTATGACGAGCGGCTTATTGTCCTAAAATTTCTGCCAAACCTTCGGGTAGCTCTTCGAAGCGTTTTATTTTCGGATCCTTCTCACAAACGAACATAGATTTTTTATCTATGGAGTGATCATCTAAAGTGCCAAGTCGAAGTAAAGCGCCAACGTTCTGCACTCCCTGGTAGTTATCCGGCTGTCCTGGGTTCCAATCATGGAATACATCTTCTATTCTTTCTCCTGTTCATGAAAAGAATGCAAAGTTATATTAGAAAATTACGGAACCATTCACAACCCCTTGCCACGGCAGCAGCAAGAGATAGGAAGAGCAGTGTAGACACGCTATAGTTAAATATAGTACGTACGATGAAGACGTGATCACAATTCAACATACGTACACCATACAGACTATACCGTGACGTCTAGATGTATAGCTCTTATTACAAACTTCATATATCGCATGCTGTTTTAAAAATGATAACAAACTGATATAAAGGATAAATAGACGAATGAACAGTTCATACCATGGATAGTGATCCAAGTACGTTCAGGTCCCCAAGCCCGCAGCCCCAAGTGGAAGTTCTCCCATTCGTTGACATTTCCTGTCCGTACAGGGAACATTTCCTTGACGATGGCAGCCTCTGTGGCATCGTTCAGTATAAGCAGGTAACCTCCCTCGGCAGCACATATCTTGAACGCGTCGGTCCAAGTCCGATACTCGTCGTGTCTCTTATAGCAGCTGCCAGTCTTATCGTAGAATTGATATGCTGGAAAGTAAAACAAACAAAACGTTGGACTCCATCTACTATTGCAATATGTTAATGTCAGGTATATATATACACCTAGTTACCATCATCAAATGTTCCACAAATGTTCATCGTCAGATTGTCCAGCTTCTTGTAACAGACGTAGGGCCGAGGTTCCATGCATTTCGTGATAAACGCTCGGCCGTCGCGTGACATCGCCAGGCAGTCGCCCGTACCTCTGAAATTACTCCATTTCAGTACCAAGCTGTCCAATGGAATTCCTGCAAACAAAAGTTGGAATCTAGTACTAGGTAGGTACAACTGTATCCAATTCACTTGTGATCTCATCACGCCTGTAAAAGACCGAGCCGATATACCTTATATTCACACCATATTAAAACATAATATTTTCTCTTTCTCTGCATCACCCAAGAGTCAGACTGGTAGAAAATGCCTGCGGCATTAAGTCCACCTATGTGCTTGTATGTGTGCATAAAGCTTTTTTCCAGATTGATTTCCAATATTGATAGATGAATGAAGAGTTCATACCATGGATAGTGATCCAAGTACGTACCTATTGATACCTTGGGCAAAGGTTAAGCATTACCATTCAAAGTGGCAATGCTGCCAGTCTTTTGGGCACCCTACCTCATGGTAGCGATGAGAAAATGTTTTCTTCGATGCCCTATGATTTATTTTTATTATTATTATTTTTTTAAGGTGTAAATATTTTAGTTTTAAATTTTTTTTTATATATATTTTAAGTTGTATATATTAATTTTTAGCTTGTATTGTATATATTTAATTTAGTAATAGTTATTATTAATTTTAGAAAATAAAAGTTAGTGTATATTGATATGGTCAGCCGAATTTCAATGAATCTATTTTCTATGCCCCAATGGGGTACACGATACTTGCACTACCATTTAATCCTGGATGCCTTTGTAATCCCAACCACGACTTCATAAGACATGTGAGCATTTCTACGCATTGTTATGCGATACCTTTGGAATATTCTATACATATAATACTCTATATAGGAATAGATCCTGAAACAAAGGTTTAATATAATTACAAATAAATTTACCTTCTACTGAAAAGTAGTCACCATTAGAGTACAAATCGTGTGTCCCTAAGTGGATTGATTGCTGACTGATAACTGAAAATTTGTGTTCAAGAGCTTTACTCAGTTGTTGAGTCAACGGAGACGCAAGCACAGCACCTGGAACAGAACATAGAGTAACATGGTGACATTCATCTGAATTGAACAGAGTTATCAATCAATAATAATGTTTATTTGTTCAAACAAATCTTCTGATCAGGGTAACATCGAAGTACTGTAGTCTGATGCGTCCCATGTGCGGTTCCTCGAGTTATTTGATGTGCAGGTACGCAAATATAGGTTGACTCAGTACAGAGACAGTGACCATTAGTTGGCTACTGAGCCGACCGATGTTTGCTAGGGGTTATCCCATGGAGGAGCATTTATTGTAAAATATGTATCATAAAAAATATTGAACTTTAATGTTCCCTACTAAAGCTCAGTACATTGAAACTGTTGCTGCACTTCTGTCTACCCCATACACAATATATAATTGTATATATCATAGTTAATGACTTACATATTTATTGTGACGTCTCTGAACCTGTTTATCTCTTATTTAGGTTTCACTTATCAGTGGACTGAAATATATCGTTTAGGTGTAATGCATAACGCTCTTTGGATAGTGGTTAACCTCCGGGTCACCATGATGTTATTGTACGATGTCTAATTTGTTTTCCTTCTCTGTGGTGAAGGCAAACAAAATCCAATTCCACCACTCAATTTTAAGACGATCTCAAAAATATTTCTGTCACTTACAAATACTTGAAAAATGACAGAGATAGCATGATATTTAAGTATAATTAATTTTAAATTGGGCAGCATTTTGGTACTCGAATGTTACTATTATTTAACTTATGCCCAGCTACCGACATCTTAAGGTAAATAGGAATTCACCTTAGATAAAAAAACCTTTGCATTGCTTTTGATAAGAACCTCTTCAACTTCCCTATTGCCAATAACCGGTTTTGAACATGAGAAGATGCCAATACAGCGGATAGCTTATTTATCCAGTCACTATCGATGTCAATATTGTCCATAGTGTGTCACTAGCTACCTATCTATTGGATAAACAGGATCTTAAGCTTTATCAGCGCTATGTGAGGAGTCCTAAAACTATATCCCTCATCACAATCTAACGACACGTTGGTTTTAAAATGTTCGAAATTCTCATGTTCACCTATAGCATGGACTTTCAAAAATTATATTATTGAGTTTGGTGTTAGTGTTACCTTCATAGTGGCATCGAAGGAATGCTTCCTCCCATGTGGCGGGTATTGTGTGCACTTTGAGCCAACCATTCACATCCATGTTGAACCAGTACTGAGGGTCGCATTGTGCACTCTCTGTAATTTATTTACGAACAAAACACATTTAATAAACAGCTTTCACCAAATGGTACATTGTATATTAAAGTTTACCTATGTTTGTTAATGTATATCTACAAATGTAATATACATATAAAATCTTACTGCCTCATCACACAATAAGTTCAAAAAATGTATATAACTAAAAATGAATGTCCGTTCGTTAGTCTCGCTAAAACTCGAGAACGTCTGAACCGATTTGGCTAATTTTGGTCTTGAAATGTTCGTAATTTTTAGGTCATTCGAAGTTTTCCGGGTGAGCTAGTATTAAATAAAATTATCACGTAATGGTCTTCCCGCACCCAAGAAGCACGGCTCCGGCATTCTTTGCTTTGAAAACAGTACAAAAAGGTTGTTAGCGTAGGTAAATATGACATACGGTTTACGACTTGTTACTGAATGACAGTGTAGATATAATCTTCTATTAAGGGCCGCCAACTTTATCATCCCATCCGTGCATGAGCGGCTGGAGAGACATGGTTTGAGGTAGATCACTGTGTTGCTCAATTTCCTACTCTACGTGCCACTTAAAACTAAATTGTTTTTTTTTAAACTTGTTGATTCACCATGGTGCCAATGTTCGACAGCGGAGTTGCAATACGAGCAGTCCGCCCATCACATACTCTTGGAGTGTGGTCTCTGGCAATATTAACGAACTTACTATCCTTTTAAATAAAAGTAAATTTCTCTTACCCAAGTTTAACATGAACAAGTAAGACAAACAAATTAAATATATTTTCAACATTTTTGTGCACTGTATCTGTTGACTGTAGAAGCCGGAATGTCTTGAACCCAAGATAACACATGTTTATATACAAAACATAAAACAATTTGCACTTTATTCACAACTGACAACGGAGTTACTGCACAGCACCGAAATAAGTTTTTAAGTAAAAGTTTCGACATTTGGTACTTGAAAAGGTACCTACATAAATCTTAGTATACTTTTTCCCAAACTCATGCATGTGACTACTTGTGCTTGTACGTTGTATAATATGATTTTTTAATTCAATTCTTCAGTTTACGGGCTCACACTGATAGTAACATGTATGATTTTCCCCACTTAAAAAAATAAATAAAATGGTGATACCAAACTTATATTCCCTGACAAGACTCTCCTTGAATTAAAATCTTAAAATTAATAAATCACATTTACAACATCTGCTGAAGTTAATGATTGGAAGTAACACACAACCAACAAAACTACGTTACAATATCATTACATCATAACTATAAGATTAGTTATGTTGGGATTTAGGGAAGTTCCTATTCCGTGGGCATTTCGTTTAAAAACATAATCAGATGGGAGCTACAGCAATAGGAAAATCCCAACATTTGTGACACGGAGCGGTGTACCCAACATGCGGTGAAGGTTACATCAAGTAACTGTGCGATTAACTGAATGATGAACATATTGAAAGTAACACATTGTATTGTTTCTGATAAGGCAGCCACTATGTATTCGTTTATTGGTACGTATCAACAGTTTTGTAAAATCTAAATATAATACTGGTAAACGTATATACTTACAATTTAATAAATAATTGAATCGGAAACATATGTTGTGTATCTATCTATCTATCGTCGTCACCTTTAAACAATTGGCCCTGATGGAGGACATAGTGGACCTGTAGCCAATCAACTCGCAGGATCCAATTAATGACAGTAAGACGTGCCGTGTGAATGTGATGGCGCCCCAGTTTGCTGGTAATCAAACCAGCCTCGGCTCTCGACCATTACTACACCATTCCTATAAATATAATTTACTTCAATTACTTCGTTTGAACTTTCATCACAAAATGTATAATAACGATAACGAAAATAGTAATCGATTAATTGACGAAGTTCAGAGCTAACTAGTCCATTTGTATATTTTTTATAGTTGACTCCTGCCCACTTTGTCGTTCTTACACTTCTTCACTTTGAAAACATTTTAACTAGTGATGAAGTTATGAGTGTGGTCCGGAGAATCACTCTATTCGTTTTGAATGAGACTTTTAAGATGTTTATACTTGTGTCAAAGATTAGATTAAGTACTTATTTTTTTTTAAATGCTATCCAATATTTTAGAATTATCATTCGCGTCTTAGGGGCTAGAAAATGACCAATCTTAAAGCAGGATAACAATTAAAAATACCAGCTCAATTCAAAGATTTTGTATAGACATTGAAATAGATTTATTACCTTCGGACTTTTAAGTGAATTTACTAGCATCCTAGACATACAGAACAGGTATAGTTCTATTGAGACTTGCAGCACCTACGGTGTTTATAACTAAGAAAGGAAACGTGATGATGATATACCCATTTTCCGCATCAGCACGTTAAAGTGTGATGTATCATACAATCACAGTGTTTACCTGTGCTGGTCACAAGATGAGCTGCGTTATTGGCGTCCGTCCACCTGTCACTCACATACTCACGTCCCATCGTCTGCCAACAGCCAGGTACACGCCTCATTTTCTCAATTAATTGGAAATTAATCAGAGATGATTAAATATTATAGGGTTTATAAAACTAATCTGCTTTGTTAGTTAAGTACATGTGTGAACAAGATACATTGAGGTATACTGCACGTTTGGTTCGTTGTGCAACAAATTGCGGGGGTACCTTTCTCACACGGAACAACTCTTTGTTTAGTTCTTCTGAGTCTAAACGGACTCACAATATAGGAAGTAATCTTAGTATAGGACAATGTAACAATGGTATTCTGGATTTATGTAAGATATTGTTATTAGTTTAATAAGATTTATAAGTTTTTTTATTGAAATAGGAGGCAAACGAGCATACGGACCATCTGATGATAAGCGATCAGCGCCGCTTAAAGGTGCGTGTATTATAGAAGCCAGACACAACTGCCAACTGACTGACTGACACACAAAACCATTGAGGTAATTACCGTAAAAAAAAATATTGTAAACAGTTACATGCACACAAAGCGGTTGAATACTTCTTGTATTGCCGATTTATGACTATCGATAGTGAGTTCGAGTTAGATATAGAACTATACAAAGTTCATCGCCTAACGTAGCCAAAGTAAAATGAATTAATAATTGTAGTATATCGCTGTGAGTGAACATTGAATCAATAGCCCTCAATTATACAATGAAATAAATCGAATTATATTGCAAACAGTAATCATGGTTTGGATAAATTGAATTCATTTGATACAATGACGAAGTCGTGTAGCGCGAGGAGCCGCGCCGCGCTTCTTACATTTGTGGCTCCATACAAACTGAAGGGCACAGTGCAAAATGTCCGGTAGTCTCATGGCGATTATATTCTGTATTTATTTCCATTAGAGCAGTCTGAAAAATTGTTAATTAACACATAAAGTGAAACGAGGTGGTCTTTTCAGCATAATACATGTAGATTCGTTACAAAAAGCTATTGAAAAGAGGTGATACCATAATGAGTTAATTTAGGTGGTGGTTTAGTGGTGCCTCAAGTTAAGTGACTATTAATTAAGAGATGGTTTGGTGGTGCTCCGCTTAGTAACTCTTAATTAATTAAGTGGTGGTTTAGGGGTGGCAGGTGAAAACAATCATCAGACTTCCTCTCGTCTCATTCATAGCGAGATAAACCATATTATGATTTTTAAAATAGTAAAAACTTGGAACTTCTGTGTTATCTGCACTCTGTGACATCGGTACCGTGGCCAAAGTAAATCCATTAATTGTAGGTAACATTTGTAATTCATGACCGTTCAAATTGAATTTGATTTACAAAACCAAGATGAGGTTCTTAATAATTTGTCATGTTTATTCTGTTTTCTGATTGTTATACAGTACCTACGATATTTTACTTTTTTCTTTTTTTTATGGCATAAGCCGATAAACGAGCAGACGGATCACCTGATGGAAAGCAATCGGCGTCGCCCATGGACACCTGGAACACCAGAGGCGCTACAAGTGCGTTACCGGCTTTTGGGGGATTAGGAGTTTGAGGATCGTTGGGGATTCCGGGATTGGGGGAGATTGTTATGTATGTACAGTTACCTTTATCTACTTGTAGTTTATTTTTTAATATAACCTAAGAATCTGAAGTACACTATATCTAATTGTAGTACCACAATGAACCTGCAGCAATCGTGCGGTTTGATGATGGAACTGGAAGGTGGCTGATGGAACTTTCAGCTACCTACTACTAATCATGTCGAGTTGGGACTTATTTCTTTTGTTGACGAGGACTTACGTACAATTAAAAACATGTTTTTAGGTTCATCTATTATAAATTTCTTCAATCTATCGTTTTAGTAAGATACTTATGCTATCTCACTAATATTATAAATGCGAAAATTTATATAGTTATTGTTTGTTACTCCTTCATTTATTTATTTAATATGCTTCGTGCACAAAATGTACAAATAGGTAGACTTAATACCGCGGTAGACGTATACCTTTACGTCAAAACGGAAGGTATCGGGACGTAATTTGAAACAGAGGTGGATTATAGTTATAAATATTGAATAAAAACACATAGGCCACGTTTTATTCGAGACGGGAACACGGGAGAAACCGCTGACAGAAGCTAGTATCTTATTAGGTGGAGTGTAACTCACGGTTTCATTTTCGGAAATGTTGACCACACTCTTCGACTATCGACATGACATTTTGTACTAGCAAAATATATCCGGAGTTTTGAGCTGTAACGGTAAAACAAATCAAAGCAGCTCCTCCCCCAATGAGATCAAGCGTGAATATAATATTTAGAAATCGTTTATTGTGTTGCAACATATACATACGGGACAGTAGAATGCGGACGTCGTGTCATACTTGTCTGACGGGAAGCGCTCGGCGTGGCTTCATAACTATCTGACTGATTTATACTAGCCAATTTGTATCTAAACATTTCTGAGTGAATTTAATTTTATTGTTCTTTAATTATAACATAACATAACATCACGCCTTTTATCCCCGAAGGGGTAGGCAGAGGTGCACAAAGAAGTAACACCTACTTTTCGCTAATTATCTTATGAGTCCCATGTTATAGGGGGTGAATTCTTTAACTATACATATTTGTTAAGGTTAAAATGTTTGTCTGTTTTATTAATATTAGTCAACAACGGCACATGACACATTCACCCAGTTCACTGATGGATTATAAGGCTTCATCGACTTATGAGGGTTTGTCATAATCGCCAAGTAAGCAGGTTGGAGATAGGTCATAAAAGTCAGGTTTATCAGAAAGCGGGGTTGCTCGAAGCATGATATCTGTGAAATGTGTGTACTGTGTGGTCCCTTAATCGGCTCTTACGATGACGACACACCGGCGGAAAGTACGACGTACTAAGATTATTTGCAATCCATGATTTCTGATATACCTAAGTCTAGTTTTTATCAAGAATTCTTATGTTTATCGTCTCATTATTCTGTTCTCAATTATTTTGGCAGTTGGAAATGTAATCAATCAAAGTGCACATATATTATGTTTAACATGTTATAGTTTGACACTACAATGAAGTCGGATCTTCATGAATGGAACATATTTGGAGTACCGCACGTAATTGTGGTTGATTGACAGCCTCCCTTCACTGCATATAGAGACTAACTTATAATTTATTAATAAAAAACAATGTTGTTCACTGCCTCGTTAGTCACGTAGTTGACCTGGTCCCGAGGTTGATTCCATAGCCAGGCACAGGAAATACTTATTTTTTTATGAAATATAGCGGCATACTAGCTTACGGATGATGTGTCTTTAGGCAGCGGGCTATAGAGGAGGTGTTACAAGTGCTTTGCCAGCATTTTGGGGAAAGGGATTAAGCCTCTTGATTAACATGGATTTTGGAATGGTATTTAAATTGTAAGGTTTGTCGTATAAAAGGCAATTTAGTTACCTTTAAAATGAGAGCACTGCCTCTTTGGCCGAGTGGTCGCAAGTGTGAGTGCCGGGCATCTTTTTTTTTGCTTCCAAGTGTAGACATATGACGTCACCGCATACTGCACGCTTATTCGATGTGATGTGAAAGTATCCTTATTCACACCCACAGGCATTCTCATACATTACGAGTTTCGAAATAGTTAATGAGTGAAAAGGAAATACACTCACCGGCCAGCCACGTGACACTAGGGTAAAGGCACCTTTACGTGGCCAACTAAGGTCTAAAATGAGACGGTTGGTACCAGTTTTGCGCCTGACAAATTAATTTAGCTTAGTTATTGTCTCTGTGAATACTATTTTTGGACGCCATTGTTTTTGTCTTTTATGAAATCTTTTGTTTAATCTATTTCGGCTTACCTCTATTTACGTTGAAGGTTAATTTAGATTATGTCTGCTTGAAACTTGTTTGTGTTTGGTTTTGACAATGTTTGTTTAATTTTGAAATAGAGGTACATTTTTATTACTCTGCTAATTAGGTAACGTAAATTCACTTCGTATATCAATTAAAGTATTGTCAAATGGCTGTCTGTTGGGGTCGTGTGGGTTTTTTTTATAGATAATACAATCTTTTTACACGTGTATAATTTACCTTTATGTGATTGTAACACTAGATTATGTAAACTAAAATTAAAACATGATGAACAATTGTATTGGTGACGTACAAAAAAAATTTTTTTAAGAGGGTCGTGTATCCTATCTCGTGTCTATAGATGTCATTTTCCATTTTAATAACCTTACTTGAAAACTTAAAGACAGTAATTTCACAAAAAAAAGACACGGACAACTGTCCATTCACACACACATGCATAGTAAGTTATTAACTCGAAGCTTTAAACATTTGCATTTGAAAAATAGCTTTTATAGGAAATAGGCAACTTTACCCTATGGTATAAGAATATGACTAAAAGTATTATATTTACGTATCCCTACAATCATTGTTGCGTAGCACTCGCCATTCATAATAAATCGAATTGGGGACTGATTACCTCATAATTAGTTTAACATTTAAACTACTGTTAAGTATGGGTAATTTATGGCAGACTAAACTAAGTGTCTGCCTACTCCTTCGGGGATAAAAAGGCATGATGTTATGTTACTGAACTAAGTCTAATAATTATTTATTTTATTTTTGATCCTCAATAAAGTTGATTCCTTCCTTTTTATAAAGCGTAGACCCTACTTGTTTAAGTCCTGTGCCGTGGGTACGTTTCGTCATTATCATCAACAGCTGAAAGACGTCTACTGCTGACATCGGCCTTTCCCTTAGTCCTTCACGTTGAAGGACCTCGTTTACAAATACGTTATTTTACGTACATATTACACCTGTTAGGCTATTCTGTAAGTTTCAATTCGAAAGATTGAAGTGAAATTCATAGTGAGCTCTGCCATTAATTGTGAGAATATTCTCGACCAATGACGGGCGAGAATGCAATCGAGCTCACTTTAAAAGTTAAGATTGACGGTTACAGCCTAGCTGTTCGTTTCACACCTAAACCTTTTTGATTTAGTTACGTATTATTGGTCAACTATTTGCTAAACCTAAGGAATGATGACCAAAGTTCTATACCTCATGTAACTTTAATTAACCTTTTGTCTCTCATTTGTTTTAACAGCCGTTTATTAAACCAAATTTGTAATTAGCAAACGGATGACAGTGCACTCGACCCTTCTGATAGACCGGTGGGCATTGATGGTCGGACGCCCACGTGTTTCTAAATCAATATTAATTGGCTCGGTAGTTGATGTTCTTTGTATTGTGTGATTCAGCGCCACTCAATCTACCTCGATCTGCTGAGGTGAGCTCACTGTAGGTGTGATTGTCAACCAGTGATTTGTGAACAGTGAGTGCGTTTATAGTTAGTGAAGTAGTGGAGTTCTTGTTTACTGTGTTACAGCGACTAGGTAAATTGTTTTGATTTGTTTTGTTTTGGTGGTATCTTTTAGAAATGTTACATTTTATGAAGTCTGTGTGGATGTAGTGGTGTCTTTTGTGCGATTAGGCGTTCCAGGTGATCAGTACTTAAACTGTCATTATTACACCTATTGTTCTTTTATTGTGTCTATAATGACGGTACTCAACGAGTTAATATGGATTATACATAGTAATATTCACTCAAGCAAACAAACCGTAGTTTTTTATAAGTTTATCTTGAATAATTGCTTAGTTTCTGCCTGACTTCGTGTTACTGATGACTATAATTTTGTTTTGTTAGACCACTTCAACTTACGGTTTTAACATAACTTACGTATGTTAACATGTCAGTGCCTTATGTCTATTGAATATTATCCTAATATTCATCAGCTAGCTTCCGTCTACTGCTGGACATAGTCCCTTTTAATAACACGCTGCTTCACTATTTATCTCGATAGATATTCAATTGATCTTAATTATACGTACTCAAACTCACATATCTATACAAACAAATAGTAATAGGCGCGATAGTGATCAAGCAATTACGATTATTTAAGCACATTACAATCAACGTTGAAATTTAATCAGTCTTTCAGAAAACCTTGTTCTAATACAAAATCTATTTACATAGCTAGACATCGACCTATACAAAACCAATTTATAATAGCTTAGCTTTATATGATATTTCCGCACATTGAAAGATCACTTTATACTGGCTTTGTTTAGCTTTGTCGTGTGTATGTATGTACTGTTACGGAGTGGTTTTAGAGTATTTAAAAGAAACTTGATTTATTCACTTAAAAGATATTTAATGTCCAAAATACAGAATAGATAACTATCCACAATGACGTTCAAATCCACACTAACTGCAAAGCATTCCATAGGAAAAAACCCGACATAGTAAGAATGCCAACTCAGATACACGTTGTGAACAAACGTGAAAGAATAGCGTTGTCATCGTTATTGTTTTATATGCTTAATAGGGAATTCTGATATAACAGTACACTCACACATGTGATCGTACCATCATACGTATCCCAAAGACTCCTCCTCCATAGCTCAGCATTCAATGAGATCACACCGAGTACCAAAGGAATCCAACCTGGATTGTTATTAATTAACATAATTAATCTAAGCTGTAAATAGATCATTCAGCATTGGGCGTTGATGTGCTATGTACAGTCATTAATGATCATTGAGATATATATCCAATCTATTAGGAGATATAAACAATAATAAGAAGGAGTATGAGTAAATGATAGATAGCTGAACGACCACAGTTTGATTGTAAGGATAATATTTGAAGGACTAACTGATCCGGCAAACTTCGTACCGCCTTTTGTCTCATTTTTCAGTCCTTTCCTGGATTTCCACGAACATTTCAAGACCAAAACTAGCGAAATCGGTTCAGCCGTTCTAGAGTTTTAGCGAGACTAATAAACGAAAATTCATTTTTATTTATATAGATAGATATTTGTTTGATTTACTGTGTGTTACAGTGATGAGTTGTAAAATCGTCATCAACATCATCAGCCCGAAGACGTCCACTTCTGGACAAGGGCCCTTTAGTCCACCACGTCGAACGGTAACTCGCCAGTTGCATCCATTGTCGAAAATCGAAACGTAATTTTTGTGCAACCGTTAAATTAGACTCTATAGTATGTTCACGAGATAGAAACAACAATAAGAATTTAACTCATTACAGTCTCTGCCTCCACTTGAGATACTTTTCACAAATTACCTGGCTCAAGCAGTAAATTCTATAATTTGTCATCATTTTCTTCCTTTTGTAGATGGGCAGATGTCCAAGCGATGTCAAAAGGTGCATTGGCATCAAACAAACGCCACGCACAGAGCATGGCATCCACTTATAATAGTGGCCTATAAATATACAGGTGACAACTTGTCAATACTTCTGAATGAGCTAGAAGAGTGACATGCAAGTGGGCGTCTGATTTAAATAGCCAGGAATTAATGATGTCGCATACGTAATGACTATAATAATTTCTATGAAGAAAACCAATATTAATTTACTTTCTTAGTCGGTGAATGTACTTAAACCTACGCCTAAGTTTAACATACACTTTACTGATAATTACATCAAAATCGGGTTAGCCGATAGCGAGACAAACAAACACACGTACAGGTCAAACTGAGAACCTAATTCTTTTGAAGTCGGGTAAAAAACTAAATTATGCGTAAATCTTCATTGTAAAGTTAGTCATATAGTTAATACAATATAAATTAAACACAATAACAATAAATTAATGTACGTCAAGAATTTGTCAAGAACATAAACAACGTTTTACGTAGCAAAGCATTCCATTATGCGTAGCACAATTTCGTAGCATTCCGAGCTACGCCGTAGCAAAGTTCGTAGCAAACAATATGCATGCATTCTTTGCCATTTGTCTTATACGTCATTGTTGAGGGGCAATGTTTTTAAAAGAAATGAAATAAAAAGGCTCAAGAAATATAATCAATGAGAGATGCATTTATTAAAGCTTTAAGATATAAATATTATTTGAGTAACGCCACTCTACATAATAGTTAGAGAGATGACAACCAAAATTTTTGTCTCATAGCAATACGGCCAAAACTGCCTCAAATATATAGATACGATTATCCTGAACTCGAAAATACCAATATCAGACATTTTCCGCGTAGCGTTTGATCTGACCACAAAAACACCAGACAAAAAAATGTCTCATAGCAATACGTCTGAAAACCTTTTTTATTAGTAAATTTAAATAATTTTCAGATGGAAATGTGAACGCATTAAATATTGAGACCGTTTTGAAAATGGACATGATAAAATAAGTTGTCCACATGTGCAAAAAATGTATATCAGACAAAATAAGTATAGCACCTTCTCTATCAGACAACTTTTCGATACTCAGATAATTTTGACACAGCAGAAATCATACAATCTAACGATTTTATAAGGTTTTTGCCGTATTGCTATGAGACATGGTTTTGGTCGTCATCTCTCGTACTATAAGTTAGTTTTGTTTGTTTTAAGCCACCCACTAACCTGGGGTATATGAAAACAGAATCTATGTAAAACTAACAAACTTCTAGACAAAAGATAATTGACTGCACGGTTAGTGCGGTGGCTGGGCAACCGGCTGCCGTGCTAAGTGTCGCGGGTTCGATTCCCGCACGGAATAAAACTTTGTGTGATCCACAAATTGTTGTTTCGGGTCTGGGTGTCATTGTGTAAACTTGTATGTTTGTAAACGCACCCACGACATAAGAGAAAATCCTAATGTTAAAACAACGTTATAAAAAAAAATTAAAGACAGCCTTATAGACAAAAAAAGTTATTTTTAACAAAACTTAATATATTATAATGAGACATTTTCGATATGGCCGACAAAACGCTTTAGGAATATCACTTGAAGTTATTCCTCTTATTAGTGAGTGCCTGGAGTTAGGGTGTAGTCGAAATGTCAAACAGGTGCCGTGTTGTATACTGGATTTCAAAAATGTGGCCAAGAAACGAGCGAATTGCTTACGTCACCTTACTCTTATGACTTTAGTTTTAGAAATGTATTGGAAATAGGTAAAAGGCAACGTATGCCTGCCTAGCCATAAGTTCACTTTCTTAATCAGTCATACGTTCACCTAACCTAGATTAGGTCAGGTTTAAAACGTAAAACATAATAATAATACATAAATAATGGTCGTTTTTATGAGGCTCTTATCTAAGCGGGTCGGCTCGACCGGAGTGATACCACGGCATCACAGAACACTGACGTGAAGCAACGCTTGCGTTGTGTTTTGTCGTGTGGGTGAGGTTATCGGAGGCCCAATTACCCTCCCCTTTCCCAATCACCTCAATTCCTGAATCCCCAACGATCCTCAAACTCCTTATCCCCAAAAGGCCGGTAACGCACTTGTAACGCCTCAGGTGTCTATGGGCAACGCCGATTGCTTACTATTAGGAGATCCGCCTGCTCGTTTACGTTATAAAAAAAATCATCAACCTTATCAACATCCTATAAATACCTACTGCTAAGCAAAGCCTCTTCTCACAAGGAGAAGGTTTGAGCATTAATCACTACGCTTACTCAATGCGGGCTGGCGATTACAAACTTATAATTAGAAATTATAAGCCCAGGTTTCCTCACGATGTTTTCCTTCACCATTTGTCAGTGGTGTCTAGATAATCTTAGAAAGTACATAGTATACCTCGGAAAAAGTTACATTGGTACTTGCCGTTGGTAGGTTTCGAACCGGCACCCTCAGTTGTCACTTAAGGTGATGAAAATCAAAAATGTTGTTAAGTGTCGTCTATATTAGCTTAAATGTTTTCTTTTCTTTTTTATTTCCTTAGGTTTTTCGCGGTTTTCGTGGCCACACCAGTCACCGCCTCGTCTTGCCTTAAGGGGCAGTGCTTACAACATTTGATTTAAATATCATTCAGATGAACAAGGACATTATTTTATAAATATCTTTAATTGAAATTAGTCGGCCATGTTCAGACTCATGTATTACTACCCGTTGTCTACCCGTAATATTTAAACAAAGACTATATTGTAATATTTGTTTGTCCTGTATACGTTCGTGGAAATATAATTGTAATATTAATGTGTTTCTACAAACAATGTTTAACGTAACATTATTAATTTTGTTCTTCACACAGATAGTAACTGATCTTACTTTCATTTCAGGTCAAAGTCAAAGTCGAGTCAAAATCATTTATTTCAATTAGACTAGGAAGGCACTTTTGAACGTCAACAACAAAAACTTAGAAGTGAAGTTAGTTGCTCATTCCAAGGTGTAGATTTCTATGGAGAAGAACGAGCTAGAAACTCCATAGGTTACTCTTTTTCAATCGGGTTTATAGAGGTAATACAATTCTCTAGTTACATAGTTTTGTTGGTTCGATTGTGTGAGAATAATGCAGCATCTAAATCCAGTCAAAGAGATTGAAAAAGAAAATAACCTTGAGGACGATAAAATCATACAGTCTGGAGCTGACCAGTCCCAATTGACGGCGCCCGTTCACGAACATGACACGTACCCCAGCACCGCCCAACTCAACCATTTTGTAGGGAATCGAGCGATCCACTGCACGCGCCACCGCCAATGCACGGTTGGTGCGGTGGCTGGGCAACCGGCTGCCGTGCAACGTGTCGCGGGTTCGATTCCCGCACGGGACAACACTTTGTGTGATCCACAAAGTGTTGTTTCGGGTCTGGGTGTCATGTGTATGTGAACTTGTATGTTTGTAAACGCACCAACGATATAGGAGAAAATCCTAGTGTGGGGCAACGTTTTAAAAAAAAAAGAAAATAAATAAAAAATAAAATGAGATCTTTGAGTGAGCATGACAACTTTAAACTGACACAAATGCATTTTACTAGTCTAATTTAATTTAATTAATTGCAGGACTCTTACATTTACAATAAATTGTGCAAAGGAATCTATTTAATATCCACACTACATTTATAGCAGTGACCTACAGTGTCGCCGTTTTTTGACTAGCGAAGCAGTCTATCATCTTGTCAATTTTCCATTTTCCTACCAACGACACAAGCTTAAGTATTTCATAAATTGGTATTCGTGAATGCCACATACAGGGCGTTGTAAGATAGGATGATCGTTATGCCACATTACGAAAATTACTTCCATATTTTACACTAGATCTTCAGACCGCAGCGCCTACTTTGCCTAACTTAATATCTGAAATATATTGTATACAATTTTTCAACAGAATGACTAACATTCCGCTAAAGAAGCCCCCAAGTGCGTATATTTTTTGCAGTAACTTAAAATACACCCTTTTTATGTCAAGTATTAAGTATATCAACTACTCCTGTCTGTATGTAGGAAGTGACGTCATTTGTCATGAGGGATGAAACACGTCTTCGTATTGAGGTATAGACAGCCATTTATTAGATGGGCTTATGGAATAACGACTGTATTTAATGTATGCATTTATGTATTAATTTATGTGCTCTAGTTCGAAGTAGAGTACTGTGTCAAAGGTAGTGCCAGGGAAAAAACGCCACTATGAGTTTTATGAGTAAAAGCATCGTAAAATCTGACAAAACGCACGTGTTGTCTCTTAATATAACGACTGCACGGTTGAGGAGGTGGCTGGGCAACTGGTTGCCGTGCAACGAGTAGCGGATTCGATTCCCGCACGGACCAACTCTTTGTGCGATCCACAAATCGTTATTTCGCTTCTGGGTGTTTGAAAACGCATCGACGATACAGGAGAAAATCCTAGTGTGGGGAAACGTTAAAAAATAAAATAATAAAATCAGTTATATTAATATCACAAAAATTGCGATTTAAGCGTAAAATTAAGAAGATGAACATCTTCTTGTCCTCAGGGTAATGCCACCAGACATGGCGATTTCGATGAGACACACGAAGCTGAAGGCTGAGGAGGCAGCTCTCCTGGCAGGCGAACTGAACAAACCCTCCTGGGAGTCCAGAAACGAGGGCATTCACGAGAGGGTCAGCTTTGAAGACACTATATGGGGCTTCGATCTAGCTGGTGGAATATTTTATAAGACTCCATTGCGAGTTACTTTCGTAAGTAGGAACCTTTAAAGTTCTTTAATTATACCTTTAAAAATCGAAATGAGAATTCCCTTACCTCTAAAATGCAAGCAACGCACCTGTTTCCCCTCTGGTGTTGCGGGTGTAAGTGACTGACACTCTGATAGCTTACCATCAGGTGACCTGTCTGGTCCTTTGACACCCTATGCTATAAAAATCATTGTATTCGTGTATAAAAGTAAAAAGCAATGGACACAAAGTTATGGAGGCGAGATATAAATACTCTTTACTTGATGTATATTATTTCAATTCGTAAAGGTGAAACCAGACAGCAGAGCCGAGAAAGCTGGTATTCGGCCTGGAGACAAACTACTGAGGATCAATGACTTGGACACCTCGACTCTCACCATCCAACAGGCTCATGACATTATCGTCGAGTCTGGAATCCATCTGAAGCTGTCTGTCACCTCGTGAGTATGGCTGATAGTAGGAGAGAACTTAGGCTCAGTAGTAAACTCCGGAGCAGGTCGATTTGAAGATCAAGTGTCCCCTACAGGTGTTGAGGGTGGCTACAGAGGTGGTTATAATGAGGTAAAAATACCACACTCGTCAAAAAACTAGGCGTCTTTTGAACCCTGTCGTCAAAAAATGCTTAATAGTGAAACTCTTCCTATACCGAACTTTAATACATTTTCATTCTAGAGGTATAACTTAATTTCAAAGACATCTGCAGGCCTAGTTACCAGGCAGGGACTAGTTAAAAAAGAAATATTTTGCATCACTTAGTTTTGCTTGAAGTTTTTTTTATATTTGATTGGTCAACGTTTGACCACTATCTCACCTTACCGATGATGCGGTCTGCGATGGAGCACGTCGTCCCATAAGCAACTTATTAACTCGGGCCTAGAAGATACCCAGGTTATACTTTTCAGGAAATACAGATTCTGACAAAGAATTCCACTCCTTAGCAGTACGCACAAGAAAGCTTGATCGATGATTTATGTTATCGAAGACAAACGAAAAGCAAATGTTTATTCAAGAGGTTGAGATACTGTTCATCATAAGATACCAATAAACTACGGCAGACTTTAACAGACTCCGGCAAAGAATTCTATTTCTTAGCAGTATAGTTTTTCGTATAGGTATAGCAATTTTATTAATGTTTTTATTTCTCATTTACAGGCCAGATGATGAAGAAGATGCCTACTACTGCTATGAGGATCCCATAGTAAGTTAACGTATTAGTTGTTAAATATGTTAAATCCTGGGACAATAGTAACTAATTGCTATTAATGGCAAGATATTAGGATCATAACTTATTTTATTCAAACGTGAAATATTAGAGTTGAAATTAAATAATGCTTATTTTGAAAGAACATAAAGTCTTTACAAGACATCTGCTTGAAGCGTTGTAGTGATATACTGGCACAATTCTCTATCTTATTCAAAGCTCTGTATCCCTGAACTATAGAGGTAGTGAACAATAACGTCGTTTCAGCCTGACTGTAATTAAGTTTCTACTGAAATAATTATTTCCTTTGTAAACTTGTTGGTGACGTAATATGTAACTACGGTGTGTTTATACGAACACTTATTCAATGTTTAATTACTATTCAGAGATTTGAGTTACTTATGACAATGTGCTATTCAAAATTTCATTGAATAGTTAGTATTGAGTTAGTGTTATGAGAATGAGTATTTGATTTCGTATCCAGGATTGGGAAAATTATTAATTTACCTCATTATTAGTAGAAATAGGTTGCTTATGGACCGACGTACTTCATCGTAGACCACATCATCGTTTACCACTAGACGAGATAGTGGTCAAACGTCGGACCATTAAATATAAAAAAACATAAATTCGACCCGGGTATAATTGCGACCAGTTAACTTGGGGTTAACAGTTGCATCTTTATAAGTTTCGGTCACTTAATTGGGATTGTGAAATCACTTGATGAGTTTAAGAATTATAATAAAGCCGCTATGTTCTGAAACTGATCATGATGATCACCAGAAATCAAGGCTCGGGGTCGGGTCGCGTTTCACGCGCCTCAAAGAGCCATCAGACCACCAGAGGGGGCCCAGTAGGGCTGATGCATGATACGGAGCCGTGAAAGGCCTGACGGATTGTCAGGGCTCCGGTTCGAAAAGCACTAGTAGGAACGGGGTGGATTTTAGTCAGCAAGAGTCTGACACTCGCTCTCGCCTAACCCAAGGTGGCAGAAGGCATTGGATGACTTTTCCCTTAAAAAAAAAGTTCGGGATCTCGGAATGACTTTCAGTAGGTTCCTTTTTTAATACCGTTTTCAGGCTATAACTAAGTGCACCTTATTGTTTAGGTCGATGGCTATGACAGTGAGGAGGAGAGGAGACTGGAAGAAGAGAAGGCCAAGAAGAGGAGGGTGTGCGCTAGAGTGGTACGTATTAATTGTCTCATTCACTTACTCTCTGTAAATAGTCATTAAACACTTACTTACTTACTGACAGTTTAATTTTACTATAACACCAGAAGATAGTAACTCGTTGCTATGGAATATAAGTAAAAAAATAATAATGATTGTTATTGAAGTTCTTTTTCCATTGAGATTTTCTCAGGGTACGCAGATGATACGCCTACGTATCTTCTAGTATGCTATGTATGATACCTAGCAATCGATCACCTAATGCTTACCTTGTCATCTAAAGAAATAATTTACTTGCTTCTGCTATCGGCTTTGCCCGCGTACCCGTTACTCGTTACATAATACGATCCCTTTGGCCGTTTTGACGTGAAGAAGTAAAAAACAAACAAACAAATTATCGGATTTATAATATTAGTAGGATTAATAATTTTAGTTTAGTTAATAGTGAAAAGGAATTTCTTTTAAATAGTTAATAGAAACACAATAATTGAATCATTATGCAAATACCAGCTCTGTGAATTCCACTAGCATTTTTATGTGAAACAGGAATACCGTAGGTATTTGCAATTCGTTTATAAAACTTTCAACGAATATGACTGAGTTAACATAAACATGCTTCATCAATCAAAACTGTCGTGTCTTGATTATAATTTCTATTTATATAAAGTTTGGTATTTTAGTAAATTAAAGTGTTCTAGTAATTTTGACTGCACGGTTGGTGCGGTGGCTGGGCAACCGGCTGCCGTGCAACGTGTCGCGGGTTCGATTCCCGCACGGAACAACACTTTGTGTGATCCACAAATTGTTGTTTCGGGTCTGGGTGTCATTGCGTATCTGAATTTGTATGTTTGTAAACGCACCCACGACTCAGGAGAAAATCCTAATGTGGAGCAAAGTAAAAAAAAAAAGAAAAAGAAAAAAAATGTAACCACATGTTATTGGATTGTGAATTACTAAAGGTCTTGCCTTGATACCTTAACTAATAGGGTACTTGCCTTAATCAAAAATATTATTTCGACTGTTCAATACAATAAAATATAAACAAATAATCACACTTTCATTAATTGATTTTATGAATAACTTAATTTTAGGTATTTTTTCAGCAATTTTTCAAGAAATGAGAACGTTGTTTGATGGTAAAAAAACGTGACGTCACAATACACAATCTCGTACAAAATTCATAGAAAACTGTCGTTTTTGACAGTTCGAAAAAAGTATTGAATTTGATTAGTTGGCAAGTACCCAATTGTTGTATGTAAAATATATCTCCTCTCTCTTCAGAAATATTAGGGATGATGCTATATTAATCATTTTAATAATATTATAAATGCGAATGTTGTATGTTTCTTTGTTACTCCTTCACGTCAAAACGGATGAAAAAATTGGCATTACATTTGGAACAGGGGTATATTATGGTCTTGAATTTTAGAATAACATAATCATCATCATTGGTTACTTTTTATTCCTTGGGACCGCGGGTGAAGCCACATGCAGAAGCTAGTATTTTATCAAATATTTTTAGGCATCTGGCATACATTATGTTTTTATACATTCTACCTCTATCGTGAGACTTACTGAATTAACTAAAAATCGAACCATAGAGGGTTTCTTCCTCTCGTATCCTACTCGTAGGCTGCGCGACATCGCCGCGACCGCGCACGCTGCTCATGAGAAAGAACTCCTCTGTGGTTCGAAATTAGTAGAGCTTTTCTCAGTATATGCACGTGGGTAACCCGCGATTTTTAGTTAATTTTACCTCTATGTATAGAATGACTTCTGAACCTTAGGAAATATTTTTTCAGAGTCACTACTGGAATTTACAGTGGCCTTGGGTCAGCAAGCGAAGGCTTATATACAGGGAATCGAACTGTTTCATGGTGCCTAGCAAATATGAAGAAGCACGCAGGTGAGGCATATTTAACCAATTCATAATCAAATTCATTCATTTATTTGCAAACATGGAGAATTGGGTATATAATATATAGTAACTGTTGTTGTTGTTGTTGCTGCCAAGTGGTTGCAATTGCCACTTATGGCATAACCACAGTGGCGTTCAGTGCCCTAATATACACCTCTGCCTACCCCTTCGGGGACAGATAGGAAGATATAATAGGAAGCAATTACAAAAATGATCATGACTCTATAGTCAATCAGTCAGTCAGTCATCAAGTCAGTCTATCCAATGTATATAATATTAACTAAATAGCATTGCCATAGTACAGAGTATAAAGATTGGTCCATTTATATTTTGCCTAAGTTTCTATTCTATAATTGACTACCTCGTTGGCCGAGTGTTAGCAAGTGCGACTGCCGGGTAAGGGGTCTCGGGTTCGATTCCCGGGTCGGGCAAAGTATTACTACTGGGTTTTTAAGTAAATAGTGAAAAGTTTACATTTTACAGTGGCATAATATGCGCCTCTGCGTACCCTTTCGGGGATAAAAGGCGTGGTGTTATTAAAGAGTCGAAAAACCCAATGATTAATAGGGTAACAAATAATGTCATTATAGTATAAGATAGAACATTTATCAAAAATATACTAGTGACCCTGTAATCATTGAACGATGACCTCTCTGTCAATAGTAAGTCGGCTGAGAAGAAAAAGAATGATCAAAAACTATTTCTACATAATAGTATCAAAATATAATTGTAATATTTATAATCATTATGCTATTACTACTCACTCATGTTTTGTTTTAGCTGGGACTCCGACACTGACTCCGATCTAGAATTTTAGGACCGTCATTAGTGTATCAACAAGTTGTCATCTCGCGTCTGTAAAGGTGCCAGAAATGTATTCATTCGCACCTACTCCGAAACCTTGTAATATCTCTACCTGTGTTGTAATCCAAATATTGTCTAAAGTCTAACGCACCTACTTATTATTATTCCTTTTACGGTTCATGTTTGTATCTTTATAATGTTTATTTCCAGAAACCAAAATTCTCATTAATTCTATAACAGATTTTGTCAACGTCAACAATTTGCCAAAGTCCTTCCAAACCCTTTAAACCACTTCTTCGATCACTTTGATTCGTTAAATAATAATTATTTTATCCTTCTAGGGACAAATATCCACCACAACCAGTACTCCGATATACCGACGACATTGTTCTATACCACGCGGATGGAGAAAATCAAGATAACTCGAAACGTATACCTTCACTGTGGGAAGTCAAACAAAAAGCTAGGAAAGAAAGACAAGAACGTTTAAAGAATGGATACACAGCAAGCGAAGCATCAGATGCCAGTGATGATGTATCAGTTAACAAGAATGATCATGAAGAAGGACAACAAGAAGCTCCCAGACAAAAGTCTAGAAGATCAACATTAAAGGTGGAACGACAGGAAACAATAGACGAATCTAAGGAGAACGAAGAGGAAGAGTCAACAAGAATCGAAGAAGAAGAAATGGATGGAGATGTAGCTGATGATGAGAATGAAGAAATAAACATAAGCGAGAAAGAAGAAGTGACTGAAGAAATGATTGTAGCAGAAGAAACTAAAACCAAAGAAGAACCTAGTGATTTAAGTCCAGTTCCTGAAATAGCTGAAGAAAGTACCAAAAGTACTCAAGTACCTAAAGAAAGTGAACAAGTTGAAAATAACGTAGATAGTGACAATGTCGAAATGGTAAATGGTGAACTGAATGACGATGAAATACTAAATGAAGTGCTGGGCAAAGCAGGTGACGTGGCGGCGAGAAGTGACGAAGACAATATCTTGGACAGTATCTTAAGTGATGAGGGACAGAATTTGGAGAATTTCGAATCTAATAACGAAAGATAAAAGGTTCATTGTTCCTTAACCTTGTTTACATGCTTACTCTTGTCTAGTCCTTTGTGGGACAGACATTGAGTGACGAAAGCAGATGGATATTAGATTAGGTACCATTCCACTTGCCAATGATGAATGCTCAATTATCCCCTTCATATATTTAGCATTTATCATGAATACTAATTTAAAAGAACATGTTAGTTAATCATTCCTTATTTATAGCAACAGATGAAGCGATGTCGAAGCGAATGTCTTTAAATAAGATGTGATTAGTGTCATTACAATTGGTTCAATGACTAATTGGGATTCCGGTCAATCGATCGTGAATTTGAAGCCGTGCCAAGCTCACTGTGGTACACACTTTATACTTACAATGTTGCCAGCTATAAATTAAATGAAGTACAAACTGTAGTTACGTTTATTATAGAATAGAATCAAAATATTTAAGTTAATTTTGGATTTCAAATAAAATGTATTATATTATACCTAAAACGATTTATTTGAATGTAAAAAGTGGTTTAGAATTATTCAAGAGACGACGACGTTAGCCTGTGGTTAAGTAAAAATTAATGTTGCCATTAAAAATATTTAAATCCTTCTATTTGTTTTTATTCAAATGGCATGCCCGTAATGATAAGTTAATGGCTGGTACAAAGTGAGAAGAGAAGGCTTGTGTTTAATTTGATTGTCCGTGGCTTACAGAACCAGCCAAGTATATAATTCGGCTGAATGAAATAAACATTTACATGATACATTACTGCCTACCCAAGGGGTACACAGAGGTGTATCGAAAATCCACTTTCTGCGAGTTATGCAATAAATCCCATGGATCCCAATCCCATTAATGGCGCGCCTATTAGCCCCCATAGACACCGTGTTGGTTTTGTTTTAAAAACTCAGATACAAAAAGGATTTATGGCTCTCACTTTACATTTCATTCTCAGTAATTGCAATTTATAATTTCATTAGATAATTTAGAGTTTAAATTGTCAAAGTATAATATTGTAAAAGATAATTGTAAAAGATGTATGTATATGTATAGATTTGCCGTCAGTTTTCTGATACCTTTTACACCCATAAACATAAAATCACCAGCGAATAATACTTAGTTGATTATAACATTAATAAGTAACTACTGTACTATTCATACGTACTTTTTAAAAATTCCATTATCAACAACATTGTAGATACCAATCAGTTGAAATACTTCATTGCATTCTCATCCATCCTTTGTCCAGTGCAGCGCAGACTGAATCATTTAAAGCGAACTGACTTTCCATACATCAGCAGTTGAAGAAAAACATCGTGAGGAAACTTGGGCTTATAATTCCTAAATTATTAGTTTGAAATCGCCAACTCGCATTAAGCAAGCGTGGTGATTAATGCTCAAACCTTCTAGCGTGCGAAGGTTTTGGTTCAGCTGTGATCGCTTATAGGCTGTTGATGTGATGTGAGAATTATAAAATGTATGAATGGTGTTAATGTTCGAAAAAATGCCAATCGAATGAATAATCTAAAAATAGATTGTTACCTAATTGTCAAAACATGTCAATTTGCTCGAATAATGCGCATTGCAAAATGAAACTTGTACTTTTTAAAGAATGTTTCATAGGAACAAACATTGTTTGCGATCAGATCAGGAAGTGTGGGGGAGCCATGCTTCTGCACGAATGGGACGGCTCGACCGGAGTGATACCACGGCCTCACAGAAAACCGACGTGAAGCAACGCTTGCGTTGTGTTTCGTCGTGTGAGTGAGGTTACCGGAGGCCCAATTACCGGAGGATAATTCCTTCCCCAATCTCCCCAATTCCTGAATCCCCAACGATCCTCAATCTCCTAATCCCCAAAAGGCCGGTAACGCACTTGTAACGCCTCTGGCTGGTGTTCTAGGTGTCCATGGCGACGCCGATTGCTTACCATCAGGTGATCCGTCTGCTCGTTTACCGGCTTATGACATAAAAAAAAGGTAGTAAGCGGTCACTGTAGCCAGTTTTTGCCCATTTCCCCATGATTTCGGAAGACCTCATTGTATTCACAATAAATAAATCCATTAACAGAACCATTGTTTCAAAAAAGTAATTATAATACACGAACAGTCTCGCTCGGTATTAATTCCGGTTCAAATTTATATCTCGACCAATTATTCTGATTGATTCTCGATTTCCAATATCGATAGAAATATTAATTCCGCGTTATATTTGTACATTCAAGAGTAATTAATCAGTCGAGCCGGGATTTAGTCCACGAGACTGTGTAGACAATAGCGCATTAACCTATACGTAATTCTCAATTTTCTTTAAAACATTTTAAATCTTATACTATAGCAATAAAGTTGAAAATTGTCAAAGACTGGCGTAGCGTATTGTGCAGCCGTTTATACCTATCTAAACGGTCCGGCTTTGTGAAATAAATCAAAATATTTTGCCAGCGTCCATTCTATTTCGAAGGAGAGAGATAATGAGAGTTGGTGGGAGACAGAATGATGCTCATTACTGAAGTTCACAATTATTTATGTGAAAAGGTGATTGTTATTATTTTAGCCTCCATTTTATTTAAAGATTTTTTTTTTAAAACGTTGCCCCACACTAGGACTTCCTCCTGTGTCGTGGGCGCGTTTACAAACATACAAGTTCACATACACATGACACCCAGACCCGAAACAACACTTTGTGGATCACACAAAGTGTTGTCAAATCGAACCCGCGACACGTTGCACGGCAGCCGGTTGCCCAGCCACCGCACCAACCGTGCAGTCACTTCAATACAGTCACTTTAATAGAAGATATATATTTTTAAATATATTTAAGAGTAATTTCGAATTTATTTCTATAGATAGGCCAGTCATGTCCGTCTTATCAGTCGATTTATCGAAACGCTACTTCATCGTAAACCCTATTTAAAAAAATACTTAGAAGTCCTACCATGAAGACATTGAAAGTTTATTATAAAACAGATTCTTATTATGAAACAGCGTGACTTGTTCACACTACGCTAGTATTTTAGTCGAGTTGCGAATATTCAATAGTCCTCTCTCGCTTCGGTCCCAAAATGGAAATGAGAGAGAACTACTAAATATTCGCAACTCGACTAAATTACTAACGTCGTGCGAACAGGGCATAATGCTCGTCAAATTTCCAACACGTATGGCCGTTACAACTCTTTGCGCGCGAAACGTGACTAATCTGTCACATTTGACAGATGACAGTTTCAACACGACAGCTTGTGTTGCCGATAACAAAATTAAACTAGTGACGTTCATTTAGTCGATTTTCCTCGTCTAATAACACTTAGTAAGCATAAACTTCATGTCGTGCTATATTATAAGAATAACGTTCTCATATTCTTAGAAATAAAATGTTACCTTTTATAGAACTCAACCTTCATTCTATTTCAAGAGAATCATAAAGCAATACGCAGGGAAGCCATTTAAATATACCGCAATAATACAACAGTAAATATTTAGGTACTTTTATTCCCTAACCTGCAATATATCCGCTAAAAGCAAATAGTAATACCAACGGCGACATTACAATTTATTTCCATTCAAATTTCATCTCCTCCAGAATTAATATTGGCAAGTCTTAATATTGAACACGCTGTATTGTAGTACTGCTACAGGTGGGGTAAACGCGTCTCCTTTTGCCGACGCCATTTACATTTTATTTCGCAGACGGTTTTTGATATATTTGTATGATATAGGTTCGTATATACCTCTATATATTTATTATACGATATGTTTTCACCAAGTTGTATAGTATATACGTTCTGTAATATATAGCCTCTGATGTGGTTCTAATGTCTATTTCTTTGATATTTTGAAAGAAAATACGAATTTCTTTGCTCGGTAACACATTTATTTACTACACCCGTTATTAGTTGCCTGTCAAACGAGATAAATGTATATGAAATATATATTATATAATATGGGCCAGTAGGTACCTACTACAGTACCTAATACTGCTAAATAGAAATATAATATAATTACATGGTGATCAGACTTCCTTTAAATAATAAATAATTTATTAAAGAATCTTCACAATTTATAAAAGGAGTTATTTGACACTCAACAGTACAATTTAGGGGTTAGTTTAAGTGCTACGTCACGCTAAGTTACTTTTAGTTAAGAGAAGGTATAGGGGTGGCTGGTGAAAACGGTAATTAATCACCTGATGGTAAGCAATCGGCGCCGCCCATGGACACTTGAAACCACAAGGCGTTACAAGTGCGTTACCGGTCTTTTGAGAATTGGGAATTTGAAGATTGTAGAGGATTCGGGAATTGAGGAGACTGGAGAGGATTCGGGAATTGAGGAGACTGGAGAGGGGGGTAATTGGGCCTCCGGTAACCTCCCTCACAGGACGAAACATAACGCAAGTGTTGTTTGACGTCGGTTTTCTGCTCGGCCGTGGTATCACTCCGGTCGAGCCGGCCCATTCGTGCTGAAGCATGGCTCTCTCACACTTAAACTTCTTTATCTTTTTATAATTAAGACAATAGGAGACAGATTTAATATGTGTCTAATTGTCTAGGTGTACAATAAACAAAGAAACAATATTAATGTAGGACACAAAGATATTGCTAGTGCTCTAATTGGTTCCGATCTAAATCATATAAACAGGGATTCCCAACCTTTTCTTGGTGTACGATCACTTGTATACTCTTTTAAGGTTCGGAACGTATGTAGGTATAATAAAAACTCTCAATTGGAAATTAAACAAAAGAAAAATCTATTATTATGTATCTTTGCGATTTCGCATTAGTCGTAGGAGGATAGGTGATCCAGTGAAGAAGATGCAACGCAATACAACCTTTTGTTTCTTAAAAATAAAATTACGTGCAAATCACCATTAAATTTCAATATACTTTTTTTAAATGACAACTTTTTGTTCAGGCCGTATTATATTATAGGTACAGATTGTACGTCTATTTTATTTGCTTGTATAGCCCACTAGTTGAGAACCACTGGCTCTAACACTTTATTGGCAGGTCGAACGTGACGAAATAATACCTAGCCGTTGCCTGTCAGTTACACCTGACGTAATAATATGTCCTAAGTAGGTTTGACGACCTAGGCTGTATCGAGGACTAGTCTCGGGGCTGAGAAATAACTAAACTCTTATTCTGTAAGCTTCTATATATAGTGGAATATAGGAAAAAAGTGAGAGTAAAAATGCATTGGTATCTTTCGTAGAGCAATGTCCATATAATATTTACTTTGATTATTCAACACGCACCATAAAGAACTGAAGAGAAGACAAGCGCTGTGTGTGTGTAGCGAAGTGACGGATCGTCAAACATGTATACCCGTAAACACGGATCCGAATATTATATTAATATTAATATTTGGTGTCAAGATCTGGATACGAATCTTTTCTCATTTTCAGTTATCCGCGGATACAGATATTTTTCGATCAATTAATTAAATTAAACATGGAGTTAAATTAAATTAGACATTCAATAGAGTCGAACTTATGTATACTTTGTGTAGGATTACAACCCAGACAACAGACAAGGGTATCTAACGTAATTAAGCACCTGTTGAATGGTAATACTACATACTACTATATTTATGTCGAGTCTCCGTCTCAAACCTGAGAGTTTGAAAAACGTAAACTATGTATTCGCACCTAATATTTTGTTTTATTCAAGGTTTGGGAAAATGGAAGATTCTTTTACTAAATATCTACTTCTTATTTAATTATTTTCGATTAAAATGGTGTCATTTCTGAAGCCTTATTAGTAGCTTTTAAAAGTTGAATTTTTACAAAACTGCAATCATTTGGGAAACGAATACGTCATATTAGTGGACTGGTTGGCTGGCACGGCTAGTGGTACAAGGTCACAATTAATTAGAGCTCTCTGCACCACTCTGAACAAACCAAATAACGGTACGATCGGTGCGATGACGTCACTATAGAGCAAACAAACATTAGACCTACGTGTCCGCTCTGTACAAATACATCTTTGTATTTGATCCCTTTCTGTTAAACCCAATGTTATTGTTCTCTGATAATTGAAATCATATTTTTTTATTGTTTATTAGCAAATACATAGTAGATAAGGCTTAGTTCAATATTTGGTTAGTGTTATTTGTATTTTTTTTCGGAAATACGTTAATTATTCGTTTGATCGTTTGATTTGATGTTTCGTCTACAATATGTTTTTATATGTTGGAGTTGGACCATTAACACGTATCGCAGTACAGTGACGAAGCTAATGTCGCAATAGTATCAACTTACACCCTTATATCTTATGTCAATTCGGAGTCGCGGAGAACTTAACGGGTAATCGGGGCTCCGGCTCGACGTGCAGGAGAAGGAACAGGGTGGTTTTCAGTCAGTAAGAGTCTGACTCTCCCTTCCGCCTCACCTAGGCGGGAGAAGACATTCGGTGATTTTCTCCCCATAAAAAGAAATCTATATTCATAAGAACTAGACTTTAAAAGCAATACCGTACAAAATGACAATTTTCTATTAACCATCACTCATATATAGAATTACGATACTACGCCTAACTATTTTAAACCAATCTATTTCGTATAATGTATGTTGAAATGGGTATTAAACCGTGCGATATCTTCAAAGGGTCTCGATGAAATAACTGGGGCCCAATCAAGGCTTTGATCACAGCTCTCGTAAACATGAAAAACGTATGAAGGTGGCAACATGGCCCTGGAATTGATTGGCGTCAGTCAACACCCTTTTTGTATTAATATTTTGTGCGGCTTTCTGAAGGAAATATTTTTGGAACACGACGAAATATGGCTAATAATTTCTTGGAAAATATTCGCTGTGATATACGGTAATTTAAGTTGGTTTTTCTATGTAGGTGAGTAAATATAGTTTCTCTATTGATCGCACAATATGTTAAATACTAAAGGTAGATATTATTATATCCAAAATAATTTGAAGCACAACACTCAAATATTGCCTGGAAATCACATATTATACTCTAACAGCAGCTCTAAAAAATATCAAAATAAAAATCAAAGACATCTTATTTCAATAAAATGAACTCATCCTGTGCCACGCAATGCAATTGCAAAAGATTATTGCAATTAATAACGACTTTGTAGAATTTATGGCGTCCTCGTTCCTCAGTACGTTCAAATTAAGCTACTATTTATCACGAGTGAATAGCCATAAAATTAATTTAAAATTCCTAAAATTAATCTTAAACTAGAGAAGGTTTATGGTATGTATTTATTTCACCATCATCATGATAATCAGCGAAACATCCATATCTGAATGAAAACGGTCTACTCCAGCAATAGAACGAGTTTACCATATTCTCTACCTTGGAATTTAGAAGTTACCAGTTTAGAAAGTCGCAGTTTTAGAATGTACCCGCGTATCTTCAATCCTATTTACAAGACGTTAAACATAACGTAATCAATCATCGTGTCAATAAATAGGTAATCGTGTAATATGACGATGACGTAATTAAATCAATAGCCAATAGGCAATCACCGATATAATTGTATCCACGTAATCACTTGAGTGTGCACGCGTGTAAATTATTAACAAAATTACTCGCTGAATTAATACTTCAATTGTAATTTATTAAGGTGTGCAACAACTTCTCAAGCTACCCCAGCTTGAGAAGTTGTCGAGTGTACTTCGTCTGTAATGATTCTGTTTGTGAAGTAATCTTGGATGGATTTGTTATTAAGTCTGTCTGTAGATGGTCTTTAAATGATGGGACGTTGAACTAAGAATCGTGGTTTAGTATCTGAGTTTAGTCATTAGTTTTACATAAAAAAAATAATGTTAGTTGATATTAGGGCCGTCCTCAACCATTGCCAGAAACACTAAGCTCGAATTAATAAATTAATCTAAGTTTCACCAAATAAGGAAATCATGTATCTTTATAAACTTAAAATATTATAGGTACTAAAGGTAAAAAAAACATTCTTACCGAAATACAACTGCACTCGAAACGAAACTCGACGGTTGGCGCGGCGGCTGGGTAACATACTGCCGTATAGGTACCGTTTCGCGGGTTCGATTCCCGCACGGAACAACACTTTGTGTCATACACAGAATTTTAGTCCGGGTCTAGGTATCATGTGTATGTGAACTTGCATGTTTGTAAAAGCACCCACGACATAGGAGAAAACCTAGTGTGGGGCAATGGCTTATTACCGACTTCAAAAAAAGGAGGAGGTACTGTACCGACTTCTAACCTCACTGAGTGGGTAACCTATCAGTACTAATTATAGTTTTTTTTTCTTTTTAGTTGACATTTTGTTTGTTATTAGGTTTTGGTTTTTTGAAGTCGGTTTTCAATTTCAAAAACAAAAAACTAACTAAGTACTTTGAAATAGACTAAGCATTATCTACATATAAAAATGTACTTATACTATTTCAACTAGTTTTACCCGCTATCGAACTAGACACACATCCAAACATTCCGCATTTCAATTTTTTTAATTATTATACATCTCGTCAGCGGTAGTCGTTGGGTGCACACGTGCATTTGCGTCAGTTTTACAATATAAAATCGATATCCGCGCTAATACTGCATTAAACTAAGTATAGTTGTATTCTGCGTTGAACAGTGTGTGTATCCAAATTTGTGAACACTCGTTAACCAGAAAGTCAAAAATTAATAGTGTTTTTAACAAAAAACAATCTGTGAACGTGTGGTGCTAGTGACTTCGTTGTGGCCTTGCATATTGCGAACAGGGAACGTACCATACGCGCAAAACTAACTAAAACTAAAATAATTTCACATTAAAGTGGTCTGTTGCCCTGTTTGCCTCCTTTATTTGGACTGGATGTCACAACTTACAGATAAAGTGTTATTCCGACACCGACTTAAATAATATTAATATGTCGGCACAAAAAGCAGGTAGCGAGGAAGTAAATGTTGGGAATCGAATCAAACGCAAATATCCAACATCTGACTGGATGGATGCGATTAGTGCATTGTCTGATGAGTTTAAAAACACACTTAATGAATGGCGGAAGGATATGGAGGTGGGCATGGCCAAAATTTCGAATAACGTTTTATCGATTAAGAACGACCTAACCTCGCTCACTCAAGTCATAACAGAAATGAGAAATGACATGAATTCTTTGCGTTCCGAGCAAGCCGTTTTGAAACAAAAGGTGTCAGAATTAGATATCAACTATGAAACTCTGTCGGATCAATTGGTGTCTATTCAGGAATCAATTCAGTTTATGTCTGATGAAAATACTGACCTCAGAACAAAAGTTGCCAGTCTTGGCCAGCAGATTCAAGAAACAGTGGGTGTCAAAGGTGATGTTGACGAAGTAATAAATAAAATCAACTATATCGAGCAGAGCGCTCGCAACTGCAATATAGAAATTTGTAATATACCTGAGCGGCGTAACGAAAACCTGTTATCACTCATTCAGCGTTTGGGGTCTGAGATAAAGTATGACGTACAACAGAGTAATATTATATCCATTCAACGAGTTCCTCATGCTCACCAACAGAACAATAGACCAAAAAACATTATTCTAAAATTAACCTCACGAATATTACGTGATAATATTCTTAGCGCCCACCGATTATGCAAGGGCCTTACCACCGAACGGCTAGGCATATCAGGTGTACCGATACCCATCTACATGCATGAACATCTTACGCTAAAGAATAAACAATTATTTCGAGAAAGCCGTGACGCTGCCAAGCAATACAATTACAAGTTCGTGTGGGTCAAGAATGGAACTGTTCTTGTTCGAGAAAAAGAAGGATCGAAAGTCGTTGCTATACGTAACCATCAGGACATCGCTAAAATTAAACCAGGTTTTGGATCTGCTATATCGTTGTCTAGTGGTAACTAAAACTAAAATTAAATATTTATACGTAATTTTTATTTGCATGCTTGTTATGTCTTTCCTAAATATAATAATTTATAATATTAACTTTACAATTAATGAAATCTCAAATGAAACTTACTGTTTACTTAATTATTTTTGCGAGGATAGTGTATTCTTCGCTGCATTCCGATTATCTTATATTCAATTTTGCAACTTATTAATGATCAGCTGTACAAGTACCTATGAATTTTTTGTGACGTGTCTGCCGCTTATAATTGTTGGTGCCCGCATGTTTACAATATCTCGCTGCAATAAAAAACTGTGTTGTAGTTATGTTGTGACATTGTTTTACAGCGATGGTTTTGAGTTATTATTGATTATGGGTCAGGTTTACCTTGCGGGTTCCCGTACCAATAATACATCATCATGCATTATTGTTGCTGGTTTTTTGTGTCTGCACATTCATATTTTATTTTATTATTTGATGATAATTTACTGTATGGGTGGAGATGGAGTTGTTACGGCTTATGTATCAAATAAAGTTGTAATTTCCTACCTATTAGTGTCGGAACAATGCACTTATCAGTCACTAAATAGAAATAAATTGTTGTTATTGATGCATTGTGTTCTAAACTGTTTGAATTTTATTGAGAAATCCAAAACACCTGCAGTGTATGATGAGCGGCTTATATTTGTATTTAAGTGCAACATTTACTAATGATAATCATAAAGTAACTGTATATTACCAAAATTGCAGGGGAATTCGCACCAAATTGCACATTCTTTACATGAATATCTTGGCGAATTGCTATGATATCATAGTGTTGACTGAGACCTGGTTGACACCGGAGATATGCGATGGTGAGTTCATTGATGAGCGTTACACGACATATAGATGTGATCGTGATCGTTCTGCGACTGGGAAAAAAGATGGGGGCGGTGTCCTTGTGGCTGTTTTGAGGGGGTTGCATTCAGTTCGACTTGTTTCGAAGTTATCTGCACTGAACAATATTGAGCACGTTCTCGTCCAGCTGCCTAGTCCGACTCAGGGCAAATGTCAGGTGCTTGGTGCTGTCTACATACCTCCAAATACAACAGAATTTTTCTATCTTGAATATTTCGAATCGTTGCAGCGCTGTCTTGACTGCCCTGGTATTGAACGGTTTTACTTGTTGGGTGACTATAATTTGCCGGGAGTTGACTGGGTTGGTTGCAGTGATGATATATCGCCACCACTCGGCATGATATGCAGTGGGGGTTCTAGCATTTGTGGACACCTGGCTACCTTTATGTCTATACTTAATGCCTACCAGTACAATACTATAAAGAACAACAACGGAAGGCTGTTGGACTTGGTCATTAGCAATCAGGCATGTTCGATCTATTCACCCTCAGATTATTTACTAAAGTGTGATAACCATCATCCCCCTTTTTGTGTTCTGACATCTCTTCGGTTACCCCAAAACTCTAGAATACGTAAACAAATAAAAAAATACAATTACTATAGAGCTGATTATGACAATATCAACCTTAATTTAAGCAAAATCAATTGGTACGACATCTTGAGTAGTGACAAATCCGTGGATGATAATGTTAACATTTTTTATAACAACATTTTTCAATTAATTAAAGCACACACACCACTGATTAAATGCAGGTCACTAAAATTTCCAATTTGGTTCTCAAAAGCCCTGATACACATTTATAAAAACAAAGCTAAAGCTTGGTGTAAATGGAAAAAATATAATAATCTTTCAGATTATGAGCAGTTTGCGTTGTATAGGTCGAGATTTCAGACTGAATGTAAGATCTGTTACACTAAATATATTAATTCTGTTGAGGATGGCATTAGGACGAACATTAAGCACTTTTGGAAATACATATCGAATCGTAAATCCACTACTAGCATACCTTCTAATATGACTTATAACGACCGGTCCTCTGGCGATACTGAAGAGATATGCAATCTGTTTTCTAGTTTCTTTAACTCGGTTTATGAGGAGTCTACCCTGCATAACATGCATGATAATGCATATAGAGATCGCTCCGAAGGCTGTTCGTTGCTCGGTAATATTGAGTTTAATGTCAATGAAGTACTAAGGGCACTAAAATCATTAGATCTATCTAAGGGACCAGGTCCAGATAACGTCTCTGTAATTTTTGTTAAGAATACAGCTAAGCACTTATGTATCCCCTTATGTATTATATACAACCAATCCATCTCTCAAGGTGTCTTCCCTACTTTATGGAAGAGTGCAAACATAACGCCAGTTTATAAGTCGGGCTCTCAGCAGGATATCAGGAATTATCGTCCTATATCGATACTGTCTACTCTGTCAAAGGTATTTGAGCGGCTAGTCCATGATAAAGTTTATCCCTTCTTTCACAATCAAATAATACAGGAACAACACGGATTCGTAAAAAGAAGGTCCACTACAACTAATTTGGTTGATTTTGTAGATTATTTATTTAATAATATGGACTCGCGTTTACAGGTCGATTCAATATACACAGATTTTCAAAAAGCTTTTGACAAGGTTGATCACCAACTACTCCTGGCTAAGCTCGCCTTCAATGGTGTGCACGGCGATTTGCTGAGATGGTTTGCTTCTTACGTCTCAAATCGAACCCAGAGGGTTGTTATCAATGGTTATAATTCTGTTACGATAGAGGCAACATCTGGAGTACCTCAGGGATCGATTCTTGGGCCTCTTCTTTTCATATTGTTTATTAATGACATAAACAACTGTTTTAAATATTCCAAATTACTCCTTTACGCAGATGACCTAAAAATTTTTAAAACCATAAAAACCTTTCATGATTGTCAGCTATTACAAGAAGATTTAGTTAGATTTGGTCAATATTGCGATAAAAATAAACTAAAACTTAGCATTCCAAAATGCTGTTGCATAAGTTTCACAAAGAATAAAAAGATTATTAGATATCCGTATTCCCTAAATAATGCTGTTTTGTTGAGAGTGCCCATGGTCCGTGATCTCGGAGTTTTGCTGGATGATAAACTACACCTAGATGCACACATAAGTAAGATTGTCGGCAACGCCTATCGTATGTTCGGGTTTGTGATGAGATCGTCAACGGAGTTTTTACGCCCAAGTACATACTTATATCTTTATAAGTCTTTGGTCAGGTCTCAGTTGGAGTATGCGGTGCCGGTGTGGAATCCCTTTTATATTAAATATTCAAATAGTATAGAAAAAATACAGAATAAATTTTTAAAAGCTGTTCATCATCGCTGTTTTCGTGTGCCTGCAAGCTATAATGACTTGCTTAAAAGGTACAAACTCCACGGTCTTCAGACTAGGAGATTAATTTTGGAGACTATGTTTTTGTATGATTTATGTAACAATGCATATGACTGTATGGACATTTCCAATCGAATGCGGTATGTAGTGCCCAGAACAACAGTGAGCCGTGGGGTGCGCCCGAGACCTGTATTCTTCGTTGGCTCATGTCATACTAATGCGGGCTTAAGGGCACCTTTACGTCGCATCGCTGATCAGTACAATAAATATTTTAGCCACATTGATTTGTTCGCAGCGTCTAAAAATAAATTCAGAAACCTTGTCCGGGAATCTGGTAATGATCGGACTCACTAATTATTTCATAGATAATTTTTTTAAGGTGTTTTTTTTTATATATATCCATTCAAACATACAATGCATATTCATTAACTGTTGTATTTGATTAATTAATGTTATCGCTTCCTTTTTACCGATGTAAAAAAATATAATTTAGACACATTGTAAACTATGGTTCATAACTGTATCAGTTTTGTTTGTGAATTTATGTATGTAGTGTGCCTACCTAAATTGTACGACTTCTTTTAACTACTTTTTTTTTTTGTATTCTGTGGAGAATGTCGTTGATTATACATTTATTCTATACTGTCATATTTGTTATAATGTATTATTATAGTGTATAATTGTTAATTTTCCCAAATAAATAAAATAAATAAATATAAACCAAGTTCAGTACTCACCTTAAATTAAAATTACTGAACGTATTTACATAGACACATTTTCGATAACTGTTCTAACTTATCCCATGTAAAATTACGAAACCGATCTGTTATTTTAACTTTAGAAGATTATATGTTATCGCTTTTCTGTTAAATATCGAAGTTTAAACGTAAAACTTCTGCGATTGGCTTTATAATCGAATGAAATTTGTACTTTTTGAGTTATAGAGTCGGTAAGAATTAATCAAGTTAATTTATCTTTACTATCAGCTTCTGCCAGCGGCTTGGCCCGCGTTCCCGTGGAATATAAAGTGGTCTATCTAGGTGGTCCAGACCATAATCTACCGCTGTTCCAAATTTCATCTTGATTCCTTCAGGCGTTTTGACGCGAAGGAGTAAGAAATATAGAAACAAAAAAACATACAAAGTGTTATTATACAGTAGTCAAAATAGGAAAATATCCTCATACATATATGCAGGTATCCACAAGACAATAAGTTCGATCATATCACCACACATCAACAGCCTCTAAGCACCCACTGCTAAGAAACGCCTCTTCCAACACGGAGAAGGTTTGAGTATTAATCACCACGCTTGCTCAATGCGGGTTTGCGATTACAAACTTATAATTAGAAATTATAAGCCCAGGTTTCCTCACGATGATTTCTTTACCGTTTGTCAGGGGTGTCTGAATAATCTTACATAGATAGTACGTTTAACTCGGAAAAAGTCACATTGGTACTTGCCATTGTTAGGTTTCAAATTCGCACCCTCATGCATGAGAAGCAGCCGTCTTAAGCTTCCAGGCCATCACGACACGTACCTAAAGTATAAGTGCAATGGCACTTCTGAAAGAAGTGGTGACCTCATTACTTCAGCGTGAAAACAGAACAATCTAGATGAAAGTTCACATGATTACCGTCTAATCTGTTTATTCCGTAATTCACAAAGTTAACACGACACAAAAGATGAAACAACAATTAATTGTAACGTGTGGTTTAGGAGTTTAGATTTACGATTAATTCGAGGAAAACACACAAACCATAATTTATGAAGTTGAATTTGTTTCTCATTACGCTGCGAGTGCGACCAGCTGTCGCTTTCTGGCAAAATATGATTAACTTAATTAAATCTGTTAGTAAAATGGTGTTATTATCTTTTATTGTTCGTCTAAGTAGTTGAGGGTTATTAGTTTTTCTTAATATCTGTATACTTCACTTCATATGTAGAGCCTATTAACTCGTCGAGTACCGTCAATACAGACACAATTATAGAACAATAGGTTGCGGTCACCGGTGACCGTTTGGTGTTTGACAGTTTAAGTGCCCACTGCTCAGCAATGGCGTCTGCTCACACGGTGAAAGAATGAGCATTAATCATCACGCGTGCTCAAGGCGTATTAGCTATTTATACTTGGTTAGTATTAAAGTGTGCAGATTAATTGCTTAATTAACTAAAATCGCGGGGTACTGACGTGAAGTAGTCTGCGCGACATCGCCGCGACCGCGCACGCTACTCATGAGGAAGAACCCCTCTGTGGTTCGAAATTGGTAGAACCTTTCTCAGTATATTCACGTGAGTAACCCGCGATTTCAGTTAATTTAGTATGTCTCACAATAGTTATTATAAAAACAGATCAATTGCTGTTGAGGCTCTAGATAATAAGGACACTATTGATTTGAAATTTGAACAATATGGAAACGCGCGTTGCCGCCGCCGATACCACGGATAGACGAAAGTGCGCGTGAAACACGGTAGAAGGCGCACCGCCGAAGAGTCAAGCAGTCACTGCGTCGCGGGACAGGGAATGCTGCTCATGAATATGAGCTTCTAGCATGGCTTGAAATTGTCAAACAGTTACGTGAGTCAGCCGAGAACATAATAATTAATTTAGTATGTCTCATGAAAGTTTCAGTACAACATTTGTGGAACATTTGATGATGGTAACTAGGTGTATATAAATACCTGACATTAACATATTGCAATAGTGGACGGAGTCCAACGTTTTGTTTGTTTTACTTTCCAGCATATCAATTCTACGATAAGACTGGCAGCTGCTATAAGAGACACGACGAGTATCGGACTTGGACCGACGCGTTCAAGATATGTGCTGCCGAGGGAGGTTACCTGCTTATACTGAACGATGCCACAGAGGCTGCCATCGTCGGGTAGATGTTCCCTGTCCGGACAGGAAAACCGAACGAATGGGAGAACTTCCACGTGGGGCTGCGGGCTTGGGGACCTGAACGTACTTGGATCACTATCCATGGTATGAACTGTTCATTCATCTATTTATCCTTTGTATCAGTTTGTTAACATTTTTAAAACAGTATGCGGTATATGAAGTTCTCTTAACACGTCTTCATCGCACGGCTTATCTAGACATTATTTATATATAGAGGTATACATATTTCACTATAGCGTATCTAGATTACTTTTCCTATCTCTTGCTTAATTATATTGTTTTAATTTGTGGTTTCGTGAGTTGTTATGACTGAGAACTAAAGTCAGTGGTCTGAACGCGAATGTATACTGTACTGGAGGTAGATTCCACTAAATTGTAACCAATTTGAGGCAACGTCTGATTGTTCAAGTTGTCGCGATAATCTCGCACGGAACTATTTCCTGTGTATACATAGATGTATAAAGAAAACATAACATCACGCCTTTTATCCCCGAAGGGGTAGGTAGAGGTGCACATAGAAGTAACACTCACTTTTCACTATTTATGTTATGAGTCTCATGTAATAGGGGGTGAGCCTATTGCCATATACCAGGTACATTTCCAGACTCCGTGCTACTACTGAAATTTTTTTAAAAACCCAGTAATACTTTGCCCGACCCGGGATTCGAACCCGAAACCCCTTGCCCGGCAGTCGCACTTGCGACCACTCGGCCGACGAGGCAGTCTTAACTTATTCGTTTCAGTCTCTATGTATAAAGAAAGATTGAAACGAATAAGTTACAAAAACAATAAAAGTGATTAAATTGCTGACTGTAGTTATTTACAAGTACCTCTAGATACACTTTATTTCTGTTATTATAAAAACACAGTACTGGAGTTGATGCGCACATGAACCAAACAGATGTGTAAACTGGGTAAAACTATTTAGGTATTGTTAATCATCAAGTTTGTAGTTTGTACACACATAAGGCGTAAAAACCACTTCAATATCGTCCCGCTTTGTATTCTCTTTCATCCGTTCGACAGTAGGTTTGCGTAGCTTGATATGTCACAGTGAGAATTTATATATATATATACCTTGTGGTGTTTCAGAATGAAGACATTACGCCTTGGTCAGTGAACCGATCTAGTATACAATAATGTTGAATATATATTTAATTTGTTTGTCGTTAACACGAACAAGCGTTCGTGTTAAACTTGGGTAAGAACATTTTTCTTGGTGTGTACTTTTGTTGATAGAAATATTTCTATGTTTAAGTGAAAAGGGCGAGAAATATTTTAAAAGAGCTGATTATTCATCATAAGCTCTTTGGAACTAGTCTCTTAATTATGATATTTAAACAGTTTTGGAGGTTTAGTATATTATGCACATGTGTACTAATATTTTCTTATTACCTGTTGATGACTTTATTATTAAATAAGGAAATTAGATTAAATAAACTACACTCGTTGTACCACAGAATCATAGAGAATTTATTAATAATAAGTTGACACTGTCTATGGATATAAAGGTGAAACTAATACATAGACTAAGAATGGAAAGGCGATTAATTTTATAATTAGATCAACACTCAGCTGCCAAATTTAAGCCTTTTCCATGTACTAAATTAATTACAACACAAACAAAGTAAACTTACTTAATTAGATTAAAGATTACATAACATATCTATGGATAACATTCCAATTTTGACTCTGATATATTGAAATTTATCTCTCGGTAAAGCCTTAGTTAGAGAATCGGCAAGTTGATTACATGTTGAAACATATTTCAAATCAATAACTCTACCATAATACTTTTCTTTAATAAAATGATATTTAGTGTCTGTATGTTTGCACCTCTTGTGAAAGTTTATATTTTTAATAACACTTGTGGCGACACATGTCACAAGTCAACGGATGACGTCATAAAATCCTACATCGCACATGCGAAGTTTACATTCGATTTAACACGGATAGAAAATCCCAACGAGCAACTGTTGGGCAGAAAGCCCGCCAGGCACGATCACCTCGCCTGGTCGGAGGATCCTCCTTTTCCGATCTTAGGGAACTATACTCTCTGTTCCCTAAAGTGGTGACCCCGACGTGATTGGAAGTAACCTTCACTTAACGGAGCAGATCAGCACCGTCATCCGTATCGCCATCCCTCTCATTCATCATTTTATCCGCTGAGCGCTAATCAAATCGCAGCCAACCAGCATCCTCAGCCTCATCAGGGACCACCATCGCCTGCAACGAAGTTGTGCAGCCTGGTTCTTCCCTACGGCCTCACTAGCGTCTAGGCACAGCACTTCTGCACACGGTTCTGAAGGACATCTCCTCCCGTCAACGCAGACGGCCAGCCACTACGCACCTACCCTCGCAGCATCTCTTCCCCGACTCACCGTGGGACACTGCGAACTCATCTCTCCGACTCACTGGAGTATCGCCCTGCACCGCTCACCCGACTCACTGGGCACTCAGCGGCACAGTTCCGACTCACTGGAACTAGGGACTTTCTACACTGGCTCTGGCACCGCTCATCTCAAGCATCGACAGCCGTCTCAGCCATCTCAGCCATCTCAGCGATCTCGAGGAGATCCCAAGACCGGAGGATCGACCTCCGGTCTTGGGAGGGAGTGATGTGGCGACACATGTCACAAGTCAACGGATGACGTCATAAAATCCTACATCGCACATGCGAAGTTTACATTCGATTTAACACGGATAGAAAATCCCAACGAGCAACTGTTGGGCAGAAAGCCCGCCAGGCACGATCACCTCGCCTGGTCGGAGGATCCTCCTTTTCCGATCTTAGGGAACTATACTCTCTGTTCCCTAAACACTTATTGCACTTTGATTGTCTATATTGATCACTACTAATTGTTGTTTGAATTCACCAAGATCACACAATAATTGTTTAATCCAAATAGCTTCTTTGGTGGCACTACAGGCCGCCATAAATTCTGCTTCCGTAGTTGACAGAGCGCCAGTGTGTTGCCTTTGACTACACCATGTTACAGCAGCTCCACATTTGATGAAAATGTAACCAGTTGTTGACCTTCTAGTTGTGATGTCATTAGCATAGTCGGCATCACTGTAGCCAATTAATTCAGGAGATTTTACTGATTGGTAGCAGAGGCCAAAACTGATAGTGTCTTTTAGATACTTTAGAATCTTCTTGACAGCTGTCCAGTGAGATTCATCATAGCAATTCAAAAATCTACTCACCAGGCTCACAGCAAACATTATGTCTGGTCGGCTTACTATGGCGACATGCATCAGAGAACCAACAGCTTCTCTGTATGGAAGATGCTTGTCAGGCTGGTTCTCACTTTTCTCTAGCTTTGAGTGAGGATCAACTGGAACGCTGTTGGGGTTGGCATTATCCATATTAAATTTATTTAGCAACTGTTTGATATACTTGGATTGATGTATAAAGATATACTTTTCAAAAACTTGAATTTCCATTCCAACAAAGTTTCCAGGTGGGCATATAACATAACATAACATCACGCCTTTTATCCCCGAAAGGGTAGGCATATTGGGCATATTGTCATATCAAATATTGTTTTCAAATTATTTGTTACAGATTGCAGAACAGATTTTGATTTAGAAAATAGTAGCCCATCATCTACATAATACAGAGATAACACTTTGTTCCTTTATTATTTGCAACATATACACATTGGTCTGCCTTACTATTTATGAAGCCAAATTTCTGAAGTACAGAATTGAATGTAGTATTCCAGCAACGTGGTGCTTGTTTAAGACCATACAGTGACTTTATTAATTTACATACTTTATTGGGTTCATATGTTAGACCTTCAGGGGGATACATATTATATATGTTTTCTTTCAGTTCCCCATACAGGAAAGCTGTTTTAATGTCCAGTTGAAGAATTTCATAACCATTTTGAGCAGCTAGAGATACACGTATTGAATCATACCTGACAGTAGGTGAGTACGTTTCCTTATAGTCGATACCTGCTGCCTGTGCATAACCCTTTGCACAAAGCCTGGACTTGAAGCGAGGACCTGTTGGTTGGTCTTTTACTCTAAAGACCCATTTACAGCCAATGATGTTTGTATTTTCAGGTTTGTTTACCAATATCCATGTACGATTTCTTTCATGGGCTTCAAGTTCCTCTTCTATAGCCTTTTTCCATTTTTCAGCATTCACACATCTAATAGCTTCTTTGTATGTTTCAGGGACTTGCTCAGGCACTAAGCGTTCATCATAGCAAAGGTAAGTTTGTTCTTTGTTTTTATTTCTAGGTCTCAATGTTATGTTGCTTCGGGGAGGAGTATCAATCTTGATTTCTGGTAAGTATTCATCTAAATCTGAGTTATTATTGACAGTATTATATGAGCTATCTGAATAACAAGATTCATCCCTGTTTTTTTCATTGGACTCATTTGACATTAAACTTTCTTCATTACTTTTACAATGTGTATCAAGTGTTTTGTTTTCTGTTTCAGATAATTCCATGGTGACATAATTCCTCTTCACAGTACATTCCAGAAATACAGCATCCCTGCTTTTTATTATAGTTCTAGTATTTGGTAATATGAACCTGTACCCTTTTGTGTTCTCACAATAGCCAATAAAAATCATTTTCTGTGCTTTTGGATCCCACTTTTTGCGTTTTTCTCTTGGTAAATGGACCATGGCTTCACACCCAAACACTTTCATATTACTGATATTTGGTTTATGTCCAGTCCAAACCTCTTCAGGTGTTTTAAACAATAAGGATCTAGTTGGAGATCTATTAATGATATATGCAGCAGTTTTTATAGCCTCAGCCCAGAAAAACTTTGCTAAGCCAGCATTCAGAATCATACACTTTGCTCTCTCGACTAAAGTCCTATTTAACCTCTCTGCAGCTCCATTTTGCTCGGGAGTATAAGGAGTTGATGTTTGATGTCTTATTCCAGCATTCTTTAGGAAGTCAGAGAATGGTTTGTTGACATATTCTAGGCCATTGTCAGTTCGAATACATTTGAGTTTACATTCAGTTTGATTTTCAACTTCTGTTTTGAACTCTTTGAATTTTGACAATACCTCAGTTTTGTTGTTCAAAGTATACACAAATACCTTTTTGGAATAATCGTCCAAAAATGTTAGGAAGTATTTGCCCCCTCCTAATGACTGAGTTTCCATAGGGCCACATAAGTCAGAATGCACCAGTTCCAACAGCCTCGAGGAATGTGATCCTTGACTCTTGAAAGGCATTCTTGTTTGCTTGCCCTCTTTACATGTTATACAAGTTATATTGTTTACTTGTTTATCAGACAATGTGAATCCCTCAGAATTCTCTTTCAATTTCTTCAGGGTGTCTAAGTTCAGATGACCCATCCTTTGATGCCATAGAAATATGTCATCTCGTTTAACATCTGACATGTATGCATTATCAGTATTCATGTTAAGCCACATTTTGTCTGTTCAGTATAGTACAGCCTTTGGAATCAAATTTAACTTGACCACCATTTTCTGTAATTTGATGTACAGATATTAGATTTACTGCAAGTTCTGGTACATACAAGACATTTGTAAATAGAATTACAAGAATTACATTTGATCGATTTTCTCCATTCAATGTATTCAATGTTACATTACCTTTGATTTGTTTTATAGGTGGAGAGTTTTCATTTTGAAGAAGGTTTTGATGTCTTGTCATGTGCATGGTTGCCCCAGAATCAATATACCATTCGGAGCTGTTATTCTTAAACGGAATAATAAATGCGGCAGCATATGAACTATTTGATTTAGCAACCTTTTCTTTCGGTTTTGACCTGCATTCTGTACTCTTGTGTCCATATTTGTTACACTGAAAACATCTAGGACCTTTGTTGAACTTCTTTTTCACATTCTTGATTTGAGAACCATGCCCAGATGTAAAAGCAGAGTTATTGTTTTCAGATTTTACTTCTTGTAGTAATTTAGATTTAACAGAGTCTGCACTAATTTTCATCCCAGAGCTCTCAATAGCAAGGATCATGGGTTTATAATGTTCAGGTAACCCGGAGAGTAAAAGTGTCCCGAGCCACTCATCATCAACTTGGAATCCTATATTTCGGAGTTTATGTGCTGTAGACATTATCTTGCTTACATATTCGTCTATATTTTGGCAGCCAGAGAGTGTAGTGGTGCAGAGATCACGTAGTAGGCCAACTCTGCGTGTAAGCCCTGAGTCGTCGAAAGCGCGGGACAAGTTTTCCCACACTTCTTTTGCTGTTTTTGCCTCTTGGATGTGTACGTAGTTAATGCTATCGACAAGTAATATTATTTTAGATTTGGCTTTTGTGTCCTTCTTTGTGTCGAATGGTTCTTTATTGGGATTTTCAATGCATTCCCAAAGTTCTTCGTGTTGAAGATATGTTTTTACAGCAAACCGCCAGGTGCTGTAGTTTTCACGGCCTGTTAGTTTCTCTATTAGTGCCAGAGGATTGCTATTAGCCATGATTGATGGTATTTTCTACGACTTGCGACGATTTGTAAAACTGAACCACGCGGCTTGTAAGGTTATGTCGATACACACTACCACTTCACGCGCACGAGATTGTTTTTGTTTGGTATTTAGTCTTTTAATAAAGTTTGCAAACACATTTTTTTTTTCACGAATTTGGCTTTACTGGGCCCATAACCTGATGACTTTATTATTAAATAAGGAAATTAGATTAAATAAACTACACTCGTTGTACCACAAAATCATAGAGAATTTATTAATAATAAGTTGACACTGTCTATGGATATAAAGGTGAAACTAATACATAGACTAAGAATGGAAAGGCGATTAATTTTATAATTAGTTCAACACCTGTATTTAATTATTCTTGTAATTTTAAATTATTTTGTTTCATTCGTAGATGTATTGATGTGTGATGTTATTTTATTGTGTTATGTCTAATTTACAGGAAAGTTTCATTATATACTATGTGATATACTATACCCTCGATCTGATTACAGAACATGCACAATGTGAACCCGACTACTTGTACAATGCGATCGTAAATGGTTGGCTCAAAGTGCACACGATACCCGCCAAGTGGGAGGAAGCATTCCTTCGATGTCATTATGAAGGTAAGTACAACGCTAATACTTCATACCCTGGAATCTAACTCCGCGAATTCAGCCTCGCCTTGGAAACTTTACGGTGCATCTTTATTGTTTCAATCCTACAGTTATCCTAATCCCCAAAAGGCCGGTAACGCACTTGTAACGCCTCTGGTGTTCCAGGTGTCAATGGGCGACGCCGATTGCTTACTATCAGGTGACCGTCTGCTAGTTTACTGGCTTATGTCATTAACATGTTTTTTCTTACGTAGGAACCTTCTCCTAACAGTAACATGCTCAATATAAAAAAGAGTTAGCCAGATCGGTTGTACATGAACTACCTACATAACAACGCATTTGTTATATCTCTGCTGTAATGCTGTTGCTACTATATACTGTATAATATATTAGTTACAAACAAACACAATAAACGTACGGTCAGAGAAAACAAATTTACTATAGGTACCAGATATAAAAAATATTGTGGGAAAAGAACATCCGCCTACTTTAAAGTATTTAACCAGATATACTTATTAAGAGAAGATGGAAAATTTAGGAAAGGATCTATAAAGTAAAAAGTAAAAAAAAATATATATTGATTTTGTTTGGAATATTTTAGTTTTCGTATTTTATTTATAACTTAGTTGTCTTATGAAAAACAGTTGTGTCATAATTAATTCATTCAATAATAATAATATGAGTAATAGTTTAAGTTATATATAACATATACATGTTATAAGAAAAAAAAATTGTACCTATGTACATATTAAATAATTGATTTCTTTTTCTAATGAGCTTCTCTCGCGCTCAAACGTTAAAGTTTGGCAAGTTTAGATGTAAGGCCACATCTAGAGGTATATAAAATATCTCTAAATAAAATTGTTTAAAACAAATAAAATAAGTAACCAGGCCCTTCAATTTTATTACAGTTAAGTTGTAAAGTTGTATTATATGCTTTATATTCCAGGCGCTGTGCTCGCGTCCCCACTGACTAAGGAAATGGGGAAAGCCCTGTTGGAGCAGACCTTAAGAAAGGACCTGGACCAAACCATCCACTTGGGGACACACGATTTGAATAGTAAAGGAGACTATTTTTCTGTGGAAGGTAAACATGTTTATTTATGTATGTCCGAACGGTCATTAGTACGGGATTTCGATTTACTACAAAACGAAGGAATAACAACAAAATGAATAAAGATGGCGCGCTTCAAGAGTTAATTGTGACGTCATGTCCGCCTAAGAGTGGGGGAGATTGAGTGACTTTCAACATCGCACAACAGCAGGCACTCTTGGCTGGGACTCCGAACGAACAACGACGCACTGGGAATGCTGTCGGCCGAATAATGATTGCAATCATCAGAATCAGTGCTGTGAAATTGTCATTGACATTATATTGTTTGAGATTCTAACGGTGAATATTATTACAATGTAAGTGGACTAAACTTTGATGTACTTTGACCATTTGTAAACTTTGAAAGGGACTGAGACCTCTGAGTTTGTTTCGGCGTTTCTTCTCAGAATAGTCCGTAGGAAATGCCGACTCTGTGAAATTGTCATTGACATTATATTGTTTGAGATTCTAACGGTGAATATTATTACAATGTAAGTGGACTAAACTTTGATGTACTTTGACCATTTGTAAACTTTGAAAGGGACTGAGACCTCTGAGTTTGTTTCGGCGTTTCTTCTCAGAATAGTCCGTAGGAAATGCCGACTTAATTAAAATGCGAACAAGCAAAGGTGCACTGTCGAAAGTAAACGTTACTTTATTTACGAAGATTTAATTGTTTTATTACTGTATAAACATACCTCTACCGATATATATGACGAAGAGGGCTCTCGCTTGACATCGCCCACATCATCCTCCGACATGTACTGTACTTATTCGTCAAGTACACAACCGTTCAAACAGGATTAAATTAGCTCGACTTGCGACTATAATATAAATGTCCTCCCGATTTAATATATAATTTATATCTCGACACAGTGGGTAATCTAATTAGACAAGCCTACTACGCAGGAGATTTATAGTGCACAAGTGTTTGCGCAAACACAAATACACTCTCTGTTCCCTCACTCTCTGAATACGATGGGACGGCAAGCTGACACAAAGATCATATCCAACGGCTTAACGTGCTTTCCGACACACAGTGGTGAAGCACTACCGGACTTCCTGACTTAGGTCTAATAATAGTCATTGTTATTCAGAAAATGCCATAAAAACTTTTTGGCCAGCGCAGGATTCGAACCCGCGACACATTGCACAGCAGCCGGTTATCCACTGCACCATTTAGTAATAATAGAAAAAAAAAACAAGTAATTTATGTTAAGTGCGTCATACTCGTACTAGTTAATAATACTTATTTATTACTTATAGAAGTCGAAGTAATACTTATTATTGACACTAGCTGTTACCCTCGACTTCGTTCGCGTAAAATAATGACTTCTGGTAAAAATTGAGTATTTTAATTAGTTTTTGCCAAGGTATATTCTACGGCTGTATGACTGTAACAAATTTTATTAGAATCGATTCAGTACTTAGGTTACATTTATTGCGAAATTAATTCATTTTCGTGGTTTAAAAAAAAATCAGGTTTATTACCATAGTAACCTATCAGTTATCCGTTTTCAGATAAATCGTAATAAGTATTCTTAAAAATCGCCATAGTGACTTCCACATACAAGGAACAAATGTGCCTTTTACTTAGAACTAATCAAGATAAACAATCTTGCAGTACATTACATTAGTGTAGCTCCTATGGTTTAGGCAGCGCACGGCCAGGTAGGTCTCAGAGGCCCAATCTGGCTAACATTTTGTGTTATATTACGCCCAAAATAACATAAAGTCATTAAAAATTGTAGCTGATGTATGACCTGTAGAAGTTTGTGAAGTTTCATGTAAATCCGATCAACAGTTTTTGTATGAACCAGGAACACATACACACACACATACACTCACATAAATTCTCACAAACTTTCGCATTTATAGTGTAAGTAGGAGTAGGATTTCTGTGCTTATACATACAGTGTAACATAATTAAAATTATGTACCTACGACTGAAAGAAGATAATTTAGAAAGTAACATCACGCTTTTAATCCCTGAAGGATACCTGGATATGTTATGACTGCTATGTAACTATCACTGTAAATGTTTAACTATTGTCTCCAGGAGTTCCGCTGGACAGTTTAGTTCTGAGTTGGAGCAAGGTCAAGGGTACGGGCGACTGCCTCGCCATGACACGTGATGGTCTCGCAATTTTGACGAAGTGCACTGAACCTCGGCCCTACATCTGCTACAAGAAGCTGTACAATCTGACGATGAACATCTGTGGAACATTTGATGACGGTAAGTCCAAACACTTGATAAAGGAATAGATCAAAATTGTTGAAAAACGGATCAACTTAGATAAAAATGTTAAAAATTGAGTTTGGCTTAAAATGGACAGGGGTATCCCTGTCCATTTTGATCCATTTTTTTGTTTAGTTCTCAATAGTCAGTTGTTCCAAAACTTATACAAACTCCTTATTCTAAAATCCAATATTTATTATGCACTGTTGGCGCAGTAACTGGGTACTCGGTTGCTTTGCAATAAATTATGTGTGATCCACATGATGATCAAAATGTATAAGTGAAATATGTGTTTCTAAGCGAAATATGATTTTTTTCTCTAGCGTATCAATTTAACGAGAAGACTGGGAGCTGCTATAAAACACACTTCCAGAAAAAGACATGGTCTGACGCGTTCAAGATATGTGCTGCTGAGGGAGGTTACTTGCTTATCCTGAACAACGCCACAGAGGCTGCCATCGTCAAGGAAATGTTCCCCAAACGGACAGGAGCAGACGTCGAATATGATGGGTTCCACGTGGGCCTGCAGGCTTGGGGAACCTGAACGTACTTGGATCACTATCCACGGTGAGTTTAATAAAAATTTTTATATAAAACATCATTTACCAAATCATATATGTATTTCATTAAGCACCACCCGTTAGAGACTTGGTAGCAGTCAGGAAAGGTTCAATCTAAATTTTGTGGCTTTTTCTTCTAGAAACCACTTCACAGGCTCCTATGTTACTTCATGTTGTACTTTACTGAAATCTGACAATTATGTGTGTTGACAGGTGAGAGAATAGAGAACGTGTTCATCAATTGGCACCCAGGTCAGCCGGACAACTTCCAGGGTGTGCAGGATATAGGGGCTTTTATGAGAATTGGCACTTTCGATGACCGCGCCATGAACGCCATGTCTATGTTTGTCTGTGAGAAAGACCCCAATGTGAAACGGTTTGAAGAGGTACGCGAAGAGGTACCCGAAGAGGTACGCGAAGAGGTACGCGAAGAGGTAAGCGAAGAATTCGACCTCCTCAAGGAACTAGATGTCAAACAGATAATTAGTCACTACGAGGACTTTTTTAAAGAGAATGTTTGATAACTTTTTACATCGCAGCAGATAGTGTCATGTGTATAAGAAATTTATATATATGTATATATTTTAATTACTACTAACTCGAGGCAACTGCGATATATTCGTGTCTACGTAGGAACTTTAAATTAGTAATTTTCAAACATTTTTTCATATAAAAGTTATTACTACATATATTTTTTGTAATATTCGTCTACAACAATAAATCAATAAAACAAGCTTGACTTTGGTATCCTCTAAAGTATTGTAGTTATCTCCAATTACTTCGGAATTGCCAATGATACAGACATTGGTATTGCAATTAATATAACAAATAATAATGTGGGGATTTTTGGCGTTCAATAATAAAATAAAATTATGTCATTATTTTTTATTTGTAATTAGCATAATAACAAAGTAATAAACATTTTTGCAAAGAGAATAATAAGTCTGGATAATAACTTTCATAACACATAACATAACATCACGCCTTTTATCCCCGAAGGGGTAGGCAGAGGTGCACACAGAAGTAACACCCACTTTTCACTATTTATGTTATGAGTCCTATGCCATATACCGGGCACATTTCCAGACTACGTGCTAGTACTGAGATTTTTTAAATTCCCATCAATACTTTGTCCGACCCGGGAATTGAATCCGAGACCCCTTGTAGTCGGCAACTTTCGTTAAAAATAATAAGGTAAACAATAAACAATGTTAATAAAACAAGTTGTGATCGAATAAGTGTTGTATCAGTGATTCGAATTATTTTCATCTGATATCACCCTAAATAACCAAAAACTAGGTTCTTCGCGGGTCGCGGAAAGCTGCTCATGAATATGAGCTTCTAGCATGGCTTGAAACTAGTCGAGTTCCTCGTCAAATGGTTACGGGAGTAAGCCGGAAACATAATAATTAATTTAGTATGTCTCATGAAGATTTAATATCAAAATAATGTAAACATCATACAGTATACAGATGATAATGTGGCTCTATTAATTACACAATATTATGTGATGCCGCTGGTTAATTATTAATTGAACATAATTACCATGAATACATTTGATTGAACCAGCACTTTATCACTGAATAATTAATTAATGTTTCGTTTTAAATCTATAGTTAAACCTCTGCATTTGTATTGAAAATAATTTAATTATAATAATAATATTGTATTAATAACTGACAGGAAACCACGGACTAATTTAAGTTCAATTTTATTATGATAATTATCAAATATAAGAAGAAAAGAATTTATAGAGGTACTTATGAATCAGTAACGAATTGTGAATACATTTTTACTCGATTATTCGAAGCAAAGAAATGAACAATCCATATTTATAATAATTTTGACTAAATCAATCAATCGAGCAGTTTTATTGATCACTAACTTCTCCCGGTCGCATTCGTGATTTTCGGTAAAAAAAAATATTGGATACTTTTCATCCAGTGTACTATATCCGTCTTCTGGTTCTAAGCTATCTCCTTACCAATTTTCATCCAAATCGATTGTAAAATATAAATAGTGTAACTAAAACTACTTTCTTTTATAATATAAAGACAGAACTAAGACTAAAAGCAATAATCAAACTTGTACCAAGACCTGTGATGTCGACAATCCTACTAATAGTATATGCGAAAGTTTGCATGATTGTCTGTTACTCCTCCACGTCAAAACCGCTGAAGGAACCGAGATAAAATTTGGAACTGAGGAAGATTATAGTCTGGATTAACACATAGGCCAGTTCCTCCATAAGAACGCGGGCAAAGCCGCTAGCAGAAGCTAATATAATATAATTCCACCTATAAATAAAATTTCAAATATTGAAAAGCAAGAGGAAATTCGAATTACCATACTGCATATCCAAGTACTTGTCTAGATATCCACTGTAAAATTTTAAAGTCAAATCGTTCCCTGAAAAAGTGGGACTCGCTGAAAAAAGGCACTTTGCAGTCTACTTCCTGAAATTGGACGCGTCTATTGAATTTTAAATACCTGAATAGTAGAATTGGTTTTACCGCTTTGCTCTTTTTCATTTAATTTCCGCGAACTTGTTCAGTAGGTATATGTATGTACATATGTTCGTATGTTGAATTTTGCAAGGAACGCAGTTAATAATTTTCCTTATTCACTTTACCCATGATTTTGTTTTATTTAAGCTTTATTAAGAACAACAAATTTTCTGTTTGTTTAGAAAAAAAGACTATGTTATTGTAATGGCTGTCTTATTTTTGTTACGGTTAACAAGTAACCATTACATTTATTTATGCAATCCGTAGGAATAGATCGCGGCACAAGACTAAATCCTAATGAGAGATGATTAGAAATACTACTAATATAAATTTTTCGTATACAAAAACTTGTGTGGTGCCCAAAAGGACAGGACTACATAGTCATGTATTTTTCTCAACGTCGTCGTGAGGTCACCGCGTTACGCACGCTGCTCATGAAGAAAAGCCCCTCTGTAACTCGAAATTAGTAGAGCTATTCTCATTATTGCACGTGAGGAAATCGCTGTTTTAATGAATAAAAAAATACAATTACATGGCTTTCTATAATAAAAGAGTCTTTAATAAAAGAAGTTAGACAACTATCTCCATTGCAACTATACGTAAATATCTATAAATATATGTTCTGTTATCGTTTAAGTTAAATGAACTTGGCGAACTGTTGACCCGACGAATCATTTAGATTAACTATTCATTCTCTTATCTAACTTACGACTCAAGTTTACTTAGCTGTTAGTTAAACTGGGAGAAATATGTAGTCGACTACACAGTTAGTAGTGATGATTCACCGGTTCTGGCTCACGCGTTTGACAGGTCAAATCCGGGAGAATCAGTCGCACCAATCCTAAAAAAAAAAGGTTTTGGCATGCTCTGATCACGTTTCTGCAGTCCTTTTTTGCGTAGGATGCGTGGTTCTGGAGTTATGCAAATCAATTGCAAATCCATTTATTGTTATCTCATTCATTTCCGGTGTTCCTGACCCTCATCAACGCTCCATTGTTATTATCTATACTTCGAACACCCTTTTGGCGTTCTTATCTATTACTCACTGGTAACCCTCATTATCTTTCATTTCCTATGTCATCAATAAAACACAATCATTCATTTTAATTTTCTAATTAATTTATTACTTTTTTCTACAAAATATGAGTGGAACATCTCATCCACAAAAATATCATTGTACAGTGTGTTCCCTGTAAATATGTTCGTAAAACTATGCATTGAACATCCCTGAAACTTAAATAGCAAATACATTAAGCAATATTCACCACAAACTGAAGTCCAATCATTCTGAATCCTATCAACATTCCAGTCCCATCTCTTACAATTCCTTTTCAAAAACTGAAGATGATATCGCTCAGGTGTTCGTCCATATGAATCAAAATATTGACCGATGCCATTCGCATCGATATGTACAGCTATCCAGTGTGACCCTGGTTTATCATCCGCATCCAAATTGCATATTATATACGTTGGTACATGTGTATACATAGGTAGTCTATTCGCAGCATAAACATTATTTTCTAGACTGCCACGAATCTTTTTCATATGCTTTTGTAATTCTAGTGTGTCCATGATATTACTGTTATTAACAAATTATTACAGTACTAATCTATTCAATGGTTGTCATACGAATGTTCAATTATAGTGATTTGTAAATATTAAATATCGCATTCTTTTGGGAATCACAAAACAAGTTCATGCCTGTTGCGATGTGCGATAAATTTGTTGACTCATAGAGTTCAGATAAGAATGGTGCTATATAAGATCGAACAGTTGCAGTCATGCAGTCAGTCTATGGTCGTTTGACCACAGTGGATTGTGTACGTCTACCAATACTACGTTTGTGTTACTTACTTCAACGCATCAATGGTCATGGAGGTAAGTGTTTATTCTATTGACAAACTTACTTGTATTTCTGTTGTTGTTTCCTAACGTGTGTGTGTGTGTGTGTCAGATTAAGTGTAAACTAATTGATATTAACGTGATAACTCTGTTGTTGCAGAGATCATTCAACTTCGCAGACGATAATGAAAATACCTATAAACAGTATTACTACTCGCCACTCTCTCCCCAACACGAAGAAGAGAGTGATGACATCGTCGTTATTAACACAGACGATGGAGGAAAAAGGAAATCGCAACCGATTGATCAATTTTTTGAAGTGACACCAAAAATAAAAAGGAAGAAGCTGCTATCGTCGACTGTGGCACGAGCTGCTAGAGATGGCGTATCATACATCTCTACAAATTCTGACGACGGAGACCAAGCGACGCATCTCATAAAAATTGAAATGTATGATATGAAGAAACTATCCAAGATTCCAATTAGTGATCACTGGAAGCACGCTACCACGAGGATTAAATATTACGTAAAGAATAATAAGGATAGCATCTACGACAACACAAACGGTCTCGTATACAATATTACAAAGACAATAGCAGAAAGTGAAAAAGTTAAAAAATACTTTTTTAACAATGACACTCATTAGTGGATTAGTGAATGTGATTCTGTTTACTTAAAGTACTTCTGTGTACTCATTAGATTTTTAGATGACTTTCCTAGCAAAACACTTAACTGTTACTTACTGTGCTACATACTTTTTTCTTTATTATAAAAATGGAAAACTTCAGTGAAATATGCATCAGTTCTTTCTTTTCCGCACCCATTGAGGAGAATATAGAACAATCCAACAGTGAATTCAATCAGGAGCTGTCTAAAGTTTGTGATGAAATGGAGAAGCGTGAACTGTTCAATTCATCGTATGATGATGAGTTGTATAATCAATGTTTGATGGTTGAAACAACGTTGATGTAAGTATTAGAAGTACAAACTCAATAAGAAATATTATTGTATTAATGTTTTATTTTAAGATTTGTCTAACAATTTTCTTTTTTGTTACAGCCAACAACAAGTTGGAAGAGGTATCAAACAAGGTATCACTGCCGATGAAAATAAGGTTACCAAGAAAGCAAAATTTGACGAAGGAGCTTCTACATCATCAATTGAAACCAATGACGTTGACAACAATAAGGTGGAATGTGATAAATGTCATGTTTATATTAATAAAAGGTATTTAAACAACCATTTAAAAAGCAATACACATAAAAATAATCTTTTAAAATCACATAATTCATTAACGAATGTTACAGTTGTTGAAACCGCTTTTGGCAATCGAATTTTAACATATAGAATTAATAGTAAAACACATCAATCAGGGCAATATTTTGAAACGCCGGAATCGTTTTTAAATTCATTAAAAATCGATATCTTATTTTTGATAAATGAATGTATTCAACAACACACAATTTGTAAAATAAACTTCATATTGCATGCTGATTTCATACAACAAACTAAAGATATTAAAAATACGTTTGATTTTCAAACGTTTAATTACATAATATGTCAAGGAGATGACTTAAATATTTTTTATTCATCATTAATAGACACAGTAGTCGGTAAAATTTGTCAATTTGAAAAAAAAGATAGTGGTTGGAGTCTTAATCAAATTAAATACATAGATATGAATGTTAACAAATTCAACCCCCTACGTGGTAGTTCATACATCAACCTTCCTCAAGATATTAAATCAAAAAAAGCTGTAATCAATGTTAAAAATAATGATAATATGTGTTTCAAATGGGCATTACTCTCCGGTTTATATCCTGTATGTAAAAATGTAGATCGGGTAGCATCTTACGCAATTCATGGAAATAAATTAAAATTTACTGGTATTTCTTTTCCGGTTAAAATTGCAGATATATCAAAAGTAGAGAAATTAAACAATATTAGTATTAATGTTTTTGGTTTAGAGTATAATAAAGAAAAAAAGTGTAATTCTGTTGTAGGTCCTTTATATTTATCAAAATGTCGTACACCTAATCATATTAACCTACTATATATATCGAATGGTACTAACAATCATTACTGTTATATTAAAAACTTATCGCGATTAGTAAGTTCACAAATATCAAGACAACATCATGCAGTTTGTATATGTGATTCATGTTTACTTCATTTCCCATCAAAGGAAAGACTTAATAACCATCAACAATATGATTGCGCGCACATTTGTACAGAATTACCAAACGGTGTGGATTCCAAAAAGGATTGGTTTGGTAAAGCAACCTCAAATAATAAATTAAAATTTGATAAATTCGCGAAAAAGTTGGAAATGCCGTTTGTGATTTATGCAGACTTTGAGGCATTTTTGAATCCGATAGAATCATGTAGTAACGATCCATCCAAGCCTAGTACAATTAATATTCAAAAACATGAAGTGTATAGTTTTGGATATTACATTAAATGTTCATATGATAACAGATTATCAAAATATGAGACATATAGTGGGTCAAACTGTGCACAAGTGTTTATGAATCGCCTTTGTGAAGATGTGAAAGCAATAGTTAAAAAAAATAGTTTCCAAAAATGTCCCGTTCCATTATCAGATGAAGATAAAATTAAAATTTCAAATTCAAACATATGTCATATTTGTGAAACTGAGTTAAATGAAGATCTGTTTTACGATTTTGATTGGCACACTGGTAGTTTTAGGGGTGTTGCACATCAAGTGTGTAGTTCTAAGTACAGAACCCCTCGTCATATCCCAATATTTTTACATAACCTCAGTCACTACGATGCTCATTTCATTGTCCATGCATTAAACCTCGATGATAACAAAGTTGAAGTTATTCCACAAAACAAAGAACGATACATATCATTTTCAAAACAGTTAACAATAAATAATCAACCAGTAAGTTTAAGATTCGTAGATTCACTGAAATTTTTATCGTGTAGTTTAGATCAACTAGCTAAAAATCTTAATGATGATCAGTTTACAGAATTAAAAAGGAACTATCCTAATAATGAAGATTTTTCACGTTTAAGACGGAAAGGTATTTATCCTTATGAATTTATGTGTAATAGTGATTGCTTGAAACATCCATCACTTCCTGATCAACACCAATTTTATAGTTCACTCACAGATTCAAATATTTCAAATGATGATTATAATCACGCAAAAGATATTTGGCAACATTTTAAGTGTAGTAGTATGTCTGATTATTCCAATTTATATTTAAAAACTGATGTTTTACTTTTGACTGATGTATTCGAAAACTTTAGAAAGCTTTGTATAAAAACTTATGGACTAGATCCTGCTCATTACTATACTGCCCCAGGTTTAAGTTGGGATGCAATGTTAAAATTTACCAAAATAGAATTAGAATTGTTAACAGACTATGACAAAATTGCTTTTTTTAAAGCTGGTATTAGAGGGGTGTATCTCAGTGTAGCAATCGTTTTGCTAGAGCAAATAATAAATTCATGGAAGATTATGATAGCGAAAAACCTAATTCATATCTAACATATTTTGATGCGAATAATTTATATGGTTGGGCAATGTCTCAATCTCTTCCTGTTGGTGGTTTCGAATGGGTAGATTCTAATACAGATTATAATGTGTCGGATAACTCTGATTTCGGTTATGTTTTAGAAGTTGATTTGGAATATCCTGATGAACTTCATGATTTGCATTCTGACTTTCCATTATGTCCTGAAAACATATGTGTGGGTAATACTAAAGAATCTAAATTAGTTCCTAATTTAAATAATAAAAATAAATACATCATTCATTACAGGAATTTAAAACAATGCGTTGAAATGGGGATTAAATTAATGAAAGTACATAGAATTTTAAAATTTAAACAAAGTTCTTGGTTAAAGAAATACATAGATTTAAATACTAGTTTGAGAACGTTAGCTACATCAAACTTTGAAAAAGACTTTTTTAAATTAATGAACAATTCTGTCTTCGGTAAGACTATGGAAAATATTGAAAAAAGAGTAAACATTAAACTACTAACTCACTGGGATAATCGTGGTAAAGTTTTAGGTGCTCAGGATTGGATTGCAAAACCAGAATTCCATAGTTTATCAATATTTTCAGAACATTTAGTCGCAATACAATTACGGAAAACAAAGTTAATTTATGATAAACCGATTTATTTAGGATTTTGTATTTTAGATATATCTAAGACCCTTATGTATGAATTTCATTATAACTACATGATTAAAAAGTTTCATAATAAAATTAAGTTATTGTACACCGATACCGATAGTTTGATATATCAAATTTTTACAGATAATTTTTATGAGGATATAAAACCAGATCTACTTCACTATTTCGATACATCAGATTACCCGGAAAATAATATTTACGGATATCCAAAAATAAATAAAAAAAAGTTAGGTTTTTTCAAAGATGAGAATAATGGTAAAATATTGAAGGAATTTGTAGGGTTGCGATCAAAAATGTATGCCTTAGAAATAGAAGATAAATTTATAGCAAAAGCAAAAGGAGTTAACAAAAGTGTTACCAAAAAAATGAATATGGAAAATTACAAATCGTGTTTATTTAATAAAAATGTATTATATTGTAGTATGCTTCGATTTAAGTCAATCAAACACACTATTTTTACACAAAAAATAAATAAAACATCTTTGTCATATAATGATACCAAACGATGTATTATGGACAACAACATTGATACATTGGCTTGGGGACATTATAAATTACGTTAAGTGTAATACTTTTATTTCTGTGTGTATATACAAAATTTGTTTTGATTGCAAAATTATGATATTACTATAATATTATATAATAGATTATTACATATTTAAAATTTATTGTTTGATTGTAAATAGTGCAAAAAATAATTGTAGTTTTTATTTCTGATAAGTACTAAATGTATTAGAAATAGTATACAAAACATTCTGTTTTTCGCAAATAATATGTTTTATATAATTTTGTCAATATATAGTAATTTTACACCGACATTTTCATTTTTATTTCATCCCTTTAAAACTCTAGACGTGTGAAATGTATCACTTTATCCATCCGTTTACTGCTATTGTGGCAGGACCAAGTGGATGTGGGAAGTCAAATTTTGTAACAAATTTCATAAAATCAGTTAAAGAAATATGTAATTGTGATTTTAATCAGATCACATGGTGCTTTGATGAAATGCAGCCTTTATATAATTTACCAAATGTTAACTATCATCAAGGAATTCCAAATCTTAATATGTTTGATGGTGAAAACCCACACCTTATTATTATTGATGATCTAATGAGAGAGTCTGATGGAAGAATTGTGGATATATTTACAAAAGGTAGTCATCACAGGAATCTTAGTGTATTTTATTTAACACAAAATTTATTTCATCAAGGTAAAGGTCATAGAGACATTTCTTTAAACTCAAGTTATATAATTTATTTTAAAAACCCTCGAGATAAATCTCAAATAAGATATTTAGCACGTCAAGTGTCACCAGATAACCCAAAATTCATTGAAGACGCCTACAGGGATGCAACTTTCGAAGCGCATGGATATTTAATGATAGATTTAAAACAGAATACAAATGATTTTTGTCGTATCAAGACAAATGTATTCCCATTTAATGGTTACTGCACAGTCTACGTCCCCACGAAAGAGTTTAAATACACCAAGAATCAAACAATTCAAATCATTTCTAAATGATGCATCGTCGACTCACCACGCATAAAGATTTGCTAAACGCTTTGCATACGCTTAAACCAAAATATCAAAGAGCGTTACTTAAAACGTGTGATGAAGAAGAAATAAATTGTATTTGTGAATGTATTCATAACGTTTTACAAGGAAAGATACCTCTCAAAGATCAAGATAAACAAAAATTGAATAAACACAAAAATATACTCCGTAAACTGGTGCATAAGTGTACACATAAACTAAGAAAAAATATTATTATACAAAAAGGAGGGGCTTTCTTACCAATAATATTAGGTGCAATATTGAGTGGATTAGTAAGTGGACTAGCCAGTTAACATGGAAAATGCTAAGAAAATGATACTTATTGAACCTGGATTGATTGAAAAATTAAAACAAGAAAATAAGGTTACTAGTAATTTGTCTCGACTAGATATTGAAATGCAAAATATTATGAATAGTAAGACGGAAGACCGAAAGAAGTGGATGTTATATTTACAAACACTACAAAGATACCTTCACTTTACCGAAGAGGATCGTCAACCACTCAGATTACCAATTTATTCTGATACATCTAATGAAGATTCAAATGGATCTAAAATTGGTTTTAAAAATAAAGATAGAGATCTAAAAAGTTCAGTTGATGCTGAATCTTTGTTAGAGGAGAAAGGATCTATTAAAAGTATAGAAAGTGAAGCAAATCCACTGTATTCACCAACACAAATACTCAGTTTAATTCCAAAAACTTATAATAAAAAAGGTGAGTCATTATTAAACTTAATTGGAATAAGTAAAAGTAAAATACGTTGGGATAATGAAGGCACAGTTATAATTGATAATGAAAAAATTCCAGGAAGTAATATTGTTGATTTAATAAATGATTCACTTAGACCCTTAAAAAAAGTGATCCGATAGGGTGGGATAGATTTGCTAAAGCATTAAAAGATATTAAAGTACCACTTACTTATATTGGAAATCCAAAGAGATGTGAGTTTATTAACCAACTTCAAGCAAAAGATCTGAACAAAACCTCTGAGATTGAAGTTCAAGAGTTTTCTACACCGAGCAGTGGAGATAAAAGATCTATAACTAAAATACGTAAAAAGATCGATTGGGAAAAATGGACCCCGTACTAGAAGAAATTAACAGGATTTATTATGATCCATCTAACCCCGCTGGTTTTGGTAGTATTGATAAATTATCAAAAGCTATGAAGGAGAAAATGGATAAAAAGCAAGTAAAGGAATGGTTACAATCACAAGAAACATATACACTACATAAACCCATTCGGAAAAAATTCCCGCGTAATAGGTACATTCTATCAAACATTAATGAGTTGTGGCAAGCTGATTTAAGTGATATGCGAACTTATGCTCAATATAATGATGGTTTCAACTACATACTTTGTGTTATTGATGTATTTAGTAAATATGCTTTTGCAAGACCAATGAAAAAGAAAAACTCAGAAACAACTAAAGAATGTTTTGAAAGTATATTTACTGAAAGTAATTCAACACCTACTCACATACAATCTGATAAAGGTACAGAATTTATTTCAAAAGATGTACAAAAATACTTTAAATCCAAAAAGATAAATTACTATACCACTAACAATCCTGATATTAAGGCTAGTATTGTTGAACGATTTCAAAGAACTCTAAAAATGAAAATGTGGCGTTATTTCACTCATAATAATACTTATAGATATGTCGATGTTTTACAAGATTTAATATACTCTTATAATCACAGCATTCACTCGAGTATTAAGATGTGCCCATGTGATGTAAGTTCCAACAATATTATGACAGTTTGGACTAATCTTTATGATAGAGGATCAAACAAACTTTCTTTAGAAAATTCTAAACCAAATTTCAACGTGGGTGATTATGTTCGAATAACTAAATATAAACATGTTTTTCAATAAGGATATGAATCCAATTGGAGTGATGAAATATTTATTATATCTTCAATAATTGATAGATCTCCATGGATTGTTTATACAATAACTGATTTACAAAATGAACCAATAGTTGGTACTTTTTATGAAAGAGAATTACAGAAGGTCACTTACAACCCCACCTCACAATATAAAATACATAAAATAATTGGCACTCGTTATTCGGGTAACAGAAAAGAAGTATTAGTGAAGTGGAGAGGTTATCCAGATAAATTTAACAGTTGGATTTTAGCTTCTAGTTTACAAGAAATATGAATAAAGAAAGTTTTTATTTAACTTTGCTCAGCAATAGTTCAATGGAATACTTTCCTGATAACAAGACCACAAATTTTTCAACAAAATTACCAAAAGCTATGAAATTAGAAGGTGAATGGTCGGTTGGAGTTGTCGAGTTTCAATATCCATGCACCATGTTTACTGTTCAAGATCATGAAAATGTTGTATACATCACAAAAACCATGATAATGCCTAATGAAGATAAACCATCAACAGTGTACTACAAAAAACATATTCCCGCTACCAACTACGATAACGTTGAACATATTTTAAAAACGTTAAATAGTATCAGAGAGAACTTGAAATTTCGTTATGATGAAATAACAAAATTTGTGTCTGTTTCTGTTTTGGATAAAAATATAACTTCCATAACATTATCACCCAAATTAAGTTTACAACTAGGTTATGAACCAAATACAAATCTCCTAGACAGAAATTTTGGGAAGTGTCCTGCTAATTTACACTTAGGGTTACCATCACAACTATTTCTATATTGCGATATTATCGATCCTCAGATTGTGGGTGATGTTATGACTCCGCTATTAAGAGTCATTTCATTAGATCCTTCAAAATACATTTATGGTGCGAATAAAATGCACATTTTCTCTCCACCTCACTACTTACCTGTTATGCGAAGAGAGTTCGATACGTTAGAAATAGATATAAGATCGAGCACAGGACAAAAAATCCCATTCCAGTTTGGAACCGTGTGTATTAAACTACATTTCCACAAATTATAATAATGTATTCTCATCAGGATCATCATAAATGTCCATACGAAAATTATTATTCTCATCAAGCTGGATCAGGAGTTGGAGTAATTTATAAGGGTTCACCATACCAACGTGGTCATGGTATTGGGAGCTTCTTAGGAGGGTTATTTAGATCAGTTTTACCTTTACTTTCAAGTGGTGTTCGAGTGGTTGGTAAGGAGGCATTAAATGCTGGAGTAGGACTTTTATCAGATATGGTTCAAGCCCGTCCTATGGAAGCCTCAATAAAAAATCGTCTAAAGCAAGTTAGTACGAACTTAAAACGAAAGGCTGATGACAAAATTGATCGATTTAACATGACAGGATCTGGGTATATAACTAAAAGAAAACGATTGGCCTCGTTCATTCCACCACTAACAGCGAAAGTGAAAGCTACGAAAAAACTTGGTCGAAAACCAAAAAACATCAAAGATATATTTTCAAATTAAGTATGTCTTTCCTTCATAATCATTCTTGTGAGTGCGTTAAGTCAGAATTAGATTTGTTTGCATTACCGTCTACACAAACAAGCATTGAAAATGGATTGTGGATTCATTATAAACCAATTTCATCTCTTGCTGATGATGGACCTATCGAGTTTCAAGTTCCTGGAACAGGCGATGACTACATAGATTTGTCTCATACATTACTCCACATAAAGGCAAAAGTATTAAATCAAGATTCAACAAACTTGATATCAGCTACAGCAGTAGCACCTGTAAATAATTGGTTGCATTCACTTTTTAGTCAACTCGATATCTATTTAAACCAAAAACTTGTGTCACCACCTAATAATACCTATGCTTATCGAGCATACATGGAAACCCTTTTAAACTATGCACCTGCTGCTAAACAATCTCATCTTACTTGTAGTCTTTGGTATGATGATACAGCAGGAAAAATGGATTCCACAGATGGTAAAAACATTGGATTTGTTAAAAGACAGGAATTAGTTAATGAAAGCAGGGAAGTAGAAATGATTGGTCATCTTCATGGTGATATTTTCAATCAAGATAAATTTTTAATTAATGGCGTTGAAATGAGTGTAAAATTAGTTCGGTCAAGAGAGAGTTTTAATTTAATTGCTGGATCAAATGATGTAAAGTTTAAAGTTTGCATTACGGATGCAACTCTTATTGTTCGAAGAGCACGAATTAATCCAAGTGTATTACTCGCACATCAGAAAGTTTTAGCTTCTACCACTGCTAAATATCCTATAACTCGTGCTGAAGTTAAAGTTTTAACTATTCCATCGGGTGTTCAAGGGAAAACTCTTGATAATATATTCTTAGGACAGGTACCCAAAAGATGTATTATTGGTTTTGTGAATAATTCCGCATTTAATGGTTCACTTACTAAAAATCCATTTAACTTTGAAAACTATGGTATTAACTCTTTCAGCTTATATATTGATGGTCAACAAATACCTTCCAAAGCTTTGCAACCATCTTTTAATAATAATATGTTTACATCAGCATATCATACTCTATTCTCGGGGACTGGTATTCACTTTCTTAATGAAGGAAATGCAATCTCTCGTGAACAGTATGCCAAAGGTTACTGTCTTTTAGCATTTGATTTAACTCCTGATTTATCAGCTAACTCATCAGCCCATTGGAATCTCATAAAGCATGGTAGTGTAAGATTAGAAGTACGATTTGAATCCTCACTAATACAAACAATTAACTGTATTGTTTATGCTGAGTTTGACAATATTATTGAAATAGATAAAAATCGAAATGTTACTGTAGACTATAGTAGTTAGGATTATAATGTGTGTTGTGTTTTAGATATATGTGTAATGCTTAATGCATTTTTGTGTGTGTGTAACTAAATGTAACATTATAAAATTAATAAAACAAATTATATGCAATATATTATTTTTTATTTCTTTATATACCTCCCCTATTTAATCTTAAACAAAACACTGTTCGAGTTTAAACTTTACATAAGCACATTGACTAAACCACTGAACATGCTGCTGCCAAGGATCATCGTCATCTTCCCAATCTTTTAAACCACCACCACAATGGAAACACTTGGTCCTGTCTCCATAGCCAGTATAAAAGAAACCGGCTTCTGCAAGATCTTCAGGCTTCTGCTGCATAACGAGAGGCCAGTTTTCGAAACTCATCAATCGTCTAGATTTTGAACTGAAAAATGGATATTCAGCTCTTAGGTACTGCATATTCTTCACTTTTTCTTCTCCAATCAATTTTGTAGTTTTGTTTTTCCATGAAGTGTTCTGTACACGTATACCGCACTCATCTCTTCCTTCTGCTATTGTTTTTCTCTCAGCATCACAAGCCGACAGCTCCTTGGATCTAATGAGTACACAGAAGTACTTTAAGTAAACAGAATCACATTCACTAATCCACTAATGAGTGTCATTGTTAAAAAAGTATTTTTTAACTTTTTCACTTTCTGCTATTGTCTTTGTAATATTGTATACGAGACCGTTTGTGTTGTCGTAGATGCTATCCTTATTATTCTTTACGTAATATTTAATCCTCGTGGTAGCGTGCTTCCAGTGATCACTAATTGGAATCTTGGATAGTTTCTTCATATCATACATTTCAATTTTTATGAGATGCGTCGCTTGGTCTCCGTCGTCAGAATTTGTAGAGATGTATGATACGCCATCTCTAGCAGCTCGTGCCACAGTCGACGATAGCAGCTTCTTCCTTTTTATTTTTGGTGTCACTTCAAAAAATTGATCAATCGGTTGCGATTTCCTTTTTCCTCCATCGTCTGTGTTAATAACGACGATGTCATCACTCTCTTCTTCGTGTTGGGGAGAGAGTGGCGAGTAGTAATACTGTTTATAGGTATTTTCATTATCGTCTGCGAAGTTGAATGATCTCTGCAACAACAGAGTTATCACGTTAATATCAATTTGTTTACACTTAATCTGACACACACACGTTAGGAAACAACAACAGAAATACAAGTAAGTTTGTCAATAGAATAAACACTTACCTCCATGACCATTGATGCGTTGAAGTAAGTAACACAAACGTAGTATTGGTAGACGTACACAATCCACTGTGGTCAAACGACCATAGACTGACTGCATGACTGCAACTGTTCGATCTTATATAGCACCATTCTTATCTGAACTCTATGAGTCAACAAATTTATCGCACATCGCAACAGGCATGAACTTGTTTTGTGATTCCCAAAAGAATGCGATATTTAATATTTACAAATCACTATAATTGAACATTCGTATGACAACCATTGAATAGATTAGTACTGTAATAATTTGTTAATAACAGTAATATCATGGACACACTAGAATTACAAAAGCATATGAAAAAGATTCATGTCAGTCTAGAAAATAATGTTTATGCTGCTAATAGACTACCTATGTATACACATGTACCAACGTATATAATATGCAATTTGGATGCGGATGATAAACCAGGGTCACACTGGATAGCTGTACATATCGATGCGAATGGCATCGGTCAATATTTTGATTCATATGGACGAACACCTGAGCGATATCATCTTCAGTTTTTGAAAAGGAATTGTAAGAGATGGGACTGGAATGTTGATAGGATTCAGAATGATTGGACTTCAGTTTGTGGTGAATATTGCTTAATGTATTTGCTATTTAAGTTTCAGGGATGTTCAATGCATAGTTTTACGAACATATTTACAGGGAACACACTGTACAATGATATTTTTGTGGATGAGATGTTCCACTCATATTTTGTAGAAAAAAGTAATAAATTTATTAGAAAATTAAAATGAATGATTGTGTTTTATTGATGACATAGGAAATGAAAGATAATGAGGGTTACCAGTGAGTAATAGATAAGAACGCCAAAAGGGTGTTCGAAGTATAGATAAGAACAATGGAGCGTTGATGAGGGTCAGGAGCACCGGAAATGAATGAGATAACAATAAATGGATTTGCAATTGATTTGCATAACTCCAGAACCACGCATCCTACGCAAAAAAGGACTGCAGAAACGTGATCAGAGCATGCCAAAACCTTTTTTTTTTTTTTTTTTTTTTTTTTTTTTTTTTTTTTTTTAGGATTGGTGCGACTGATTCTCCCGGATTTGACCTGTCAAACGCGTGAGCCAGAACCGGTGAATCATCACTACTACAGTTAATACCTGTGGTCTAGGTCGAAGTCCATTTTACAGGGTATATTCGATTTTATTTGGATAGGCTTCTGTGCTAAATTTTGTAATAAAATTGAATTAGGCATCGATTCATTTTTAACCAAATAACATAACATAACATCATGGCTTTTACCCCCGAAAGCATAGGCAGAGGTACACCTCTACACACACATTATGCCACTGCACAATGTAACACCCACTTTTCACTATTCATGTTATGAGTCCCATGTAATAGAGGGTGTGCCTATTGCCATATACCGGGCACAATTCCAGACTCCGTGCTGTTACTGAGATTGTTTTTTAAAAAACCCAAGATTACTTTGAACATTGTACCTATGTTTGTATCACTCTAGATCTAATATTAAAAATAATCTGTGGAAAACGCAGTGGGCATATTTGCCAAGTATAATGTGTAAGCTGAATTATGTATATTATGTAATATGATACTGTTTGTTTTTCCTTAATAAATAAATAAATAAATACTTTTTCCGACCCGGTACTCGAACCCCTTGCCCGGCAGTCGCACTTGCGACCACTCGGCCAATGAGGCAGTCCAAACCAAAACCAAGTTATAACCAAATAGAAATACAAAATAAACAGTTTATAATTAAAGTGAAATTACTTTACATATGTAACCTGATTAAAGAAATAATAGTGACACTTATGACTAAAAGACTGATAACTATGGCTGAAATAGATTCAATTATTATAACAATGCATCCACATATAACATTTTACAAATTATCAACACGATTTTAACATCATTGCAACTGTACTAACTTTAAACACCAAGAGTCCCAGTAACCTTCCCAAATATAATCAAGCATTTACTTAATTATAATGTTCTTTAGTTTTATATTGTAACTTTTTGACAAATATATTAAAAAAATAGTAAGCAGAATAAGTTGCGACAATAGTAAGGAAAAGCCTACAGAGATGTGGAGGGTAGGTAGAGGTCAAGTTGGCAATATCAGTGACTCTTTGTAGGTGAGCGAACATTTCATTTCGACTCTCCGAATGAGCAATATATAAACTGTTCGAGTGTTCACCGTTCTCTTTGTGAACTCATATAAGGTAAGTTAGCTTGTTCGTGTCCGTGTTACGGAACGCCCTTTAAAAATCCCTTTAAAAAAATCACGACATATTAAGCCTAGTATACATCTGTCTGATCTTATAGCTTTCTAGGTTTTTTTTGTGTGCATGGCGATCAGCAAAACGGACGTGAACAGGCGAACTCACCCTACTACCTAAATAGTACCTAAGTACCTGTGACTGTTTGGATTTTACACGAAAGCCTTTATTGGTACAGTTTGTAGGATTCTTCGGTGTATTTAATAATACGTGTGACATACGGACGTTTCTTCCAAGCTTCACAATAATACCATCTACTATCATACTTCGGCAGCAGCAAGCAAGAAAACAACCACAGTTACTGCTGAACAAAGGCTTTGTTAATCCTCTACCCCGAACGACAAGTCCCCACTTGCATTCAATACGACTTTGGGAACATCCAATAACACTATCCAATTTAACTCCATAACGAGTTACACAAAATTAAAACCATATTATAATTTTTTACTAACGTCACAAGAAATGTTTGATATCTTACTGTTGACAAATTCTTCTTTATTTATTTATTCATATTGCACAATGTAGGTACATATAATAAGAAGTATTACATATAACTAATTCAGTACATTACCCTGTTAGGGCGCAGCAATTTAAAACGTTACAAAATTTGATGTCAGCTGAAATTTATAACTATTTCTTAGAGCTATAACTATTTGTACCTATATATTAACTATTCTATAGTATTTTTTTTCTTTTTAATCTTTATTTAAAGGATTTAATTCCAATTCTTTGTATTCTATTGTCAAGAAGGCAGTGTGATCAACAAGCCTTTTTATTTAAGTCGAGTCTAATATAGAATCTACTTCAAAAAAGTTTTCCGAACCCATTATAATTCTTCAGGATATTTCAGTCTAGAATTTTTCACTATTGAATTTTCAACGACAGAGCTTTCTGAAGGCTTTTAAGAACAAAGGCTGAAAAAGTGTTTTTTCTTGTTGAAGTAGGAAGCTTGTAAATAATTCTATTAAGGTAATGCTCATACAGTGGAAGTGAGGTTGCAACGTGAACTGAAACAATCACTTCACCTCATCACTTTTAACCATGTAGCGCTGAAACTTCAGCCAAGCTTTTTTGTAAAAGTACCTTCTTTTAGGTTATCTTTTTGCTGTTCTGTTTCGTTCTACATACTAAGTTGTTTTTTATTAATTTACTCATTTACTTTTTTTTATGGGATAAGTCGGTAAACGAGCGGACGGATCACCTGATGGTAAGCAATCAGCGTCACCCATGGACACACGCAACACCAGAGGCGTTACAAGTGCGTTACCGGCCTTCTGGATTAGGAAATTGAGGATTGTTGGAGATTTAAGGATTGAGGAATGGGGGGATTGGGCCTCCGGTAACCTCACTCACACGACGAAACACAACAGAACGTTGTTTCACGTGGCTCTCCCACACTTAAAAATATTACTTAACAATATTACTTTCATTCTAAATTGTACTTTAATGTCGAGAGAATAAAATAAAAAATGCCTTTTTATGTACTTTCTGACTTTATACAGCCTGTAGTATGATTGTCATAAAAGTAACAACAACATAACTTCACGCCTTTTATCCCCGATGGGGTAGGCAGAGGTGCACAGTACGGACCTTAATGCCACCCACTTTTCACTATTTATGTCATGAGTTCCATGTAATAGGGGGTAAGCCTATTGTCATAAAATTAACTATACACAATAACATGGCTTTGCACATTGTAGGGTTGTTGAAGTTCAGCGACAAGCGTAGCTGAACACTAAGTTATTTAACATCGAGTACCAAAATACCTAATGCCTAAAAGATTCAAAACTTACAAGCAGGAGACTAGGCCTTGGGTTGGGCCTGACAGACCTGAAACTTAGAACATAATGCGAATATAATCACCAATGTGTGTTCGATGGGCACAACACATCGTTATATACTTAATATACATAGACCAGCAAGTTAACCTACACTAGCTCTTAAATTCTTCATTGAATTCTCAACTTCATTGCTTTTGACTTAAAGTCGAAGATACAACAACAAAAATTGACAGTACGGACACAGACGGTACTGGTCAAACAGCCATAACACGATGGTCGCGCGACCCTTGTAATCAAATATACTCAGCGCTAAGCGAATTTTAAACAAATTACAATCCTGCTTTCCTCACATGATTAATTTGTAAATGTGTCACGTAAAATCCTGTTAACAAAACGGTTATTTTTTTAAGGGTAAGGGTAAATATTCGTATTTTACCGTCCCTCGTAAGAAATGGGGTAATGTTTAACTTTAACTAACATTTAGTGGTAATTGATTCGTTTAACCCTTTTCAATCTAGGTTGTTGTAAAGTCTGGCTTTTTTGGCTTGTGGTCTGAGATTGTTTTTGCTTTTGTGGGTAATGGTCAATTCAGATTTAGTAAATCTCGTTTTTCATGTCTAGTTAACGTACCCCTTTGAGTACCGTCATTATAGACACAATTAAAGAACAATAGGTTGCGGTCACCGGTGACCTCGCGGTGTTTGACAGTTAAATGTATGATGTTTTTATAATAATTATCGTGAGACATACTGGTAGACATCACCGCGACCGCGCAATCTGTTCATGAGGAAGAACCCCTCTGTGGTTCGAAACTAGTAGAGCTTTTATCAGTATACCTATTCACGTGAGTAACCCGCGATTTGTAGTTAATATAATGTATGACGTTTTCTTTCTCCTATTTGCGTTAATGCTTGAAGAATTAGGTATTTGGTTCGTTTGATAAATATTTCATTAAGTTTTCGAATCAGTTTCTGACAACAAACGCTGAAATGTGAATAGGTAACTATGCTGAATTGTACTGGTACTGCTTAGCAGTGGCGTCTTCTAGATGTACTTGTATTGTATTAACGAACTGGAGGCCAGTGTCTGTTTTACCGGTTCTCAGCAAAGTCTTTGAAAAGTTGATGCTGTCTCGGATGCTTCATCATTTTAATAAACATTCCATTTTTCACCAACAACAATACGGTTTCACTAAAGGTCGTTGCACTGCAATGTGGAGCAATGAGGGAGACGTGTTGTTCTTATGAATATCTTTAATTGAGTGTCTCAATAACTAACTTACACTACTTACTTATAGGGCGAGGTGTCACACACACTACAGCACAACTGACGCCGGTGTCACTTTGATTAAGGAAATATTTGGTGCTTGGGAGGAAGCACAGGATGCTATTGGTGTCTTTTGTGATCTCTCAAAAGCATTTGATTGCGTTGACCACGAAACACTTTTGCTGAAATTAGATCACTACGGGATAAGAAACTCTGCGCTCCGTCTTATGAAATCTTATTTAGAAGAAATACAGTTAAAGGTTCATGTTAACGGTATTAACTCACAGGGTTCTGGGATGAATATGGGCGTTCCTCAAGGTTCAATATTGGGTCCCTTTCTCTTTTTAGTCTATATAAATGATTTACCATTTATATTTAAAAATGAACCAAGAATGGTACTTTTTGCAGATGATACATCATTAATTTTTAAAGTAGATCGACGTACAAATAATCTTGACGACGTAAACAGTCTTCAAGTGCATAATTGGTTTACCATTAATAATCTAGCACTTAATGAAAAAAAAACAAAATGTATTAAATTCAGTTTACCAAACTTGCGTAGTAACGATTGTGATATTGTTTTGAACGGTCAAAAGTTAGAATTTGTCGACGATACAGTATTTTTAGGCATTACGTAAGACAATAGGCTATAATGGGGTCCGCATATAAAGGCGCTTTCGGGGAGATTAAGCTCAGCTGCTTTTGCAGTTAGACAGAGTAGACAGCTCACGGACGTACATACAGCTAGGCTTGTCTATTTTAGTTATTTCCACAGCATTATGTCGTACGGCATTTTGTTGTGGGGTCGAGCTGCAGAAATAGAATCAATATTTATTCTGCAAAAGCGGGCTTTCCGAGCAATATATAACTTACGCCGTTGCGAATCGTTGAGAGAATTGTTTAAAACGATAAATATTTTAACGGTGCCCTGTCAATATATATATGAAAATATAATGTATGTAAGGAAAAATAGGCAATTGTTTGAAAAAAGAAGCGATAGACACAATTTTAATACTAGAGGCAAAAATAAGTTAGCTATACCGCAATTCAGACTGTCCAAAGTACAGAAATCCTTTATAGGGTTAGGTATTAAATGCTATAATAAAATACCAAATAGCATACTAGATCTCAATGAAAGTAAATTTAAAACATATATTAAGCGCGAATTATATAATCAAGCTTACTACACACTGACAGATTATCTTGAAGATAAGAATGCTTGGCAGCATGTTGGTTCTGTTCCACTGGACAATATTCAAATATAGTCAGTAGTTAAATTCCAATAGTAGGTAATATGATACATAATTTAATACTTTAATTCTAATGTAGACAATCTAGTTTCCTTATGGCATCGAGCATTTCTTTCTTTATTGAAACAAAGAGTTTCCTTTTTCTTGTAGAGGTATAGAAGCACTATTTACCGGTCAGGGTGCAGCACTGCTACCAATCTCCTGGATTTCATGGGACGAGTGGTGCCAGCTGTCGATGCGGGAGTGCAGGTGGATGTAGCTTATTTTGACTTTAGAAAAGCTTTTGATACCGTCGATAATGACATATTACTGCGGAAGCTAGCAGAAGTAGGATGCTCGCGGAATCTATTGCGGTTTTTTGCTAGTTACATGGAAGGCCGAAAACAGTACGTAGACTACAACGGATGTGAATCCGATCTATATTACACCTGGTCGGGGGTAAGTCAGGGCAGCAACTTGGGGCCTCTAGAATTCATTATCATGATAAACGATCTACCGGAAGTCGTAAGGCATGGTGCTTGTTTGTTATTTGCAGATGACCTTAAGTTGCTGTTAGAGATTAGGTCAGAGGCAGATTGCAGGCGCTTGCAAGAGGACATCGATCGCATAGTACAATGGAGTCATGAAAACAAGCTGTACTTTAACGTATCCAAGTGCTCGTTGATGAGTTTCACCCGTGCTCGTGCACCGGTGCGCTACGATTATGTGGTGGATGCGGCGCCACTGCAAAGAGTCACAGGGGTGCGAGACTTGGGTGTTTTCATGACTCCCGATCTGACATTCCGTGAGCATATAACCAGAATCTGTAAGAAGGCATACAGAAACTTAGGATTTGTTTTGAGACAGACACAAAGCTTCACAAATATTACAATTACAACAGTTAGAGTCCTATATGATGCACTAGTCAGGAGTCATCTGGAACATAGTGCGGTCATATGGGCTCCACATGAAGCTAAGTACGCGTTAATGCTGGAGAGCGTTCAGAATAAGTTCACACGCCACCTGTACAAGAGATTGTATGGGGTATATCCGTTTTACCCACTGATGTATCCCACTCTATTTATCCTGGGTATGGTTGGATATAATCAACTGCATGTCCGGCGAGAGTTTACACTGGTCGCCTACTTGGTGAGGGTGCTTCGTGGAGTGGAGAGTCATCCGAAAGTATTGCGGCACTTAAGTCTGTGTGTGCCGGACCGCTACGTGTGGCGACGGCGGAGTCCGCCTTTGCTGTTGGTACCTACAGCGAGAACTAACTTACTCGCTAAGGCACCTCTTACCAGAGCTATCCGTACCATTAACGACCTTCAGACACAGATTGATGTGTTGACATGTTGTTTTGGTGAATTCGCGAGGGTATTACTATTTATATTGTGTTATAAGTAAAATAATATTATATATTTTTATTTTTATTAGATTTGATAATTTCAATAATGACATGTAATTTTTAATTATGTTGGTGAATAATGTATAGCTTTTTCCTATTTTTGATTTTATATATTATTATTGTTGGTTTAGTTGGTGTTGGTTTGTATTGTATATTTGGTTTGGTTCTTAGCTGTCGCATTAGGGTACATGATGCCCTGTAATGATAGTTTAAGGTGTTCTTAAATATAAATAAAATAAATAAATAAATAAAATAAATTTATATGGATTGTCAGTTTGCATATGTGAGCACCATGTTAGACTTAAGACTTTTATTTATTTTTTATTTTAGTAAGTTATTAGTATAATGCGTCAAGCGTGTCTTTGCATTGTTCTTACATATGCGTACAGTATTGAAATATGTATCAGAGACATTGTACCTCTAGAACATACTTTTTTAAAAGAGTAACGAATGGAGTTTCTTGCTCGTTCTTCTCCATTCGAATCTACGTTTTGGAATGAGCACCTAGCTTCACCTAATTTCACTGACGGACTGACTGACAGACTATTATTTATTTTGTATTTGTTGACGTTTCAAAAGTACCAAACTATGGTTTAATTGAAATAAATGCTTTGACTTTGACTTTGACTTTGGAAAGTAGGCAAAGCCTAAATTTTGATCTCCATATTATTATGTGTAAAAATAGTGTCAAAATAAAAAATACAAATCTTAATAAATATTAATTTTTTCTTCCACCTACCTGATTATAAAAATATAAGTACCGTTCTATATATATATAAAAAACCACTTAACGTCTTTGAGTACTTATGATAAAATTTTATTTTTTACAAAATTGGAAAGCACCTCCAGGCTTTGTTTGTCACGCCTCTAATCAACGCGGAAATTGTGATAATGAGAGGAAAATAAGAAATTTGTAAAATATTAAATTTGCAGCAATTTTCATAAGAGCGTGTAATGAATTCATCTCCTGCCGCTCATTAGGAGCTGTTTACGTTATAATTGGGGTAACAATAAATTGATTTTCAAGTTAAAACCGGTACATATCAGATAAAATTGATGGTCCAATTACTTTTTTTTACCGTGGGCAAAGCTTTCGAGGATAAGTCTAAAAGAGACGTTTAGGATGACGTGTAAGAATGTGCCATGCTTCAACATGATTTGGTTTGTTGCAACCCGAGTGATACCACAACTAGTGTAGAAAACGGGCGTGAAACAATCTGTATGAGTTGTTGAATGATTCTCACACAACTTGGAGTCTAGGTGGAAATAAGTCGCTTGATAGTCCGGTGAGATGATATTTATTGATACACTAAACTAACACGTCGACTATATTATCAACTAAACTAATGATTGATGAGTACTGATGTATCTGAGTGCTGAACATGTACTGAATACAAATTTATTGCTATAACTATAATGAAATGAATAAACTAAAATCTGCTGACATGAAGCGCGCGTGCGTGTGATGTACAGTCGCTGACTCGTACACTATCCTTACGTAGTTTTTTTAAACAGTCACAACGGCAGAAAATCTAATTCCAGTAACTTCCGGTAATTGTAATGTAATGTACCCCAGCGGTAAAGGCCAACCCAACCCAAGATCAACAACATACTTGTGACTGCACTAATTCTACGAGTGGCCCTTAGTCATGACACCAACCATCACCTAATATGCAATAGGTCCATATTAATTACTGCCAGGTGATCCATCTGCTAACCTGTAAATCTATAATTATAATATTAACAATACCTATAAACCATATACCTATAAACGTGTAATTATAATTGTGGGAGAGCCAAGCTTCATGCTTCAGCATGAGTGGGCCGGCTCGACTGGAGTGATACCACGGCCTCAAAGAAAACCGACGTGAAACAACGCTTGTGTTATGTTTCGTTGTGTAAGTGAGAATTACCCTATCACCACCCCAATCTAAATTCCTAATCCCCAAAAGGCCGGTAACGCACTTGTAACGGCTCTGGTGTTCCGGGTGTCCAAGCGCGACGCCCATTGCTTACCATCATTCGTCTGCTCGTTTATCGATTTAACCTATAAAAAAACCGCTGGAGAAATAGAATGAAATACAAATTGACTTATTACTATAACCATTAATTAACAGATAGACAAATGAAAATCACTTACTCGGGGCAAAATAATTTGTGAGGGTTAGCAATTAAACTTAGATATTAGTACATACATAGTTATATAATATGTAAACACGAAAGTGGTTTAGAAGCCTTCGGTTAATTGTCTGTATTCTTATCAAGTTCAATGAGTTCGGCCAAGTTCGCGGTAACTTAGATTGTATTGGTATCATAAGCTTTGTTATCTATATGGAGTTATGTATGTATGTAGATATGTACAAGGATCGTTAAGCCAAATTGAGGTACGATATAATAGCTAAACATATTAGACCTCGTTTTAAAATTGCTTCGATGGTAAATATGGATAAAATGTTTGACTTTTTATCTCTGGTTGCACAGACTTTAAATTACAGGTTATAACTGAACTCAAAACATCATATTCAGCAATCACGATTTACTCACCATTGCTTACCATCAGATGAACCGTCTGCTCGTTTATATTGTTATATATCTCATAAGACTAATATTATAATTGTGAAAGTCTCTTTGCTCTCTGCTCCCGCCTGGGTGAGGCGGGAGGGAGTGTCAGACTCTTACTGAATAAAAACCACCACGTTCCTTCTCCTGCACGTCGAGCCGGAGCCTCGGTAACCCGTTAGGTTCTCCGCGATATAGACAGGATATGGGCTGACTTTTTATCCCGATTAAATGCTGCCGTGTAATATGAATACGCGAGCAAAACCAGGTGTAAAAATTATTAAAATATAAAATGATAGTAGCCACATTGTGACTGAATAGCTTCAATTCATAGGCTCCATCTATATTAGTTAGAACTATGACACCAAAAGATTTTATGTAGGTAGTGTAGGTAGAACATGAATACGAAAACACAGATGTTGTTTTCTAATAAACAATAATTATTATGGTAAATAACAATTACCATGACAACTTTGGGTCCCATACCTCGCACTTATATATGCTCGGTGATTATATTATACCTTCATGGAAAAAGGTACTTTAACGCAATAGGCCATTACAAATATACATGGGGTGACAATTTAAAAACAATGCAAGAGGGTAGATCTTGAAAAGAGAATGAGATCAGAGAAGGATAAAATCGAGGTAATCCTTAATTGGATTTTAGATTCTCTCCACATTTTAACATTACATACATAACATCACTTCTTTTATCCCCGAAGAGGTAGGCAGAGGAGTACATTATGCCACTGTACAATAAAACACACACTTTCCACTATTTATGTTATGAGTCTCATGTAATAGGGGTAAGCTTATTGCCATATACCGGACACAATTCCAGGGTCCGTGCTGCTACTGAGATTTTTTTTATAAAAACCCAGTGATATTTTGCCCGACCCGGGAATCAAACCCGAGACCCCTTGCCCGGCAGTCGCACTTGCGACCACTCGGCCGACGAACATTACTTGCATTGAAATTAAAAAAGCAACAAACTTATATTTGAATTATAACTTTCGTGGGACATTCTAAATTAATTATTATTTCGGCTTACTAACACAATTACTTGACGAGGAACTCGACTAGTTTTAAGCCATTCTAAAGGCTCATGAATATATTCGGAATGCTGCTCATGAATATATTACAGCAGCAAACTTTTATCATGTAATACAACCTACGTATTTAGATATACAAATCAAAATCACGACAAACTGTGGTAAAACTGAAGTACCAACAATTACACTTTGAGAAGGTCAGAATTAACAGATTGAAACTTAGAGTCCGCTGGTCCACCAAGTTCAGAATTCAGTTAGAACTAGTTTCCATCTTGACCGAGTGGATATACACACCCTGTGTATAGTAGTACACATTCAGATGAGGGTGCATAACGAGGTCTTTCCTTTCCGCCGACTTGGAGGCGAGACAATCCAACATGGCCGCCGGATGTAGCCTCTCCTGGACCCTTCATTTCCGGTCCGTCCGCCGGAGAGCATTCAGTATCAAGCTCGTTTAATTTGTTACATTCAGCGTACTATGCCAACTTTGTGTTGGAGATTTCACAATTTTTTTATGGTTATTGCAAATTGTCAAGTGGCGATAAGGATTTGGAGTGACCCACATTGCTTAAGTTTTAGTTTTCTGATCTCAAAAATTTCATTTTAGTTTTTTACCCAAGAAGTCTGGACACTAATAACATGTTGTTACTGACAACTTTCAATTATTTAATTATTTCATAAACTGTGTTAGAAAAATACCGACTTCAACCTCCTCTTTTTTTGAAGGCGGTTAATTACTATATTAAAACCTGTTCCTAAATCACTTCACAGTCGCGGAGAACCTAACGGGTTAACGGGGCTCCGGATCGACGTGCAGGAGAAAGAACGGGGTGGTTTTTAGTCAGTAAGAGTCTGACACTCCCTCCCACCTCACCTAGACGGGAGCAGTCATTCGATGATTTACCCCATCAAAAAAGTCATTCCACAGCTTTGCTGTTACACGGTACAATTCTGCCTACATTTATATATTTAAAAAAGTTGGATCTCATATAACGTAGTTTACGAAATAAAATGGTAGGTTGATGAGTTAATGTCTGTACAAAAGCTTCATACACTGAAACACAGCTGAAAAACGGGTCGCGGAGCTTTTGAACGTGTCGTGTAAAATATTCAGTGAGATAAGCCAGAAGGCTCGTGTGAAACGACACAAGTTTATAGGCAATAACATAAAGGTTGGAATTGATGTGAATTAACTTTTAGTTACAATTATTGTTGTGAAGTTGGGTGGATTAGTAATTATGTTTTCTAATAAATGGACTGCCTCGACAAAGCGGGACGATATTGAAGTGGTTTTTACGCCTTGATGTGTATACAAACTACAAACTTGATAATTAACAATACCTAAATGGTTTTACCCAGCTTACACATCTGTTTGGTTCATGTGCGCATCAACTCCAGTACTGTGTTTTTATAATAACAGAAATAAAGTGTATCTACTTGTAAATAACTACAGTCAGCAATTTAATCACTTTTATTGTTTTTGTAACTTATTCGTTTCAGTCTTTCTTTATACATAGAGACTGAAACGAATAAGTTAAGACTGCCTCGTCGGCCGAGTGGTCGTAAGTGCAACTGCCAGGCATGGGGTCTCGGGTTCGATTCCCGGGTCGGGCAAAGTATTACTGGGTTTTAAAAAAAAATCTCAGCAGTAGCACGGAGTCTGGAAGTGTGTCCGGTATGGCAATAGGCTCACCCCCTATTACATGGGACTCATAACATAAATAGTGAAAAGTGGGTGTTACATTGTACAGTGGCATCAAGTGTCGAAATGTGCAACTCTGCCTACTCCTTCGGGGATAAACAGGCGTGATGTTATTTTATGTTATGTTGAGTTTTCTAATAATTCATTTTTGTCTCATGAAATTTATGATATAATAATAGTTAGTAAGCTGTGAGGTCACTCATTGACTCATTGTTTTACGAATAATCGAAGGCCAACTGACTGTCACCAATCAGCCACAAGATGTCCACTGCTAAATATAGAGGTAGACAACCCCCAATAATTTACCTCAGCTATCATGACTAAACCTATTTATCGTATCGTCCATCAGTGTTATAATAGACAACGCTTTCTAACAATTACTATCTGTTTTTTACTTATTTATTGACTGAATCTTTATTTTCTTATGGAATACGAGGCAAACGAGCAGACGGATCACCTGACGGTAAACGATCAGCGCCGCCCATGGACACTTGCAACACCAGAGGAGTCACAGGTGCGTTGCTGGCCTTTTAAAAAGGAATACGGTCTTTTCAGCGGGCATTATCTCCCATCTACATGAGTATTTTCTGTGTTCATCGTTTCTCAACATTTAATAACAATTATTTATTATTTATTTATTTATTTCAATTAAATAGTATAACATTACAGTGATAAAACCAAGGCGTTATACATTTCAAATAATTATGAAAAGAAAAAAAATATAAAACAAACAATAAGAACAAGAAAACCTTACAAACTATGACAGGTTTCAATATCAATACGCATAATATACAATATAAAATAATAAGACATTTACTTATAACACAATATAAAATAAAATACAGTTGTGCATTCATACACTCACACAACTTCATGCATTCGTTGCACACAGTCCTCAGCTTGACGCCAATATATCACACTCTGGTGATGATGTCAGAAGATTATTTATTATTTAATTACAATTATACTCAACCGTCCTTGAAATTTAGAATAAAACGAACACATTAACAAATCCTTTTATAACAAAATCTTTTATTTAACGGAACGACTGAGCAAAAGCAAACCAACAGGAATGATTTAAATTTAAAATTAAATCTCTTTAAAAAATATTGCGGTTCCATTATATTCAAATTTGTGGCATATTTACATAAAATAAATCCTAATTTGAGTAATTTAATTTAGTCCGAAACGTTACAATTTAAATCTAAATGGTACCTTACTTCATCTTGTTGGTCGAGGGTTTGCTAGTGTTACTGGGCTCGAAAAAGGTTGTTATCATCGTCATAATTATACGGATGTTCACATATCACTTTTGAGTGCTCATCTCCTCCTCTAATGACTTTTAGATAATCCCCTTCCCCAATCTCCCCAATCCTCAAAATCCTCAAACTCCTAAACCCCAAAAGCCGGTAACGCACTTGTAACGCTTCTGGTGTTCCAAAAAAAAAAAAAGAAAACGTATCCATGGGTGATGCCGATTGCTTACCATCAGGTAAACCGTCTGCTAGTCTACCGGTTTATGCCATAAAAATAATTTGAAAATTAGTTTTTAAAGCAGTGCACAGCTTATTGTTTTGAAGAGTATAAATGGTATAGTTTTAAATAGTTTTTTCTATTGCATGGTCTTAAATAATAGAAGATTTGAATATGTGGCATACCTTGAAAACCAAGAAGTTTTGTTTCAACATATCATATGTCAATACTCCAAATTTTTGTATCTATATCTGATTCAGAAATTGAACACTATGTTAAAAAAAGTGGTACTCACTTTAATGATAACTGAAAATCTGAAAATACTTTCTAGAGGTATATAGGCATAGATAATAATGTTCTTTTGATACTTCTCTAACATCCAATACCGAGTTATACTTAAACCGTAAAACCGACACCAGTTTTCAAGCGATTACATTTTATGAGTTAAGAGTTATTTTACTTGTTAAATGCGATGTAGTAGTGATATCCCAACGACTTTATAGTCTGGTTATAGGATGGCTCAATTTTATGGATACCCTTGGGGTAACGTTAAATGTGCAGTTATTACGCAGTTGGTATGTGTCGCGTCACTTATTTCTTTAGTGGCTACAAGCTTAACTATGGATTGGAGAGTGTGGAGATCAATTCTCATGTCGAGTAATGTAAATAAAAAAGCTTCAACCGTTAGATTCTTGTCGTAATTTATGTCCAACTTACCTCTTTTTGTAGGTTCTTCCTCCGTGCGCGGTCGCGGCGACGTCGCGCAGCTCACTGATGAGCACGCTGCTCATGAGGAAGAACCCCTCTGTGGTTTTAAACTAGTAGAGCTTTTCTCAGTATATTCACGTGAGTAACCCGCGATTTTACTTAATTTAGTAAATCTCACGATAGTTTCCAAATTGTTGTCCTGCCTCTTATGGCGGCCAAAGACAAACTGTCCTTTTGCCTAGTTATCTGTATTAATTTACAAACGCTGCGTTATTGGCCGAGTGGTCGCAAGTGCGACTGCTGGCCAGGCAAGGGCTCTCGGCTTCGGTTTCCGGGTCGGGCAAAGTATTATTGGGTATTTAAGAAAACTCAGTAGTAGCACAGAGTCTGGAATCGTGCCCGATACATGGCAATAGGCTCACCCCCTATTACATGGGACTCATAACATAAATAGTGAAAAGTGAGTGTTACATTGTACAGTAGCATTAATTGCCGTAATGTGCACCTCTGTCTACCCCATTGAGGATTAAAGGCGCGACGTTATGTAATTTATAAACAGATAAAAGAAATAAAATCTTCAATGTATGATTTTACTACTACAAACGAAGCTCTTAAAATCTTCCATCGTATTATATTTCAACCGAGTCCACGGACCTATTACAAAGTAAATACTTCTTGTATTGTAAGAAAATTGAAAAGAGATTGCATCCTGCACCATCGGCAGACTATTCCTGGATGTGTTCCCTGGAGAGCAGGCTCCAAGATTACATGGCTCGTCTCTCGAGTCATACTTTAATGTAAATTGGAATTGAAGCCTGGACTGAACGTATAATCAATTAATATTTATTATCGCCTGTTCTATAGTAGCTGGACCGTTGGGGACTGGGTGTGTTTGGGTGTAAAATGGAGGATGTTTTATTGAAACTGGCATGATATTAAGGTAAGATAAAATGAATAAAGGATATTGGTAGTAATTTTTTTTTTAAGGGGGGCAATCATCGAATGACTGCTCCCGCCTGGGTGAGGCGGGAGGGAGTGTCAGACTCTTACTGACTAAAAACCACCCCGTTCCTTCTCCTGCACGTCGAGTCGGAGCCCCGGTTACCCGTTAGGTTCTCCGCGACTCCGAATCGGCATCGGCCGTATTGGGCTCCATCTGTGGTGGTCTCTTTGAGTCTGTTTCTGGTCGGACGGGGAGCCACCCATGCTCGCCGTCCGCAGGCCCGTGCTTACGGTGGCCGGAGATCGTCCCGCGATCCCCGACGCCCGGTGTGTCCTTCGCGATGGTTGGGTTGCGAGGAGGCAGCGCTTCGCTGCCTCACGCGTCCCGCCTCCTCCTTAGCTAGCATGACTACTTCGCAAAAGGAGGAGACGGCATCCCAGTCCCCCTCGCTCCGCATCATGGCCTGCACTAGGCTCGGACGCGAGAGGTCGCCATCGCCGATCACTTTCCTGAGGGCACGGCGGTGCTCAGCCCACGCAGGGCATTCTCCCACTGTGTGTTCCACCGTGTCCTCAGGGCGGTCCTCGCAGTGATGACACCCGGGCGTTTCCTCCCGCCCCATCAGACACAGGTACCTACCTCCCGAAACTTCCATGTCCGGTGAGGACCTGCGTCAGGCGGTAGGTGAGGACGCCGCGCCGTAGCGTCTCTCAAGCCACTCAAAGAGAGGACTTACCGCTGCGATGGCAGCGAGCCCAGCCCTCGGTTGCGACAGATATTGGTAGTAATTGATAATTTTTTTTATGGTATAAGCGTAAAACGTGCATACGGATCACCTGATGGTAAGCAATCGGCGTCGCCCATGGACACCTGGAACACCAGAGGCATTACAAGTGCGTTACCGGCCTTTTGGAATTAGAAATTTGAGGATTATTGGAGATTCAGGGATTGGGGAAAGGGATGGGGGGAGGGGAGAGTAAATTGGTCATCCGGTAACCTTACTCATACGACGAAACACAACACATTGTTGTTTCACGTCGGTCTTCTGTGAGGCCGTGGTATTACTCCGATCGAGCCGGCCCATTAACTCGTCGAGTACCGGTTTTGTAGACACAATTATAGAACAATAGGTTGCGGTCACCGGTGACCGGTTGGTGTTTGACAGTTTAATGCCGAAGCATGGCTCTCCCACATTTGTAGTCATACTAGCTTCTGTCAGCGGTTTTGCCCACGTTCCTGTGGAATAAAAAGTAGTCTTTGTGTTGTTCCAGACCATAACGTACCCCTGTTCCAAATTACATTCTGATCCCTTCAGACGTTTGGACGTCAAGGAGTTACATACAAACTATCGCATATAAAATATTAGTAGAAAGTGTTTGAGCTAACTTTAAAACTATTTGCAGTCTGAATTTTAAACACTTACCTACCTATGGCATGCCGAGGTGGCTTGGAGGTTAAGACGCCCGCTTCTCATGCATGAGGGTGGGGGTTTGAAACCTACCAACGGCAAGTACCAATGTGACTTTTTCCGAGTTATATGTACTTTCTTCTCAGAAAGTAATCTTTTATCTAGACATCACTGACAAACGGTGGAGGAAAACATCGTGAGGAAACCTGTGCTTATAATTTCTAATTATAAGTTTGAAATTACGAGCCCTAATTGAGCAAGCGTGGTGATTAATGTTCAAACCTTCTCTGTGTGAAAAGAGGCTTTGCTCAGCAGTGGGAATTTATGGGATCATCACCATGAAGAATTTTTTTTTTGATTGAAAGAAAGAAAGAAAATGCATTTATTTGGCCATTGGCACACGAAGACAAGGATCATTACAATAGAAATAAAAAATACAGTGATAATAAAAACAAAACATTAATAATAGATTTTATGAAAGAGAAAAGAAATGAACAAAAATCATTAAAACAACAAAATATAATTAGAATAATAACCGAAATTAAAAACTGATTCTAATTTTTGAGTCACTTCAACACACTCAACCAAACGGCTGTTGAAGTTGATACATTAGTATGAATATAAAACCCTACTTACAAATTCATCGAATATTATTGTAAGAGAAATTCCACACATATTATTCATAATACATACATTAATATTAAAATATTTCACATTTTAAACATTTCTTTATCGAAATGTATTTGCTTTAATGTAATGGAAAACAACGTTCGTTAACGGAATCCCAATAAAAATAAATAAAACACCAAAGTATTTAAAATTAAATTTTATTTGGCACTGTATCAGTCGTTACAAAACCAACCTTATGTCATATAGTTAAGACTCGAAATGGCACTTCGTTGTTAAAAATATTACGTTTCATTTTATAAGAGCACTGTTACACGTATCACGTTTTTTGTTTTATTTTATTATTACTGTTATACAGAAAATAAATTAATATCATTGAAAAATACATATTTACAATTTTGTTAAATTAAAATCAACTTCATTGCATCGAAATAAAGGTGATAATTATTTACAAAGGTCTGAATGAATAGAATATTTATTCATTTATTTAAGGATTTAGACAATTTGTGTACATTTTCCTTGAAAAACTATTTTTAAGTTAAAGGATTTGATGTCCCTTAGAGGCACTTTTGTAGAAAAAATAATAATTCTATGAACTTGTTAATCATAGCCATCACTATGTAGCAAATTTGTTAATTTTTTATTTATTAATAATGTGATCTGGAATGTCATTAATATAAGTTTAAATTTATTTTAGGCAACAGCTCATAATGGATACCTGGAAATACTTATACCGATTCAGAATTCATTGACTAGGGTAATAAGTGTACTCAGAAACATGAACCAACATAGAGAGATTATTCCTAGAAATCTCTTTATTAATAGTTATTACTCCTCTGAGTGAGAGACAGTTCTAGGAATAACTTCATTGTTGTTAACAGTGGCATAGCTAGAGGTATATTGCTGTTGATGAAGCGAAAGTATAGTATAGTAAGGTATGCAAGAATTATAGCAATTGGCGGTCCATAGTCTCTGCCTTCCATGGGAGACAGGCATGAAGTTATGTAAGTATGTAACTATATCGTTCCAGGCTCGTGTAAAATTCGTCAGATAGACTCTCTCTTCTCTATAAAAAAGAGAGAAGTTCAGATGAGAACCTCTAAACAGGAGCCCCTTCCAGCTGAGGGCCTATAGCATCTTGCCACCCTGTAGTTGTACCACTGGTTATCAACTTTTTTTTGTTATATTTGATTAGCCGCCATTTGACCACTATCTCGCCTGGTATTAAGCGACGATACGGTCTACGATGGAGCACGTCGTCCCATAGGCAACCTATTCACTCGGGCCTTGAAGACACCCACTTAATATGTGTTCTTAGAAATATCACTTACCAAGAAAAGTAATTTGCAGAACAAAATTTTTTCCTTATGATTAATAGGCCGTTACAGTTCATTGCAGTAAGGACTTCATCCACATAATATAGCCGTTTACCATGACTTCGAGGCATGGTTGGTAGGTTAGAAGACCACAGATTAAAAAGATCGGATTGACTTAAGGCTTGCCCAGTCAAATGTGTGTAGTCCTATATAATCACCTGTAATGATACTCGTGACAAGAGTAGACATGGTTGACAAACGAAAATCTATTCTCTGCGATCACCACAAGGTTCACTATTCCTTACAATTACAACAGAGGACTGGCCGGAATACAACTATTTCTTAAAAATATATCATGGCAGGTAACATTGTCTCTTTAGAAATTGAGCGTCATTTGAAAATGTACTATAAGTCATAGGCACTAGAATTCATTAAGGCACGGTCTTCGGATGGGGGTGTCTTCCCGAGGTTCGGTGGAGGAGTGAAGCTCCAGGTTGTAGCGGCGGTTGTACCTGAGAAGGAGTATGAGGCATACGAGGCACAGCAGGATGAAGAACACCAGCATGAAGAGGAGGTACAGCTGGAAGGAAGAAGACCTGGTTAGGTTTAATTGGTTGGAGTAATTGTGCTGTAGTTTGATAGATAATATAATATGTATGATTTGTAAATCATAATTATATATATTATATATATATATTAATAATTTGGTCAAGGGGTACGGTAAACTCGATCGAAATATTACCTGAATAACAAAACATAAAAAAATATCTATTTCGAGTCCACAACATATATCTGCAAAATTCGGATTACGGAGATTATTTCGTTTTATTAATTAATTGTAATGACACTGACAGACAAACTACAGTCGCCATTTTGAGTAGACAATCGCTCTCAAATACGCCTATCCAATCAACACGTTGTCGCGTCAAAAATGTATAAATAAACAAGATATATGAATAATTTCACGCGAACGAAGTCGCGGGTAACAGCTAGTATTACTTAAATCAAAACCCGAATCACATATTGACGTATTGGTTCGTACAAATAGCTGTACTGTGTAGGAATCAATTGTCACAAGACATGTTATGTAGTAAACAGTGGGCTAACTACTGCTCCTACCAATTTTTTTTCTTTTAATGTTAGGTATGGAGAGATAAAGAGTAAATTCTTTACAGGCTCTATTAAAATATATCTTCTCAACGGAATAAGACAAAAGTAGGTAGGTGCATTACACTCATCAAGTACAATATTAAACGTTCTCCAAAAATTACTCATGCATGACCATCAGAAAAGAGCCACGACCTTTGTTCTCTCTCCGAAAGTAGAAAATATACAATGTTTAATATTGGCGCAATTTTCACGAAACAATATGTAAACTGAGTTAACTGGAACAATAAACATGGCTACTATACTGTTTTATTTTAATTACGTGAGATCCATCACACGTCGGTCAATCAATTAATCTAGCAATAGTGCCATAACAAATCAAAAAAGAGTTCGACGATCTTTTAATTTCATTTATTTCGTAAATATCTGGCAACACTGACGCTCATATTTAAATATTTTATGTGTTGGCAATGTTAGTTCAGTTGACAGCTGTCAAATTTGCATTTTTGGCGGGAATGCCATTTGTGTCACCATTTATAATTGAGGCATCTTATTAAAATAAACTGACGATACTAAAATAGATGCAGAAAGCAATATTTAAATTGATTCATTGGAACAGATAAGCGATTATTATTTTATGAGTAGAAATTCGTAGAACCGAGAATTCAAAACTGGTGAAGTTGAGCGTCGGACCCGACCTGATATTACCGTTTAGTATTTGAATAAATCAGTTGTAGTAATTTTATTCGATCTGCACGGAATTCCCTCTGAATACTAAAATTGACGTCACATTTAAAATATGATGAAATATAATACCTATTATTAATTTTTTACTATGTTGAAGCACTTTTCAATAAATATATTATTAAGGATTGAAAATTGTGAAAATACGAATTGTTTTTCAAATAAATACCAAAACAGATATGTAACCATTGTCTCGCTGGTCGAGCGGTCGGAAGTGCGACTGCGACTGGTCTCGGGATCGATTCCTGGGTCAGGCAAAGTATTACTGGGTTTTTAAAAAATTCTCAGTAGTAGCACGGAGTCTGGAATTGTGCCCGGTATATGGCAATAGGTTCACCTCCTATTACATGGGGCTCACAACATAAATAGTGAAAAGTGGGTGTTACATTGTATGTGCACCTTTGCCTACCCCTTTGGAGATAAAAGGCGTGATATTATGTTATGTAGATAAGTAACCAGTTGAGTATATTTTTACACAAATGTAGCTATAAGCTTATGAAAATATGATTGTAAACATTATAAGTCCTGGTTAATAAAAGCATAAAAACTTATTTTCAACCCGGAGAATTGGGGGAGGACACTCCAAGCTCAGCAAAAACACCACCACTTGAGTACCAACGAACAAGGAAGATCAATTACGACTCAAAATAATCCTTCTACCCATAAACCCATCCATCTACACGACTGTTGCCATGATACACCCTCTAAAGTAAATATTGGGCTAATTATACCAGATTCTCAACACCCCTTTAACTTTCGAAATAGGTTGTTTTCTTTTCATTACGACAATCTGCATACAAGTCTGTTAAGTCTCCCGTACCCTCACGTTGTGGGACAAAACATTTAGCATTGTTACTAGAGGTACGTAAATATTTTTGCATTCGTCCGAAACGTGTGATGAAAACAAGGAGTTACTTATCTATGGTAGCTGTGTACTTTAGAGATAAGATTTAATTTAAAATTACAATGTATGTATCTTAGAGTGAGAAAATTTTATAACATGAAGTCAAAGTCAAAGTCAAAGCATTTATTTCAATTAAACCATAGTTTGGTACTTTTGAAACGTCAACAAATACAAAATAAATAATAGTCTGTCAGTCTGTCCGTCAGTGAAATTAGGTGAAGCTAGGTGCTCATTCCAAAATGTAGATTCGAATGGAGAAGATTATCATTATTTACCTAACAATGGATCTAGTTCTATTAAAATAAAATGCGATCAGTTATCTGTAATATTGTTGGATGCCCTTAGCAACCATCGCAACAGAGCCTAACATAGGAATTATGCACAAATGTGACACACAACCACTTCATGAATGAAGTATAATCCCTAGAAGATGTTACTTTATTCCTCTAGCCACATACAGAACTGCCACGATAAACCACCCTAAACACACACACACAAACATATTGCAGTTACGTTACAAGTTCCCATTCAAAACAAAAGAACAAAATAACCTTTCTATTTATTCATTCACGAGGCATCAAAGCAAAGCTTCCTTGACACCCTTATTTCAACGACACAACACTCAATTTGTCATCACGGTAACACAACTCGGCTAAATATAAAACGACCAATTGACACGGCACGTCAACCGTGAAACCACGTCCCGCACTTTGCCGCGTAAACACTGACGTCATGGGTCATACAAAAACAAGAAACACGCATGCGTGAGCAAAAACAATTGAATTATTATTTGAAATTACCAACAAAATGTGTTTGATTCTGTTTTTATATATTTGTTCGTGGACGGATGATGGTGAGGGTTGCAATTTTGAAAATTCTTACCCCGAAATATGCGAAGATAGTGTTCCAGCGTGACATGGTGTCTACATAACCACCGATGGGGCACTGACTACTGAGCTATGGGGACGGCAGTCTGCCAAGTGTTTGCGTAACTCACCCCTATAGGAATTAACATCGATTGTATTTTCTCCAGAAACTTTTTTATTTGCGCAACTATCAAAGATGAGAAAGTTACTTGAGGTTCAGCGACAGGGAATTAGGTCACGACGTGGATGGGTGGCTTGTGAAAATGTTGTTATAATACGAAGGGATCTATTGTTATTGATTCTTATTATCTTTCGATATTATTTTAAGCGTTATTTGTTTAATCTAGGAGGCTGTGTTTCTTGGAATGAGTTGGCTAGCCGCTAGCCAGGCTATATTAATAATCAGGCTGTACCTACTAATTTTGTTATTGTGTCTGGATAGCCAGGCTTCTCTGACCTTTCTGATTACTAATTGCCAACAAAATATTTCTTGTAAAAATACAATCCGTCCAAGTTTGTAACAAAAAACAGTTTTAAAAATGTAAATTTTACAATAGGTAGTATTTTTAGAGTGCCTTATTCGACGCAAGAGTGAATGCTAAGCAAGAGGTCTTAACTGCTCAAATTTAAATCTCGTAGCGGGCAAAGAGTTGTTGGTGTCTTTTGATTAGCATTAGCATGGAATATGGAATTGTAACCAGTGTATGGCGATAGGCTCACCCCTACTACGTGAGATTCATAACATAATTGGTGAAAAGTAGGTGTTACATTACAAAGTTCACCTCTGTCTAATCCCACAGGTATTACAAAGACGTGAAGATACGTTAGAACATAAAGAAACAGAATATCCCACCTACTTGGTATTAAGAAATGAATGGCGCTAGTTATTCCGTTAAATTAGCTTCACCTACGCAACACAAATGTGTAAAGCTTAATTATATTCAAGCAGCTGTGTCTTAGTTAATTATACTACGTGAGACGTAGACTAGACTAGCTACTGTTTAGTTATGGCAACGGTCGATTAAGTTGCTGAAAGGATAGGTATTTTTGTCAGAACTTTTATGGTATTTTTTTTATGGCATAAGCCGGTAAACGAGCATACGGATCACCTGATGGTAAGCAATCGGCGCCGCCCATGGACACCTGGAACACCAGAGGCGTTAAAAGTGCATTACCGGCCTTTTGGGGATTAGGAGTTTGAGGATCGTTGGGGATTCAGGGATTAGGGAGATTGGGAAAGGGGAGGGTAATTGGGTCTCCAGTAACCTCACTCACACGACGAAACATAACGCAAACGTTGCTTCTTGTCGGTTTTCTGTGAGGCCGTGGTATCACTCCGTTCGAGCCGACCCATTAGTGCCGAAGCATGGCTCTCCCACACTTTAAATTACCTTATGTATGGAGTTTCAATTACCATAATTCGCACCCCTAGATAAAGAGTAGCACAACTCAAAATATACATTTTTTCAGGAATGGAAAAAAAACGTTTTACTCTTTTTGTATTTGATATATTTAAAAAAATCTTATACATTCTTTTATATAATTTGATGAAGATATTTATTTGAATAGTAGCTTGTCATTAAGTAGCAGCATCTCTTGTCAATTTTAATATTTTGTGTTAAGTTAGTAATCATGACAAAATCATTGCATAATAATTTTACCAACTCCAAATATGTTGATATTACTGAATATTTTTGAATTAGTGCACTTTTAATCTGTTTAATTTCAATCTAATATCCATCAAACATAGTAACATAACTAAATTGTGTGTTATTTTTTTCAGTATAAAATAAAAAATAAAACAAAATTATGTCTTCCAAAAAATATCGTTGTTTATTTTTATGTAGTTTCCAAAAAATCTACAGGATAAACTTAAACAAAATATTCAACAAAGGTAACATTTCTTATAAAAATATTTTTATAAAATAAAACACAGCTCTTCTTCAGCAAAACATGAACACTTATTACTTTTTCAACGAATATTAGTCGTCAATCAGTACAACAAACGGAATCCTACACTTTTTCATTCAGTTAAAACTTAAACATATCTATTTACTTATCAGGCATGTATGTATGTTTGCCAAAAAATACTATAAATAGTGATTTAAACTGTCAAACACCAACCGGTCACCGGTGACCACAACCTATTGTTCTATAATTGTGTCTACAAAACCGGTACTCGACGAGTTAATCACAAAAAGACTTACTTAAAACTATTGACTTTAATTAGGAACATTATAATTACCTCTATATAACTATTAATAATAATAATAATAAAGCCCTTTATTCGGAATTTTTACATTACGAGTTGTTACAAAAAGGTTACAGTATATCTCTTAATTCAGTGTGCCTTTTGGCAAAGGCCTCCTCTAGCTGTCTCCATTGAATTCTGTCGCGGGCCACTCTTCTCCAGTTAGGTCCCGCTGTTAGCCTTAGTTCGTCCTCCCATCTTTTTGACTGCTTTCCTCTGCTGCGTTTACCGTCTCTCGGATACCAATCAGTTACTATCTTGCTATTTATATATTTATTTACAGCTTTATATATTTATTTACAGCTATTTATATATTTATTTACAGCTATTATATATTTATATAACTATTACTCTCTTTTTAACCATCAATATCAAACTACGTGAGAAGAAGTAAGAATAAAATAAGAAATACTGTACTCATACCTACTGAATAATTATTTGAAAGCTAATGCATTTTTGAAATAAGTATCTACGTAAATCTGGGGGATAATTTTCTTAACAAATAAAATTTTAGTCAGCCACAGCTGTTTTCGGGGGGAAAAATCATTCATTGACTTCCCCGCTTTTAGTGAGGTAAAAGGGAGTGTTGTCAATTCCATAATATCGCGCTTTTTATTGGCACCTAACGATATTTTTTGCAAATACGCTGGTTTCAAACTAGGAGAGAATTGGTGATATTGAGCTCGTCTATGATTTCTTACAAACGCTTTCTTAAAAACTGTCTCTTCATTAGAAGTTTTATAAAAGAAAGTCATCTGCTGATGCTTTTCAACGCGGAGTTGTTTGATGTCGTGCCATTTAATTTGTTCTCTGTTTTCATTAACAGTTAAATTGTAACTCCATTCTTCTTGCAGTGCTTTTAGATCATGGAACTTGTCATGTGTCAGTTCTTCTACATGATAAGGTTTCCCAGTCTTTTTAGCTGATCTTATCAATGTAGCGTATTGTTGTGGACAATATATTGGACCCGACTTAGTGTATCGTTTCATTTGTTTCTCAATAACGCTATGCACGTTATCTCCCTCATTTTACGAATGGCCACGAATCAAAAATTTATGAGTAAGTAATTGAGTTTACTCTCATCTTTGTTACAGCATAAGCATACGCATTTTTTGAGTTTCGTCCATCCCTTTGGTGCTCGTTTAAGGCTTTTTTAAGTTCTGATCAGGCTCCAACTCCATTCCACTGTTCTCAGGTTCATGTAAATTAGTCACCATCGCTTTTTGTTGTAATAGAAGACCACGACCTTTCATCATCTGTACAAAAAAAAACATCAATTTGATTTAAATCACGAATACTATACTAACTCCAAAAATATGCTGTAAATGGAAGTATACGTCATTTAATTTTATTTTGCCACTATCCTTTAAAAATACATCATCAACACGAAATATTTATGAATCAAAATAAACGTCAGCTTTGTTGTGTTAAGAATAAGAGTGATTTTAAATCTAACCAGAAATACACAACCAACTCAAATATTGTAAAATTATTTCAATAACAATAAACTATTTTCAATTAATAATATAAAATTACTTACATTGGTAGATTAATACTGGGGTAAGTAGAAATAATCAGTAGAACTCCCAAAAAAATGGCACGAGTTTAATTCAAGACCAGATTAACTAAAAATAATTTACGATATGTGAGCGTAGTTAATCACGAATATTAAACCAACTCAAAATAATCCTGTCTTTATGCGTATTGACAGCATCAATTCCGTCGGCCGACATGTCGCAACTGGTGATGTGTTACTGTTGTTGGCGGGAGGGGGTGCGCGGGCAATTCACTAAAACTAACTTAAGGGGCCATCAACGTTTTACTAATAGAGATTTTTATATAGGTGTCTTTGGAGTATAAGCAGTTTACAACGTAGATTCGTATACTAGTAATAACACGATTTTGGATTATTTCGATTTGTGCTACTCTTTATCTAGGTGTGCGATATCATGAACAGCCTATAAATACCCACTGCTGAGTTTCTTCTCATATAGAGAAGGTTTGAGAATTAATCACTTGCTCAACGCGGGTTGGTCATTTCAAACTTATAATTAGAAATTGTAAGTTCAGGTTTCCTCACGATGTTTTCCTTCACCGTTTGTCAGTCGTGTCTAAATAATCTTAGAAAGTATTAATATCTTGGAAAAACATTGATACCTGCCGTTGACAGGTTTCAAACCCGCACCCTTATGCATGAGAAGCGGGCGTCTTAAACCTCCGGTCACCACGACCACGATTCCATTACCTATTACTGAGTAAAGATTTTTATTGTTCAGATTATGGAACCTTGAACCCACTATAGCTACCAAAATGTAATTTAATTCACTTACAAATTATTAATACTAGTTTAGGAGTAAATAAATCATTATCAACATCATCATAGTCAGCCATAGGACTTGTTTATAGCTGAACATGTTGTGTTCCAATGACTTATAGTCAGTCAGAATCTAGTATCAGGCAATCTATTAAAACGAAACCTCGAACCAGCCAATCTGAGTCACTGGAATATTTACAAAAAAAGTATTTCATACACAATTTCTTTACAGCGATTGAATACAAACAGTTACCAACAACACAATCGTCGGCGACTGACACAAAAAGTGGTGCGTCTGCCAACGAAGTTACTAGACATAAAATCTGTTCTCGTACCTAGTTCGTAGAGCAACTGCCGAGCTAATTTGAATATTGTGTTATATATTATACGTTGTATTTTGTGTTGTAGCTTCAAACATGTCTTTGACATCGTTACTCTTAAAGTTCTGTCTTACTTCAAGATTCTCTTTGAATTTTTTGAATAAAGTTCTACGATAAAATTTTGCTAGACGATTTTCTGTAGTCGTAAAATTTTATCTGTTAAACTTTGTCTGAACTAGACTAATCTGTGTTTTGGACTTGTAGCTAACAAGGGCTTGGATCAGTCTGTGGAACATTCAAATTTATCGCATCTGTAGGTACTGTAAAAGTGAAAAAGTAGGTACATTATGTAACCCGTGTTCACTAACCTGCCTCGTTGGTCGAGTGGTCGCAAGTGCGACTGCCGGGCAAGGGGTCTCGGGTTCGATTCCCGGGTCGGGCAAAGTACTAATGGGTTTTTTAAAAAAAACTCAGTAGTAGCACGGAGTCTGGAATTGTGCCCGGTATATGGCAATAGGCTCACCCCCTATTACATATACACGTCACATTGCACAGTGGCATAATGTGCACCTCTGCCTACCCCTTTGGGGATAAAAGGCGTGATGTTATGTCATGTTATATTTTTTCTAACCTCTCTTAAGTTTTAAGGAATCCCCAAGACAAGACAGGCGACAGTTAAAGAATTTTTACCTACACTTCAGATAAGGAGTTCGTTTAGGTGCTCCTAAAACGACAATCAGAGTTTTCTTTTCCCGACAAAATATATAATTTGAAATCAATAATAAATAAAAATATAACATCACGCCTTTCATCCCTGAAGGGGTAGGCAGAAGTGCACACAGAAGTTACACCCACTTTTCACTATGTATGTTATGAGTCCCATGTATTTCATCTTGAAATGATCATCGATATTATGTTCACCTCCACTCCAACGATATTAAATCTGGTAAAAAGTGCACTTTGTTACCAGTATAGAGTAACACTGCTCATCCATACGAAAACTTCTACCACATATTTCTTTATCTTCCTATCGAAATTACCTACCTTCCTGTACCTAAGTATGGGTGAGTTATGCTTCTTGACCGGAGTGATGGATACCAAAGAACACTGGTTTTTTTCATCGAGTAGACGAGGCAAACGAGCAACGGATTACTTGATGGTTGGTGGCGATCAGCGCCACCCATGGACACCCATAACACTGGAGCAGTCACAGGTGCGCTGCCGGCCTTTTAAAAAGTAAAACGCTTTTTTCTTGAAGGTTTGGAGGTCGTAGTTTTTGTGTGCGGAGAAGAAAGCTACGAGAAAAACGCACAGTTGTGGCCTGCCAACCACCCATATGAAACAATGGTATGAAAAAATCGAACCATTGTGTTTTGCCGCTAGAGTGAGGATCAATTCCTCCCCTCCCTAAACTCCAAATATCCAACCCTCAAATCCTTAACTCCTAAAAGTGTTGGAAGTGTGTCTCTAGTAGTGATTTCCGTCTGGTCATTTAATCTATACATATATAAGAAGTCGGTTAAAAATGAAACACGTTTCTCGTTGTCACGCCACCATAACTTGAGAACGGCTAGACCGATTCGGCTGCTTTTTTGTTGTGTTTGTTATTGTCAGGAATGGGTTCTTATGATAGAAAAAAAATTCTCAAAATCTTATGGCAACGGGAGAAAACGGGATTACGCGTACGAAGTCGCGGGCAGGCTAGCTTCTCATAAAAAAAAATCTCGCAAAAACAATTCATGTATCTAAACAAAAAAAAATACTATAACTTTTTTTCTCTATGATAGTAAGGCGATCACAAAATGTCTGCCGCCGTAAATCACGGAGTAAAGCTGTATTTACGAGTTCTGCTTTCTTATACTCCACTGATAACTGATAGCCACATAAAATCCTGTCACCTTTGATTCTGGACTGGTTTATGTCCTAGGTACAATACACTAAGGTCTAGGTGGTAGGGAATATTGTTGTGTTTACATTATGTATGTGTGTGGATGTTGTATTTCGGTCTTTCGTTTCTATGTTCCTTTGCTTTTCGATTATTAACCCCTTATTTTTTTTTAATCTTTAATCGGCCGACGTTTTTTCTCTATCTCGCCTGGTGGTAAGCAATAATGCAGTCTACGATGGAGTACGTCGTCCCATAAGCAACCTATTTACTCGGGCCATACAGACTCTGGCAAAGAATTCCACTCCTTAGCAGTTCGCACAAGGAGCTTGATGCGAAGCGCTTCGTCGATTATCTTGTGGTACGATGATGGAAAGTACTTGGAGAAATCAAGTTGTGTAATTCTCCGATTGTATATTATCTTTTAGTAATAATACTTGTAATCAAATGCTCAAGGCTGATTTTGCACGAATAATACGAAAACAGAAACGAATAAAACTAACTAAAAATCGCAGGTTACTCAAGTGAATATACTGAGAAAAGCTCTCGACAATTGTTAGTGCTAGGACCGTGCGAGACTTTGCCTAGCCATTCTTTTCTATTTACCCATATTCTGACAGTTTGAGTATTTGTGCGACCCACACAAATGTTCTTTAGGTTGGTGTTGTTCGTCAAATTAGTCAGCCTCACCTGTTAATTGAGCTGACTGTAAACCGACACAAGCGTACTGCCTTCAGAAGGGGTCCGCTCAAACTGTTATGGTTCTTTCCTCAAAAGGCCACCACAGATAGAACTTACCTACACGGTTCTCACACATAATCTTTTATATATATTTGTCTGGACTTTAAAAGAGACGGACCTCAGAGTTTGTTTCGGCATTTCTTCTCAGAGTAGTCAGTTAGGAAATGTCGGCCTCATCGTTCGCTTGATAAAATTGACGTGTAAAAGTGCTGCTTTGTAACCTATTTGCAGAAATATATACATTTGTTTCACTCTACTAGTTTCGAGCCATAGAGGAGCTTTTCCTCATGAGCAGCGTGCGCGGTCGCAGTGGCGACATCACTCACACTCTATTTATCATTAATTTATGTTTCACTATATGTTTCACTATAGTTATTACAAAAACGATTAACATTGTTTAAACTAATTTTTTTTCTGCATTTTCCGAAGCTTTACCCTTACACCTGTATACGTATATAGGAAAAATAAAATTCCAAGACCTAAATATTTGTCACGGTGGCACAAAAATGACAGTCTGCCTCCTGTCCTCATAAATTCCAATTTGTGACGTTCAGAAATTTACGAGCGACCTTCTGTACTTGCAATTTGTCTTATTTCTTCCATGACCTTGGAAAGAAAAAGTTTCATATTGTATGGAATTGGAATTTGTTCCGATAATCTCAGTTTAATTGAGTTGGTTTTGTTACTAGTATTTAATATTTAAATTTGAATACTAAGAAACTTTGATTTAGTTTCATAATGTCGTAATTTTACAGTTAAGTATATACGATTGGGTAGTTTCCAGGGTATCAAAATTAAAAATCTAATTAGTCCGTCAGGTAGATAATGAAAAATTTTAGACACGTATTTCTTTTCTCATATTAAGTTGCAATACTTAGATAAAATGGCGTTAAGTTTAGGAGTGGGAGGTTGTTACGTCATAACGTGCTACAAAATGTGGCACGCTGTGACGTCACACGATATTTCAAATCAATATATCGTCGGAAGTATTTAATTTTATGAGAAAAGAAAAAAATACGTGTCTAAAGTTTTAAATTAATGTACCAGACGGACATTAACTCGTCGAGTACCGGTTTTGTAGACACAATTATAGAACAATAGGTTGCGGTCACCGGTGACCGCTTGGTGTTTGACAGTTTAAAATAGCATTTGGGCAACTACCCTATTGTATAATCACAGTTTTAAACGACCAGATGGATCATCATCACATCAACAGCCTATAAGTGGCCACTGTTGGCCAAAGGCCTCTCCTCATAAGGAAAAGGTTTGACCATTAAATAATTAATCACCACGCTTGCTCAATGCGGGTTGGTGATTTCACCAGGTTTCCTCACGATGGTTTTCCTTCACCGATTGTCAGTAGTGTCTAAAAGTTACATTGGTACTTTGCTGTTAGGTTTCGAACCCGCACCCTCGTTAAAGCGGGCGTTTTAAAACCCCGGTCCATCACGGCGCATCATCTAATTGTAAGACATCAGTGTCGCCAATGGCTACTCTTAATACACCAGAGAAGTTATTAGTTCGTTACCGATCTTTTCAAGAACATATATACATCTATAACCTCACGCCTGTCTCCGATGGGGGTAGGCAAAGACTATGGAACGCCAGGAACCACTTAACAAAATAATTGCTCTCACAGAAACGCAATTCAAAAAATGAATCATTTTATATTACCAACAAACAAATGAATACAGGAAGTTTAGAAATTCAGATATTAGATAATCATAATCAGTAGTTGAATATTGATTATTTCCCAATCGTGCAATAATCTTGTACACCTTGATATGCTACTCTATCACTAGATATGTAGTTAGATAACAGATTCCCAGCGACTGTTATCAAATGGGAATCATTGCCATCCGCACCTCATTGACAAGATCATGGTAACATTATGAAATAGGTAGTACGTAATATTCGAGAAAGGTATTGACAAAAATGTCATGAATGTCGTGGTGGCTCGGAGGTTTAAGACGCCCGCTTCTCATGCATGAGGGTGCGGGTTCGAAACCTACCAACGGCAAGTACCAATGTTACTTTTTCCGAGTTATCTATATTTTCTAAGATTATCTAGACATCACTGACAAACGGTGAAGGAAAACATCGTGAGGAAACTTTGGCTTATAATTTCTAGTTATAAGTTTGAAATGTCTAACCCGCGTTGAGCAAGCTATTAATGCTCAAACATTCTCCGTGTGAGAAGAGGCTTTGTTCAGCAGTGGGCATTTATAGGCTGTTGATGATGATGATTGACAAAAAAAGTTATTAAATAGTTCCTTTTCTGAATTTGGGAAATGCCTCGTTACTCCATGGTATTAAAAACAACAATCATTGGAACATAGTACCTCCTCTTTTTTTTGAAGGCGCTAAAAATGAAAGATTGGGTGTAGTAACACAAAGTTTAGTGTTATAACTTTGAACTCAGTAAGTTGAGGTTTAGTTATATGTACGACTTTTTAAGAGTGAGAGAGCCATACTTCGGCACGAATGGGCCGGCTCGACCGGAGTGATACCACGGCCTCACAGAAAACCGACGTGAAACAACCCTTGCGTTGTGATCCCGTCGTGTGAGTAAGGTTACCGGAGAAACTGAAATTAGATCTGACACTTTTTAACCGACTTCAATATAAGGAGGTTCTCAATTTGACCAGCATGTATGTAATTATGTATGTATGTTTGGTATGTTTGGTATGTTTGTATGTTTGTGCACGATTATCTCCCGATTGGCTGAACCAATTCTGATGCGGGTTTCAAAAAAGTGTTTGATACACCTGAGAAAAAGTTTTAATATATAAAATAAGGTGGCGTTTGAAGTCATGTTTTTTAAACGTAATTAATAAAATAATTATTTACCACGAATATCAAGGTGTGTAAACCTACAAGTGAATACAAGTAGTCATGATGTCCTTTAGTAGATAAATGTATCACCACTTTAAGTCCATAGTAACAAGTCTAACTTACTGCCTATCGTCCCTAATGACCCACAACATTAATTCCTAAGACCTTTGTCTAGAAGCTAGATAACAGGCTAGGCCTATTATTTGACCTTAAACCAATCCCACTAAGTAAATTGGCCTTTATTTCCTATTCCACTTGTACAATTTAAGTCTTACAAAGTTGTTACTCACTAATTAGAAGTAATTCAAATGTCTTTGTGATGAACTTAGGATTATTAGGCGTCCTGATTAGGGAATGATTAATTTATATTCATGATTTTAGGGGGTGACCGCGTCGGGGAAACATGGCTAGCATTTTAAAATTAGAATGCTGATTTTAAGCTTTTATGGAGATCGGAACCCAAACCATTCTTTTGTTTTTTTTTTATTGGATAACCCGAAAAAGGAGTAGACGGATCACCTGATACGCAAACGACGTCGCCCATGGAAACCTGGAACACCAGAGGCGCTACAAGTCTTTTATCGGCCTTTTGGGGATTAGGAATTTGGAGAATTTTGGAGATCAAGGGACTCTCCGTATATTCAGACACAGTTGCGAAAAAAAATAAAAAACGAAAGGTAATGAGACATCACGCTACTATAAAACAAAAACCTTAAACTTTGTTCAACAAACGTTGAAATGAAATGATTGTCCCGCGGTTTCGCCCATCACGCTCGTCACGCCCGTATGAACCACTTGAGCCGTGAATATAGGACAAACAAACACGCTCGCTGTGTGCCTTGTATTATCCGGGATGGTGGGCAAAGGCCTGCAAACACGCTGCACTATAAATAACGGAATTAATGATTCTTTATGTGGTCTACATGGGAAGTATGTAATGAATGTGTAGTGGGTTAATTTATGGGGTAATTAGGTGGTGTCGTTAGTATGTTATTATCTGGTATTTAGTGGTGTTTTCTGGGGTATAAAACACCAATGGTATTGATGCTAGTTACGTGTAAATGTCGTGGTGCCTCGGAGGTTTAAAACGCCCACTTCTTATGCATGAGAGTGCGTTTTCGCAACCTATCAACCACAAGTGTGATGTGACTTTTCCGAGTTATATGTACTTTCTAGGAATATTTAGACACCACTGATAAACGGTGAAGGAAAACATCGTGAGGAAATTTGGGCTTTTAATTTCTAATTATAAGATTGAAATCGCCAACCCGCATTGAGTAAGCGTGGTGAGTAATGCTCAAACATTCTCCGTGTGAGAAGAGGCTTTGTTCAGCAGTGGGCATTTATAGGCTGTTGATGATGATGATGACGTGTGCTTTTTTAAACGTTACAATTTTATCAGTACCTAATATATCTAAAAATCGCGGGATACTCGGGTGAATATACTGAGAAAAGCTCGACTAGTTTCGAACCACGGAGGGGTTCTTCCTCATGAGCAGCGTGAGCGGTCGCGGCGGTGTCACGCAGCCAGCCAGGGGTAGGCTATGGCCGTGACCCCGTTAATTTGGTATGTCTCACGATAGTTATTATAAAAACCTCATATAACTTTATTCAACTAGAACTCATGACGCCTTCCTCCAGTGGCACCTTAACTCACGTAGGAATATTAGCAGCTTATTTTTTTTATTTTAATAAAGACTACAATGGTTCTATGCAATCAACTTACACTTTCTGCCCTCAGTCAAGTTCTCCTCTCTTCTAAAGTGACGCCCTCCACATCGAACGGGTGTGACCTGCGCTACTCTTGGGATATGACTGGCTTTCATGAACATTTCTGTGTTGAAAGATATATTTCCTCTTCTCAAGGTACTCGCAGATCTCTCACTAGGCATTCATACATACAAAAGGCGGTTCGCGTAGCGCGTGCATCTGTAGGCGGGTATGAAATCAAATCATTTGAAGTACCATTGACTCATCTTTTTCTTTAGGAAAAATAAATACTATAGTATTTTATACTATACCGAAAAAGTTATAGTAAAAATATAATAATCATATCTAAGATTTCATTTTGTAAACAAACAAACTCGTTATATTGTGTATAGTCAATAAGGCTCTAATTGCTAATTTACTTTTCTTTCTAGTAAGTTGGAACCACACACATGCTAGTACAAACTACAAGTCAAAGACTTGCAGTTTTGAAAGTCAAACAAAATAATAAAAACAAAAGTGTTTATTTGTCAGCCAGTGCTCTAGTAATTTGCTTGCTCCAAAGAAACAAAAAAACCTCTACTGTCACATTATTGAAAACCTTGACTTCAAAATATTCAGCAACTCCTAATAAATTAAGCTAAAAATCGAGGGTTACTCATGTGAATATACTGAGAAAAACTCTACTGCAGTTGCAGTAGTAGGCTGCGCGACATCGCCGCGGCCGCACACGCTGTACATGAAGAAGGGCCCCCCTGTGGCTCGAAACTAGTAGAGCTTTCTTCAGTTTTTTTCACCCCACCCTAGGAATTTCTCCTCTGTCGTGGGTGCGTTTACAAACATACAAATTCACATACACATCACACCCAGACCCGGAACAAAAATTTGTAGATCACACAAAGAGTTGTTCCGTGCGGGGATGGATCCCGCGACACGTTGCACGGCAGCCGGTTGCCTAGCCACTGCATCAACCGTGCAGCCTTCACGTGATTAACCCGCAATTTTTAGTTAATTTAGTATGTCATATAAATTCCTATGTGTTATATAATTTCCTATGTGGAAAAAAGGCTTATATAGGCCAGAAAATTCAATCAGTGTAATCGCAACCAGAAATCAAATATTCAAAAGATCTCTTTGGAGAATTGTTCAGTAGTCCGCGGTTTCATGTTTGTGCGATGAAATCTGCATACACGTTTTATGTTCGAGAGCCCCCACATACATACTAATGAGATCACAGAGTAATTGCTAATCTTGTTGCTTGGTTTATACGAATTGCAGATTAAGCATTTAAGCTGAGTTAATGTTATGACTTCATTCTTGATGAGGCGTTTATAATTATAAACGCTTGTCTTTGTGAGAGAAGACTTATATTACAAAACGAATGTGGTGAAAGCGGGTTTGTCATGATTTTACTGTTACCTTTTTATTGATCTTAATGAAGCATTATTAGTGTTTTATGTTGCAAACATTGTGTGGAAATCGGATGATGACAATGACGAAGATGGCCGGCTAGGAAACTGGCATGACTTTTGCTAAAAAAAGTAAATTTTTCAACAGGGTATTTTGTAAATCTTGTAAGTAAAGAAACATTTTTAATAAACTATTCATGGATTCGTGATCTCTATTAAGTAAAGTAAATGTAATAACTTATTGGAGTTTTTTTAAGCCCGCCACAACCTCCCCAAACCGCTGCAACTCTTGTAATCCAGGATCTACAGTAGATACAACCATGAAAACATTGAAGTCCGGCTCGAACCAAGGACATGAATAACTACCTTGGGTCCCGCAATGAAATCAATCAGAAAATAAAGTAACAAATATAAAAAAGCGTGCTTCTGCCAGCAGCTTTTTGCGTTTCCGTGCCATAAAAAGTACCCTACGTGTTAAACTAGACTATAATGTACTCCGGTTTCAAATTTCATCCCGACTTCTTCAGCCGTTTTGACATGAAAGAGTAACAAACATACAAACGTTAAAACTTTTATATAACGTATATATCACTAGGATATACCTATATATGATAAAAATATAATCGTAACCAAAATGAAATTTTCATATTAAAGTGTATTGAACTGTAAATCAAAAGAGCTATGAAATATTACTCTGAATATACAGCGTGTGGAGGTTGTGTGAAAATTATGATTAACGACTTTGTAAGGCGTCTACAGATGTTTCATTTTTACGTTTTGTAGGCGTGGCGTCGACGCTGAGAATTTAATTGTCGGCGCCATATGTGATGGGTAACGAATGATGTATCATTATGAAATTATATTCAGACAGCCTCGCTTTATATATCACTCGATATTCAGGCCAGATACAATTAATAAGCCTCGATTGATTTTTTTCTAATAGGTATTAGCATGAATCATATTGTTTAGTTTTCAATGTCTCATTGTTTGATTGTTGATATTGCTAAGCATACGAGTAATTAAGTCAAGTAACTATGGTTTAAGTTTATATTGGTAACAGAAGTTTATAATTTGAAAGAAGGCAAACTAGTCTTAGTACGTAAGACGACAAAATCTATCTATATAAATAAAAATGAATTTCCGTTCGTTAGTCTCGCTAAAACTCATGAACGGCTGCATCGATATGGCCAATGTTGGTCTTGAAATGTTCGTGGAAGTCCAGGGAAGGTTGAAAAGACGAGAAAAAAAATTTACACGGTCCGAAGTTTGCTGCTCGTTAAAGATTAAAAATGATACCAGAAGTATAATAATTAATTATTTATTTATCTATTTAATACTTACTAATATTATAAAGCATTATTTTGTGTTTCATTTACACAGGACAGTGATGCGGGCGAAACCGCGAGTAACAACAAGCTCTATTATAATTTTATTATGAAATTAGACAGCGACTACAAAAGAAAATGAAAATCTTTAATAGCTTACTTCTCTTCAAGGAGTTAAAGTTTAATATTCAGAAGTAGCTACTCCTTTTAGTTAATATTTAGACAGTAGTCCACTAGACTCGAGTATTCTGCCTCAATTAAAGCCTTTTCAAAGGAAATATTTTATTTTTATTTGCCCGAGAAGCTTTTTCATGTAAGTACTTAGCAATGAAACATTGATAAGTCTGTAGCTAATTAGGAATTTAATAATTAATACTAGTCGTATTTAATATTCAAGTTAATGGCTGAGTTCGTAGTTTTGTGCTAAGAATAAACTTCGTTAACTAAGGACATTAATATCGGGAGTGTCTCGGATAAATTAAGTCTGATATAAATAACAAAGAAAATAAAATCAGTAATACTAAACTTCATTTTCAGTACGTGAATTGGCCACTAGATCACGAGTGTAGAACTGTCCACCAAGGACGTTAAACAAAAGATGGACATAGTCTCTTGAAACAATGACTGTGGCACCTATCTACTATAAACTTACACGCAGAATACACACACATTGACACGAAGGACATCTGTCGCTTGGCATGGCTCGTCATTACACTTCATACATTACGGTGGTGGAAATACACGCACACATAAATACACTACTGACATATTGGTACTTCAATTACTTCTAAGTGACTTTTTTTAAGGGGAAAATCATCGATTAACTTCTCCTGCCTAGGTGAGGCGGGAGGGAGTGTCAGACGCTTACTGACTAAAAACCACTCCGTTCCTTCTCCTGCACGTCGAGCCGGAGCCCCGGTAACCCGTTAGGTTGTCCGCGGCTCCGTACGGCATCAGCCCTATTGGGCCCCATCTGTGGTGGTCTGATGGGTCGCTGTTCGCACGCTCGTGTTCTAAGTGACATTACGTCTGCCATTTTTTCAAAGTCCTTGTTGTCTACACTCGACATTATTATGTAGTGATTGTATAGTGTTCATAAGAAATTATAATACTGGGTTTTTAAAAAAATCTTAGTAGTAGCACGGAGTCTGGAATTGTGCCCGGTACATGGCAATATGCTCACCCCCTATTACATGGGACTCATGACATAAATAGTGAAAAGTGGATGTTACATTGTACAGTGGCATAATGTGCACCTCTGCCTACCCCTTCGAGGATAAAAGGCGTGAGATTATTATTATGTTAGAACTTATTACAGAAAATTCATAATCTTAAATTCAATCAATCTTGAATTCAGCCTTACATGAATTCGGAAGACCACAAATAAAGAAATACACCCGACATCTACTTCCTATTAATGTTATGAATGCGAAAGTATGTTAGTATGTATGTGTGTTTATTACTTTATCACGTCAAAACGGCTGAAGGGATTAAAATGAAATTAGGAACAGGGGTAGATTAAAGTCTGGAATAACACTTAGGCCACTTTTTATTCCACGGGGACGCGGGCGAAGACTGGCAGAATAGTATCGTATAAATCAAAAGACGTCGTAAAGCACATACAATTTTAACTATGAAACCTATTTTATGAATTACTCGCGTCACAATGCACCAGAACCGGTCCAAAGTTTTGAGATACATCTATAAATAACCGATATTAAGAATGAATATTAAAAATAACTTTTAGCCTCAGAAATGTCATTAACATGCTGTCTACACGACAATAATAACTCGGAGTTTGATGTCAACAGGAAATTACTCGGGAGGAGTTGAGAGGTACAGAGAAAATCACTTGGATCAGACATGACTAGTAAAAGTCGATCCAAGGTCAAAGTCAAAATTTGTATAATATGGTATTCAATTTCGCTTGCTACATTGAACTAATAGACGCGTATGAAAAAAATACTGTGCTATATGTGCTGTTCCAGATCATAGTCTACCACTGTTCCTTTCATAACATAACATTACGCCCGAAGAGGTAGGCAGAGGTGCAAATTATGCCATTGTACCATGTAACACCCACTTTTCACTATTTATGTTGAGTCCCATGTATTAGGGGGTGAGCCTATTGCCATATACCGGGCACAATTCCAGGCACTCGGACAACGAGGCAGTCTGCCTTTCATTTCGATCCCTTCAGCCGTTTTGACGTGAAGTATTAACAAACAAACATACAAACTTGCACATTTATAATAATTAGTTGGAAAATGGTTTTTCGAGACCGTTTCTTCATTAACAAGTATTGGTCATAGTTATAAAACCCGTGAAAACCCTATTTTTGAATCCTAATTAATTTTTTATTTAGACAAATAGACAATAATATTATGACAAAATAGTACATGGAAGCTTATTGTACCTCTACTTACATTGAGATCTTCGCATTACAATTGCCGACATGTGTAACCTACACACGTTATCGACTCTACGACGTTAAACTTAACGTTTATTATTCCATCCTGATCTTAATTCGATACAAGCCCACATGTAAGTCTCGAAGAAATGTTTCATCTATTCTTGAATACTAAAGTAAGTTATTCACAATAAGAAATGCCTACACAGACACTGCGACTAATGGCGATCAATGTGACGATGAATAAAAACTCTCACGCGTTCCAGCGCATTTTAACGTACTGTATTTTTATTTCCCTACTGTATTTTTATAGAATTCTGTTCTATGTAAAAAAGTAGTAAAATGTGGTGACCTAAAGGCCTCAGATGCCCGCTTCTCGTACTTTTCATCGAATGACTTCTCCCGCCTGGGTGAGGTGAGTGGGAGTGTCAGACTCTTACTGACTAAAAACCACCCCGTTCCTACGCCTGCACTTTGAGCCGGAGCCCCGGTAACCCGTTAAGTTCTCTGCGGCTCTGAATCGGTATCAGCCCTATTAGGCCCCATCCGTGGCGGTCTGATGGCTCTTCGAGTCGCGCGTGGAACGCGACGCGCCGTACCGCTCGGATCTGGTTCTGGTCGGGCGGCGAGCCATCCATGCTCGCCGTCCGCAGGCCCGCGTTTACGGTGGCCGGAGATCGTCTGCAGTGGCCACTTGGTATTTCGTTACATTAGTAGGTACAGGCTGTTATTTATTTCTCGTTTCGCATGTTGTTTTTCGTATTACACTTTTGTTATTTCGCATTTACAATATAAGATATGTGACATACAGTGATTAGAAACGCATTTCCGTTTCACATCTCCCGTTTTAAAATTCGTGTTTTTGAATTGAATTTTGACTGAGGAAACTACTACCGTTGTGGAAATACAAGACTAGACTTTTCCTGGCACTAACCAAATACATTTAATTATACCGCTGAATATTAAGCAGAAATGTTCAGTAATTTTACTAAACTTCTTCTAATATTCTAAACCAGTGTTTCAATATAAAACTTTCACCTCTAATTTGCTTCACAAATTCCAGTAACTTGTGGCAAATCTGAAAATCTGAAGCGAACCAAAATATTTGATCTTGATTTTAAGAGATAATAAATTCTATCTGAATGTTTGTCTAAGATTATAATTATTGATTAAAAAAAAGGTAATATATTATTTCGTTGATTAAGTAGTTGTAATTATAATAATATAGTGAGAGTTTATTCATATTTAAATAATATGTGATTTTTAAACTGTCAAGTTACTGTTCTCAAACGGTGCCGGTGGTTAAAATGCCTATCTCAATATGTTTTACTTCTTTCTTTCACTTGTTTCACAAAGAAACGAAGTACCTCTTGAGTGAGACATTTATTTATATCAAATCAAGACACTAATGTGTGGCCGGTAACGAAACTATAGCTTGAATTTTAATCGGCCGACGCCATTTATCGAGCTATGAGACAACTCACAATAAATTAATTTTAATAGTCGTACCTATAGCGTTGGCCGAATGCATCGTTTACAGAGATAATTTCAACATTGAACAACTAGTATCAAGCGTAGAGAGAGACCCTTTTATTCACATAGTTGTAACAGTTTAATATTTCTACAACACGAAGAAAAGCCGAGGTTCTTTGATAATAGAGTTATATTACATTCATATGTCTTAGTTTACATTGTTTGTAAACTGAAAAGAAATGGACCATACAATGTTAACGTGTGGGAGTATTATAACACTAGGAGAGGATTTACTTTGTGAATGGTGTCACTTTGATAAGCCAAACAATGGTGGAAATCTGGTGGGAGGGATGTATGGGATAGACTTGAGGAATCTTGGAGCCTGTGTGGGTATTAGTGTCTTCAGCCTTTGTTGTTTGAAGTCTAGGTTTTAGTTTTTGTCAAGAAAGTCTCGTTAATGTTGCCATATCAAAATAAACGGAGCCTCAAAAAATTCTTTAGCCTTTTTAAAAATTCTGCTTCATTTTACAAATCAATGGAAGAAAATTTCCTCTTCATAAAATCTTTGTAGTACTCTCGAAGAACGGTTTTACAGGAATATTCCTTCAAATCAGCTTTAAATATCGTCAGCCCTTTATGCATTTAACCGTGAAAGATTAAGATTCTGTGAAGACGAGTAGCTTTTAGTAGCTGAAGACTAAAATCAATCTGTATTTATCATTAAGGATGCGCTGGCCAGCGGCACGAACTCTTTGGTGGGCGCGGTTAAAATGCATGCTATTTCATCCAACATCACGTGCGAAAGAGATAGACGCTGTGATGAGCAGTAAGAAGCTAGAGCGCTTACACACACATACTCGAACCGTTCGCCTGACGCCTACACGCGCGATTTCATTGAAGAACGACGGCAGCGGCGCCATTGATACACGGTGGCCATTATATCGGTGCGGCGGCAGCGCGTGATTACGTTATCGCGTACCTACCTAATTATTTAGTGGGCAGTCTACGCTCATGTTTGAATGGCAACGCAACATAAACTCAAACAGAATTAATCAAAATAGATATTAGAACTTAGGATTATCACTGTATGTGACGTACGTACCTACCCAGAAATCTAAACGGTTTCTTGCAAAAATGTGAATTTACCTACATAGTTTTGTTTGTTATTTATTATCATCAAATAAAATAATTTATTTGAGTTAAGATGTTTTTCGCTTCTTCGTATATCCTTCTTAGTAATATGCATGAAGTTGTCGAGGAGGTCGATTAGCAGTGGACACCCACGGTACAGATTACTAAATAGTTAATTCGTAACAGATATATCACTCCAATACAAAAAAGAAAATACCTATCCTACAAAATCATAACAATAGTACCAACTGTTTGCAGCGAGAAGAAATGTACCATGAGTTGAGATGGTTTTGCCCGCCACGCTACTAACGTCCGAGCGCGTCATTGCCCATCGGGCGTACCTATGTGCTAGGGCTGTATGTACCTACTTATGATGATAATAAAACGAATGTTGAATGTAAATGTAGAAAAACAGTTATTTTTTATTTGTTGATAAAATATATTTTAGTTTAAATAAATGATTGATACACTTTTTTCCTCCCCTGAATTCCCGACTATAAAATATGCGAAATCGCGTAAATAATTTAAATAAATGATCAAAAAGGAAACAAACAGGAGTAGGGTTGTCACCCGTACTGAATGAAGTATTGTACGAGAATAATAAAGTACACGAAAATACTTTATTTTTGCAAACTTCATTTCTATTAAAGTCGTAAGTATTTTTCGGTAAACTTATCGATTCGATATCGATATTTATCGATTTATGTTGAATCGATAACTCGCCAGCGCCACTTAGACAATTTCTAGTAAAGAGGCAATTGTTTAGTAAAGGTAGGTACTAATTTAATACAAACTGCAAAAAGCAATAAAAATATATTTTTAAATATAATAATACTAAATAAGAATAAATTGTACTTTATTTTTGTACTGTGTACTTTTTTTTCTTACCTATAATCGTCAATGTACTTTAAATACCAAAGAAAAAGGTGGCAACCCTAAACAGGAGCCAACTGGAGCAAAATCAATTACTTTTAAAATTTCCAAGACTGTGCTACCAGGTCGATTATTATGACGTTCAAAATTATTAAGCTTCTTCTAATTACGTGCACACACTCAACTCTAACACTCTGTCAGTTGTTACCAGTGATACGCGAAGCGGTAGGCATAAAACGCGTGGCCTTGAGCGAGTGACGGACGACGCCTGACCACGGCTTCGCCGAATGTAGGTATCGCTAATTTACCTACAGCATATATCAATATGTGGTATTTACTTACTATAGAGGTATAAATGATCTATCTATTGGTACATGCACATCGCACTTTCATTTTGTGGAACAACGTTTTCAAATGTATGTGGGCAATATCCGATAATGAAAATAATGTTAATTTTTGGTCGCAACATTTGTAGATTTTTGATAATGTTATCATAGTATTCTGTTCCTACACAAAAAGTGGTATGGTCTGACTACACCATTATGACCCACTGCTTTTTCGAAAAACTTTGAAATTTGAAATTAGAAAGACTTGCGGCGTGCGGGCCGGGCTAGTGCATATGCGCGAGTGTGTGTGTGCACCTCCCCCCGGCCCCTCGGACCGGCAACGTAAAAGTGTAGCGAGATGCACGATGAATTAGAACAGAAACGAGTGCGCGAAATTTTTCAAACAGACCTTTGGTAATTTGGATATTATGAAAAAACTATTGAATGGATCTGTTTAAAATAAAATTATTTACATTATTGAACAAATTATCTAGGGCTGTATGGTAACTATTTTGCAATTTTCCTTCTTCATAAGTTATTTATTTCCCCCCAAAGATACGTTAAAATTAGTGTTGAAATGAGGAAGTTTAGACGCTTATAACTTTGAATTTAGTTTTTTTGACTTTTTTGTTTCCATACAGAGCTAGATAATAATGAGATAAATGTAGATCATTTTTTATTTTGAACGTATACCATCAAACAGTGGAGTAATCGGCAAGTTAAGTTAGTATGGAAGAATTACCGACCAGCGCAGCCTTAAGCGATCTAGGTCCTCTTTAGATCTATTATAATAAGTGTCGAATCTCAATCTAAATTGACAAAGTATCCCGTGCATAGTTCCTCGTTTGCACAAGTTCTAAGGCCTCATGTCTCGATCAAAACACATCTCGATTAAAATCGAAGTTTATTACACCACTGCAACAATATTCTTCAACAATTCAATGCACGTGAATCGAGTATACCATAGGATATAGGCTATTTCCGATCTGGGAATAGATGGTTTGAGAATCTAGATAAAACCTTTTTCCTAGCTTGTAAGTATGTTGTGGAAACATTCTGTGGGAGTTCTTTATCCTTCAGACATACGGTGTAATAGAACCTGACACCTTTTATATTTGTAAGTGCATAAGAAATCGTTATTTACAGAGTTTAGTTTACTAAAAGGGAAGATTTCTTAGTAAGGAGAAATATATCCCTAATCACGTAGTTTAAAATAATTTAAATTTAAATTGGTATTCTTCAAGGGCTTGATCCCCGTGAGGAAAATTCTCAGTAGCAGTTGGAATTGTAGGGACTTGTTTTATGACAATAGTTTTATATCCTAGTACATGAGACTTATAACATGTTTGGTGAAATAGGGATGTTATATTTTGTCTAGCTTCACTGACAGGCAGACTGACGTACCTACAAGTCAATTTTGATATTTCAAAAGTTCCTAATGAAGGATTAATTGGAATAAATACTTTGACTTTTACTTGAGCGCCTTCTGTATCTAAGTATTTATTTATTATGTAAACATGGTTTAGTAACAAATACCGGCGCCAATGAAGCAACCAATCAGAGCACCGAACGTGTCCTCGTTACGATTACTTTAAACGTAAAACAAACTCGTTCTAAGGCCTGTGTAGGAGAATAAAAGGCAACGAAAGAAGTGTCAAGTCATATTTAAAGTGTAACATTTTTAATCGAGATAAATACACGTGTTTCCCATACAACCGTCTGTGAACCTTCATTACGTGTAATTTCATACCTTTCCTTCTCCTGACCTTATCTTCGATTTTCCAACTAAATTGAAGTTTGTAGTTTGTCTGAGAGTTCGCATCTAACATTTACTACCCACTGAGTTATACGACACTTTTGATTAAACCTATCTACGTGGATCTAATATCCACGTAGATAGGTAAAACAAGAGTTCAGCTCTAAGCTCTAGATTAGCTCTGAACTTCTGAGTTTAATAACCGTTAAAAATGAGAAGGAGGGGTGTTCAATAGGGATATTATGTCTTAGATACGATCCTCAGATAGAATAGAAGATAGTATTTTTTTATAATTTGATGGGCCGACGTTTGACAACTATTCCGCCTGGTGATGCGATCTACGATGGAGCACGTCGACCCATAAGAAACCTATTCACTCTGTGTTGTTATATGTATAATTACCAAAAAAGAATGTAAATAGTCTGGATTTCTGTCGTTCATCATCATCTATAGCCTGGAGGTGTTCACAGCTGAACATAGGCCTCCCCCAATAACTTCCAGACAGGCTGGTTGGAAGCGAGCCTATTCATTTATATTTGCGCGCGCCTCAAAGAGCCATGAGACCACCACAGATGGGGCCCAATAGGGCCGATGCCGATTCGGAGTCGCGGAGAACCTAACGGGTAACCGGGGCTCCGGCTCGACGTGCAGGAGAGAAGGAACGGGGTGGTTTTTAGTTAGTAAGAGTCTGACACTCCCTTCCGCCTCACCCATGATTGTCTGCTGTCATTCGATGATTTTCCCCCCTTAAAAAAAAAATCATTTATATTTCCATTAATATTATTATATATACATCCGACGGGTTTTGTATGTGACTGTAATAATACCCTTGAGTATGGGTGTGTGGGTGCATCTATGTGGTCATCTTAAACTGGTCATTTATTCTTCTGTTCCACGTGTAGCGTGTTCATCGTTTGTTCAATTGTTTCTAAGCTATGCCATTCGTTGTAACTGAGATGTAGTTTTATTTGATCAACACAGTTTTTTAGCCTTGTAGATACTGTTCAAACCTCTTCCGTTGATTGAGTCTCTGTGACTTACCTAATCAGGTTTAATTCTTCATTTTGATTTAAAAGTTCTAAGGTCTAGAAGATAATTTATAAGATTTTCCAGTTACATTATTTTATCTACCTCTATTTCTACTTTGCTCAATCCAATCATTATGGAACTGGACATTTATAACCTTGTTACATTATTGTGCGGTAAACTTGAACAATGTTTTATTGAAGTACCAGGTAGAGGTAGATACTAGCTTCTGCAATCGGCTTCGTCCGCATTCCCATGGGTTGAAAAGTAGCCTGTATGTTATTCCAGACTATTACCTACCCTTTTTCCAAATTTTATCCCGAACCCTTCAGCCGTTTTGACGTAAAAGAGTAATAAACAAACATACAAATTTCGCAGTGAGTCGTGGTTGCTCGCAGGTTTAAGACGCTCGCTTCTCATGAGGGTGTGGGCTCGAAACCTACTAAGAGCATGTACCAGTGTGACGTTTTCCGAGTTATATGTATTTTTTAAGATTATTTACACACCACCGAGGAACGATGAAGGTAAACCTCGTGATGAAACCTAAGCTTATAATTGGTGATTATAATTTAGAAATCGCTAACCAGCATTGAGCAAGCGTGGCGATTAATGCCTTCCGTACCCTTTTCCGTGTGAGAAGAGGCTGTTGATGTTAATGATGTTGATTTAAACTTTCGCATCTTTTAATATTATTTTTTTAAATACGTTGCCCCACACTAGCATTTTCTATTCGGAGCCGCGGAGAACCTAACGGATAACCGGGGCTTCGGCTCGACGTGCAAAAGAAGGAATGGGGTGGTTTTTAGTCAGTAAGAGTCTGACACTCCCTCCCGCCTCACCCAGGCGGGAGCAGTCATTCGATGATTTTCCTCCCTTAAAAAAAACACTAGCATTTTCTCCTGTGTCGTGGGTGCATTTACAAACATACAAGTTCACATACACATGACACCCAGACCTGAAACAACAATTTGTGGGTCACACAGTGTTGTTCTGTGCGGAAATCGAACCCGCGACACGCTGCACGGCAGCCCAGCCACCACACCAACCGTGCAGTCAAATAATACCTCTAATATATATTTGGATACCATTTTTTGATAGAAGTACCAGGTGATAGAAGTACCTTCACATATGAGATATTATTGACGAAATTTATAATGATTATAATATTTAGGCGTGGGTCGCCAAGCCTGGCCATTGAGATTGGAAGGTTCCATTGAAACCCTAGAGGTGTAGGCGTTGTAAATACAGTTAGGGAGTTTTGAACCTCTTGCTAATAAATACCTACATTGTATGTGAGGTACCTGTACTTTAGTGTGAATAAGTTTCGGACTGTTGTAGTTAAAGTGTAATTAATTAGGTTTATGTAATGTGTTTAGTTTAATGTTTAATTAAACCTACATAGTACCTACATTCAATAAGTAAAATATAAAGAAAGTATTGCCATCATCACTACATACATAGTATAAAACAAAGTCGCTATCCGCCGTCTGCCTGTCCCTATGTATGCTTACATCTTTGAAACTTCGTAACGGATTTTGATGCGGTTTTTTATTAGATATAGTAATTCTTAAGGAAGGTTTACATGTATAAAACATGCATATTGTACCCGTGGGAAGCCGGGGCGGGTCGCTAGTATTTTCATAAAGGTTATACCTCTACACATCCTGTTAAACTGTTACACATCCTAATTCCATTTCCTATGCCTTTAAGTACCTATATCTGCCTAGATAGAGATGAATCATCAACAGCCTATAAATGCCCACTGCTGAGCAAAGCCTCTTCTCACACGGAGAAGGTTAGAGCATTAATCACCACGCTTGCTCAATGCGGGTTGGCGATTTCAAACTTATTATTTAATTAGAAATTATAAGTTCAGGTTTCCTCACGATGTTTTTCCTTCACCGTTTGTCAGTGGTTTCTAAATAATCTTAGAATGTACATATAACTCGGAAAAAGTCACATTGGTACTTGCCGTTGGTAGGTTTCGAACCCGCACCCTCATGCATGAGAAGTGGGCGTCTTAAACCTCCGGGCCACCACGACACGACATCGACATAGAGATGAATGGAATGCAAAAATACAATTAATAATTATATTTATGGATTTTCTATTACAAGTAAGACGAAAAGAAGTTGCGAAGAAGTGGAGAGAGCTAAGTATTTCATTTTTGAGCTAAATATGGTATGATATTATTTTGAGCTATGTCCGATGTCCGTCCGTCATTTTTCACCGATTTAAAGGTTCAAGGGCCTTTTAAATCATTTTTCCCCGGTTCCTAATGGCCGTTAGTTTCCGAAACGTCGCGTGATGAAGCTAAATTAATTAGCATTACTATATATAGTCTTAGTTTTATTACTATAAATAGTCCTAGAACTTAACTTTTGTCTAGACTCCAGGTAAATAATCAAGCTCAATTAGGTTCACTTGTTCAAACTAAATGACGAGTTTGTGTAATAGAAAAACAACCTTAACAACGACTACGTACGCCTTTGGTTTTGTACAGTTTTGGTTAGACATCGAGGCAGGGTTGTTTTTGGGTTTGATTCTCGTCTTAGACAGGAAAATATTATTGAGGGTTTTCGTGAATAAAAAATATTTAGGGCCAGTTTCACAATGTCTGAATAGCCGCAATATGCCATACTTAAATGTAGAACAATATAATTTGACTTATCTGCCCCTGCCCATCCAGAACAATAAAGAAGGTATATGTTCTATCTACGATACAGGCGTTTAAAATGGTACCTACCAAGTTTTTTAATCAATTTCAGTTTGACCTGTATGTATGTGTGTATGTTTGGTGTGATTTTAAGAAAACTGTTTGTTGCACTTTAGAGAAGTAGTAGTTTTAGTATATTAAATTAACCGACTTCAAACAAGAGGGGGTGGAAGTCAGTTTTTTACGTAGTTTAAAAAAATATACATATATGATTTCAAATTGCAAAATAATCAGACCAGCTCATAACTTCCAGAAAAGGTACCTATCCTAACATAAAAAAAACTAACCTACATAGTAACCACAGCTAACGTAGTGACACCATTAATATTGATTATGCAAATGTCCCTTGCACAAACTCTGCCTATACCCTCGGGAAATAAAAGGGAGATGTTAAATCTCTTGTCTCAGGTGTTTATTTTCTTGTTCACAGGTGAGAAACAAAGAATAATACAACAACAGTACTTTTTTCTGTCGTAAGAGCGAGGTGCTGTGTCCGCCATGACACAAAGATGGCGCCTAAATAAAAATGAATATGTTATGTCCTCATTAGAACACGTATAGTAACGAGCTGTGCCGTGCAGTTTTTTATTTTATTTTCCTTTGATGCAGGTTGATGGAACTTTGAGTTAAAAGTAAAAATGTGTGCTTAACTCGTCGAGTACCGTCATTATAGACACAATTATAGGTTGCGGTCACAGGTGACCGCTTGGTGTTTGACAGTTTAATTAAGTAAAATCGATTTGAACTAAAGAAAATTAACGAATACTTACTAATAATAAATACAAGTGGCAACATTTTTGTGGCTAGGATTTCTCGCAATACAGAAATGTATAGTATTACACTTGGAACATGTCGTGTTTTCAAATACATGTTCAACGTGTCCAGTGGAGGCATTCAGTGTAAATGTCTCCCCATGCATCCCTCGCCTGGACACGGGTCACGACGTGAGCATTCGAGAAAATATTTTAAAGAACCCCGTTTGTATGTAAATAAAACCTATCGCTACGAAACATATATATTATTTGTATTATATAACTTTCGTGAGACATACTAAATAAATTATTATGTTTTCGGTTTACGCGTCGCGGGTCGCAAAATGCAGCTTATGAAAATGAACCTAGCATGGCTTGAAACTAGTCGAGTTCCTCGTCAAATAATTACGTGAGTAAGCCGAAAACATAATAAACATATTTATGTTGTGTATGTATTTCTACCCTTGTTACATGTTGTTTATCCGTCGTAGCTGATTGTTCAATTAACATGATGCGATATAATTCTTGATTTTTTTCTAACCTTTGAGAATATCACATACTTCCTATTGAACGTACATAGTTCATTTCTCATGATAAAAGTAAAAACCAGAGCGTTCAGTGTATAGGAACACTAAAGGTAAAAAAATAAATTTGAAGGTGAAGAATACTTTGCAAATAAATTGATTCTGAACGCTTGCCAAATGACAGTTCAAATCTTACACAACGATACTATAAAAATCTTTCGTTATAAATCTTAAAATAGTTCCCGATACCCCCATCACTATTATAACCAAATCTAAGTCGATCTTCCATAAATATCACGGCACGACATAAACAACGTATTAGGTACGTTGGACGATAACGGATCGCCGAACACAACACTAAATAATGTTCGGCGACGTCCGCGTGTCCGTGGCACATCACTCACTCACCAACACAAAAACCCTTCATTCGTAAAATATAAAATATAATAATTTTTCTCAGGTATCAATTTACCAGATTTCTGTATTTCAGTAAATATTTGTCGTCCATACGTCCAGCCGATTTTTCTTCCTTTCTAGGAAATCTCATAATTATCGTCAGTCGCTGATTGGAGGGCGGAGAGAGCGGTCGTGCGGCGCGTTACACCCAACCGTGTTGAACGTTCGACTGTTTCGAATATCGGATTTCGGTTCACGCGTGTGAGGTATTTTTTCCGGTCTGGATTTTGGTTAATGGAGTGTTCTGAATTTGAATATTTAAAGTGTAGTGTGTCTCGTTTTTTTTTCTGACGAGTGTGGTCACCGGTTGTGGGGGAACTTCAATAGGATGTAATGTAAGTAATTAACCAACTTTTATTACTGGCCGCAAGTGGACACATTAATTTTATCTTTTTATCATTCGACTTTTCAGCTGACGTGTTGCCTTCCATTTTCAAAATTGTTGGCTAAATATATATTACAACTTTGGTTTTAATTTTAAAGCCGTGGAGTTTATGGTCTGAATTTAAATTCAGAGTTTTATAGTAGCGTTGTAATTTAATTATTCATATTTTAATGTCATCATAAAATGTGGGTATAATGAAACTTTTTATTGGACAACAATCTTTGAGTGATTTTTTATTAAATTTGTAATCCACATCTATGATGACAATTTGTTTAATACATAAGATTTCTAAATTATTTAATAATACCCAAGACTAAATTTAATATTCTGGTAATTAATAATTAAATTCATATCTCAAACGATGAAATCAAATAATTACGTTTCTTGAAATTGAGATTTCATACAAATAACTTATGAAATTCTACGTATTTTGTTCAAATTAAGATATAATTTAAAATTTATGATAAAAAGGATATTAATAATTATATTCTGTCATCTTGACATTCATTTTGATCCAGTTTAAATTATATGTCAGTAGCACTAGCAACGGTTCTATTTTTGTAATTCATAAAATTAAACTGTTGAGTGGCTACATCAAAATGACATTAAAAAATTTAAATTAAGAATTCTAAATCTTTTTAAAAGCTTTGATGTCGAACCCTTACTGCGGATTTGTTGTTTAATAATAAAACATAATTGCAGGGGAAAAAGGCTTACTTTTGGTCGAAGAAAGAATATTTGATTAAATATTACTTGATTGTTTTTTTTTTATAAAATACAGTGTAAAAATTATAACGTGTATTGTTATAGTGAAATGAATAATTATTAAGCCTTTTTATAAAGATTCCGTACACAGAGTATGGAGCTAGAGGATCTCTAAACCGTTTAATCTAATTCATGGTGTTTCGTAAGGGCAATTAATTCTAATAAAATAATCATTAGTTCTTTATTAATTGACTGCAGGATAGCAATAAACTTTGCGAGTGGGAGTACCCACTGAGGAGGGAAATGTAACTATTATGTAACACCTTTTACACTATGAAGGAGTAAGCAGAGATTACAGGGTTGATACTAATTTTCACGACTATCATTTTAATAGAAAATGATTTTTCCCGCCTGAGTGAGGAAGACAGGAGTGTCAGATTCTAACTGACTAAAAACCACCCCGTTCCTACTCCAGCACTTCGAGCCGGAGTCCCGGTAACCGGTTACGTTCTCCGCGGCTTCGAATCGGCATCAGCCCTATTAGGCCCCATAAGTATACAAAGTGATTCTATTATAATTGAAAGCCTAATTGTCCCTGAAACTGGATGTTCTTAACCTACTAGGAAAATAGAACTGAATTTTAAAAACCTTTGTCAAAGAAGAACCTAGAAATTAATTACAAAAGGGTCTGGAATGTTCGTGTTCACCTTGTAGCTTTGAGGTACGCATTTCGTTTCTTTTTTACTGTATTTTAAATCTGAGTTTTTTGATTTATAAAATTTTTCCGTTAATTCTTGCGTTCTGCACTTGTGTTCAGATTGGATCATTTTCTATTCTCTTTAACGTGGAAACTGGTTGCACTCTACGTCCATATGAATTGTTCTTATTTATTTGATTAATTGTAGCCATGCCAATATTACAATATGTGTCAAAAACGTAATGTTTTAATGAATTTAAAGACAAATCTATATAAACAAAAATTAATGTCCGTTCGTTTGTCTCGCTAAAACTCGTGAAGGGCTGAACCGATTTGGCTAACTTTGAGCTAAACTACTACTAAAAGCGGGATAAAAGAATTTTTAGGCGCTACGAATTTTGCCGGGTCACCTAAAACTAAAAGATTTGTAATTTCTTGAAAATAGTACTGCCCTGTATATAATAATATTATTATCCATCAGTGGCGTACACAGGTTTTCGAGACAGGGTAGGCAACTAAATATCGTATGATTAAACCCCCCCCCCCCGCCGGTCATACAATCATACTCACACAAGACAGGTACATGTACATACATAATACATTTCGAAAAGTGCGTTCAAGAATATTGTGGTGTATTCTTTCGCCAAATTACATACACTGACATCTCGCGTATTTTTTGTGAAGTACTTCATCAGCTATTGATTAAGCCAACAAAACTTACAAATAATAAAGGATCTATTATTTATTTTAATAATGAAGCATAAATTTGATGAACCAAATTTCATTATGGAATTGTTAAGTTTAATCAATCTGTTCAAAATCATAATATAGAGGTATTATGTCAACAAACAAAACAATAACAAGCGCGGCCGGCTGTGGCCGACCTGAGTCTATGCGGTACATTTGTTATTATTACATTACATAATTATTAATAAGAATTAATATGTGAATCAGTACAACCCGAAGTCTAAGTTGATATTTTTAAGAATTATCAAACAATAAACAAGAAATCAAATAACAGATCCATTATGTACATATTTACCTCTACATTACCTACCTTTTACTTGGGTCAATTCTCGTAACTCGAGTACACCTCTGCCTATGGTCATTACCTGAATCTAGTCCTATAAAGGACATTTTCTTGCGAAATCTTACTGTTTTTACTTTCAACAAACATAAAATTACCTATTATTTACACAAACTTCACAATCGAATAATATAGGTACTTGTACTAGAAACTGATAAACAAATACACTATTTGAAAAACCTACACATATATTTAACTACTACTACACATTTATGCAACTTTATGTTTAAAACTATTTCCTAATAATTTAAACGAAAACATAAACAAAGCGATCGCACATCACATGAAAACAATATGGCCGAAAACATTGGAAATGAATTGAAGTCATTACCAATAGTCAATTGAGTGTTTATTATAAAAAAAATGTAGCTTAAAAATTAAGGTAATGCAGCGTTTAATTTCAAAAAAACAAAGGTTAATTTAGTAAGTCAAATGAAATTGCATCATCGTCTTAAACCAATATTTCATACTAAAAAACATTCATTCATATAATTTGAAACGTTGTAAATGGCGCCATCTTGAAGTTTCAATTACTTCCTTTTAACTTTTATAATAATAAAGACAACTCCTCGTTTAAAATTTCTATAAACCGACAAAGCGTAAAAATTTTAAGCTTTAATTAAAGCACTTAAAACATATTTGTTAAATACGCAATTATAAAAATACATTCGCATTATATCGAACGAGTTCAGAAGTTTCAACAAAAAATTCAATAGATGGCGCTGGTGTACTCCATTCATCAGTACTTTACGATATACGATTACGATTTTATCAATTTAAATCCTTTTATGATTTAATTGTTTTTAAAAGTACAATAACTTGTTGCTGTTTTATTGTTTTAGAATTCTTAATAAAATACGATCGTTTTCCAAGTGATGAACGAACGGTCCTCTAATTTTTTAGTTGCAAACATTTTGTCAAGAAACGGGAATCGTGTAATATAATTATGAATGGTTATTCTGTACCGTGACCATGGTCGTGAACTTCACGCATGCGCGGTGCATACTTTTGGTACATTACTTTCGTGACGTCACAACTAGCAGCCAAGATTTAAGGAATAGCAGCGCATGCGTGGTGCGTGCGGGGCGCATTCATTGCTTTACAAAGGCGCGTATTTATGTTAGCCGTTTTTTTACAAACTTTTATTATATTATTGGATTTTAATAAACGCGTTTGTACATTTTATGTATGTTATATATTCACGATATTTATAGGTAGGCAAAGTCTTTTCGCCTATATGGACTGCACGCCACTGTTATCCATACATAATTATTAGGTATCTGTTTAATACCACTTTTTGTATATGAATAGGTATACTTTTTACACCTGAATCTTTCCCTTGGGAAACTTTCAAAACTTATTGTATGAACTACAATACGATACTTGACACCTATAGAGCAATGATAGATAATTTAATAAGGACCTATCAATTGACACCGACAGGCCACTATAGACTCGTATAGCCGGAATTTAGCCTCTACTCACAATAACCGTCAAACGCAATTTAAATTATTTACATTGGACCTATTTGAGTGTCCGGGCGGCTATTAGGTTCATACAAATACAAATCTGCTCTTAGGAACTTACAAATATTTGTCATCATGCGGGAATCGACCCTGTAATGGCCACTGTGGAGGCTGGATTTATTCATGTATGTTGAGGTTCGAAATATTGCATAATAAATAGGAAGAAAGAGTAATACTGATTTTCATTTAAAAAAAAATAGACATGACGCGATTTTTGTTGCATATGAAAGCTTATTTAGTTACGGTAGGTGATACATATTTTTTTTTTATATATATATTTGTTGGGCCGACGTTTGACTACTATCTCGCCTGGTGGTAATGATGCGTTCTACGATGGAGCACATTGTCCCAATCTATTCACTCGGGCCTTGAAGTCACCTAGGAGAGTCTGTATTTCCTGAAGGGTATATATAAATATACCCTTCAGGAAATACAGACTTATATATAAATATACCCTTCAGGAAATACAGACTCTGGTAAAGAATTCCACTCCTTAGCAGTACGCACAAGGAAGCTTGATGCGAAGCGCTTCGTGCGTGTGGGTGGGACATCTGCCATGAATCGGGGGCGCTTGTTTTTTTTTTTAAATCATTCAATGAAAAATTAATAAGGCCCTAGGTCTTGCTAAATGTTTTGATCATGTTAGGAAAATAGCAGGAATATGAAGTGGATTTGCAAATTCTTCGTATTCGTTTTGATGTAACAGAGCCGGTCAAGGAACCCAAACAGATATTCGAACAACATTCAGGTATCATCACGATATTTTCTTTCATCGTCTATCAGTGGTATTTAAATAATATTAGAAAGTACATATAACTCGGTGAAGTCACATTGGTACTTCCCGTTAGTGGTTTACAAACCCCTTCTCATGCATGAGAAGCGGCCGACATTTTTTATACTTCAACATAATATAAAACAGAATACACTATAGATTCGACACATATCTTAAGATAAAATATATTTCAGTAGCTCATTGAATGTAGGAGCTTGAGGACATTGTCAGCAGCTGACTGTCAGCCATGATTGATCTGCTTCCTACAAGTTGTATAGAGTAAATGTACCGGTGTATCACAATGATATGTTTTATACTGAAGTTGTAAATCAACTTATTGTGTCGAAGGTGGGGGATAAATAAAATATTGAAACTGTCATTTAGGATGGGAAGGGATCTGTTTGTTACTAGGTATTTACAATGTGTATGGTTAGATGTTTCTAGTTCGGGTCATATTTTTATCGTATAGGTAGGCACTTAACATGATTGAAAGGTGAAGATATTTTGAGCGGGAAAATGACAATAATAACATACTTGAAAATGACGGCTTAAATATTGGTTGGATTCGTTTTGGTTGGTACCTACACTGCTATGACCGTTCAAAGAGTAAAATTGATCTTGGCCAAACGTCTACTCAAATAAACGTATGTAGGTTTTCTATCGATTTTGTTAACATGAATTGATGAAGGTAACTTCTTTATACATAATTAGTAAACTAGCTTCTGCCAGCAGCTTCGCCCACGTTCTCGTAATCTCCGCAGTTCCAAATTTCATTTCGATCCCTTCAGCCGTTTTGACGTGAAGGAGTAACAAAGAAACAAACAAACTTTCCAATTAATTATAATTAGTACGATAAATATAACTACGATACCGGTACATTCATATCAATTAACATGATATTCGATATTGATGTATTCTCAATTTTGTGCGGAAACAAGGAATTTTAATTATTTTATTTAGCACAACGGGTACCGATACTGACTGATATTTAAATTAAATTTTCTTCTGAATTCATTATTGTGTACTCAGTGCCGATATGAAAGATGTAATTACGTGAAATATTCCATGAAGTTATTTAATTTTATTGTTAACATTGCTTAATTTACAATGCGCAAAAGGTTTGCTTTCCTGGTGAGCAGGGTACGGGCCAGCTCGAAAAGTATGGGCATGATCGCGAGCAGGCTGCGTATACATGGGGCGGTTTAATACCATTTCCCATGATTTTTTTTAAGGGGGGAAAATCATCGAATGACTGCTCTCGCCTTGGTGAGACGGGAGGGAGTGTCAGACTCTTACTGACTAAAAATCCACCCCGTTCCTTCTCTTGCACGTCGAGCTGGAGCCCCGGGAATCCGTTAGGTCCTCCGTGACATTTCCCATGGATTAGGGTAGGAATGGGAATGTAACTACCAACATAGATATAATTTTTAACATTTTAAGAGTTTAGTTACTTTAAATATATAACATTACTAGCTGACCCGGCAAACTTCGTACCGCCTAAAAATTTGTTTCTCACCTTTTAAACCTTCCCTGGACTGCCACGATCATTGCATGAGCAAAATTAGCCAAATCGGTTCGATTCTCGAGTTTTAGCGAGACTAACGAACGGCACTTCATTTATATAGATTACTATTATGCGATTTGCCTTCACTTGACTGAATAGTGAAATAAATGCCATGCATGACATTGATGTGAACTGTTTTCAGTTAGTATTAACTTATTTCCGTGAATATATTGACTCATGTTTGTCCGCGATTGTCTTGCGATTGGCTGAACAATTTTCAGAAAAGTGTTTGGTACACTTAGGTGCTCCTAAGTGTAGGTAACCTAAACCTGCTGGTTTCAGTATATTAACACTTTGACTGCCAATAAAAAACTGTTGAAGGTAAATCCTCCGCTAACGCCGGTCACCGGTGACCCCCATGGCGTTTAACGTGTTAACCTATTTTATGTTTAAACGACTTCAAGAAATAGAAGAAGGTTCTATTATAGGTTATTTAAACGTATTTGAATTATGATTACCTAAGTGATAGTCTCATATGGGTTTTAACACAATTTGACTAAGAACCTATTTGTCTACATTTGCACTATTGAACAAACTTAATAACAGTACTAATTCTAATATGAACAAACGAATGGAGCCCACGACAAACAGAGAGTGCTATTAGTTCGGGCTATCCCGACTAATTTCGAAGTCAAACAAAGCCTCTAATCCCGCATCACGCAACGAACTCATTTTGAATTTATTTCGTTCTATAAGGTTTAGTGGGTGCCAGGGCAACTGTCAAGCACGAAGTCTAATTAATTTGGTTTAGCTCTTCGATTGTTTTACGATTCCGGTTGGTAATCGTTTTGATTTCGATTCCCAGGGAGGGTGAATAATTTATAATAACACTAGCTGTTGCCAGCCACTTCGAATATTAATTTTAGAATACTTATAACATTTTTTTCCAAAATAAATGTAACCTATGTTACTCCTTAGTACTTCAGCTACCTGCCAATAGAAGTCTTGCAAAATCGGTCCAGTCATTCCAGAGATTAGCTAGTACAAACAGACAGACAGACAAAATTCTTTAAAAATGTTAATTTGCTATGTGTATCGTTTGTATATTCATATGAATGTAGTAAAAAGCGGTTACAAATGTTACAAACAGACACTACAATTTTATTTATCTGTATAAATAGACTTTAAAATTAAGTAGGTTACTAGTACCCTTTTGGAAAAATAACCTGCATTAGGCACGTGCATTATTGTATTCCAGGTGTTGAGCTACCAAACTAGCGGTATCAACTGATCTCCAATCTATATCCTATAGCCTCAACAATATTAGAACACTATCACTTAATTTAATTTTAAATAATCCCAAAAAATATACCACAAAGCCTGCCGAACGATAATCACCCTTATTTTAAACCCATTTACAGATAAACTTGCCTAACATAATCCCTTGCTATCATGCTCAAAGAAGATAGTAGCGGCGGATGTTAACTTAAAAACCCTGAAAACACCGTAAAACTGCTCAAACAATTATCAGTCTTATATTAAAAAGGTTAAAAGATAAATTTGCTTGCGTGATCCTTTGCTATCAGGTTAAAAATGATGGTGAAATAGGCCATAATAAACTACCATTAGTCTGATACGAAGGGTGACATGCAAGCTACAGGATTATACCCTGATAAGTAGTTGTCAGGACAGCTAAGGTAGCCTTAGATTGGATAAAGGTAGACTTAACTCGTCGAGTACCGGTTTAGCAGACACAATTATAGAACAATAGGTTGCGGTCACCGGTGACCGCTTGGTATTTGACAGTTTAATAACATAACATCACGCCTTTATCCCCGAAGGGGGAAGGCAGAGGTGCATATGCCGCTGTACAAAGTAACACCCACTTTTCACTATTTATGTTATGAGTCCCAAGTAATAGTGGGTGAGCCTATTGCCATACTACACAATTTCAGACTCCGTGCTAATACTGCGAATTAAAAAAAAACCAGTAGGTAGTACTTTGCCCGACCCGGGAATCGAACCCGAGATACCTTACCGAGTCGCACGTGCGACCACTCGGTCAAAGAAGCAATCAACTTAATTCGATACCAATTTTGAGTTGATCTTTTATTTTGTAAGGGAAATTCCAGTATAATGTTTCCAGTACATGTAAATTACTTAATTGGTCCAATTGATACTTATGTTATTAAGCACGTGGTCTACGGATCTCTGAATTGATAGATAATTAGATAATCAAGCCTTGCACATCAACCTCCCCGATGTGTAAATTTTTGTCATTGGATTTTCGACTCAACGTCAAAACTATAGAGTTGAAGAAAGTTTATAGAGGTAGAAATGAGTATGTTGACCTGTACACTGCCCAGTGAACATAATAGCTTCATTATCGTGAAACACAAATTACTTTGACAGCCAAACATTGAGTGTTTGAACTAATTTTATTATTATATACTAACTGTTGCCCGTGACTTCATCCGCGTAGATTTGAGAGTTTTAACTCGTCGAGTACCGGTTTTGTAGACACAATTATAGAACAATAGGTTGCGGTCACCGGTGACCGCTTGGTGTTTGACAGTTTAATGACATAACTATATTTTTGTTTCAGTTTTCCAAAATAAAAACATCCTATGTTAGTCCTTAGTACATTAGCTACCTGCATGTAAAAGTCCTATCAAAATAGGTCTAGCCATTTCAGAGTTTAGATACTACAAACAGAAATACAGACAAACATTTTATAAAATGTAATTTTATCGTTGCCAACTGCCTCGTTGGCCGAGTGGTCGTAAGTGCGACTGCCGGGGAAGGGGTCTCGAGTTTGATTCCCGGGTCGGGTAAAGTATTACAGGGTTTTTAAATATTCTCAGTAGTAGCACGGAGTCTGGAATTGTGCCGGGTATATGGCAATAGGCTCACCCCCTATTACATGGGACTCATAAAATAATAAATAGTAAAAAGTGGGTGTTACATTGTACGGTGGCATTAAGTGCCGTAATGTGCACCTCTGCCTACCCCTTCGGGGATAAAAGGCGTGATGTTATGTTATGTTATGTAATTTTATCGTATGTATATTCATATGCATGTAGTAAAACGCGGTTGTTTTAATATTACAAACAGACACTCCAATTTTATTTATCTGTATAGACAATCTAACTGAATTGTTCGACATTACGTTGAAACACGTAATGTCGAACAATTCAGTTATTATTATTGTTAATATTACGATGGCTGTTGCTTGCTCTTGATATTATCTATTAATTTTACCTATTATTGCATACCTTAAATTACTAGGGAATCGTTTGTTTCTACATACATGCATAACATCACGCCTTTTAACCCCGAAGGGGTAGGCAGAGGTGCACTTTATGCCACTGTACAATGTAACACCCACTTTTCACTATTTATGTTACGAGTCCCGTGTAATAGGGGGTGAGCCTATTGCCATATACCGGGCACATTTCCAGACTCCGTGTTACTAATGATATTTTTTTAAAACCCAGTAATACTTTACTCGACCCGGGAATCGAACCCGAGACCCCTTGCCCGGCAGTCGCACTTGCGACCACTCGGCCAACGAGGCAGTCGTATGTTTCTGTATTGTAATAAACAGGTATTTACTATTAGAATTATTTTTATATAAAGGAAGGAATTCGACTGCCGTATTGGTCGAGTGGTCTGTGCAGCTGCTGAGCATCGTGTATCGGCTTCCATTCAGATCTTAGACTTGTCAGTAATGCCGCAAAGGACTTAACGGGTTGCCGGGGCTCCGGCTTGAAGAAATGGAGTAGGAACGGGCTGTTTTTTGTCAGTAACAATCCAACACTCGCTCTCGCCTCATTCAAGGCGTGAGAAATCAGCAGATGATTTTCCCTCTAAAGTCTTTTTTGATAAAATCTGAAATGGTGTTTAAGTCATTAGATGCCGTGAGTGACACCGTGATGACGGACGCTAGCGGAGGCCTAGCCTTTAACAGTTTTTGTCGCCAGTTAAAGGGTATATTGTTAAACCATAACCGTACTACGTAGGAGACTCTTAGCATAACTTGTAAAAAGAGGACGTCGGACCTACATAGTACTTATTGTTATTTCTAACCACGTCTTGAGATCTACCGTATTTTTGGTCACCCGACGGCTCTAGTGTGAACCTCTCGTTCTTCGTCCAATAGAAAATTAGCTAGAGTCACACCCTCACACCATTAGTGCCGCCGCACCAAGACCGCACGGTTGGTGCAGTGGATGGGCAACCGGCTGCCGTGTAGCGTGTCGCGGATTCGCTTCCCGCATGAAATAACACTTAGTGTGATCCACTAATTGTTGTTTCAGGTCTGGGTTTCATGTGTATCTGAATTTGTATGTTTGTAAAACCACCCACCATACAGGAGAAAATCCTAGTGTGGGGCAATGTTAAAAAAAATGGTATCTTGATATTCATTTGGCAGCTGCTGTGAATGTGCAAAAACACTTTCGCACATTTGCGTTAATCGGTGACCAAAAACAAAACGCTTGTAATATATAACGTTACGTTATGTTATAATGTGTTACGTTATTATCATGTAATAGATACCTAGATAACACTACATAATCTGGGGGCGTAACCTAGTATCTAATTCCTAACATTACTCAGAATTATCTGCTACGCCGCCATTGGGGAAAATCCCGTTACTTTTATAAGTAAATAACATGTGCTCGTGAAACATTATTCTTTTAATATTCTGTACTTATCCTTCAAGGAAGACACGTGCATGTGATATTGTTAGATAATATTAGCTCTGCTCGCTTAGTAAGGACAGAACGCGATCTTCTTATTGTCTAGTTAAATTGATATTAAATTTTTCCTACTGAATAGGGACGTCCTACCGAATTTTTCGTTTCTTAAAATGCGTATGCAGCATGTATAATATGGCAAATACATGCAAATGCTTTGGAAAAAGTAACAAAATTGAAGATAAGTGAGTGTAATCTAGCATTTTCATTTTCGTTCATCATCATGCCAACTACAAGACGCACAATGCGAGAACTTATCTCGCAAACACATTTAGATCAACCGGTTGGAGGCGCCCTGCACCGACCGGCTCAGTGTGACTCTATTAAGTCGTAATCCATTCATTGAGTACATAACACATTTTATCAGCAGACAGAAGAAAATCAACTCAATATACCGCCGACTTCTTCAAAAAGAATTATATTACTTATTCACATTACAAATTCGGAGTCTGCCTCCCACATGATACCCGTTCTTAATCATAATCCAGTAGGCTATAATCCTATTGCGTTTTACGTAAAATACCTTTTAACCAGATGTGGATTGAAACTTGAGAGCGCCCTAGACAAGCATCTCATAGGCGCCCTTTATTTTTTTCGGCGCCCCCGTCGCGGCTCTATGAGCGTCCACGTCTTGCGGTGTCATGGCGCCCGTCAGTAACGTGGCGCCCTAGCCTAGTTTGCCTTAGGTATAATACGGCTCTGTTTATAACCGAGGTCGTTTATTGATGGAATATTAATGGGTAGTAAGGGATGGGCTGCCATCTTGGATCGTGTGTTAAACAAGTTGAATTTAAAGTGACAGGAGCGTTGAAGGCGGCCGCGGTGTGACGCACTTCGGTGTTGTTTCATTATGCTAACGTAACCTATGATGCTTGTTGTTGGTTGTTTAAGTGTAGGATAAGTAGGTTTGTGGATTAGAGAAAGGCGCTATTGAATTATTATTATTATTTACATTTGATAAGCCAACGTTTGACCACTATCTCGCCTGATGGTATGCGAGCATCATCGCTACTATGGAGCAAGTCGTCTCATAAGCAATCTATTCACTCGGGCCTTGATAACGCTCAGGTTATAATCCTTGGGGAAATAAATACTCTGGCAAGGAACTCCACTCTTCAGCAGTACGCACTAGGAAGCTTGATTTTTAGACTATTGGACCTACTATTCAGGGTCAGTGGTGTGTGATGGAACGCCCTTGACACAGCTTTGAATTTTCCAAAGAAATCAGTCCAGTAACGTTGCTAGAGCGGCGCTTTGTCATAATTTTAAACATAGATAATAATTATAGTCTAAAAATGTACAATTAAATATACGAGGAAGAGTCCCACTGTGACGTGAAACTAGAAGTGCTTTTCTCAATATTTTACGTGACTAAATTAATATTTTTAATTAATTTAGTATGTATCACGACAGTTATTATACCTCTATATAGCAGATACAATACCCTCTATATAATACTAGACAAGGTATAATACTCGCACATAAGATTTTCTTACTCTAGTTCGTTGTTCGCTTTCCATTGCGCAGTCTGAAGCTTAACAAAAGACTAATGGTCCATTCTAGCGCTCAATGCCTTAAACACAACAATTTTTCGCCACTTAGGTGCCATAACTTTCTTTCAAACTACAAAGTGGCGAGAAAGCGAAAATATTTACTGTGTCAGATAAACACTTGAGTTTTGTACGATTTACAGAACAAGAATGACCAGCTCTTGTTGTTTAGTTGTTTTGGGAGTATCCTACTTTCTATTTAATATTATAAATGCGAAAAATTCTGATGATGTATGTATGTGTGTTACTGTTACTCTTTCACGTAGAAATAGGCACCTCTGCCTACCCTTTCGAGGATAAAAGGCGTGCGCATAATGCCACTATACAATGTAACACCCACTTTTCACTATTTATGCTATGAGTCCCATGTAATAGGGGCTGAGCCTATTGCCATATACCGGGCACAATTACAAAATCCGTGCTACTACTGAGATTTTTTAAATGATGAAGTACTTAGGTAATAAAGTACATAATCAGTCGCTACTGAGTTCTACAATATCAAACTCTGTTTACATTACAAAGAACTCATTTTCCTAAGTCGCGGTTTAATAAATGATTTCCTAATGGAACGTGTTTGGTATTCAGGCGTGAATTTCCCGAAGCTCACATCGCAGGTATTTATTGCTCGGATTTCCACTCAGGATTAAGATTCGAGTATTTCGAATTTCGAATCGTAGAATCGTTCCACAAGTACTCACATATAGGTACATATAATGTGTTTGTATGTATGTGCATTGCATAATCGGTGTCTTAGATATCGAGTTTCGGATTTTCAAGTTGATTTAGCTGTGATACGATACTTCTCATGTTAATTTGTATTTGTATTACATTTTTCAATATATTTAATTTAGTTTTTTTGTGATTAGGTGACACATTGTTATTGTTTAAACATTGTTTTATGTAAACGTTGAATTTAATCGTGATTTATGGAAAGAAAATAGTCTTTTCGATAGTGTGAAGAGTGACAAAGAGAAAGAAGTTTTTAATACGATAACATTTGATAGGGACGAAAAACAAGACACGTCGTATCGCTTGGGATAAAATCATAAAGAAGATCAATTGTAAAGGTACTGTGCACGCACGAAGCATGCTTCAATTGAGCACTAGTCACTTATGCCGGAATACTGAAACGTTACTCAATTTTAAGTCGTGCTTAAATATCGTGTCGTCTCTGTCATTTTACAAAGAATTTGTAGAGACAGAACTATACTTGAGCGCGACTTAAAATTGAGTAGCGTTTCAGTATTCCGACATTATAGTAGCATGTGTGTCGGAATGTTGCTCAATTAGTATGCTCATTTGACAGGCGTTCGATTTTTGAACGTTTTTGAGCATGCTCAACAGAACGCCTTTAAGCATGCTATATTAGAGCATATGTAGTTATCTTGATTTGTAGAATAAATAATATCCTGCTACATTACATTGGTTATTGGGGTAAAAAGTACATAATAGGACGTAAAAATTGTGAGTGTAATATTATTTGTATGGGGTTTAACCGCTTCAATGCTTACGATATGAGATACAATAGAAAATACATTCGGTCTCGCGTGGATCCACGTTTAGACACACGACGGGTTAAACTCAACGAACATCGGTATAGATCTATAAATAATAATTGCTTTATATTTGATCTCAAAATCACAATAAAACAGATTAAATTAAATTTCGAACCGAAAGGGAAGCCAAATCGAAACCATTTCAGAGAGAAGCCGGCTCAAAATTGTTTGGAAAATCAGTACCTAGTACCTAATTGCCGTTTCATCAAAAGGGAATCCCGAATAAATCGTATTATGTACCCGTCGTTTGTATATATCTAAGAGGAAATAAATAAAACTACAATCAATCTCTTTGAATATGGTTTTCTGTGTTGCGAAGTCAGGAAGTTATGGGCTTATTTTTATAGGATACCGTTAGCAAATTGTTGATGTGAAACCTGTTTTCTGTTTGATATATTGTTATGTAACAGGGTAAATTCACCTGTTTGCGTCCACCCACCTATTTGTGTCAAGTTTATCGTCGCTACCTACCAATGTAAGAACCTACGTTTAAAAAACCGATTCAATCCATTCTTTTTGATGTCGATTAACTCGTCGAGTACCGTCATTATAGACACAATTATAGAACAATAGGTTGCGGTCACCGGTGACCGCGCGGTGTTTGACAGTTTAATATACTAAAACCTTCTCCTAAGTGTAACAAATACTTTTCTGAAAACCGCATCAAAATCGGTTCAATCAATCACGAGGTAATCGCGCACAAACATACATACATACATACATGTAAAACTGAGAACCTCCTACCTTTTTTGAAGTCGATTAAAAACGTTTAAGATCAAACAGGTGTATACTAACTACTACTAATATAGTGGTAGTTTTTTATTATTATCGGCAATTTTTAAAGGACTTTTCGTGAACATGGACGCCATGGTAGGTGGACGTGAACAAGTGAACTTACCTTAAGTCTGTTAGCCTTTATAGAGTTGATTAACCTTTAGTAATAACTACTAGGATATTTGAATAATAGATATTATGATATTGAATACTTGTTACCTGGTGTTACCTATACGTAATCAGTGTTTGCTTTAATAGACAGATTAACAGACGGTAACTTAATTTTCAGGTTAGTTTTTTGTTTACAAACGTTTGCCACCAAGCTTCCTTAATCGATATTTTTTTCGTAGATTGTCTTTTTGTGTAATTAACAACAACAAGCGTAGGAGAGCCATGTTCGGCCACTTCTTATAAAACTACCTCTAAACTGGAACAACTTGCATGCTTGCGTTGTGTATTTTTTTATGGCATAAGCCGGTAAATGATCAAACGGATCACCTGATGGTAAGGAATCGGCGTCGCCCATGGACACTTGGAACACCAGAGGCATTACAAGTGCGTTACCGGCCTTTTGGGATTAGGAATTTGAGGATTGTTGGGGACTCAGGGGTTGGGAAAGGGGGATGGGGTAATTGGGCCTCCGGTAACCTGACTCAAGCGACGAAATACAACACAAGCGTTGTTTCACGTCGGTCTTTTGTGAGGCCGTTTGAACTTTATAATATTCATATTCATTTAATCATTTGCAAACATAATATGTAGGTGTTAACAAAGTTTACAGTTAATGCTTATGGAAGCAATTCTTATTAACATCAATTTTTGTCTTTACATACTAAAATAGCAGAGTCGAGTTTTTCTGCGATATTCCGCACGAACTGGCGAGGATTACGTACCTACTTTACGCACGTTTCATTTCAATCCTACTTAATGTATGCGTCGTGGAGTGTGCTGGGGAAATCCTAATGCCGGCAATTCCGCTTACTTTTATCTTGTGGCGAAGAGCTGAAGGGGGTAAATGATTTGGAAATGATCTTCAATTGACTAAATAAGGACGTTTTTTTATTCATTAAATATTGGGATGTACCTGTGTGCTAAGTAATTATAGCGTTATACCCATAAATCCTCGAAGAGGTGTACATGATCCTACTAATATTATAAACGCGATAGTCTGTATAGTTGCTTACTTGTTACTCATTGACGACAAAACGGCTGAAATTAAGAATACGGGTGGATTATGGTCTGAAACAACACATTGTCTACGTTTTATCCCACGGGAACGCGGGCAAACCCACGGGCAGAAGCTTCATATATACTAATGTTTGTGAATTTGTGTATTGGTGTGTACGTTTGTCACTCAATCACGTCAAAACGGCTGAAGGGATCGAAATGAAATTTGGAACAATAGATAGATGGTAGTCTGGAATAACAATAGGCTACTTTTATCCCATGGATACGCGGGCAAAGCCAATGGCAAAAGTTATTTGTGAATAAAGTTAAAATGAATGTTCATCTTTTACCATTTTTGTTATGAGTGGGTGATTGGTGAATAGATAATGACCTTATTGCCGTAGGTATATCAAACCATATAGATGGTACTGTAAAAGCACAAACTACGGTATGGTAATTCTAAAATTTTCTAGTAAAACTTAAATTTACAAACTCCTTATTGGTTAAATGCCGAACAATTATGTGATTCGTATTTTTACCAGCATTTACCTTTCATTTATTAACAATTACCTTCGTAAATCTTAGGATTTAAATCAGAGGCACGGGAAATGTGGAAAAAACATGCTTATAACATGTGGCAAAACTCGAAAAAATCGTCCATTTCTAATAAATCCTAACATTTACAACCTCACATCGGTAAATACTAAGATTGACTTATATGTATACAAGCTGTGACACTGACATAATATTTGTATTAAAAAACTTGTACAAATTAAGTTCTATAGAAAGTAGGTACCCATCCAATATTCAACAATGAGTAATTTTAAAAGTAATTTCAACAGTTACAGTAATCTTCTGATATCTATGACTCCTACTTTAAAACCAAATGAGATTCATTTCAATTTGGCTTGAGTTAGGTTTCAAATGTCTTGAGGTCTAGACAAGTGCTTTAGTCTTTGCTAAGGCATTAAAGTATAAATGTAAGGATTGATATCATGTCTTTCGTTAGACAAATTGTTAATATATGTCTAGATTTTATTCATAGAATTTCTAACAAAGAATGCAATTAGTTGGTTATTTTTAAGTTAGAAATTTAATGAAAATGAAAATATAATGTCATAGTTATATAAATATCTTATATATAAATATCTTTAATTGACATCAGTAAATGGTATCTTTTAAACATTCAATTTTACGTAATCTACTATATAAAAATAAGTCGAGTTTTCCTTCCTGACGCTATAACTCCAGAACGCACGAACCGATTTCCACGGTTTGCATTCGTTGGAAAGGTCTCAGGCTCTGTGAGGTTTATAGCAAAGAAAATTCATTCTTCATCTTTTGATCACCAAACGAAGCCATCTGGTGGCGAAATGGAGTTCGCCGGGTTTGTTAGTTTTGTATTTAAATAGGCATAGCCATAAAATATGTATTGTGTGCCCATTGGTAATCAAATAATACTTTGTTTTCTCTCGGAAAGATATTTAAATAAATAGAATAACTACCTTATTTATAACAAGGGACGCTATGGTATGGGACTCGCGTTGCCAGTGCCGCCCCCAAGCGGCCGTACCTCGAGGCGCATATAAATATATTTCTTTCTATCTTTTTCATTCACTTGGGACAGAAATATTATGATTAGTTTCTTTGATACGAAGCCCTAAGCCGGCCCTTTTTAGCCCTTTCCAATACAAAAGTAATTTATAGAAATGACAATTTATTTTTAACAATCTTTTTGCTTTCATTTCTCATAATAGTCAGTACGTATTTGGAATATTCGTTCGTTGTATTGGGAATTAGTCGTCTCAAAACGTTTTATTGTTTCGTGTGAATGTATGTATGTGCTAAGACAGTAGTCGTTCGAGAGTAGAATTTTTCGGGTACTTCCTAGCCTAGATTTTAGGTATCAACTTTGTCGATTACAGCTCATAACAGGCCGTCATCTTCACACATTGAACTTTACAGATAAGCGAGTCATCATTATTCTTAATATGGACAACTTAAAATAAGTAAACCTAATGGAGACTTTTAATTAAAGATATGTAAAAATGAATAATAATAATTCGTCAGTATAGACGTCAGTGGAAACGTACCTAGAAAGCAGCATTGCCACGTTGTATGGCAATGCTTAACCTCAATCTTAACAGATATGTTGGACTAACTAAAATAGCGGGTTACTCACGTGAATACGCTAAGAAAATCTCTACTAGTTTCGAACCACAGAGGGGTTGAGTAGGCTGCGCGACATCGCCGCGACCGCGCACACAGCTCATGAGGAGGAACCTCTCTATGGTTCGAAACTAGTAGAGCTTTTCTAAGTATATTGACGTGAGTAACCCGCGATTTTGAGTTAATCTAGTATGTCTCGCGATAGGTATTATAAAATATAGTTTGGACATTGAATATCGCAGTTTAAAAGATTCAGGTTTATACTGCTGTCCTGACTGCTGTCCGGTCTGTATGGCCTTAAGTCATCTCTTATGATACTCGTGGGGAGGATTAAGGGTTCTGACAAATGTACTGTCATCACTAGACGACACACATTTAAGGGTAAGAAAACAATCCCAAAGGGACAATTGAAAGTCAACACGAAATATGACACCTAGGGTTACAGTACACTTAAAAATAAATCAAGAATACTAAATTTTTCTTTAACGGCCTCTTACACAGAGCTGGGGCGTCAGTATATTAAATCGAAGAAAGAATCCGTTGCCAAGTTATTATAGTTCACACTTACCGAGAAGTGATTGGAGTTTGAAACTTTTTTTACACATACATATATAAACTCCCGTCATTTTCTCTGACTGCCTCGTTGGCCGAGTGGTCGCAAGTGTACTGCCGGGCAAGGGGTCTCGGGTGCGATTCCCGGGTCGGGCAAAGTATTACTGGGTTTTTTTTTTAATTGTCAGTAGTAGCACGAGTTACATTGTACACTGGTGTAATGTGCACCTCTGCCTACCCCTTCGGAAATAAAAGGCGTGATGTTATGTTATGTTTTTCTCTGACAAAAATAACAAAGTACTACATCTCATATTATTATGAGTATGACCGATTATGAAGGTGTATCCTTCAAATTCCTGCATCGGTCATACACATAATATGTCAAGTAAAACTATGTTTGTCCAATGTAAATTTGTGTAGACAGTCCACGACATGTTTTACTGTTACTAACATTCATGTTAGATTTATGAAGAGAAACAGCTCATTAACGCTGAAAACTGAAATATGTAGTACCTAACTATAAAATATTGTTCTCTGTAGCAAAGACAATTACATAGGTAGGTACTACAAACCAAGATTGTTGAAGACAGACATCAAACTGGAGACGCACTAGTTACCTCGTAAAGAGCGGACAAGATATTTCAGCAGTACATAAATTGAACTTTATTACAACTTGTCCATCTTTTATGTCCTGCGCAGTATTATGTGTTGTGTCCACGTTGAAGCTAGTTCTGTGCATATTCATTACAAAAGAAATGACCTTCGTCATTTCTCAACCGTCCAGTTAAATTCATTGGATGACTACTGAGGTAGTCAACCATTTTTTTTAAAAAAAACGTTTTTCGCGTGGATATCCTCAGGTGTCGTGGGTGTGTTTACATACATACAAGTTCACATACACATACATAAAGAGTTGTTCCGTGCGGGAATCGAAACCCGCGACACTTTGCACGGCAGCCAGTTGCCCAGCCACCGCGCCAACTGTGAAGATCGAATGACATTGGAGTAAATTTACTCCAACATGTTTAAACTAAAGTCAACCGAACCCAAACGCTGAAATATAAGAAACATCAATCAATTTTCATACCTGATTAATTTGTTATACAGAAAAATGGCTACACAAAATTCATATCTAGCAAAAAGGCCATCAGCATCATTACACAGCTAACTTACCAAATAACACGACAAAACTATCGCTAATCTGTCCCCACTCGGTATCTCGGCCGTCCTAATACCGTTTTTCCTTTCAAAGCGTATCTCAGGAACCCTTTTCGCTCATTTGACAATAGCGGCAGTATTTATAAGGACCAGAGGGGCTCTTGACCCCTGAGAGTGCTCCAGATGGACCCGTATTTCATGGGTACACGAGCATGCATACAGCCCAACGTTTTGCGTGTTAAGTGGTATTTCAACTGTTTTTTGTAATGAATGATTTTTAATGGGTTCGGGGTAACGATGAATGTAAAATTTTTGGCTTTTGTTATAAAATTGATCCTACTTTAATAAATTTACTTTAGGGAACAGAGAGTAAAGTTCCCTAAGATCGGAAAAGGAGGATCCTCCGATCAGGCGTAGTGTTCGTGCCTGGAGGGCTTTCTGCCCAACAGTTGTTTATTGGAATTTTCTATCCGTGTTAATTCGTATGTAAACTTCACATGTGCGATGTAGGATGTTTTATGACGTTGATTTGTTTTCATCGATGGTCTATGTGCGTGAGCTGTCATGCTGTCATTTGACATTTATCGCCACAGTACCTACCATTTCTGCGATTGATTAATAAGTCTATTTCTTAAGAGACAGAGTTTTAAATTGAGTAATGATTTTAGTGGTATTTATTCGGTTTTAAACAGGGCTTTGCGGCGAAACTTTTCTAAACGGGAACTCCACTAAATCGTTTTTCATGTCGTAAACAAATTGGAATTTCATCAATGTACGTATATTAGTGTGAATTCGGTGAGATTTGGACCATTAGTCTCCTTTCTCTCCTTTCTCATTCCTTATCCCGTCAATTTGTAACTTAAATGGGGTAAAAGTATCAAGAACACTTTTTATTTCTCCATTTTGTTTGTCAAACTTGAAAGACCGATGTTAAAATAAATATCTGCATTGAAATCCGCTTCTTTGGGGTTCAATACCTACCCAGAGAGTTACGTGACACAATTACTAAGAAAGAAAAAACAGGATTAGGGTTTTGGTAAACCGAATTTAGGATTTTTTTAGAAAGCATTCCTTTTATTTCATAGTGTATGGAAATTATTACATCCGTACCTATGAAAATGTCGTAAGGATACAATATTTGACTATTCTTGGTTACACATATTATAAGTTGAGATGTGGAGCGCAAGTTTCAATTTAATAGACAGAACTTGTATCCGAGCAGCCATGGTTCTTGTTACTTCTAAGATTGTAACTCCAAATAGAGAAGTGAAGAGCGAAAAAACATCGCGTTTAAAAGAAACCGATTAATTTAAGGTTTAAAACTCAAACTTAAACTCAGAGCTTAAGTCTTTATTACAGTATATAAGTTTTAACGTGAAACCAATGACAATACTTTAACCAATATGTTGCTATGTTCCATGTCAATAGATAATGATTATAATTAAGAGTTCCGTTATGACTCGAAACTAGTAGAGCTTTTCTCAATAAAGTTTTTATTTTATGGTAGGTTTCTTGTATTTATCCTAGTCTTTGAGGTTATACGCCGGGGTCGTGCGGTCCATGGCCCTCTACGGCGCCCCTGTTTGGGCGCCTAACCTGTTGCGGCGTCCCGCTCGGACGCTGCTCATGGCACAGAGGGTCATGGCGATCCGAATGATGAGCATGCGATATAGCATGCCAGATAGGCGCGTGGCGGGATGAGCTCCGGCGCGATCTCATGGCGGAATGGCAGCAACGACTGTCGCAACCAAGGGCTGGGCTCGCTGCCATCGCAGCGGTAAGTCCCCTCTTTGAGGAGTGGCTTGAGAGACGCTACGGCGTCCTCACCTACCGCCTGACGCAGGTCCTCACCGGACATGGGAGTTTCGGGAGGTACCTGTGTCTGATGGGGCGGGAGGAAACGTCCGGGTGTCATCACTGCGAGGACCGCCCTGAGGACACGGTGGAACACACTGTCGCGGAATGCCCTGCGTGGGCTGAGCACCGCCGTGTCCTCAGGGAAGTGATCGGTGATGGCGACCTCTCGCGTCCGGGTCTAGTGCAGGCCATGATGCGGAGCGAGGGGGACTGGGATGCCGTCTCCTCCTTTTGCGAAGCAGTCATGCTAGCTAAGGAGGAGGCGGGACGCGTGAGGCAGCGAAGCGCTGCCTCCTCGCAACCCAGCCATCGCGAAGGACACACCGGGCGTCGGGGATCGCGGGACGATCTCCGGCCACCGTAAGCGCGGGCCTGCGGACGGCGAGCATGGGTGGCTCCCCGTCCGACCAGAAACAGACCCGAGCGTACGGCGCGTCGCGTGCCGCGCGCGCCTCAAAGAGCCATCAGACCACCACAGATGGGGCCCAATAGGGCCGATGCCGATTCGGAGTCGCGGAGAACCTAACGGGTAACCGGGGCTCCGGCTCGACGTGCAGGAGAAGGAACGGGGTGGTTTTTAGTCAGTAAGAGTCTGACACTCCCTCCCGCCTCACCCAGGCGGGAGCAGTCATTCGATGATTTTCCCACCTTAAAAAAAAAAATCCTAGTCTTTGAACTTCAGACTTTATTCTGAAGTTACGAGTTTCAAACAATCGGCGTCGCCCATGGACACCTGAAACTCCAAAGCGTTACAAGTGCGTTACCGGCCTTTTGGGAATTGGAAATTTTAGGATTGTGGAGGATTCGGGGATTGGGGAGATTGGGAGGGGGGTAATTGGGCCTCTAGTAACCTCACTCACACGACGTGAAATAACGCAAGCGTTGCTTCACGTCGGTTTTCTGTGAGGCCGTGGTATCACTCCGGTCGAGCCGGCCTATTCGTGCCGAAGTCTGTCTCTCGCACACTTAAATTCATTTAGTTTGTCTCTCGACACCAAACTCATTACATCAGGACGGAATTAGATTCAGGATAGATGCATAATATAGTTCAATTTTGAATTTCAGAGAGTCTAGTTACATAATTTACTAGAACCGATACTAGCTAAGTATCGTGAGTGCAACGAATATCAATAACCTTCAGCTTCAGCTACCTCTGAATAAATATACAGCCTTATTTCAGGACTTACATAACCCGCACCATGTGACGCAGTGGTTTTATTGTTATTGAGTTCAGGATTTGATTTCTGAGCTGAACATGATATTTTTATTGAAGACATGGTCGTAGTAACTTTAGTTGAGTTATAGTTAAGAGGCTCTTGTCCTTGTGTTTTATTGGCACTGAAATATTTATGTAATTGATGGTTTAACATTAAATATTGTTTTTATGGTTTTCTAAGCACAGTTTTTTTGTATAGGGCTGTGCGTGTCATTCAAAACCAAATAAATATAGACGAACCTGATTGAAAAAGAGCAACCTATGGAGTTTCTTGTTCGTTCTTCTACATAGGAACACACCTTTGGAATAAGCAAGTACGCTCACTTTAAATTTTTTGTTGACGTCCAAAAGTGCTTTCCTGGTCTATAATTGAAATAAATTATTTTGGCTTTGACCTTGACATTAACTACTGTTGGGGATATTTACTGCGACATTTTTATTTATTCATAGTTTTAACTTTTTACCCAGTACTTGGATATATTACACCTGCCAGGTCTAATGACTACATGTATGAAACTCGATGTTTTGTCATATAAATTACGAAAACTAACGAGATAGTTGAAACAAAAATTATCTCTTCAAAAAATAGATAAAACAAACAAGTAACTTCCAGCTTTATATTATTAGCATATAGAGTTGATATCAACCCAACAGACTATATTAACTTTGACACGTGTCTCGTAATCGACCAACGTACTTAAAGTTATACTTTTATTTAAAATTAGTCTATGTACCTCTAATATTTGTTGACATGGTTTCGCATCGAGCTATAGGTACATATCCAGTTTATTATGGTCCTGCTTAGTCTCACCTTACCTAACATTAATCGGTCTATTTATACTGGTTTTTCATCTGTAGCAGTGTGTAGCATTATTCAAGTCTACGTATGATTTGTACCTTCTATATGTCATTGTGTTGTGGCTTGTGGTCGTCAGTTACACCATTAACTAGTGGCTATGACCATAAATGTTTATTTATACGCCTAATTGGTACTTTACGGCGTCTCTTATTTAAGAACTTTAGAGAGCGTGTACATTTGTCCTGTGAAATGTATATTTTTTTAATTTAAAAACTTTATTTAACTTGTTTTGTATGACTGCCTCGCTGGCCGAGTGGTCGCAAGTGCGACTGCCGGGCAAGGAGTCTCGGGTTCGATTCCTGGGTCGGGCAAAGTATTACTGGGTTTTTTAAAAAAAAATCTCAGTAGTAGCACGGAGTCTGGAATTGTGCCCGGTATATGTCCATAGGCTCACCCCCTATTACATAGGACTCATAAATAGTGAAAAGTGGGTGTTACATTGTACACTGCCGTAATGTGCACGTCTGTCTGCCTACCGCTTCGGGGATAAAAGGCGTGGTGTTATGTATGTACATGTATGTTATGTTTTTTATATGAGTATGAAGAAACTAGATTTTGAAGCAGAAATTTTCAACCGATTAAGCTAAAAATTTAAAGTAACTAGGTTTATTTTGTATGACTATATTGCTGTTTAATTCAAATGTTGTGAGATTATTTAATATCTAATACTTTTAGAAACGAGAAATTCTTCTATAAATGTAAATAATCATTCATCAACAGCCTATAAATGCCCACTGCTGAGCAAAGCCTCTTCTCGCACGGAGAAGGTTTGAGCATTAATCACCACGCTTGCTCAATGCGGGTTGGCGATTTCAAACTTATAATTAGAAATTATAAGCCCAGGTTTCCTCGCGATGTTTTTCCTTCACCGTTTGTCAGTCGTGTCTAAATAATCTTAGAAAGTACATATAACTCGGAAAAAGTCACATTGGTACTTGCCGTTGGTAGGTTCCGCACCAACCACCGGAACCCGCACCCTCATGCATGAGAAGCGGGCGTCTTAAATGTAAATAATACAGAAATGTAAGTGTGATAATGCCGTTTCTTCCCCGTATGAGAAGAGGCCCATTTTGCAGCTGTTAGGCTGATGATAAAGTAAAAGACTTGTAAATTTTTGAGACCGTTTTTAAGTCAGCAAGACGCAACTTGAGTTCTGGTGTAGTAGACTTGTATTTGCAATCATTTCAAAAAAAGATATTTTTACAAACATAACTGATAGTTTATTCAAACCGTTCGTTCATAACATAACATACATAACATCACGCCTTTTTATCCCCGAAGGGGTAGGCAGAGGTGCACATTACGGCACTTAATGCCACTGTACAATGTAACACCCACTTTTCACTATTTATGTTACGAGTCCCATGTAATAGGGGGTGAGCCTATTGCCATATACCGGGCACATTTCCAGACTCCGTGCTACTACTGAGAATTTTTTAAAAATTCGTTCGTTCGTTCCTTCTACATATTTTATTAAACCCCATGGGATTTATGGAATTGGTTTCCCGTCTATTGACATTTCCTGATCATGTCACATTATTAGTTTTGTACAGGTCAAATAGTTTCCGACATTTCGTGTTAAGTGACCTTTACGAGTACTGAGAATCGATTCCCTGGAATTTTATAAGATTTGATTGCGAATTTATTTTAGTACATTTCTAAAACATACTATTTTTACTATTCTAGATTGTGTACGATGTGAATGGGAATATCCATCAAAATCGGCTATCCATCAAAATAGGTTGTATAGGCTCACCCCCTATTACATGGGACTCATAACACAAATAGTGAAAAGGGGGTGTTACACTGTACAGTGGCATAATGTGCACCTCTGCCTCCTTCGGGGAAAAAAGGCGTGATGTTATGTCGGTTTAGGTGTTAAGAAGATTAAATCTCTTAAACTTTAAAGTATTAGAGAACCAGTCTTTGCTCTCAATATAGCTGTCTCTACAAATTCTTTGTAAAATACCAGAGACAGCACGATATATGTATAAATATAACTTAAAATTGAGTACCCTTTCAGTATTCGAGCGTTTATTTGTCTGTACATCTTGAAATGAACTAATAACAGCACTAAAACATTGACAGACATACATTTTAAACAAATCTCCCAGACATTCACAAGTAGGTACCTTTTTTATTTATACAACAAAAATACTTCAACTTCATTCTTTTTTTGCATGGCATTAGCCGGTAAACTAGCAGACGGATCACCTGATGGTAAGCAATCGGCATCGCCCATGGACACCTGGAACACCAGAGCCGTTACAAGTACCATGCGTTACCGGCCTTTTGGGGATTTGGAGTTTAAGGATCGTTGGGGATTCAGGAATTGGGGAGATTGGGGAAAGGGAGGGTAATTGGGCCTCCGGTAACCTCACTCACACGACGAAACACATCGTAAGCGTTGCTTCACGTCGGTTTTCTGTGAGGTCGTGGTATCACTCCGGTCGAGCCGACCCATTCGTGCCGAAGCATGGCTCTCCCACACTCAGTTTCATATCAGGAAATCGATCAAGTCAACAGTCGACTTAATAAATCGAAAATATCAACTGCTTAACATTCCTTACGGATCATAAACTGTCAACAGTACGGCATTGGATGTTGTTATATCTGGCACAATGCCAGTCAAATGTCGTTCCAACGACTGCGGTTAAAAACTCAGTTTCAAAACTGTTAAAATACCCTTCTGATAAGTTTAACTCATCTGTGAAATTGTTTAAACTGTATTGCCAAACGTAATTTATATCGTATATGTTTTATGAATAACGTTTATTTTACTGCGCTGCATCAGTAAATGGATTTATTTGTCTGTTATGGTTTGTGGATGCGATAATCGGATTAGAAATAGTACCTATATTTATGTTATATCTTTCGTGAAACATATTAAATTTGCTATGTTTTTGGCTTACTCACGTAATCAATAGCAGCGCGAAAGTCACCTCGCCTCGCGGGTCGCGAAATGCTGCTCATGAATATGAGCCTCTAGCATGGCTTGAAACTAGTCGAGTTCCTCTTCAAATAGTTACGTGTGTGAGCCGAAAAATATAATAATTAAGAAATAGTACCTTTACTGATTTGTTTATAAGTTGCATTAGTTGGAAAAAATTGGGGAACAGATTATAAAATCTTCAAAGGTATAAGTCTTCAACGTTAAAGTGAATGTACAAGTGTATCAATGTTCTTAAAATGTTGCTTGATTAAGACGAGGAGCAACACTGTGATTAATTATAGCTACCAATTGTGTTTTATGTTTTCATATTAGTTAGTATAATAACATAAAATATAACATCACTCCTTTTATTCTCGACGGGGTAGGCAGAGGTGCACATTATACCACTGCACAATGTAGCACCCACTTTTCAATATTTATGTTATGAGTCCCATGTTAATGGGGGGTGACCCTATTGCCATATACCGGGTACATTTCCAGACTTCGTGCTACTACTGAGGTGTTTTTTTAAAACCCAGTAATACTTTTCCCGGCCCGGAAATCGAATTGTCCGGCAGTCGCACTTGCGACCACTCGGCCAACGAAGCAGATTGTTGTCGACAATTATTATAATTTTGTGACAAACCAGCAGTCCTAGTGTACGTAAAGAGAGTTAATTTAACTTCTATTTATATTCAGCAATAATATATTGAAGTATTTACGACGTGCGCAGTGCATATGACGGCACTAGTCACTAGCGCTAGATTACACGCTGCCAGTCCCTTTGAAGTCGAGTGCCAAGTAATCCGCCACACTAGATGCCGCTTTCTCGAGATTGCCATGTTTATACATTTTTTTTTTAATAAAACATTGCCCCACACTAGGATTTTCTCCTGTGTCGTGGGTGCGTTTACAAACATACAAGTTCACATAGACATGGCACCCAGACCCGGAACAACAATTTGTGGATCACACAAAGTGTTGTTCCGTGCGGGAATCGAACCCGCGACACGTTACACGGCAGCCGGTCGCCCAGCCACCGCACCAACCGTGCAGTCAAAATTTTTCTTAATTTCATTCTTAGTAGACTGGTGAGTTTGTCATATGAATACTATGGGCATACGTATAATAGGAGGAGCTAAGGACCACACCCAATTGTATTTTATTACGTGAAACTATTTTTCTTCATGAGTTTGATAGTGAATGTATATTTTAACTTTTTTCTAGTTTATGATGAATCTATGCGATTAGAGTTTTAAGTATGCGATAGGGAACGATTGTTCGTATTCCGGAAAAATAGAAATCATTTCGGTACCTAAGCAATTGTCATTTGCTTTTACTAAGAATTTCGATTGTTCTTGACATCATAAATTACTTTGCTCGATTTGAAAATCGTACTTCAGTTATATCTATATAAATCTACATTATATTAGTAGGTATACCTACTTACTCAAATCTGAATACATATTGAAAAACTCTCCACTATTTTATCTTTTATCCTATATCAAAATCGACCTTAAGAACTTACATTCAGCGGCTATTCTGGCCACCACATAATTGAATTCAGTTCCTACTTAATAGTAATGGTCGTCTGAATACGAGATCTACCCACGCGACGAAACCAAAAGGTCGAAGTCCGTCAAGTATTTATGATGTCGACTGTACAAAGTAATTAGTTTCAAATCATCTGTTCGCTTCAAAAGAACACCTTTGAAGTACACACTTAAATTGTCGACGGCCCGAAGATTTCATTATCACTATTTTACTGTTATTGATTTGTTAAAGTCTATTTAGAAATTCTCTAAATAGTATTGCGTCTGAAATTGTGTTTAGTTTTCGGTATTGCTTTAGCTCTTAATAAGGAGCTCCTCGGTACGTCATTCGACTATTTTCAATGAATAACTATCATTATTGCTTACTACTTTGAATCGGAACGTTGTTCCTTCGAAAGAGTGTCCGATTCGCAAAATGTGACTCAATTACGTTTCATACACGTGAGTGTAAGTAATAGTAATTACATTAACACTTTTATTCGTCCCTAAAGTATTCAAAGAGGAATAGGAATATAATATTAAATGGAGCTGGGAAATCTTTGTCAGGAATATAACTATAAGCCATAATGTGTTACTTACATACGTGAAAGCGCAGTTTCTGCTTAGCCTGCGGTGACACTTGGCTTAGTAGGCGACAGCTTAATTTAGCCTGACAGCGGATTATCTAATTAGACATTAGATAATACTGGATATCTTTGTTTCACAGAAGTAATATGGCCTTTCAGTCCTCAATAAGTAGAGATGTTTTTGCTTGAAAGCTTATTTTTCTTATTCATTAAATGTTTTATTTTCAGAATCCCTGTATATCATTGTCTTAGCCAATAGTTGGCAATTTGACTGTCAAACTCCTGATTGTAATTTTTACTTCTAAATAGAATGGTCTTTGATTAGATTCAGTCAGAGCCTGTTCCACAACCTGTTTGTCGTTTACTCGACAAAGTAATATTTTGTTCGTATTAATAACGTTCTACATTTAAATTTTATATAGCTCCTATCCAGACAATCTGAAACAGATCCTTTTTTATTGGGGAAAATCCTACAATTATTTCTCTCATCTTGGATGTGGCGAATCAGACTCTTATTGACTAGAAACCACCCCGTTCCTGCTCCTTCTCATCGAACCGGAGTCTCGGCAACCTGTTAAGTCTTCCGCGGCTCCATATCGGACATCACCTCTACTGGACTGGCTCTATGAGGTGCTTGAAATGCTGGGTCTAGTTCTGGTCGGGCGGCGAGCTACTCTTGCTTGCCGTTCGCAGACGCGTGCTTACGGTTGATGGAGATCGCGAAACAGGTCCTTAGCCTTGACTTGACTGTATACCTCTACATAGCCTATTGATTTTATACAGAGTTTGTACTTTATTCTCACCGTTATGATTTAGAAGACTAGTTATTATGTTAAATTTAATACAGTTATGACTGTCGTAAGTTATCATAACTGTGTTATATTAAGGTGGAATTTGAACCGTCGCCGTCGTGTTGTACCGCTTACCGTGTTTTACTTGAAGACGGTACAGGGCCGACAGGAAGGATTACCACAGTGACGTGCGGTTTCAGCCTTTGTTGAGAATCACTTTATTATTACCTGGCATTGTTTGAGAAGGATAACGAAAATTTTGACTTTGACCTTGATTACGTAAGGACAATTTTACAAATACAACGTCAACGTTAAAAAATTGTATTTGGTTCACATAAATTTTGAATCGTACAAATAGAGTTGTCCGGCAGTCAGTCTGTCAGTAACTATAAGCGTAAAAGCCCAAACCCGTGAAGCAACGCTTGCGTTGTGTTTCGTCGTGTGGGTAAGGTCTCCCTAATCCCCAACAGTCTCAAACTCCTAATTCCCAAAAGGTTGGTAACGTACTTGTAACGTCTTTGGTGTTCCATGTGTCCATGGGCGACGCCGATTGCTTACCATCAGGTGATCCGTCTGCTCGTTTACCGGCTTATACCATAAAAATAGTGCTGAAGTGTGATGTGACGAAGGTTAAAGCAGTAGGAATGTATGTAGAGGTATAGACCATGCGTTATTGGCTAATGATCATATAAATTCCTTCGAAGAATCCATGGAGGCGTTCACAAGGGAAGGTTCAATTTTAATTCCAAGCATAATATCAACCGAATACTTTTTCCGGTTTTGCAGTTTTGCAGTTTATTTATTCTATTGTATTAGGTAAAAATTCCTGCTAGTACCTATGTTCAGCAATTGTTAGTTTCGTTTACAGACAACAATTTTCAAGTCCTTAATTACATAATACATAACCTTCATAAACTTTGAAATACGAATTCAATATTACGAAATTTTCTCCTGTTACTTGTCAACAAGTCTATTTCTATTGAAATGTCGAAATTTAATCGAATTTGATCACGAAAGTGCTTGTTTCAATGATAATTTTGGTTAATTTTAAAACAAATGACAATGACCAAATTTGTATGGAGCGTGGTGCTTTTTCATTTTTTCGCGGCAGTTGATCGGATGTGGAAAAACTGATGCAGAATAACATTATTGTATATCAAACGTTCGTAGATTTCTGTTGATAGTGGTAAATTCCTGTATGTGACTACAACGCATATTTCTTCATTTACTTGTCAGAAATATTTTGTAATAAATGTTTATAAACGATTTCAAGGAATATACGAGTATTAAAGCTTATTGTGGACTTTTTTACTTATTTTATTTTGTTTATTTTTTTTTGTTATAAATAGGGCCACGGAATCAGAACAGAGTGACCATTAACTGACCACTACTGAAGAAAAAAAAATTCGCTTGTTTGGCTAGCGTGTTCAATTTATATGTATACTGTTTATGGCCTATGACAGATTTTCATGATCAATTTCCTCTCAGTCAAAAACCCGCAAAATACTTTACTGAGCCCTATCATGAAATGCTATGTTTGTCAGCTGCGGCGTCGGTAGCGGATTGAGTAGTGACAGTCGTCAAAACACGAAAAAACTATTTTTCTGTCTACTTTTGCCGACTTACTACCGATTAGTAACTAATCTAACTTCAGTTAATAGATACTTTATTAAATCTAAAAAATGATTGTGCGGTAGGTCTTGATAATATATCAGGCAGTTTGTTGACTTTTCAAAAAACTGCCTGTAAATATGTAAATATTCTTACTGAACCAATAACGTTCATATGCAATAAGTCCTTCGAAACTGGAGTCTTTCCACGAGCCTTTAAAAAGGCTAAAATTACTTAAGTTTTCAAAAAAGGGGATAGATGCTGTGTCAACAACTACAGACCTATCTCTATTCTGCCAACCATGTCCAAAATTATAGAAAGGCTGATGAATAATAGGCTAGTAACATTTCTAGAAAAAAATAATCTCCTATCTCAGTCCCAGTTTGGTTTTCGTGCCAAAAGATCTACCTCTGACGCAGTACATCTGGTAACAGATTATATTGTTTCAAATTTAGATAAAAAGAATAAAACAATAGCAATTTATCTGGACTTAGCAAAGGCATTCGACACAGTATCTATTCCCATCTTGATCAAAAAACTTGACCACCTAGGAGTAAGAGGGTTACAGCTGAATTTATACGAGGACTACTTGCACGGAAGAACCCAGGTGGTTAAAGTTGAGAACTGGGTAAGCGATGAATTACCTATTGAGTGTGGCGTCCCTCAGGGTAGTATCCTTGGCCCGTCATTGTTTCTAGTCTACATAAATGATCTATGTCAAACAGATTTGAAGAATGGAAAAATCGTTTCGTTTGCGGATGATACCTACCTACCTACCTACTACCTACTTTTTCATAGTGACACATGGGAAGACGCGTTTAGATGGGCTCAACAGGGTCTAGACGAAGTAACTTGATGGCTCACTAAGAATCTACTCACACTTAATATTGAGAAAACTATGTATATGACCTATAGTAAAAGAACGCTGAAACATACGAACTTGCATTTAACCGCAAACACTCTTGCCACATAACTGCTCCAGGAACATGTCACTGCCCTGAACTAAAAAAAACAAACAACATTAAGTACCTCGGTGTTATTATCGATGATAAACTCGACTTCCAATTACATATTGAGGCACTAACCACCAGAACCCGCAAATTAATCTTTATTTTTAGGAATCTTCGCCATGTAGCAGATAACAAAATAATTAAAACTGTATACTATGCCTTATGTCAATCCGTCTTTACCTATTGCATAACGTCGTGGGGTGGTGCAGCCAAATCTTACTTACTCAAGTTAGAACGAGCACAGAGGGCCATCCTTAAAGTAAGTTTATTCCTGCCTTTCCGTTACCCAACCTATGATCTATATCAGCGATTCAATGTTCTAACAGTTCGCCAGCTATTCATCCTGTACACCGTTCTAAAAATGCACTCTCAGCTACCATTTAATTCGGATAATTCCACAAGCAGGAGAAGACTTACTACCGTCTGCCATATAGAAAGAAAACATTTTGGTTTCACTCAAAACTTCTTTACCTTTTTAGGCCCATACCTATATAACAAAATAAATAAAGAGCTAAGCATTCATTATCTCACCAGAAGTAAATGTAAAGAAAGCGTCAGCGACTGGCTAAATAAACTAGACTATGAGGAGACTGAAAAAATTCTGAGACCACTTTCCTAAGCTACAACTGATGCAGAATTATCAATCACTACATTCATATCAACACTTCCACCTCATTCACTTACATAGGGAAGTGAATGAGGTGGAAGTAGGTGGGTATGTATAGACATACCCACACATTATACACATCAACTCACTCACTTACATACACATACACGCACTCACACTACATTGTTACACACCCACAGTCACACACACACACACTCATACAATGTTGTCCATTTTCTTTAATTAAGTAAATACTTTATATTGTTCAATGTCTCTGGGGGTCACCCGGGCCTGGTGATCTGTAACACAGGTTATACCTTTAACAGACACCAGTCTCTTAATTGTAACATATTATATAATTTGTATCCGTAGAGTATTTTTGAGAAAATAAAGATTTTTATTATTATTATTATTATTACTTTAATCTACATCTAGCATAAGATTCTGTACAAAGACATCGTCATTCAGTCACAAAGTGATGGATTTCGACTGATCACATTATACATCTGACGTATAGTCCCTCATTTTACAAAATCGACGGTTTCCTTTCTTCAAAAGATTATGCTAACTATAAAGTAGATGAGTATCCCACCAGGAGTCAACTGCAGAAAATACTTTATTAGATGTTTGGACGGCTACAACTACTTAACCCACCACTGCACTGGTACCAAAGCTGACACTGATGAACCTTCACGACACAACTCCTAGAAGCATCCCACAAGTTATTGACTGAGAGAAAATAGCTAATAAAAATTAGCGACTGGCAATATGGATATATTATGGTGTGATTTGGTGTTTCTGTGCCCGGCGTACAGTGGCGTGCAATTTGAAGTTAGGTATTGTGACAAAAATAGGAATAATTTGAATAAAAAAACGAAAGTAAAATGTTTGACTCCAGTTACTTTCAACGCTCATAACTCAGTCCAGACTGAGATTTCCATATATGAGCCCATAGACAATTTCGTTTGTACTGCCACAGAAAAAAGAAAGGCACTAATTTTAGTCAATGCCCTTTACTTGTCTATAGGGTGGTCCTTACAAGTTTGCCAATTACGTCAAAACTTGACAAAGCATTTTGGTCCTTGTGTTAGTTCTAAAGGACTGACTGTGTGACAATGTTGTTTAATCAGTTTTCTAGTTCGAGTGGTGTAGTTGTTCCATCTTTGTTCGAGACAGAGGATTAGATAAGTCTTCCGAACCTACTACCACTTTGTATTGTGAATTAGTATCTTTCTCGTGGCTAATTATGATGATCTGTGACGATCATTATTATTGTTATTATGCACGTCTTTACCATTCGCGGGACCATAGAGTCCCGGTCATTTGGGAGGCGTACGAGAGCCCGAAGCCAACTAGAAAGGAAAAAGCTTCTGTCACCGGCTACGCCCATGTTTTTGAGGGATAAAAAGTAGTCTACGTATTATACCAGACCATAAACTACACTGTTGCAAATTTCTTCAGCCGTTTTAATGTGAAGGAGTAACAAACAAACAAACATACAAACAAAATTTTGCTTTTATAATATTAGTAGGATAGTCTAGTACCTCCATTGTTCGTCGTCTTCGAAGTTCTTCATTAATTACGATTGTAATGTCACCGCCAGAGACGTTACTACCGGGACAACACATGTCTTCACTTGATTGCGATGAGAGTGCACTTGTGTTTGTACCAGAGTGGGTACTATGTAATTACTGCAGCATATCTTGTGTTTAATTTAGACAGTGCTATGCAGCGTGCATTCAGTTTGTCACCGACTGTTCTTGTACAAGTGTGTCTAATTTGGCACAATGTGTACGTAGGTGAAAGGAATTTAATAGGTTACGTCTTACCATAGAATTTGATTAGGAAAAAGGCTAGGTGTAATAGAATTTACACACAATTTAGATATTCTCCTGTGTCCAGGGTGCGTTTAAAAATATACACGTTCATATGCACATGACACCCAGACGATGTGCTTGATGAATAACCTAAAGGCACTGTTACACATACTCTCAAATGCCATTCTCTCGAGCGTGTTTAAAAATGTTCAAAGATCGAACGCCAATAAATTTCCAAATATGACTTAAACAAGCATTCTAATTTTGAGCAGCATCTCCTATACTTACTATACTTTTTGATCAACATTCCGATATACATGCTACTAAGTGACAAGTGCTGAATTGAAGCGAGCTTTCGTGCTTGAAATTAGCATGTCATTGTGTAACAGTACCTTTACTTTTATGGAGTGTCTATAAAAAACCGGTACTTATTAATTGAATACTAGATCGGTTGTCGACCAAAGCTAGCAACTAACTAAACCAACACAACGTTAAAATGTTGCCAATTACTTATAGGTTAGAACTAAACAACCTCTGTAATATGATGAAACTTGAAATTAATGTTCTTATTCAGCTGAAATATTCCGACATTTTAATATTAAATGATTTTCTTAGTAGGTACAACCTTAGGCGAACACCCACTCAGTACATTGAACGAATCGACTGACTAGCGAGCTGGTTCTAATGTAGCATGACTAATGACGTCATTATATATTATTGTCTATTCATATAAGAATGCCGCATGGAGGTGTTTACTTAAATACATTTTAAGTTGTAATTAACATGATGGTGTTTTTTGAGGTATATGTATGCTCTACAGCATTGATTTCATGGAAGCGAAGCTTTTTACGAAGCCAGCAAGCCAAGACTATCAAGCAAGGGATTGTAAGAGTTTACTCGAGAGTCAAGCAAAGTGTTATTGTGGTTGATCTTTTTTAGAATTACACGGAATCTGGAAAGAACCAAGCTAAAGAAAGTATAAGGCAATAGACTCAACTTCTATTACATGGGATTAACAATAAAATTAATATACCTAGTACAAGAGCCAGGGCTCCAATGTGGTAATTAAACATAACATAACATAACACCTTTTATCCCTGAAGGGGTAAACAGAGATACATTATGCGACTGTACAATGTAACACCCACTTTTCACTATTTATGTTATGAGTCCCATGTAATAGGGGGTGAGCCTGTTGCCATAATTATACCGGACACAAATCCAGACTCCATGCTACTGAACGGAGTCTGGAATTGTGTACGGTATTGTCAGCAGTAGCTGACAATATATAAAAAAACAGTTTTACTATGCCCGATCCGGGAATCGAACCCGAGACCCTTTGCCCGGCAATCGCACTTGCGACCACTCGGCCAACGAGGCAGTCTGTTAATTCTCTGATGCGCAATAAAAAGAAAAGGAAAAAGAAAAGATAAACAATGGAAAGTGGGTACCAACAGGCGCGTCTGCCGACTTCTTTAGGATATAAATGGTTAAATGGAAGTATGTTATTAATCCAGAAGCAAAAAGCACGTGTTTATAAGTCAGAATACATTTTGTCACCATTGACCAAGTATGTTTTATTCATGTTACTATCATGAAGAACGTACGAGAACACAGCTAAAATCTACTAAAACCACTAACAAGATTCAATGCAAATCATACTTTACGAACTTAAACATAAAACCCATTTTTCTCAACAATAGTTTTCAGAATATTTTCAAGATTTTTTAAATGTTATTAGCATATTCAGAAGAGCTATAATATCTTGGAAGGGTACTTGAGAATATAAAAGACTGGTACTCGAGTTGCCCACAGAATCTTGTACATAGGTACTTAAGATTTTATTAAATTGAAAAACTAGAGATCTCGAGGTTTTGGAATAGATAACAAAGGGGTTTTTATCTTGAGGTTGTTTGACTTTGTGCCTTGTTATTGATATAGATTATCATTGAATAAGAAAGATTATTACATTATTGGTTTATTGTGTAGCAGATGTGTAAAAGAAAATATATCGACTAGACTGCTCGGTAGACGCGGTGGCTCAGGAACCGGCTGCTGCGTAACGTGTAGCGAGTTCAATTCCCGCACGGAACAACTCTTTGTTGATTCACAAGTTGTTGTTTCTGCTCTGAATACCTACAACACAGGAGAAAATCCTAGTGTGGGGAAACTGTGACTATAATAGTACATTTTTCAGCATGTACAAACTTATTAGGTATCCTGTATACTTCATTCAGTAACAAAGAAGATAACCGACTTCACATCAAGCTATACTCAACCAGTATTAATTGATCGTTTAAACTGCGGAATGATCATAGAAAGCGATATCATTACATACTGAATTTCTATAGCTTGGTGTATAGGTATATATTCTTTACCTAGGCTACCTATTTCACATAGTCGTAAATTACAGCAGTACAACCTTCAGTAGTAAGCAGAATCGACGTTGGCACTCACTTCAAATATCCCTTTGGCTTTTCTAGGAATTTCCTTGTAAACGTTGAGTTTAAGATATTCTATCTCTGACGTCAGAGCCACAGCACACCTTGCCATATCCACGTCATAATAAACATTTATTCATATACAAACCGAATATTTGATGACTGAATAATATAACATAACAGAACATCTTGATTTTTTATACCCCATAGCCAGTAGAGGTATGTAAATTATAGGTACCTAACAAGGGTAGGTAATAAAAAAATATTAGACATGTATTTTTTTATTTTGTCGTATAATAAAACAATACTTAGATAAAACGAATCAAAGTTTAGGAGTGGGGGCTAAAAAGTCATTTCTACATATAAAATGTACATAGAAGTGACGTCACGCGACATTTCAAATCAATATATCGTTGAAAGTATTCGTTTCTGTAAGAAAATAAAAAATACGTGTCTAATGATTTTAAATACTCTACCAGCCAGACGGACATTAAAATAAAAATTAGGCATCTATCCTATTATGCGTTTTATGGGGATAAGCCGGTACGAACAGACGGATCACCCGATGGTGAGCAATTGGCACCGCCCATAGACACCCGTACCACCAGAGGCGTTAGAAATGCGTTGCCAGCTTTTGGAGGATAACAATTTGAGGATTGTTGGGGATTCAGGGATTAGGGAGATTGGGAACAGGGGTAATTGGGCCTCTGGTAACCTTACTCACACGACAAAACACAACGCAAGCGTTACTTCATGATTTTCAGTGAGGATGTGGTATCTGGCCAATTCCTGCCGAAGCTTTCCCCCCACACTTATCTTGTATGTATTGAAGACACAAAAACTATGTATTTTGCTTTACATGCTTTTACGAATTCTCGAAAACTGAAAACGCTTTGGTCCCATGTCCAAGGCAGAATTCAATTTTGAGACCCCTAGCTTTTAGGAATGGCGCTGGCGACTACTTAAACAACAAGGCACATATTCCGATAATAGTGACCTGCTTTACAAAATGTAGAAATCAAGTCGATTTACAAATACAACCTTGAACTATTTCAGAATACCCGTAACTCTATTGACATAATAAATATTGTAACGTGTTATTATGTAAATTGATGGAGTCATAAAATTTGTGTTTTATGACAATAGTCCCTTATAATGGCAAGGTCATACATATAGTTATTGAGATGTAGAAGTATAAAGATACAGTCGGGCGTGAAAGTAGCTGATGTGAAAATGACACTCGGATAACTTTTCAGTACTGTGTGATGGTCACTATGCTCTAGAGGTATATTGCGGTATGAAATATAAAATACCTTTCTCCGCTAGAAAAAAACAGGCAATTTAGAGTTAACTAAAAATTGCGGGTTACACACGTGAATATACTGAGAGCTCTATTAGTTTCAAACCACAGAGGGGTTCTTATTCATGAGCAGCGTGTGCGGTCGTGGCGATGTCGCGTAACCTACATAATTATGTTCAATCTAGAGTATTATTTTCTGGTGACTTATGATAACAATTGACCATTTAATTTAAATTAGATATTCAAAGCTTAATTCCCTTACAGAATACTTCTTAAATTCTAACTGTACCTAACATGAATAGGTGACCTAATACGGTTACTAATGTGCATTACGCTGTATTCTATAATCACTAGCTTTTGCCAGCTACTTCGCACGCGGCCCTGTGGGATAAAAAGTAGCCCATGTGTTAGTCCAAACCATAATCTACCTCTGTTTCAAAATTCATTCCGATCTCTTCAGCCGTTTTGACGTGGTTAAGTAACGATCGTTGTGAGTGTCGTGGTGGCCCGGAGGTTTAAGACGCCCGCTTCTCATCTCTGATGGCGCTTTTTCGAAACCTACCAACGGCAAGTACCAATGAGACTCTTTCGAGTTATATCTACTTTCTAATTATTCAGACACCACTGACAACCAGTGAAGGAAATCATCATGACGAACCCTGGGCTTATAATTTCTAATTATAAGTTTGAAATCGCCAACCCGCATTGAGCAAGCGTGGTGATTAATGCTCAAACCATCTCTGTGTGACAAGAGGCTTTGCTCAACAGTAGGCATTATAGGCTGTGTACGATGACGAGTAAAAAACAAACAGACCAACACACAAACTAACAAATTTCCTATTTATAATATTGTAATTTATAATATTAGTAGGACTAGTGTGTATTACACAAAGCAGTTATTAATAGAAGTACAATTTTATTACCGGTTAATTAAAGGACTGGCCCTAAACTGTATGGTTACGACAGGTCATTAAAAGGGGTAATTATTTTGTTCATAAGATTTTTGGAATATTCTTTTGTATATATTTTTTTATTATTATGTCACGCAAAGTTTTACAGAAGCCTCGGAAGGAACAGGAAAACCATTTGTCACCAGCGTTAAGCCTACGAAGTAAAGACCAATGACTGAAATCAATTACCTTTTTTAATAATACAATGGCGGACGTAATGTCACTTAGAAATGATAGAATCACAGAAATGTGCGTGGTTTTTTTATGTTTGCATGTGTAATAGGTTACCACGTTACCAGACTTAAGAAAATGATAGATGTACTTCGTGTCAATGTGTTTATATTCTTCGTGTAACTCTATAGTAGGCAGGTGCCTACCTTTTTTCAACGTCACTGATCAAATAACCTTTTCGTAAACAGTAGACGTCTTCTGGCTTGATAATAATGATGACAATTAAATTGGAATACAATACTTAACTACTTGACTTTGCTGTTATTAATTACTATAACACTATCTAATAACTACTCTGAAATCAAATATTGTTTCATTCTAGTCATTAATAGGCCGCCTACTGTCATTTGTAGGTTGTATCAGCATGCATTCGTTAATGACACGTGGAAAGGCATCTGTAATTAGAAATTGAGTTTTTAAAATTGTATTATTTAGTTTTCTTCCAATTTCATGTTCTGGTAAAACGTGTCAATTTCATTATTCATTAAAAACATTTTCGGTCGGGACTGTCACATTAAACCATTACAGAAATGTACTCATCTTAGTAGGGTTGATCAGTGATATAAGAAATAATCATTTTTTTTTACACAACTTGGTATAAGAACTTTTTTATAAATATTTAAATATAGTAACCAGATAAAGAAATTCGATTGGTGAGCAAAATTTCTTGTAGAATATTGCACCTACTTGGAACATGTAATTAAACTTGCAAATAATTTGCATACTGTAGTTGTACAGGCTTATTCAAGGCATTTAATTTTATATTATTCTTATTAAAAAACAAAAATGTTCAAAAATAGTACCTACATTGTGTAGTGCTGAGTCTGCAAGTACATACTCTCTGTCTGAAAGAAACATTTCTACATGGAAACACATTTTAAGCACTTGTCAGTACTATCTTACAACTGGAACATGTGACGACGTTTTTCGCAGGAAATTATTTCCAGAATTTAGGGCAGCCCTTCGCTAAAAAGCGAAACGTATTTCAGTAAGCCACAACGGTGCCACTGTATGTACTTATTTACATTCGTTCCTTCGTCTTATGGTACAAATACCACAGGATTCGGCAACTGATGGACGAAAATAAATAAAGTTAACGGAAAAATATCGCAGAATATACATTATTTATGTTGTTTTTTGTTAACTCTGTCAATGCGACGTGGCTCTAGGGAAATTGATGTTTTGTTGAATTCCAGTATTTATTTATATAGGCATGATACTGTTTGTCGAACCAGCTGCGATAGAAACGCTGTTTTGTTCAGTGGTTTTACCCTTTTTTTTTTTAAGGGGGGAAAATCATCGAATGGCTGCTCCCGCCTGGGTGAGGCGGGAGGGAGTGTCAGACTCTTACTGACTAAAAACCACCCCGTTCCTTCTCCTGCACGTCGTGCCGGAGCCCCGGTTACCCGTTAGGTTCCCTGCGACTCCGAATCGGCATCGGCCCTATTGGGCCCCATCTGTGGTGGTCTGATGGCTCTTTGAGGCGCGCGCGGTACGCGACGCGCCGTACGCTCGGGTCTGTTTCTGGTCGGACGGGGAGCCACCCATGCTCGCCGTCCGCAGGCCAGCGCTTACGGTGGCCGGAGATCGTCCCGCGATCCCCGACGCCCGATGTGTCCTTCGCGATGGCTGGGTTGCGAGGAAGCAGCGCTTCGCTGTCTCACGCGTCCCGCCTCCTCCTTAGCTAGCATGACTGCTTCGCAAAAGGAGGAGACGGCATCCCAGTCCCCCTCGCTCCGCATCATGGCCTGGACTACGCCTGGACGCGAGAGGTCGCCATCGCCGATCACTTCCCTGAGGGCACGGCGGTGCTCACCCCACGCAGGGCATTCTCCCACCGTGTGTTCCACCGTGTCCTCAGGGCGGGACAACAAACGTTTGAATTTTTCGCTGGAAGTAAAAATTTCCGCGTAGCAAAAAACGCTTTTATCCCAAAGTCAATTTACAAATTGTTGTGTGTTTGAAATTAGCGTCGTTTTCACTTTCCTGTCTTAAGCATTTCAAGCCTGGCTGGAACGAAATGTTTGATATTTAATTTGGGTAAGTTACAAACAAAACTTCAGGAAAAAATGCTTCAAAGTCATTTGTATCTCGGGAAAAATATGTATTTTTAGGGGCATCTTTTTTATCTAAGTACCTATTAAAATACGTGACATATCTTTTGATACAGTGCCAGGAAAAGATTAAAATTATTTCAATGAGAGAGAAGGGAACAAAGCGTCGTTCGTGCCGGCACATATGATATACGGAGAGCAAACAAAAATAATCAAGTAACGAGATAAAATTTCACATTTAATATCTGAACACCCACATTGATAAGACTGTTTAAACAAAAAAATAAAGATAAAACAATACTCTTGTTTACTTTCTTCAGACCACCGCGTATTAATTTTGGTGTTCGGATTAATATTGTATGATTACTGTGAATCGTAGTATGGTATGTTGTTGTTCCATTGCATAGCGGATGCCATATTTGATCCCTTGAATCATATGTTAATTTACATTGGAAATTATGTTGGTTATTTTTACCAAGAGCACTCACTTTCACAGGTTAAACATACGCAGTTACGTACACAATTAGATATGTCTAGACTGGGTACAAATAGACTGTGATACAATGGAGAATGTTCATGTTTTCAAATAATATGTGTCTGTGCAGCCCTTAGTGTCATGAATTAATTGACACTAAAAGTAACACTAAAGACAACACGTTCAGTGCGGGTTTGGTTCCCGCACGGAGCAACTCTTTGTGTGATCCACAAATTGTTGTTCCGGGTCTGGGTGTCAACGCACCCACGACACAGGACAAAATCATAGTGTAGGGCAACGTCTTTTAAAAAAAATGAAGAAAAATATTCATCATCATCATCATAACATCACGCCTTTTATCCCCGAAGGGGTAGGCAGAGGTGTACACAGAAGTAATACCCACTTTTCACTATTTATGTTATGAGTCCCATGTAATAGGGGGTGAGCCTATTGCCATATACCGGGCACATTTCCAGACTCCGTGCTACTACTGAGAATTTTTTAAAAACCCAGTAATACTTTGCTCGACCCGGGAACCGAACCCGAGACCCCTTGCCCGGCAGTCGCACTCGCGACCACTCGGCTGGGTTTTAAACAAAAGAATTACTGGGTTTTAAACAAAATCTCAGTAGTAGCACGAAGTCTGGAATTGTGCCCGGTACATAGGCTCACATACAAAGGCGTGAGCCTTTGTATGTGAGCCTATACATTACATGGGATTATTACATGGGATTCAGAACATAAATAGTGAAAAGTGGGTGTTACATTGTACAGTGGCATAATGTGCACATTGCTCTGCCTACCCTTTCGGGGATAAAAGGCGTGATATTATGTTATGTTATTTTCTTAATTTACGTCGTACATACAAAACTACATTCTCTAGGAGTCGACCTCTAGACATGTGGTTTAGCAATGGTATTGCTAACCGTTAGAGCTACGAGGTACAATAACACATGTAATATAGGTACAGACGTATAATAAAGGCTCTGTCGTAAAAACCTGTGGACGTGCTGTCTTTTCAGGGACAATCCTGAATTACTAGATCGTACGTGGCATTCTCCTAGCACTAACTCTATTTGTTGGTATGCAGTCGACTATAAAGACCGGGTGTTATGTTTTTAATGTAGTTTTGTTTTTTAATACGTTGCCGATTTCCTCCTGTGTCGTGGATGCGTTTACAAACATACACATGACACGAACGAACAGTTTGCGTATCATACAAAGAGATGCTCCGTGTGGGAACCGAACCCGCGACACGCTGCACAGCAGCTGATTGCCCAGCCACCGCACCAACCATGCAGCTGATAGTAAAATGTTATAATTATTTTCTTTGACACTTTTTTCAGAAGATTTTTGTTGCTGTGATGATTTTATTTAGTCTAATCCATGTGACTGCTGAATGAATAAACGTTTGTCATGAATACTGTTACTGATGTCTAAAATATATAGTTATTTGTACAGGATACTGACTTGAGTCTGTAGATAATTGATATTAAAGGTGTAAAAAAACATTAATAATTTTTGAAAACGATAATTCCCCATGTGCTCAATTTACAGTGAGGCATGACTTGGGGAGTACCTGGAGATAATATAAATAATATAGCAAGAGACAGGCTAATTATCATTTAGATGATATTGTTGTATTCTACTAATTATTATAAATGTGAAAGATTGTATGTCTGTATGTTTGTTGTTGAAGGGATCGAATAATAAAAGAACGAGACGAGTTTATTAATTGTGCGTGTAAAATAGTCGTGGTGGACCGGCGGTTTTTTTTGTTTTTTTTTTTTTTTTCGAAAATAAATAATGTTAACGGAAAAATATCGCAGAATATACATTATTTATGTTGTTTTTTGTTAACTCTGTCAATGCGACGTGGCTCTAGGGAAATTGATGTTTTGTTGAATTCCAGTATTTATTTATATAGGCATGATACTGTTTGTCGAACCAGCTGCGATAGAAACGCTGTTTTGTTCAGTGGTTTTACCCTTTTTTTTTTAAGGGGGGAAAATCATCGAATGGCTGCTCCCGCCTGGGTGAGGCGGAAGGGAGTGTCAGACTCTTACTGACTAAAAACCACCCCGTTCCTTCTCCTGCACGTCGAGCCGGAGCCCCGGTTACCCGTTAGGTTCTCCGCGACTCCGAATCGGCATCGGCCCTATTGGGCCCCATCTGTGGTGGTCTGATGGCTCTTTGAGGCGCGCGCGGAACGCGACGCGCCGTACGCTCGGGTCTGTTTCTGGTCGGACGGGGAGCTACCCATGCTCGCCGTCCGCAGGCCCGCGCTTACGGTGGCCGGAGATCGTCTCGCGATCCACGACGCCCGGCGGTTTAAGCTTCTCATGTATGAGGGTTCGAAACCTACCAACGGCAAGTACCAATGTGACTTTTTCCGAGTTATATGTACTTTCTAAGATTATCTAGACACCACTGACAAATGGTGAAGGAAAATATCGTGAGGAGACCTGGGCTTATAATTTCTAATTATAAGTTTGACACCGCCAACTCGCATTGAGCAAGCGTGGTGATTTATGCTCAAACCTTCTCCGTATGAGAAGAGACTTTGCTCAGCAGTGGGAATTTATAGGGTGATGATGATGATGATGATGGAACAGGGATAGATTATGGTCTGGAGTAACACATAAACCACATTTTATTCCACAAGAACACAGATGAAGCCGCTGGTAGAAGCTAGTTAAAAAGAACACAGAAATAGTGCTATGAAGAGTCCAGGAAAAATTGCACTCGAAAAAGAAATAAAACAGCAGCGCAAACCCACATAATTAACAAAAATGTTGAGTTTAAATAAAAATGCAAATTTTGAAACTACGCAGCAGGCGCCCTAACTTTTGCAGAGCGCTGCAAACTAAATAAAAATTTAAAGCGAGTGTTTGTTATATTCAAAAACTAGACCAACTTTGAATTATATAGGTACACCTACACATACACCTACATCATAAAAAGTCAATTACTTTTTTTAACGCAACACTTCTATCTTCCAGAAGAGAGAAAGTATAGATTTTATTACCTATCCTTTAATAGGTAATAAAATCTATACTTTTATGTGTGTATCTAATTGAAAATTAGTAAACGCTAAAGACAAAAATCCCGTATAATATTTTGAGACGCCTACTTCTCATGCAGGTTCGAAACCTACCAACGGCAAGTACCAATGTGACTTTTTCCGAGTTGTTATGCACTTTCTAAGAAAATCTAGACCTGCAATTTTAATTCCTAATTATAAGTTTGAAATCGTTAAACCGCTTTGACCAAGCGTGGTGATTAATGCCTCTGCCTGCCTCTTCTCACACGCGGAAGGTTTGATTCCGCGTGTGAGAAGAGGCAGCGGGCACTTATATACTGTTGGTGATGACTCAAAATCCTACAGATTGTATTTGTTTGTACTCAGTAGGGTAAATAACCTCTCGACTCTCGGCAAATAAAACAGTTTTGATTGTCTTATCATGTAGGACGTACCTACTCGTATATTTAACGTCAACTTAAAATTGACATCATATGTACAGTGAGGGACAAACCCGCCAGATGATTATAAAATTTGCTTTTAAAATGATCAGCCGACAATTTTCAATACTCCAAAAATGTCTCAACTAATATAAAAACGTGATTTTCCCAATGGCCTACAACATGGGGTTCTTTAAGAATAGAGTAAATAGGTTTTTTAAGGGTCACGCAGGCGCATGAGATACCCCAAGCGTTGCAAGCGCATATAGGTCACGGTAACGCTTTTTTTTAAGGGTTGAAAATCATCGAATGACTGCTTCCGCCTGGGTGAGGCGGAAGGGAGTGTCAGACTCTTACTGACTAAAAACCACCCCGTTCCTTCTCCTGCACTTCGAGCCGGAGCCCCGGTTACCCGTTAGGTTCTCCGCGACTCCACGGTAACGCTTACCATTAGATGGGCCGTGTCATTTATTGCCGCCATCGTGGTATAAAAACGATAACGTCGCAGCTAAGTGACGATTATCATCAGGTGCATGCAAAAATTTTAAGTGTGCGAGAGCCATGCTTCGGCACGAATGGGCCGGCTCAACCAGAGTAATACCACGGCCTAACAGAAAACCGACGTGAAGCAACGCTTGCATTGTGTTACCGGAGACCCATTTACCCTCCCCTTTCCCAATTCCTGAATCCCCAACGATCCTCAAACTCCTAATCCCCAAAAGGCCGGTATCGCACTTGTAACGCTGGTGTTCCAGGTGTCCATGGCGGACGCCGATTGCTAACCATCAGGTGATCCGTCTGCTCGTTTACCGGCTTATGACATAAAAAAAACCACATTAACTGAGTGGTGGTCAGGGGGATGTGCCCCTGATTGTACCTATACTTAAACGTTCGCTCGGAAAACTTCCATTATTTGATCATTTTCTTTGTAATTCTCTTAAAGTACTACAAAGGAACGTTATTATAAATCGAAGTACTTATTGTTTCTGTATTTGACGACAAAGACATTCGAATAATTGACTGATTATTGTCGAAAGTCCGATGTTATTTGTTATTGACAAATGTTGAGAGGATTTCGTTTTATTTTTTCAAGATTACAAGTTAATGATTGTTCGTTGTTATTTTGTTTTTGTCGATGAAAATTAAATATCTAACATACTATAACATCACGCCTTTTATCCCCGAAGGGGTAGGCAGAGGTGCACATTATACCACTGTACAATGTAACACCCACTTTTTACTATGTTATGAGTCCCATTTAATTGGGGGTGAGCTTATTGCCATATAACGAGCACAATGCCAGACTCCGTGCTACTACTGAGATTTATTGAAAAACCTTGTAATACATTGCACGATTCGGGATTTGAACGCGAGATCCCTTGTCCGGCAGTTGCACTTGCAACCACTTGGCCAACGAGGCAGTCAACTTGTAATAACATGTAATAACTACTTGACAAATCATGTCTCTAAACGAAAATAAAATGTACCACCTCTATTCTTACTACTCCCGTAAGTGCCAGTTAAGGCAAATTACGTTAAACATGGATCAAAAGTATTGAGAGCTCAACGATAACTCAAATCTTTTAAACTGAAGTCTATAACCAGCTTACCAAACATGTACATTAGGGCAAACTCCTTTTTATAAAATACGGATCACCTGATGGTAAGCAATCAGCGCCGCCCATGGACACCCGAAACACCAGACGAGTCACAGGCACTGCCAGCCTTTTACATAGAGGAGGCTTATAAAACATCAGGTGACTAATCACTGATCTATGTATTATCGACAATGATGATCGATACACTGATAAAACTATACTAGCAATGATAAAACTAACTATGAAAATAGAAATTATCTTCCCACCACGACACCAACAGAATCTCCCAGATACTAAGTAATTGCAAACTAATTAAATTATGTGGGAAGTGAATAAAAACTGTTTGCAACACAATTACCGAGTGGCCGGTAATATAATGTGCACCTAACTCTATTAGCAATAAGTATACCGCCAGCTTCGAGTTCAGGACAAATTGATTTAGTTTAGATACTGTAACTATGTCGGATGTTGTCGTTTCGACTCGATTTTATATTGAACTAGCGACCCACCCCGGGTTCGCACGGGTGCAATACAAATGTATTATAGATTTAATCCTTCCTTAAGAATCACTCTGTCTATTAAAAAAACCGCATCAAAATACGACGCGTAGTTTTAAAGATCTAAGCATATACATATAGGGACGGACAGACGGCGGATAGCGACTTTGTTTTATACTATGAAGTGACTAGCATAAAAGTGGCTCCGCTCGCGTTCCTGGAATAAAAATTCCCCATGTGTCATGTCATAATATAATCTATCTCTGTGCCGAGTTTCATCCCAATCCCTTCAGCCGTTTCGACGTGACGGAGTAACAAACAAACATACAAACTTTCGCATGTTGGTAGGACTAGCCATAAGCCAGTTGCTTCGCTCGCGTCTCCGGGATAAATATTACCCCATATGTTGTTTTCTGTTTCTGTCCCTTTCATACAAATCCGTCATATGATATTTTTTATACGTCATAGCAAAAAAAGAACTATGAGTTGCATACTATCTATCTATGTTTCATTTCTCTACTCCTAGCTTGTTCTACAATGGGTAAACTTAGTCATTATTATCGATTTTCCTATTAAGCGTAGATAAAAATTTGTCAACTCGCTTCCACGAATAGATAAATCATATCAACCTATTATGTTGGAGATTTTATGCGAACTTTGGCCTAATTACACGTTGGTATGTAGTTGGAGGGTAAGTAGGTATCTCAACCTCTTTGTTCTCAGTAGCCAGAGATTTTCTAACAATACTAACTCACTTCTGAGGAGAAACTTACATTCACAAGGATGTTTCCTTTCACTCGTAATACAGTAGTTCCACATAGCTAGAGAAAGGTTAGCCGTAAGACCAACGACTTTTCGAAGTATGGGGATTAGAGATGGACTATCGCAGAATTTCAGGCACTCGATAAAAATGTGCAATTTTGTCAAAGTCAAGGCATTTATTGCAATTATTAGTCCTTAAATAAATTGTCCGTCAGTATGTTCGACAGTGAAGCTAAGTGCTTGTTCTAAAGTTTAAGTTCTATAGTCTTGGCTCCACAGTAGGTGCGGTGGTTGGGCAACTGGCTGCTGCGCAACGTGTCGCGGGTCCGATCCCCGCAGAACAACTCATTGTGTGATCCACAGATTATTGTTCCGAGTCTGGGTGTCATGTGTATGTGAACTTGTCACAGGAGAAAATCAAGTAGTGTGGGGCAATGTTACATAAAATAAATAAATAAAGTATATGTAGCTTCGCAGTAGTGTTCAAAGTTGTAGATCATAGAACAAGTCCAGTCATGTATGTACATTCTTACAACATAACATAGCGCTTGTCCATTTTGTACATGCCTGTCTATGTACAGTTTTGAACACATAAATGTTTCAACGTAAAATGAAGTGTGCATTTGTGCACATAGAGGTCATTTTGCATTGAAAGTGGCAGTGAAAAGCTGAGATAGTAAGTCATGTGTAGTGTAGGGTGACCAAAAACTTTTGTGTAGTTTTAAAGATAAAAAAATGAAATGGTTTTAAAACATTACGATATTTAAGTATAGTGGTGTTTCTTTCAATTATAATAAGTCATGATTTGAGTTCAAATATAAAAAAATACGTTTAGTTCTTGTTTGGAATGACATTAAACTCGTTCAAAATCAATACTTAGTTTAAAAAAGGCTTAAGATTAGTCTTCTTAAAAATATGTAGAAAATACTTTATACCATCAGAAACAAGACATATTTCTAACTAACAAGCCCAATCAGCTATGATTAGAAACAGATTGATCTGATACTCTGACAGACTGACGTCACTCCCAATTTATCTAATACCTATCACTGTCAATACATTAATCCTTGATGTACGTGAATCTTAGAGATTGGGTCTCCTTAATAAATAGCTGACAACTTACAAGGGAAACTACTTACATTGATTGATCCGAACATTCGCTGATTTATTGCAAACAAATTGATTAATATTCATTGAGCAAGCAATGTGGAGACGACTGCTGAATTGAATACATTTTTTTACCAGCCTGACACTTTCCGCGGGTATCGTTGGAGCTGACCAAAAAACTCTTTATATAAGATCAGCAGTGTTTTATGATAAACCTGATTATTTCAACCGACTCAAAAATGAGGTTCTCAGTTTGACCAGTAATACCTGTATGTATGTATGTGCACGTGTTTGTGAACTGATGTTGATGCAGTTTTCAAATAAATACTTGGTACATTTAGGTGAAAGTTATAGTACTTATACCTAATAATTAACCGACTTCAGAAAATTGGGGATTGAAGTTGGTTTTGTTAAAAGTAGTTTATAAAACGATTATTGCAATCTCCAAGCCGTGTGCGAAGCGTGGAGATTAGGGAACATATTTTTTGTCAAAAAGGGTCCATAATATTGATGTTGAGCAAGCCACACAAATGTTTAATAAGTCTTTATTATTTAAATCTGAGATGTACAACTAGAGTCGTTTGATACACCTCGCCTGCCTCTGGCCTCATTGGCCGAGTGGTCACAAGTGCGACTGCTGGGCAAGGGGTCTCGGATTCGATTCCCGGGTCGGGCAAAGGATTACTGAGTTTTTAAAAAATTCTCAGTAGTAGTATGGAGTCTGGAATCGTGGCCGGTATATGGCAATAGGCCCACCCCCTATTACATGGGACTTATATCATAAGTAGTGAAAAGTGGGTGTTTCATTCTACAGTGGCATGAAGTGCCGTTATGAAAAAAAATAGAGGTGCCTGCCTACCTCTTCGGGGATAAAAGGCGTGATATTATGTTGTATTAGTTTACTACAACTACTTATTTAATATAATTAAGATAAAGTTAATTTCAGCTTGATATGAAAAATGTATTGTTGTACCATGTAAGTCCCCGTTGCCTGACCCCAGAGGGAGTTTGACTTTCATCATTTCAAATATGGCATTTAAAGTATTAAACTCAAGTTTAAGTTATTTATGTTTAGTTCTAAAATTGTTGGCTTTAGTTTAAGTTGATTCACAATATAAATTGGGCTACTTATGAAAATGAATTAATTATGCATTGAAAAGTAGGTAAATATTGAATATGGATGAAACGTATCGAATATTCGGAGTGCTCGTGTGTGTCTTTTATTAATTGTGATACTGTATCGATTTATTCTTCTATTTGTTAACCAAATGCCTTTTATTTGCACTCCACTGTTAGCTTTATTGATCTTGTATCTGATTGACTTAGTTTAGGATCGGTACATTTAAAAAGTGGAGAATCAATTTTTAATATTCACTTGTGTTCAGTGTGATATCAATATAGTAGGAAAGGTTTTTCTCCCAGTTTATCCATAACCAACTCAAAATCTAGAAGCCTAAACAACAGGATCTCTTAAAATTTAAGGAATCCCTAACCTAAGGTAGGTCAGTCACACTTAACATCATTGTCGTCTTCACCAATCAATAAATGACATCTAAAAATAAGGTGTGTCATTAAATATAACGGTTAGTTAAGATATAGGTTGGTAAAAAGCATTAATATAGCAAATTGTCCATGTGCGACGCCGGTTGCTTACCATCATCAAGTAATCCTTATGCTCTATTACTGGTCATAAAAAAAATTAAGGATTATCCTAAATGTTATTAAACTCATGTCTACCATACTTTTTGAAGCGGTTTGCGCTGTCATTGTCAGTCATTACACACGCAGACTCGGTCGTTGGACGTTCCAAGTTCTAGACTCTATTATCTCTGCGATGCTATTGCACGTAAAATGCTACACTTTTTGACTTTCATTTCGTATATTTCCACTGCACTGTGGTTTTAAAGTAACATTTCAGTGTTATTGTTTGATGAATTTACTGTGTTATTTTACTGTGCTGTGCTCTGCAACTAATTGTTGTATGAATGGTAGGAAAATGCGCTAGTCTGCGGCTGGGGTTTCAATGTAAAATTTTGTTTACATACTAAATGGAGAGGTGGATTTGAGTGCATTGTAGCGATCACTTTAGGTTTCTTATTTTACCAGTCTTATTGAGTGAATGAGTCTTCACGATACGTTGATACGATACGATGTGTTACCAGAAGGTAACACAATAAAATTGTCAAATCATTTAAATACGATATATTATTACTAGTTTTCTGAACACAAAACTGCATACCATACAAACAAACAAACAAACAAACAAACAAATATATTTATTTCCATTTTGTTCACATATATGCTAAGCTTATTATTTAACTATTCTAGGTAGGTTACAATACAATGCCTGTATAGAATTAAATCTGTACCACAGGCTTTGTGGTCGCGTGCATTATACATTAGGATAATATAACTAAGCCTTAACAATATTATTTTTTACAGTAAATATTACAAAACCTAAATATGTAGAGGTATGTATACATAATTTAGGAAACACTAACCTTATACTTGCATTTATTAAAATAATTATTATCTATTTATATCTATATATTATTTATTTCATGACAATCAACAAATCCTCGCTTTTTTCATAACTTAATGATAGTAGATACTGAGAAATACGCTGTTTTGCTCTGGTGTAATTTACATCGTAAACCAAGGTTTCTTTATTAATTTTATTGTACAGATATGGCCCTAAAAATGCAAAAAATCTATGTGTAAATACGTACTTTGATTCATAGCTAGCAGTACAGACAATATCTTTCCGTCTCTTGGTGTTAGTGAGGTTAGCGTCATATGTAAGTGTAGCATGCTGTTTTAGTACAGTGAATAGTATGAATAATTGTCGCACTGTCAGCACTTTACTAGACTCATACAGTAAGCCTGTGGGGTGGCGGTACGGTCTGTGCGTGGCGACTTTCAAGATGGCTCTTTGCGCTCGTTCGATTGGAAGTATCAATGTTTTTCCACTTCCGCCCCAAGAGGTAATGCAGTATTGGATTATCGATTGACACAGGGCTTTATAAATTTGAATAATTAACTTGTGATCACCAATAAACCGCAATTTTTTAAAAACAAATATCAATTTCCGAACTCTAGATGTTAATGCAGCGATATGTTGTTTAAAGGAAAGGGTTTCATCTAGAATAACTCCTAGATACTTAATGTTATCTGTTATTACAATTTCCGGACAGGTACAAGCGTTAGTCACGATTGAGCATTCTGGTTTATGCGCATACAAGTGAAATTCATTACGTGCTAGAGGTTTACGCATATTAAATTTTATAAATTTTGTCTTATCAGTATTTATTGTTAGTAGATTTATTTTAAGCCAATTATTTACGACATCAAACCCTTGCTGTGCACAGCTTTGAACTTCTGTAAGAGAACCTGCTGAAAACAGCAGAGCAGTGTCATCCGCATATGATACAATAGTGCCACACTGTAGTTTGAGGTTACATAGGTCATTTATGTATACCAGAAATAGGGTTCCTCCGAGTACGCTCCCTTGTGGAATTCCATATAGCGGTAGCAGTAATTCGGAACTAATGACGTCGCCTATTTTTACACATTGCCGTCTATCCCGCAAGTAATCTCTAAAAAGTTCCAACTGTGTCCCTCTTATTCCCAACCCCTCCAGTTTGTCTAGTAGCAATGGGATAGATACCGTATCAAAGGCTTTTGCTAAATCAAGGAAAATTCCCATTACTTGCTTACTTTGTCCAAGCTCTCCTGATACATAGTCAGTTAATGTATGTACTGCATCAGCTGTCGATAATTTGGCTCTAAAGCCGAATTGCTTGTTAGATATAAGGGAGTTATTTTCGAGATACGAGACTAGTCTATTATTTATAATTTTCTCAAGAACTTTAGAGATTGACGGCAATATAGAAATAGGCCGATAATTATTTACTAAGTCCTTTGTACCAGATTTATGGATAGGGATTACTACTGCTTTCTTGAGGCATTTAGGAAATGTACCACTAGAAAAGCAAATTTTAAAAATATAAGTTAGTGGCGGTATTAGTATGTTCCTAAAGGTTTTTAGTATATTAGTGCTGATATTATCCCACCCTGTCACAGGACTATTTTTTAAAGATATAATAATTCGTTCTACTTCACTTTCGTCCGGTTCTAGTAAAACAAAAGACTTTCCACTACCAATACATGACCGCGGAGTTGGTATCGTAGTATTGAGGTCATTATAACACTGTCTTTGAATGTTTTCCGCTAGCCTCACACCAATATTAGCAAAGAAACTATTTGCGTTGTTAGCTGATGATAGCGGGGTTTGATCCGTTTGCAATAAACCAGTGTCACAATTATTTTGCTTCGTCATGAATGTGACTGACTTAATATATTTCCACAGTTGTTTGGGATTGTTTCCGGATTGAGCTATTTGTGATTTGTCGTATTCATTTTTTATACGTTTTAAGAGGTTATTGCAGAAATTACGATATCTTTTATATGTTGTCTGGATAATTAAGTTATTAGGGTTTTGTTTGGCTTTTCTGTGTAGTCTATCGCGGTGTCGTATACACCTGACAAGTCCCTCCGTTATCCACGGTTTTATGGTGCAATTTTTCTTACTTAAGGTTATTGTGTTAGTATTATTTAAGATAGATAGTTGTACATGTTTAATAACATAATCCATTGATTCGTCAGCATCAGCAGAATCAAAAACTGGACTAAAGTCAATATTGCATAAATCACGTCCCAGATTAATCATATTGAGTTTCGATTTTTGCTGCGGACGCGAAAAATGTTGAGTCCGATTTAATTCAAGCGTAAGCAAAATTGCGGAATGGTCTGTGATTGTTGAGTTAGTAACAAGTGTTAAACACGGAAGTCTAGTTTTTAGCATGACGTGATCCAAACATGACCCACTTTGATGAGTTGGAAATGTATGTGAAGGTAAAATGCCATGATATGCACAAAGGTTTAGGTAGTCTTGAGTACCTGCGTCAATGTTATCAGAATTTATATTAATATTTAGGTCGCCAATTATGATGACAGTTGGAAAGGATGACAAATTTTGTAGAATATTATCTAATGACTTATTAAATTTATCTAAATTTCTGATGGAAGGAGATCTATAGATTGACACGATTGCTATTTCAGAGCCTATTTTAATAATAAAACAATTAAATTCCAGGTTTGTTGGCTCTTCGATCGAAAAATGGAGAGATTGTTTTGTATATATTACGATTCCATCATTTTGGTTAAAATTTAGTGTAGAGCTAATGTAATTGTAACCTGGTAATATAGGCATAATCCCATTTTTATTTGAAAGCCAACATTCTGTTAGTACAATGATATCGCACTGTGAATTTAATCTTTGCAGAAAGATACTTAGACTATCAATGTTTTTATATATGCTGCGAATATTTTGAGTTAGTATTGTTAAAGGACTTTTGAAATCAGCGAGATAATGTCTGCATTTTTCTGTTTCAGAAACTTTTGAGTAATATACTGCATTGTCATCGAGATCATTTATCAATTGATTAGCCATATGAATTACAAAAATATTAATCAACTAATAGAAAATAAAATTAAACTATCTAAATATTACTAGTGCTATTGATAATATAAAAGGTGGCGCTCTTAGGCGCCCTCATTATAGTCAATAGAGTTAATGTACCTCGTTTCTGCTGTCTTCTTTGCCGGGCATTCAAGGTCCCCAGTTTTGTGACTGCTTGGCTTTTTGAACCGGGAGCATGTTGCACATTTTGGCGGCTTGTCCTTCTTAGTGCAGTCTTTAGTCTCATGCCCTTGTTCTCCACAATGTCCGCATGAGCATGTAACTTCGCGACAAGTTTTTGCAGCATGTCCATATTGCTGACATTTAAAGCACCGGGTTACGAGAGTGACGTCACGTACAGGGCAGGAAGTCCAGTTGATATAGATTCTCTCCTGATTTATGAGAGCTTTCCTTACATTGGCTGGGACTTCTATTATAAAGTTGCATGTGGGCGCGTCTTTTTTCCCTGACTTGTGGCTTAGCTTGATGCAAGACAGGAATGATTCTCGCGACATATTAGGCATCTTATCCGCCAGGTTCTGCTCGTAAATTGAATCGAACACCTCTTGGTCTCGAAGAGCTGCGGGCACGCCGACTACTATTATTCGCGGCCTTCTTTTGTGAGGTTCTTCGACTTTCAGGCCTGAACTGGTCAGCTGGCTTGATCGACGGAGTTTTTCAATGTCCTCGTTTGATTCGGTGCTAATTATTACACCTCCGTTCCTCGTTTTTCTCATCCCCCTAACGTGCAATTTCATTTGCTCTGGATTAATGATCTTTTGCACGAGCGTTTTGGTTTCGTCACTGGATTTTAGTGCATCGTTCGGATAAATTGCGATTGACTTCAAATTAGAGGGTCGCAGGACACTTGATTTGTTCGTCTTTAATATATCGGCAAAGGACATATTTTGAGCCACAGGTTTACTGCAATTTTCTTGAATTGATTCCTTAATTGACTTTTTAAAGTCGTTCAGGCAAGCAACAAGGTCCTCCTTTTCTCTTAAGGCTTCCAGAGATGTTTTTATCTGGCAAGCCCTTTGTTTTAAGGTCTGATAGTGGATCGCCATTTGGGAGACTCCATTTCCGACCCTTCGTGCCAGAGTGTTAATATTAAGCTTCTGCTCAGAGTTCAACTTACCCTCTGCAGCAATCTGGCACACATCATTGAGAGCCTTTTCTATTGTCACCATCCAACCCTTAATGTCACTGGTCGAGAGTGCTTCCAAGGTCTCTTCGGCGGCATGTTCTGCGGGTTGCGGAGTGCTGGGAGGGCTCCGACACGTTTTCGAACTCCGATTGAAAGGGCTATTTTCTATGTTAGCCATTGTTTGCGTTTAATTATGTAACATAGTGTATTACAAACTAAACAAAATTTATTAAATGTTGTATAATCTAGGTCAATACTTTATTGACTAATTGTTTACATGAATAAAAATAAATATTGCAATTCAGGCACGTCTACTCGCCGTCGTGGTCTCGTAGATATATGACCATAAAGCAGCAACAGCACTAAAAGAGTTGATCAAAGAAACTGAAGACAAAACTATGCAAACTAAACTGAAAGCACTAACCCCCACAATGGAAACCAATTATTCTCTCTGGAAAATTACCAGAAACATGGAACAACCTCAACAATGCAAACCCCCCCTCAAAAATGGAATTGGAAACTGGGCGAAAACAAGTAAAGAGAAAGCAGACTTGTTTGCTAGTCACCTGAAATCAGTGTTTACGCCAAATAAAAGAAACAGCGACACTGACGAGAACGACATCATGCAAGTCACAAACGAAGACTTCCAAATGGATTTGCCCATCAAACCAGTCAGCCCAAGAGAGGTAAAGCAACAGATAAAGCAGATGAAAGACAAGAAAGCACCAGGCTTTGACCTAATCACCAAAGAGGTCATAAATAATCTACCAAGAAAAGCCATAGTCTATCAAACCATAATCTTCAACGCCATTCTAAGAGTCGGTTATTTCCCATTCCTATGGAAAGTATCATCTATAATTATGATTCACAAAGCAGGTAAACCAGTCCATGAGGTGTCCTCATATCGACCAATCAGTCTGTTGCCAATCGCATCAAAAGTATTCGAAAGGCTTCTACTAAACCGTATCACACCAATCCTAATGGAAAAGTCGATTATACCCAACCACCAATTTGGATTCAGGCAGCAGCATGGCACCGTGGAACAAGTACACAGAGTTTGCGATACTATTAGAGGTGCTCTAGAAAGAAAGCAATACTGCTCATCTGTCTTTCTAGATGTGCAACAGGCTTTCGATAGAGTTTGGCACAAAGACCTATTATGCAAAGTAAAAAAATGCCTGCCACACCCATTCTACGGAATTCTAGACTCATACCTGACAGAGAGAACCTTCCAAGTTATTGAAGGGGGGAGTTCCACAGGGCTCAGTGCTCGGACCTGTCCTATATAACATTTATACTTCAGACCTGCCCCAAATGCAAAATGTAACAACCGCAACCTATGCAGACGACACGGCAATATTGGCGGTCAGTAACAACCCCGTTGTAGCCACACAAAAACTTCAAGAAAGCCTCGACGCAGTAGATGAATGGTTAAAAAAGTGGAGAATTAAATCAAGCTCAACTAAATCAGTCCAAGTCACTTTTACTCGTAGAAGGGAAGAATGCCCCCCAGTAAAACTAGATGGCGAATTCCTACCACAAAGCGACTCGGTCAAATACCGAGGCCTACATTTGGATAGAAGGTTAACCTGGAAAAAACACCTGCAAGCGAAGAGACAGCAATTAAAACTAAAATACAGCAGCCTCTATTGGCTCCTGGGACGCAACTCAAAACTTTCAGTGGACAACAAACTTCTCATATACAAAACCATCCTAAAGCCTATCTGGACCTATGGTATCCAACTGTGGGGTGTGGCCTGCAGATCGAACATCAACATTATACAAAGATTACAAAACACGATACTAAAGCATTTAACCAATGCACCATGGTTCATACGCAATGATGAAGTGCATGAAATCCACCAAATTAACACAGTCATGGAAGAAGTTAAGCTACATGCCAGTAGATATGCATCACGGCTGAAAAAACATCCCAATGAACTGGCAACCCAACTCACTATGCCTGCGTACACAAAGCGGCTGAAAAGACGAGACTTCATGGAACTTGGCCACCCAAACTCCTAGGCTGGCCTCGAAATAAGAGACTGATCTCTTAATGGAGAGATTCGTCTACAAGTCAAATGACGTCCAAAAATTTGCTCATGGTCAAGAGACCGATTGCAAATAAACATAACCAAAAAAAAAAAAAAAGTTTTCTGAACAGTTTAGGACTTTATTAATATTTGTATTATAACTTTCGTGAGACATACTAAATATATCATTATGTTTTCGGCTTACTCACGCCGCGTCGCGAGTCGTCGAAATGCTGCTCATGAATATGAGCCTCTAGTATGGCTTGAAACTAGTCGAGTTCTTCGTCAATAATTACGTGAGTACAAAGCCAAAAACATAATAATAGACTTTATTAATTTTGGACTACAATTGTTGCGTTGAACCTAAAATTGTTTCCGGTACTTGGCAGGGAGCTTCTCGTTTATTTCAAAGTACAGGCTCTGTAGATTAAACCACTTGAAAATTTAATACCTACTTTGCTGTCAAACTCCGCCCTAAAAATGACAAATATTTTGAATTAATAATAATAAGCCAACAAGCAAAATTTAAAGCTTTTCACTTTCAGCAACTTTTCACAGACTATCCAAAAGTTTCAATCCTGATGAAGGCTCTTTTAAAGTTCCCCAAACTACCAGCTCTTTACTAAATAGTTTGAAACAAAGCCTTTTGTCCGTACCATTAAATTATTTCAGGATTATTTGAAACTTAGAACGTTAAAAATTGTTTTGATTATTTTTGTTCAGTTTTCAGGCGTTCAGATAAATGTTTTTAAGAAACTAATTTCAGTTAGCTACTTGTTATTGTTTGTTTTCGCGAATTGATTTTGTGGTTTCATTTTCATTCGGTAAGTAGTTTTTAGTTTATATTTATATAATTAATATTTTAACTAAAACTTTCATAAATTTCTTCTAAAATCATTAAGTTTCTAATTACATAGCAATGAGAGAAGCCTGATTTGTCTGTTTTGTGTCTTATTACCAGATAAATAAATAATAGTTGGAGTGTACATTCTAAATGAAGCATTTAAGAGCTATTTTTGAATAAACCCCACCTTTATGGACAGTCTTATAATCTCTATGAAAATACTGGCAGCGTGTTGACGGTGCTGTGCAAAGTTGTGACGTCATGCACTTAGGAAATTTGCTTACAGGAGTATTTTTGAATTGTCTAGAGTCATCTAATTAACGATAATTAACTTGGTGTTTTGATGTAGTAGCATATTTGTTGAGAAATTAAGTAGTGAAGTAGAATATAATTAATTGAATTTGTAGTTATTTTCGAAATTTTTATTTTTGACCTTTAGATGTATCCATGTATATCTTAAAATTATGATTAACCACTAGATAGCAAGGTTATCAAAGCTTTCGTCGATTTTTTTTGTAATAGAAACGTTGCCCCACATTAGCATTTTCTCCTATATCGTGGGTGCGTTTACAAACATACAAGTTGACATACACAATGACACCCAGACCCGGAACAACAATTTGTGGATCACACAAAATGTTGATAAAATGTTAACAATTTGTGGATCACACAAAATGTTGTTCCGTGCGGGAACTGAACCCGCGACACGTTGTACGGCAGCCGGTTGCCTAGCCACTTGAATGCATCGATATGGGACACAATAGAAAATACATTGTGCCTCGCGTGGATCTACGTTAAGACACACGACGGGTTAAGACGTACTGGAACGGGCGCAGATTATAGTCTGTACTTACAACAACGTATAAGAAAGAAAGAAAAGAAGAAAGAAAGAAAAACCATTTATTTTTGCGCAAAACATACATAACATAATTAAAAAATAAATAAAAATAAAATAAAAATAAAATAAAAAAAGCTAAAAAATTAAAATGAAGTGAAATCTTACACATAACACATTGGCTACTTTTTATTCCACTGAATGCAAGCAAAGCCGCCGGCAGAAGCTTATATAATATATAATTTGACGTTCAAAAGTGCCTGTCTGGTTTAATTGAAATAAATGATTTTGACTTTGACTTTGACTTATAACTTCTTCAATATATGTGCTTTGAGCAACCCACCCATTTCTCAATTTCCGTGAAGCATACATTACCAATATCTATAGGTACATACAACTTTGTACTTTAGTGTAATGTACCTCTATATATAGTATATATAGTATAGTTTATACTGTATAATATGTAGAGTAGTAAAATAATTCTAATATATTCACACAAGTTTTTCGATCGTTGCAGCTTCTGTTTTCAACATTCCTAGTTAAGATGGGTTGAAGCTTGTGCATTTTAAGTCGTAGTTAAGTTGCGGTATAAGGAAACTTCTGGAATATTGCTCCGGGTCGCTGAAATAGTTTGTGGTTGATTTAGTGCTATCGAAGTTCGTTATAAAGCGAATAAGTCAACTGAAAGTTGGTTCAGTTAGAATATAGGCGTAGTTTTATAGCATGTGCGAATATTAGCTGTTTTGAATTATGAATTATATACTTGCTTAAACTGTCAAACACCAAGCGGTCACCGGTGACCGCAACCTATTGTTCTATAATTGTGTCTACAAAACCGGTACTCGACGAGTTAAAGGTAAATTAAATAAAACTAGAACTCCGATATATTTTGGCAATTTCTTAGAAATTAGTTGTTCGAATCGTAAAATGTTTCAGATAGAAATCTTGGCGGTAATAAGTATTAATCCAATTAAAGAATACTTAGTTAGAGAAAACTAAAAAGTTAAAAATAAATTTTATAAGACGAAACTTATTAAAAAAAACATCATTCCTTAAATTATTAGACTTCCATTAACCATCACTTAGGAACATTTCAGTGTAAGAAAACCGCTGAAAAGCCTAACCTAATACCGGTTACCCTAAGAACTTTCTGAAAGCCATTAGGCAAGACAAACTTGAACCGAATCTAATTTCAATTAACCACGTTGAAACTCTTTAATTATCTTCCTTGTTCAAATATGGTCACGCATGCCGAGTTACCTAACGAAGTATCAGAGTACTCTCCTCAGTCTGTGAAGTATGACGATCATAGTTTCTTCGAATCATTATCAGTCGTGCCTTCAATATCAGGCTTTGGCAAGTTCTACGATTAATGTTGTTCGTGACGACGTATTGAGGTTGTTGTATAGTTAAAGTGTGAGCTGAGAAAGTTTTGACGTGTCCTTTTTTTCGGTAAAGATTTTCTAGGACACTACTTGATAAACGAGTTACATAGATATTAAATATCTACTGCTAGTGAAGTATATTATATCGTCATCATAACATCACGTCTTTACCCCCGAAGGGGTAGGCAGAGGTGCACATTATGCCACTGTACAATGTAACACCCACTTTTCACTATTTATGTTATGAGTCCTATGTAATAAGGGGTGAGCCTATTGCCCTATGCCGAGCACGTTTCCAGACTCCATGCTATTACTGAGATTTTTTTTAAATCCAGTAGTACTTTGCCCGACCCTGGGCATCGAGCCCGGCAGTCGTACTTGCGACCACTCGGCCAACGAGGCAGATATTGTAATATTACGTAAAATATACTAAGTATTTTTGATACACATTATTTATTTTTACATTTATAATTATATTAATTGTGATGTTTTCTGCTTACTCACGGAACTGTTTGACGAAGAACTCGAGTACTTTCAAGCTATGCTAGAGGTATATTCATGAGCAGCATATCAGTAGCAGTCGTTTTTTTTTTAATTTGGTATGCATGTGCTGATGTTACACTTATTATTAATACACCTGTACGCTTCTGTGCAAAACATACAGGGTCAATTATCTGTAACATCTGACACTTTGCTGTTATTATCTGTGTTTAGAAATAAAACAACTTGATTTGATTTGATGGCTCCCGCATCAGTGAATTTGTATGCAACTTGAACTCTCACATTATGCAACAAAGCGAATCTACATTTCAGAAAAGAAACCACAAAAATAGCAATCGTAGACTTTACGTCTGATAAACCGAAGTGTGGGAGAGCCATGCTTCGGCACGACCGGAGTGATATCACAGCCTCACAGAAAATCGTCGTGAACCTCAGCCTCCCCAATTTCTGAATCCTCCACAATCCTCAAACTCCCAAAAGGCCGGTAGCGCACTTGTAACGCCTTGGTGTTTCAGGTGTCTTTGAGCGGCGCCGATTGCTTACCATGAGGTGATCCGTCCACTCGTTTGGCTCCTGCCATAAAAAATACCACATTATTACACTCTGTCAAAAGATTTTCAAGTCAAGAGAACCCCTATAGTAGCGCGCTCAATGCTTCATTGCATAAAAAAACCGAAAAAAAAACATAGAAGTAAAACCTAGCTCAAATTTTGCACAAGGAAACTAGGAAAAGTTTTTTAATGTCACTATGAAGACAGTAGGCGGTAAAAGGAGGAGTTTTAATTGACGGCCATTAAAACTAACACTTGTGTGTCGGAAGGGACTGTGGTCGATTCCAAGTTGCGTTACGAGCATCGTTAGTGTCTGTTAGTGTGTGTTTATGTCCTCTTATACACACACTTATATATGTAGCTTAACTTTTATATGACCACGTTATGATTGTTATTCCTCAAATGGAACAGAGGTGTACGTATTTAGAGTATTTAATCTAGCAATGTTCTTATGGATACTGTTATATAGAAAAAAGCAGTTGTTTTTAAGTAAATTGTAAACTTTATTTGAAGTTTCTCTTTCTCTAATTCAAGTAAGCATTAGTTTGTAGTGTTTTGGTGTGTGATATTTTCAATTGACTTTTATTTATGAACTGTTTTATTATTTTAATTATACAATTTACGTACCTATAGTTTAAAGACTGCCCCATTGGCCGAGTGATCGCAAGTGCGACAAGGCAAGGGGTCTCGGGTTCAATTCCCGAGTTGGGCAAAGTATTACTGGGTTTGTAAAAACGTCAGAAGTAGCACGGAGTCTGGAAATGTGCCCGGTATATGGCAATAGGCTCACCTCCTATTACATGGGACACGTATCTAACATAAATAGTGAAAAGTGGGTGTTACATTGTACAGTGGCATTAACTGCCCTAATTTGCACCTCTGCCTAACCCTTCGGGGATAAAAGGCGTGATGTTATGTTATGTATAGTTTAAAGTGTCATGTATTATGTATAATATTTTTTAACGTTCGTATTGACACTCGCAAAATTATGAAATCCGTATGGTAGAAGATGCATTATGTTAAATATATGTTGTAAACAATTTTCTAATTTTGTATTCAATGTACCTTTGTTGGTAATAAAATAAAAATTACTGGTCACAAACAGTCACAATAGAACAAAAATATAAATGCAATGATGTACGTAAACGAATGTTACTAGGACTCATATACGTGCCAGTCTCGATAGGGAGCTACCCCAGGTATGTGCTCAATTACTTGGGGAACGTACTAAATGCAGCATCGTCCACGTGATGTTCCTAAATAATTTGAAGTATACCTCTATATTATATTACATAAAGTCTAACCATTATTGTAATGTACATAAATACTATTATATAGCCACTAGTATTTTTGAATTAATTTAAAGGGTTTTTTTTATAAGCATAATATTTTTATTTTTCCCATATATTCTCATTAACAATCCATTAAGGGATATATTTTTCAATACAAACAATACAAATATCCCAGCGGAGCGTAGCTAATGGGAAACACAGAATGTTTAATTCCTATTCGGTACGAAAAATTAAAATCAACGAGTACACCCAGCAAAAAGACCGTTACTAACGTATTTATCTCGAACGAACACTTTAACAATGTACGTGAAAAATGTAATTTGTTTTGTGATATACAGTCCCTGGCCACATTATTTGACGCACCTACATTTTAATAGGAAATTATTTAGATGTTTAAAGGTTTCTATTAAGCGTAGCGTAATGTATTATCTTATAGCCTTCCACAAATGACAAATGGACTATCATGGACAAAGGTTATTGTTAATTCGAACCAGTATTTCGGAAGATTAGCACATGAAAACAAAGGTTTCCAATTTTATAATAATCATGTAGTAAAGATATAAAAATTAATTAGTATTATTATTCTCAACAAAAACACATACCTAATTATATTTAGAACACTTACATTTGAAGACGTAAACGTAAAGAATATAAACAGTGAGTGAAATCATCGAAAATAATTACAAAGTGGACAAAAAACAAGTGCGTCTAATAATATGGCCAGGGACTGTTTATAAATAAATCTGTTAGTGATTCAATAAATAATTATAAACTGAAAATACGCATCGGGCATAAAAATACATCAAACAGTTTGCAACATTATTTTAACTATATTGGAAGTTTAGTGGATCGTATCGTATAAAATTAAATATATATGTTTTGTTTAACATTCATATATGATTTAAACAGTTACCTAAGCTAAAATTACCCATCAAGTAAAAAATCCTTGACCAGTTTTCTCATTAATATGCCACCAATAAGAAATTGTTGATATATTTATATTGAGTAAAAGAGTAATTTAACAAACATAACATAACATAACATCACGCCTTTTATCCCCGAAAGGGTAGGCAGAGGTGCACACAGAAGTAACACCCACTTTTCACTATTTATGTTATGAGTCCCATGTAATAGGGGGGAGCCTATTGCCATATACCGGGCACATTTCCAGACTCCGTGCTATTACTGAGAATTTTTTAAAAACCCAGTAATACTTTGCCCGACCCGGGAATCGAACCCGAGACCCCTTGCCCGGTAGTCGCACTCGCGACCACTCGGCCAATGAGGCAGTCTAAGAGTGAAAGAGTAATTTGTAAGATAAATTATGTATCAAACAATAAATAATGCACAGTAAATAAACAGACAATCCCATTAGCGCCCACTCGATGGTATTGAAACCTACTCATTAGGAATTATTCCCAGACGCTACGAAAACGTATCTCCCTATCTATGCCCGATATTTTATTGTTATATGATACAGAAAATCTTACATTAATATCAACATACGCCCAACTTGTCGAGATAAATTGGGAAATTAAGTAAATGGGACATGATTTCGACAAGTACTGAGTATCTGGAATCTAGCATTTTTATATATTATATCAAATAATACATTGTAATAAAGAGTGGAACTAATCGAATTATAGAGTCATCTAGGAGAGTACTTTTATTCCATTTTGTTATGAGAAATTGTAAAAGGCATGTATGTGACATAAGGAATGATGGATGTGACGGTGGATGAAAGTATACGTGATGGCATAAAAAAAGATATTATTTATTGTAATAAGTGAGGGAGAGCCATGCTTCACCACGAATGGGCCGGCTTGACCGGAGTGATACCACGGCCCCGACGTGAACCAACACTTGCGTTGTATTTCGTCGTGTGAATGAGGTTACCAGAAGCCCAATTATCGCCCTCCTCAATCTCCCCAATCGCTGAATCCCCAATAATCCTCAAATTTCTAATCTCCAAAAGGCCGGTAACGTCACTGGTGTTTTGGATGTCCATGGGCCGCGCCAATTGCTTACCATCAGGTGATCCATCTGCTCGTTAATATGTTACCAGCTTATTCCATAAATAAACAACAGTTTGGTTTTACTATTTTTTTTTTAAATATCCGCATTTATACCGGGAAGAAACAATATCAAAGCTGAGTAGAAACTTATAAAAAGGTAAAGAATATTTAATCAAACTTTTTCAATATATCTGAACTGAAAATATCTAGAACTGAGAAACTTCCTATATGAACTGAACCGGTGAAGGTATTGCTTTACTTTGTTCTCTTATTGATAAAATGCTTTGAAGTTTTTATTACGCAGAAAGAACTAATATATTGTGAGTCTTCAATGAATCGCTCAGCCTCAAATACAATAGGAAATCTATAAGTATTGAAGCCAAAAAAGGCGAAAGGACTTTTTAACATCATTTAGGTACAAAAAAGCTTCGACCCTAAATCCTATTTGGCGAAATTTATATAAAAATGTAAGGGTCAAAAACGAGTTAGGTAGCCAATTGTAGTAGATTTTTACTGAAGAAAATAGTTTTTTGTGGGAAAATATTGAAAAGCGTTGGTTTGGAAATATGCTTTACACCCCACTTCGTCGCCGATATTTAATTTAGGGCGAATCGATATAAAATGAGTAGACTACGCCGCTTTTTATTTAAGAAAAAATATAACAGGATGTCGTAACATTTATTATTATAGTCGTAAGAAATGTCATGTTAAAAAGTCAATATTCAAATATCTTGGACTTTTTTACCGAATCCAATTATTAAAATGGTGATTTCTCTATCGATATTGGCAACTACGACTAACTATGTCAACCACACTGCTGGATTGGAATCGAACAATAAATATCTACTCAAAAATGACATGAGAGACAGCGGATTCACAAGCTTGAATTATGATAATTTGGTTTAAACTCGGAACGCATGTTACCGAGTAAATCTCGAACTCGATTGAAGCACGCTACATGATGAAACTACGCTGGGTATCGCGCTCGTGTGAATTTGGTTTGCAACTCCCTGCGGGATGTTTGTTTTTCCAAGATAAAATATACCTCATATCGCACTCAGACAACACGCGGTGATTTTCCAAGAGTGAAGGTGAGAAAACACTTCAGTTTCAATACGTTTCTGCATGAAATACTCAGACTGAAGAACCTGTCTTATCTTGTTTAATTCCCAAAAGGGAATATTGGAAAAATACAAAGGAATCCTGATGAGGGTGTAAAATTGGATATTCAAAGCCAAAGTTGAGCGAGGCTAAGCCTAGGAACAATGATGGAGATGAAAATACTTTATGAATGCCTACCTCTACCTACAAGTTCAATATTGTATGCTAAAGCCTTATCCGCACAGATATAAACAATTCTATTTGATGTTCACCTCTTCATGCTACATAGAGGAACATTTATATTATGTTGAAAGTTCATAGTTTTAAGTAATTCTACGTAAAAAGCAGGTAACAGGCCGTTATAAGCCTAACATATATTTTTTTTAACGGATATTTTAGACAAAATAGGTGAAAATTAGATTTAATGTAGTACAACATGTAGTTAGTAATACACTCTTGCGTGACCTAAACCTTTAAAGAAAAGCATAGTATTTTTTATCATGTACCTGCGATGTATATAGATCCATACAATAAGGATCATGATACTGTACAGAAAATTTTATGATCTTGAAGAGCTGTTGTAACATCGTACGTGATGTTTTGAATGATCTCACCAAAAATCGACACGCTCGTTCCACGTAAATCACTGAAAACGTATCAAAATTTAACCTGAACATTTTCAAAGTTGATTAATATCAATTTATTTTAATAGGGTCAACGTAGGTCTTGTCGATTTATGAATCGATTTTACGAGATACGATAAATTAGAACTTCGCATCTGGATTTCAGATTTTATTAGCGTCTTCATAGGTTGGGTATTCTTGAATAATTTTAGGTTCAACGTTTTTGATTTTATAACAATCATCATCATCATCAACAGCCTATAAATGCCCACTGCTGAGCAAAGCCTCTTCTCACACGGAGAAGGTTAGAGCGTTAATCACCACGCTTGCTCAATGCGGGTTGGCGATTTCAAACTTATAATTAGAAATTATAAGTCCAGGTTTCCTCACGATGTTTTTCCTTCACCGTTTGTCAGTGGTGTCTAAATAATCTTAGAAAGTACATAATATAACTCAGAAAAAGTCACATTGGTACTTGCCGTTGGTAGGTTTCGAACCCGCACCCTCATGCATGAGAAGCGAGCGTCTTAAACCTCCAGGCCACCACGACATTTATAACAAGGAAACTAATAATTTACAAGATAAAGATTGTAACACTATGCTATATTATTGATGCAACGTGACACCGATATATTATCGGTGTTTATTTTCACAGACGGTTTAAATACCAAAAATCTGAATATCATGAAAAATATATCGAAACAAACCACAAGGCCCACCGGCCTTTTATTGTTGTTTACAAAAACATAATTTACCTCCAGTATGTTTTTTTTTCATATCAAACCTGTGAATATTGAACTTAGGTCAACATATTACTTTCTGCTGTATGAAAAAATACTGTCGTTATTACATAAATATTAATATCGAAGTACAAAGTGATATATTTCATTACGTTCCCAACATGTCGTATTCAATGGGAATAAATAATATTATATTTCCCAGTCGTGGCGTTTCGTCGTAGAGTTCTATGGTAATAAAGAGAAAGGAAACGTATGTTAAGTAATAAAATGAGACTATAACTTATTGTACCTGTCTTTGAAAGATATAAGACGTAATAACGTAACATTACGACTATGATTCATAGAAATATTATACGTAATGGAACGTAATTAATATTTTAGTGTTTTGCTACAGATGATGAGTATACCTCACACCGGACTCAACTCAATCACAACTGACATTTAATCTACATTTTCTGATTCTTAATAAAACCGACTCAGGAAACGACTACATAAAGCTATACGTTTTTATGTTATGCAAAAATCAGCCATGAAATAAAAACCCCAAAGTTTATTGTTATTTGTGAACTTTCCAAACCAAAGACACAAAAAACTGGGTTACACTTTCGATGATTATTATTATGTTTCATGGGAAAACTGCAGAGTAGTTCCACGTCACATTATGCGTAGTGGATAGGAAATAGTTCGATATTTTTCCCAGTGATGGGAAAAATATTGTCGTAGGTGGTACTTTGACAGATTGCTAGCAATTTAGCTGTATGGCCGTCAGTTACATGCCGACCACAAGACATATTGCTTTACTAAGAAATACGGGGGAGCTTATTCTAAAGAAACTTAGACATGCAATTTTCAAAATGTAACTGTACACTATGGGAACTATTTGTGACAGTTTGTGATATGAAATGTTTTAATGCGATCAATTTTTGTATATATTTTTTGGCATAATTGTTTTTATTTTAGAATACCAGACATCGGTTTATGTCTTGATTATTTTATTTTATGGGGTAAGCTGGTAAACGAGTCATCATCATCTGATGGTAAGCAATCGGCGCCGCCTTGCACACCTGGAATACTACTGCCGTTTTGTGATTAGGAACTAGGATTGTTGGGGATTCTGGGATTGGGGGAGGGGGGTAATTGTGCCTCCAGTAACCTCACTCACCCGACGAAACAGAACGCGAGTATTGTTTTACGTCAATTTTTGGAAGGCCCTGGTACCACTCCGGTTAATCCGGCCCATTCGTGCCGAAGCATGGCCATCTACCACACTAATTAAAAAGTGGTGACATTTAAATTTTGAGCTACGAATTGTTAATTTGTAGTTTAGAATTTTTACCTTTCAATTAGTGTAGTATAGTAGTAATTATGAAACCATACCTACCTAATGAATTTTTATTCAAGACAACATACGTTTTAGTTAGTACATACATACATAACTTCACGCCTGTCTCCCATGGGGGTAGGCAGAGACTAAGGAACGCCAATTACTACGATTCTTACATACCTCTTTCGCTTCATTAACAGTCATCAATCTTTTCATGCATGCTCGTCGGTTAAGGGTACTTTTAATTTGGCCCTTCTTTAATATATCGCCAATCTGGTCACTATATGTCCGTCGGTAGAGGGCGCCCTAGACGGGCGCCATTCATTTCCGCTCTGTATACTTTCTTCGTTACTCTACTTTCATCCATCCTTTCTACATGTCCAAACCAGCGTAACATTCCCTTTTCAATCCTTGTCACTACATCATCTTTCAATCCACACCTTTCTCTAATAACACTATTTTTCACTCACACACACATACTTCTTAGGGCTCTCATTTCATTCATTCATTCATTCATATATGCTTTATTGTACACATTTATGTAGTTTAAAACAAACAATTAAAAAAAAATCTTTAAACCCAATTCAAGTAAATATGCGTACAATGGGCGGTCTTATCACACAATGGTGATTTCTTCCAGACAACCTTTGGATGGAAATATTTGTAAGAAACCAGATAAGGGGTAGTTCCGTGTACAATAAGATAATAAAAAAAGACAAAATAAAAAAGCCTACAATACAACCTACAACAGATATAATATACTAGCAACATATAAAAAGAAATACATAAATAATATACAAAAATACAATAAGCTATGTGTGTGTGTGTTTGTGTATGTGTGTGTGCGTGTGTGTGTGTGTGTTTGTGTGTATTTGTATGCGTATGTATGTACAATTAATGAAAGGAGAAACAGAAGCTTATAGTGTGAGAAAGTGCTCCTTCACAAGGTGTTTAAACTGACGCAAAGTCCGGGCACGCCTCACTTCGATAGGTAATTCATTCCACAATCGAGCCGCTTGAACCGTATAAGATTTATCGAAGAAGGAAGAGGAATGTATAGGTATACTTAATTTAAGATTCTCCGACGATCTCAGAGACCTCGAATGTGTGTCACCGAGAAACTGAAAACGCTCTTTTAAGTAAAATGGGGTAGAAGGATTGAAAAGAATATTGTACAGTAAAGAAAGAATATGAGAGTTCCGGCGAAATCGAATAGGAAGCCATTTGAGCTTATTACGGAATTCAGTGACATGATCATATTTACGAAGACCAAATATGAATCTGATGGAAAGATTTTGAAGTCGCTCAAGCTTGTCCAATTGTTCCTGTGACAGATCAAGATAGCTGACATCAGCATAGTCTAGAATAGGCAGAAGAAGGGATTGAGCAAGTGTAATTTTGGTAGCATAGGGCAAGAAATTACGAAACCGTCATTTCCACCGCATTAATCCTGCTTTCATGCTTCTTCTGCCACACCCATGATTCACTACCATACATAAGCGTTGGTGTCAATACACACTGCATTACAGCAAGTCGAGCTTTGCTGGATATTATTTTACTCGACATGACAGAGTGTAAAGCACCATTAACACTATTTCCCGCTTTCACTCTCCTTTCAATATCCCCGTCACACTTTCCATCTCTCGTAAATAGTGATCCCAGATACACAAATTCATTCACTTGTTCCAATTTTTCATCACCTATCGTTACCTGACATTCTGTTATCACCTCATTTCTTTCTATCACCAACACTTTCGTCTTGTTCACATTTACTTTCATACCTTTCCTTTCAAATGCATCATTCATAGCAGTGATAATTTGTTGTAATTCTTGGGCCGACGAGGCAACAAGCACCTGGTCGTCGGCATACAACAATGTTTTAATCACTGTGTCATTCATCCTTAATCCAGACTCTCCTACTTTCAGGTCGTTCAAACAGCTGTCCATAAATAGGTTGAACAGCCAAGGAGATGCTACACAGCCTTGCCTAACACCTCGATTAATGTTAAACCACTCTGTGTAGTTAGTTAGTTTTTCAAAATAATAGAGTAAGTTTGTAAGGAAAAAAGGTCAATACTTCAAGGTAACTTCTAGTATAACACAACCAACCAATAAGTTAATAAAGTAACACTTTGTCTTTGAAAAGACCACCCAGTTAGTTTGTACCGAAAGACAATAACTTCGAAACATAAGTATTACTTGATTGCCCATCGTTTTCGCAGTTCATATCAAAACTTCGTAGTTAGTCGATAGTTTGCTCGTTTGCTTTCGTATTTGATTCCCAACTTCAATAAGTAATTATAACCACAGAAAGCATGTAGTATTTAATGGTATATGTAACTTGATGTAATGAAATGAATATTAGGGGTAGTAGTAAATAGCTTAAAAAGTGATAAACAACAAAGTAAGTAAGTAAGTTTCGAGAAAAATATAATGGCTTGCTGCGTGTATTAATGAAGTAAATCAATTATTCCCTCTGAAAAATTAAAACATAAACACTACATATACAATCACAGTAACCCGCGTCATATCGCCGCAACCTCACACGCTGCTCATGAGGAAGAGTCGCGCTATGACTCGAAATTAGAAGAGCTATTAGTATATGTACGTCAGTAAATCGTTGTTTTTATAATAACTATCGTTAGCCACATTAAATTATCTGAAAATCGCGGGATACTCACGTGACTATACTGGGAAAAGCTCTACTAGTTTCAAGGGGCTCCTCCTCATAAGCAGCGTGTGTGGTCACGGCGATGTCGCGCAGCCTACTGGCTAGCGTCGCGTCGGTGTTTGTGTTAGTTTTGTTACTTGCGTTGCGAGCCCATCGCGCCCTCTGCCGGGTACCACGCGCGTTTTCTTCCGTTAATTCAGTGTATATTTCACGATAGTTATTACAAAAATTTATTATATTACAATTTAAACTTGAAAAACAAAATCCAAAATCTAAAATCAACATTATTTTTCGTACCAAAGCATCGGTTTTTCCACTTGAGCCACAATCGGCTGAATTATGGTAGAAAATAATATCACACCGGAGTACTTACAAAGTGTGATATGAATTTCCTATAACAAACATCCCATTACCGCTCTATCGGCCTCCAGACCCGAGAGGGGGGAAGGGGGGATGTTTTTGTTTACACTACTAGCAATCTGAGCGAAGGAAAAATAGTGGGAGATGTCTTCGCATATAGTATCTTTCGAGATTTCAATACAACTCCTATAGCTTTTTTTATAGATAAGTAATGGTTGAAGTTAATATGACCGTTAGTATCTTAATTTATTTATCTACTAGTAACCCGGGTGTAATATGCATGCATTATAAATATAAACCTTCCGTAAGAATCACTATACCTTAAAAAACAGTATTAAAAGTGGCGTAGTTTTAAAGATCTAAGCATAGGGACATACAGACGGCGGATAGCGACTTTGTTTTATACTATGTAGTAATACATATAAATATTTGTTTGTAGTATTAAAATAACAGCTTTTTACAAGATGCATAAGCAGATATATCAAAATAACATGCTTTACAAATTTTGTCTGTCTATCGGTCTGTCTGTTTTGGCTAATCTCGGAAATGGCTGAATCGATTTTGACGAGACTTTCATTGGTCCTAGGCAATAAAATAGAAAGTAATGTAATTGTTTCATTAAAACCAAATGCATCAAGAACACCAGTGACTTCCAATAAAAAAAAAACATTAAGAATTTCCATCAGGCACTTAAGTTTGTAGCCGTCTACACATGACAGAATACGCGATGTAAATGACCCTCAACCTATTCAGGTTAGGCAACTTTATGGCACATAAAATTAATGGAGAAAAGAGGATGTATAGTCGATGGTAACCGATAACGTCTGAAATGTATGTACCTATTTTTGTTATGGCATAAGCCGGTAAACGAGCAGACGGATCACATGATAGTAAGCAATCGGCGTCGCCCATGGACACCTGGAGCACCAGAGAGAGTTAATTGTTAACCTTAATATTAGCTAATTAAGGTACATTGTAACCACCTTAAATCTAGACAATGTTAATAATTAAATTACTTATCTTAAATACAGGGAAAGTTACCCCAATTTGTGAATTTCTTTAAAAGAGTTTCAATCTTATTGCTTTTGTAGTAGAATTGAAAATTGTATAGTTAGATTGGGGTAGTTTGATGAGCTGGCGGCGGTATACTAGCAAATTAAATGTGGTTCTGTACCATTTTTGTTAAATTATAAGTACCTAGTGGCGAAATGAGGCATTTGTAGAATTGTGAAATTATTCAATTCTTTGGCTAACAAATTTTATTATTATGAACTAGGTCCTGTGCGGTTATACCCACTCTGCTAGTCTCCTTTTGGCCATGATATAGCATTCCTCGATAAACCGGCTATCCAACAAAGTAATATTTTTTCAAATCGAACCATTCGTTTCAGAGATTGGCGCGTTTAAACCAACAAACAAACTATTTAGTTTTATGAAAATGAGATACACTAAACTATGATCGAAATGAGTTTCACCAATTTCAGATTTCATACTAATTATGAAGTTCCAAAAATAATGGTCAACGATCTATTTTAATTTTGTATTAATTCAAACTACAGTACTTTTTTAAGATTTTATAGGAATATAAATTTTCTAATTTCTTAGAGCTATATAGAGGTAATGTCGCGGAGAACCTAACGGGTTACTGGAGCTCCGGCTCGACGTGCAGGAGAAGGAACGGGGTGGCTTTTAGTCAGTAAGATTCTGACACTCCCTCCCGCCTCACCCAGGCGGGAGCAGTCAGGCATTTGATGATTATCCCCCCTTAAAAAAACGAGCTATATAGTATCTAATTATTATTATGTTCGTACTTCAGATACAAATAAAAATTCTATCAATCAAGTTTAATGAACCCACGTGTACCTCTATTATTACATTGACTTGTGTGACGCAAAACAAATAAGATTACAGCCCATTAAAAATAATTGAGAAAAATTCATGCAATATTTTCTGATTTTCGTAGAATTGTAATATCTTTCTGTACACTGTGTTTAGATGACACGAATTTTGTTAAATAGGATAATTTTCATTGTATATTAATAACTTTCGTGAGACATACGTCCATACTGAAAGGCTAATTAATTTTAAGTTCTAGTTAAATATCGTGTCATCTCTGTCATTATACAAAGAATGTGTGGTGACAGAACTATACTTAAGCGCAACTTAGTATTAAGTGGTGTTTGAGTATTTCAGCGGTACTAAATTAATTATTATGTTTTCTGCTTACTCACGTAATTATTTGACGAGGAACTCGAATAGTTTTAAGCCATGCTAGAGACTCATATTCATGTAGCAACGCGACTGTCAACGCGTCGCGGATCGCGGAATGCTGCTCATGAATGTAATTACGTGAGCTGTCAAATAATTACACGAGTAAGCCGAAAACATAATAATTAATAATTTTAATTATTATAAATAGCTTTAGAACAGTGTGAGACAAATAAATTCAAGGAATCTTTTAAGCATAAACATTGTACTAAACATAGTGAGAAAGGAAACTATGTGATACCAAGGGTAAAAAATTATTACGGTAAGAGAACAAGAAAGTACTTAACTCCATTAATATATAATAAATTGGATTGTATACGACTAAGACATAAAGAATGTAGTAAGTTAACAATAAAAAAAAGACTAAGGGAAGCATTGTTGTAAAATGATATTCCATGTACTGTATGTATTATAGTGATGTACTGTATTATAGTAACAGTTTGGCAATGTTTAGAATTAAGTAACATGCATGTATCTTTAGCTGAATAAATAAAAAAAAAAAAAAAATAAATTTAGTCTATTTTTGAACACGTAATTGTAGCTAATTTTCTAAGGTCAGACATATTGTGACTATTCAAACAATGACTGATGAACGAGACTGCCTCGTAGGCAGAGTGGTCGCAAGTGCAACTGCCGAGCAAGGGGTCTCAGGTTCGATTCCCCAGTCGGGCAAAGTATTATTGTTTTTTTTTTTAATTTTCTGTAGTAGCACAGAGTCTGAAAATGTGCCCGGTGTATGGCAATAGGCTCACCCCCCATTACATGGGACTCATAACAATCATAAATTTTGAAAAGTGGCTGTTACCCCTTTGTGCACCTCTGCCTACCCCTTCGACCTTCGGGGATAAAAGGAGTGATGTAATGTTATGTTAAGTCAAACAATGACAAGATTATTATTACCCATACACAAATTGAAAAAATAAAACAAATTGAAAAGTGTCAGTACCTGACAGTGATGTTCCCAGGAGATTTGATTAGGTACATTAATAAGTTATTGTAGACAACTGTCAATTGTCTATACATGACATGTGTCAATAAAATTGAAGTGTCTGTTTCATCATCATCAACAGCTTATAAATGCCCACTGCTGAGCAAAGCCTCTTCTCACACGGAGAAGGTTTGAGCATTAATCACCACGCTTGCTCAATGCGGGTTGGTGATTACAAACTTAGAGGTAAAATCAGAAATTATAAGCCCAGGTTTCCTCACGATGTTTTCCTTCACCGTTTGTCAGTGGTGTCTGAATAATCTTGTACATATAACTCGGAAAAGTCACATTGGTACTTGCCGTTGGTAGGTTTCGAACCCGCACCCTCATGCATGAGAAGCGGGCGTCTTAAACCTCCGAGCCACCACGACAGCACAAGTGTCTGTTTATAATGTTGAAATAACCACTTTTTACTACATGCATACTTAATATACGAACAGGTATACCAAAATTGGTGGCTATGAAATGGCTGGACCGATTTGGACGGGACCTTTATTCACAGGTAGCTGATGTACTAAGCAGTAACTTAGGCTACCTTTTCACGAAGTTTTTTTTTTTTTTTTTTTTTTAAGGGGGGAAAATCATCGAATGACTGCCCCCGCCTGGGTGAGGCGGGAGGGAGTGTCAGACTCTTACTGACTAAAAACCACCCCGTTCCTTCTCCTGCACGTCGAGCCGGAGCCCCGGTTACCCGTTAGGTTCTCCGCGACTCCGAATCGGCATCGGCCGTATTGGGCCCCATCTGTGGTGGTCTGATGGCTCTTTGAGGCGCGCGCGGAACGCGACGCGCCGTACGCTCGGGTCTGTTTCTGGTCGGACGGGGAGCCACCCATGCTCGCCGTCCGCAGGCCCGCGCTTACGGTGGCCGGAGATCGTCTCGCGATCCCCGACGCCCGGTGTGTCCTTCGCGATGGCTGGGTTGCGAGGAGGCAGCGCTTCGCTGCCTCACGCGTCCCGCCTCCTCCTTAGCTAGCATCACTGCTTCGCAAAAGGAGGAGACGGCATCCCAGTCCCCCTCGCTCCGCATCATGGCCTGCACTAGGCCCGGACGCGAGAGGTCGCCATCGCCGATCACTTCCCTGAGGACACGGCGGTGCTCAGCCCACGAAGGGCATTCTCCCACCGTGTGTTCCACCGTGTCCTCAGGGCGGTCCTCGCAGTGATGACACCCGGGCGTTTCCTCCCGCCCCATCAGACACAGGTACCTCCCGAAACTTCCATGTCCGGTGAGGACCTGCGTCAGGCGGTAGGTGAGGACGCCGTAGCGTCTCTCAAGCCACTCCTCAAAGAGGGGACTTACCGCTGCGATGGCAGCGAGCCCAGCCCTCGGTTGCGACAGTCGTTGCTGCCATTCCGCCATGAGATCGCGCCGGAGCTCATCCCGCCACGCACCTATTTGGCGCGGCAGCGGGGTTTCACCCCGGCGACGTGCCTCCGCGCGCATGCCGTACACGCGCGCGAGCACCTTCGCCTCCAGATCCCACGGCGGTAATCCGGCAAGGAGGTTCGCCGACTCCCCAGAGATCGTGCGGTATCCGCGGATCATTCGGATCGCCATGACCCTCTGTGCCATGAGCAGCGTCCGAGCGGGACGCCGCAACAGGTTTGGCGCCCAAACAGGGGCGCCGTAGAGGGCCATGGACCGCACGACCCCGGCGTATAACCTCCGGCAGGAGGCGTTTGGCCCCCCGAGGTTGGGGAGGATGCGTTTAAACGCAGCCCCCGTCCTCTCCAACTTTGGGGCCAAACGTCGGAAGTGTTCTATGAAGTTCCACCGACTGTCGAGGACGAGTCCTAGGTACTTCATCGTCGTCTCGACGTCGATGGTAACTCCTCCCGCCGTTATTTGGGACCCACCCGGAGGTGGCGCGTTCCCGCGGCCATGAAAACACATGGCCTCGGACTTGTGGAGCGCCACCTCGAGTCCCAACTGCCGGATTCTCTCAACGACTGTCGCAACCGCTGTCGCCATTAAGTCGGCCGCCGCCTGGTGTGACCTCCCGTGCGCTAGCACCAGCGTATCGTCGGCGTAGCATATTGTGCTAACGCCGTTCGGGAGGTCGGTGCGCAGCACCCAGTCATAGCCGATGTTCCACAGGAGCGGCCCCAGAACCGAACCCTGTGGAACACCGCGTGACATCTCTCGCCGGTTCCACTCGCCCCGGTGACCGGGGTAGCTGACGGACCTGTCCGTCAGGTAAGCCTCGATTACACGACGGAGGTAGGTAGGCACCCGATGATATCGGAGTGCCTCCAAGATGCAGCTCCAGGGCAGGGAGTTGAAGGCGTTGGCGATGTCCAGAGACACCGCCACTACGACCTTACCCCTGGACACTGCAGTCCCCGTCGTGAGGTCTCTAACGCGCATGATGGCGTCCACCGTGGAGCGCCCTCTGCGGAAGCCGAACTGGCCGTCCGACAAGTCCGGCCCAATGTCCGTCAGGTGCGCGACGAGGCGGTTCGAAATGATTCTTTCGAAGACTTTCCCCACCTCGTCGAGCAACACTATGGGCCGGTACGCGGACGGAGAGTCCGCAGGGCGCCCCGTCTTCCGCACGAGGACCAGTTTTCCCGCTTTCCAGAGAAGCGGGAACTGGCCTCTCTCCAGACATGCGCTGTAGAGACCAATCAATCGAGGCCCGAGAGCCTCTGAGGCCAGGACCCATGCCTTGCCATGCAGGCCGTCGGGTCCTGGGGCGGTGTTCTTGGCGCCCATCCGGCGCACCGCCGCTCTCAATTCTGCCTCGGTCACCTCTGGGACGATGTCGTCGTCGTCGTCGCTGTAGCCCGCGTCGGGCACCGCAGGGGGCGGAGTCATATACGGAGGGGTGAACCCCCTCCACAGTCGAGGGAACAGGGTGCCAATCACCTCCTCCAAGACTTCTTGCCGGAGACTCTGGGTGAGCGGGGGAGCCCAAGCGCGGAGCTTGTCGCGTACCATCCGGTACGGGCGTCCCCACGGATCTCTGTCCAGAGTCCCCAGCATCTCTCGGCGGGCCTCCTCCTTGGCCCGCAATATCTCCACCTTGAGGAGGGCCTTGGCCGCCCTGTATCCCTCGTACAACTCCGCCTCTCTCGCCTCCGCATTAGGAGGACGGATGCGGCGCCTGCGGTGCCTAGTGTACTGGCGTCGCGCGGCAGTGCACGCCTTGCGTAGAGCTGCTAGCTCTTGCGACCACCAGTACACCTGGCGCTTTTGTTGCCTCGACCGGATCCGGGGCATCGCCACGTCACAGATCCTGGACATGGCGTCCTGGAGCCACTTGGCCTCATCGTCTATGTCGGCAGGCCTGACCGGTGGTATCACCCAGGCCTGCACGATGGCGGCTTCCAGGAGCAGCTCCCGGTCCAGCTGTTTCAGCGCCCAACGCGGGCCACATGGGGCCTGTCTGACCGGCGGGTCTGCGGACTCGGCGGAGACGTCGAACCGGATATACCGGTGGTCGGAGTACGTCTCCACCTCCTCCATGACGCGCCAGTCAACAATACGCGGTGACAGAGCAGGGCTGGCGAACGAGATGTCCACCACCGACTCGCCCTGCATCCGCACGCACGTGGGGACAGAACCCCGGTTCAGGACGACTAGGCCCGTCTCAAGGGCCCAGTCTTCCACCATCCTACCCCGGACGTCGGTGAACCGGGAACCCCAAGCCAAGTTTTTGGCGTTGAAGTCCCCGAGGACGAGCACGGGGAGGGAACGGAACCCGACGACGACGGTGACCAACTCCCTCAAGGAGTTGTGGAACTCGGCGAGAGTTCGGTTCGGAGAGAAGTACACGCCCACCACAGCGAGCTCTCCGAACCGTGCTGCGACACAACCCCGGCCTCTTTGAGCAGCCTCAAGAGTCGGGGTACCGGCGGCGGCCGACGAGATGATGGTCACCGAGCCGTCCAGGTCCGCCACCCAGTGATCCCTGGGCAGGACAAAGTACGGCTCGGAGACCACGGCGACATTGATCGACCACTGCGCCATGCTCTGGAGCAGGAGATCCTGAGCAGCGGCGCAGTGGTTGATGTTCGCCTGGAGGAGGCGGAATGGGGCCATTATTGGCAGTCCATTCCGACCTCCTCAGTGGCGGCAGCGGCGACTGCGGTGGCAGTGGCGGCGGCGGCGGCGGAAACGGCAGGGGCGGCGGAGGGCCTACCTTTGCCCTTGGGTTTGGCGGGAGGGGAGCAGCCTTTGCTCCCGACCCGGTGATTGGCCGGCTTGCCAGCCGCCGCACATGCATTGCAGTGCAGCGGGGCGGAGCACGAGCCGGCCTTGTGACCGGGCCGACCGCAGCGGAAGCAACAGTCGCTGCGGTCCACCTCCGAGGTGCATTTGACGCTCACGTGCTCCCCCACGTGACAGCGGTAGCACCTCAGAGGCCGGGTCTCGAGCAGCTTGACCTGCGCCGAGACCCATCCCACCAAGAGCCTTTTGCCCTCCTTCAGCTTCTTGGCCGCTGTGACGGGGCAGCTGACCACAACAGTGCGCAGCCCCGAGTTGTCCGGGCGGATGGCGCCTGCCTTGATTTGGTCAGCAGGGCACCCTCCCGTCCTGGCCACAGCGGCCACCACCTCCGTCTCCGTTACGGAGTCGTCCAGGCCCAAGATCCTGACATCCAGGCATTTGGTGGGCCTGGACACGCGGGCCTCGTCCGCACCGAGGCACGCCCTAAGCCTCTCGGCCAGGGCGTCGGCCGATAGGCCGCTGGTCGCGCCGGGGACCTCCAAAAGACGGGCTCCGGTAGCGGTCACCTTGACCGCGAACCCGTCTGGCGCCCCGAACTCCGCAGGAGATACCGCCCCCTTCAATTTGGCGAGGACGTCGCCGTAGGTGACGCCCCTATTGACCGCCTCGGGCTGCAGCGTAATCACTACAGCCGCGGTCTTAGGGGCGAGGAGCAAGGCAGCAGCGCGTTTCTCCCTGCGCTGCTGCTGCCGTCGCTGCCGCTGCGCCTTCTTGCGGCGCTTCCGGCCCTCCCTGGCGACTCTCCTCGCCTCGCCGGCGATTTGCCACCCGCCGCCGTCCTCCGCTCGCGGGGCGGGTTCCACCACCGCTGCCGCAACTCCAGCCTGCCGGGCTGGAGCGCCTCTCCTCTCCTTGCGCCCTGCGGGCGCTGGCGCCGTCGGCGCAGCTGGGGTCTGCGCCGGCGGGGGCGCCGAGGCCCTCGCTGGGGCAGCCGGTCGCGCCCTTGCCGGCGGTTGGGAGCTGCGGCCAGCCTGACTCGAGGTCGAAGGCTTGGCCGCAGCGGCCGCGTACGACCGCGGGACCGCGGGGGCGACCTGACTCGCCGCGAGTGGGGGGCGCAAGAGCCTGCCCTCCAGCACGTCGAAACGTCGCTGGAAGGCAGCCAACTCCGCCCGCAGCAGTCCGACTACGTCGGCCTCCGCCGGGGGCTGTGGGCGACTGCCGCGAGCAGCGGCGAGCTCGGCCCTGGCCGTCCGCAGCTCGGCCTCCAGAGCCGCATTGGAGGCCGCCAAGCGCGCCAGCTCTCGCCGCATCTCGGCCAGCTCGGAGCGCACCTTTCCCGCAGTGGGCACCGCACACTGCTCCAAGGCCGCCTCCGTTATTGTGGCCGCCGCCGCCCTGAGGAGGCGGAGCCTAACCGGCTGGGATTTCCCCATCGCCATCTTGTAGAGCTCCGCCGTAATGGCCTGTTGGAGGCCCCCGGAGCAGCTCTCGCTCTCAGAGCCGCGCTCGCCCTCCGACATCTCCACGCCGGACATCTCGGCCGCAGAGGACTCCGAACGGGCAGCGCTCGAGAGAGCCCTGCCCTCCGCGGCCAGCTGCTCGGCTGACTCCGCGCAGGCAGCTGGTGCCGGTTTCCGGCGACCGCTGCCCTTGCCGCCCCTACCCCGCGCTGCCGTGGGGACCTTGGGGGGAGGCGCCTCCTGAGCGCCGGAGGACGGGGACAAACTGTCCTCCTCCAGCCTGGGGCGTTTGAACGTCCCCGTCGCGCGGCGGCGTGAGCCTTTCGAGCTCACGCTCAGCCGCTCCGCTAATGTTGTGTCGGACTCTGAGTCCGACACCCTCCGACTGGACTCCCGTGTGTGGGGCCTGCTGGACGAGTCCAGCGCCCCACCACGAGTCCCGGAGCCACTTGGGCTCCCTTCTCCTGCTACTGCAGGTGAGCCAAGCTCACCCGCACTCTCCTCCTCCGGTTGTGTGGTTTTTTTTTTAAGTTACGTGTACATCTAGTCAATAAGCATCATGCTATAATGCATAGCAGCTATGCAGCGGATGAAACCGTGTGAGAGTTGCTAGAGTCAAAGTCCTCAGGGATGTCCGTCTGGCTCTAGTTCAGATTATGGTACGGAGCTAGGGGGACTGGGATGTCCTCCTTCTGTGAAGCAGTTATGCTAACTAAGGAGGAGGCGAGGCGCTTGAGGGAACGAACCTCCTCACGCCCCAGCCGTCACGATGCTACAAGATTCGCGCGCACTTCAAAGAGCCATCAAATTACCACATATGGGGCTCAATAGGGCTGATGCCGATACGGTGCCGCGGTACGGGCACGGGTTAACGGGTTGCCGGGGCTCCGGCTCGAAGTGCAGGAGTAGGAATGGGGTGGTTTTTACTCTCTCTTGACACTCCCTCTCTCCTCACCCAGGCGAGAGAAGGCATTGGATGATTCATCCCATCTCAAAAAATATCTAGTATTAAAAATGAAAATAGATAAATATTAATTTACTATGAGGTTACTGTACAATTAAAATAGCTCAATGTAATAAAATATTACAGACAGGAAACTACTAACTAACCATAATAAACGTATGTAAAGTGATATTAATAAACAAAGGCGAGGTCGCGTTAAAACGTAGTTTAGAGACAAAATGGAGTTGACATGTCGCGAGGGAAACCACTCAGTGTGGCACCGCGGTACAACTTCCCTGTAATTCAATCATTTTGTTTCAATTTCAATAATACATGTTAACTCGATACGAAATACAAAATTGAGTTTTATGAACTGGTAATATGTATTAGTTATCTGTAAGATCATATTTTGCTTCTTATTTGAAAGTGCAAGGTACTTTTCTGTAGACATGTTAATAGTTCTAATACCTTTAGGAAGGACTTTATTGCCTTTCACCACGTCTAAACCAAATCTAAGAGCCGTTACTATGCCTAATATTTGTTTGAAAGGTCTCCTTTCTAGTACATATTATTATGTAAGGTTTCTTTCCTATAGTTGTAGTATTCCCACGGTAATTTTCTTATTAGTTTGCAGTAATTGGCCAAACCATTTAGTCTATGAAACATCTCTATACAAGATACTTCATCCGATTCCAGATATGGATTTATTTTTATAAACTTATATTATATTCGTGAACATCTTCACACTAGCGTTTGTACAGCGTATATACACGTTCGATACACGCAATGCCTGCACTACGTCTATGCAGCGCATACGTTTATCTAACGAGTAAACAAACGCTTCTTTTAAATGAGACAAGTCCTCTACAACCCCCCAAAACCGGTGCAACTCCGCCAGGAACGAAATGAATCAGAAGATATTATTGGAGAAGAAGAAAAAACGATAGTTTCCACTTTCCTCGGTGAATTACTGCAGGAGACAAAATTAATTAATCCCAAAGGCATAAAAAGAGACTGTACTGTGAGAAGCCCAGTGGCCAAGCAGTAAAAAAATATATTTGCTTCCAATAATAAGGATGGTAAAAGCGTCCAAAGGTACGGAAATTTGTTTTAGATTGAACAAACGTTAGTATCGAAAACAAAACAAAAAGTTAAAGGATTCTACTTATAAGGCAATATAGTAACAGCACCCATACATCTCAATGTTACATCTATTGAGATTTACTGGCTCGTACCCAAACAAGGGTCCTATTGCGTTACTATGTGAATAATTAATATTGGGCCGCACTTCGTGATGTACTTTGACAATTTAATTGTTCTCAAGGTAGAAAGTTATTGTGGTCCTGTAGAGCAATAGCTTTTTTGACTAATTAACGATCTGGTTGTGTCCAATTCTATATTGGTACTATTAAAAGAAGAACTAGATACGAAGATCTTTAAAAATAAATTGTTTTTAAATACTTTATTGACTTTAAACAATAAATGGAATAATGGTCATAACTCCTCGTCTTCTTCTCTCCTCTTTCTCTCCTCTCCTCCTTCATCCAAACCGATTAGTTAGATATAATATCTTACCAACTAAACTATGTTTTTTTTATGGGAAACGAGCAGATAGACTACATGATGGTAAGCAATCGTAAGCAATCCTCAAATTCCCAATTTCCAAAAGTCCGGTAACGCACTTGTAACGCCTTGGTATTTCAGGTGTCCATAGACCGCGCGGATTGCTTACCATCAGATGATCTCTCCGCTCGTTTACTGGCTTATCACATAAAAATCAACCACCTAGGACAAACGTAACAGGTGGTAACAAGACTATCCAAATAAACTTCGATAATGAATCCCTGTTCATTATATTTACTGCTCCGCCAGTAACAACGCCTCGATAAATCCACTGCAAAATTAATAGGCAAATACTCGCGAAGGAATCGTCGGATATCGTTATAGCATTACCTCATACAGTATAGTTCCCGGTGAGAAATATTGCACATCGACCTTTGGAAAGAGACAATCGGTTCAATGACCGAAATAACTGCTCCTAATATTTGATTATGAACTACTAAAACTCACTCATTCTCTTCTAATACTTTTTTAATCGGTTGTGATTATTTGTTTGTGTGATACGAAATTAATTGCAAAGTAATAGTAATTTTGATGTCAAATTTCTGTATATTAATGATTCTGGTCTGTCTTCAGTTTAATGCAGTTGGTAATTTTATTCCGTGTAACTAAGTATTTTATTATTACCTGAAACAAATAAGGTGTCTCAATTTTAGGAAATTTCTATAATTCTTTTAAGTGTGGGCGAACCATGCTTCGTCAAGTGCGTGCCAGCTCGACCGGAGTGATACCACGGTATCACAGAAAACTGAAACAATGCTTGCGTTATGTTTCGTCGTGTGAGTGAGGTTACTGGAGGTCTAATTACCTCCCCCCCATTATCCTCAATCCCAAAAGGCTAACGCACTTGTAACTTGTACCATCAGGTGATCAGTCTGCTCAATTGTTAACTTATCCCAGGAAAAAGACTCAGCTTAAATGTATTCTACAACCATTGAAACAGGCATTAATAACCATCTTCCACCAAAGAAGACACAATTGTGTCACTCTTTGCATTTAGATCCGTAAGTTTCCCAAAAGAGTTCATTTCCATTTCATTTTTAATTAAAACAACAGTTCATCCAATTATTCCAAGCACAAGGAAAACTCGACGGGAAATAAGTAGAAGTAAATAAGACTTATTGTCTTCAAAAAAATTTCTCCGACTTTATGACATTAAAGTCAAGCCTACCAAGAGAGGAAATAACGAAAGATGTACCGAAATACATTGCAAAGATCCTCTTATAAAGTATTGAAATAACAAGAGGGAAAACATCACAAAAACTGTCGCTCAAAAAAGGTTTTTTCGCAAAGAGAAAATAAACGTCACGAAGTCTCTTCCCTGCCGTAATAACTTGGGCTGAACTCCAAATAATATGTCGAACAGAGCAATGTTATTATATTTTTGACAGGAGCTCTGCGGTACGTGTGCACCTCGACAAGTCTCGCGATTATCGCACGACTGTCGTACGATTACCGCGCGAGAGTCACAGTTATCGCGTGGCGTACCACATCACGCGGGAAATTAATGGAATGATTGAAAATGTGGACGCATGTACTCCACACTTGGACGGAGGTAGCTTTTTAATTTCCCGGTTTTAATGGATTGGCGATTTGTGCGGTAAATAAACAGGAGTATTGGCAAAATATATATGGATATTCCGACCTAAAAGTAATTATAAAATCATCACTAAAACATGAAATTACATTTGTAATCGTATTACGTGATATACCTAGTGCAAAGTAAATTGTCACAGAGCACTAAGTTCTTCTGCTTAAAGGGGGTCCTATCTTAATTGACTTTGATTTTTCTAACTTCGAAATTACGTCACACCTACACTCATAATATAATTAAATTACAAAGATAAAACTGTACTAAAAGCTGCCTAGAAAAACTTTAGAAGCAATATGGCCGCCAAAAAGTCAACAGTGAACAGTGAACAGCGTCAGACCTTAATTAGTTTTACCAAACGACAATCTGATATCATTTAACAGAACAATATTTCCTTTCTGTCCGAAGTGGACGCCACAATACGACCCCGAGACCCCAAGTTCAGTAAATAAAGACTGCCTTTTTGCCTTTCACCGACATAAAAATCTCTCAAGTGTACTGTAATTAAATATTTTTATTTCGACCTTGTTTTGTTTATTATAATAAAAAGAACGGAAAATGTTTGTCCGTTCGCACTCTCTTGAGTGGAGAGTGCTTCGTTTTGTCCGAGATACCCGAAACGTTGGAGTATTTCCTTGTAAACGCAAGGAATTATTTATTACGACAAGTAGTTTTACAACGGGAAATAGTATTTTCTCGGTAATGTGTAGGTTTGGGAAGAAATACACTTTGATTAGGGTTGGCTACTTATTCAATGAATAGGGAATAAGTTTACTATTCTGTGTTCTGGTAAAAAGATCGTGATTGAGGTTCCTAACTTCATTGAAGTTTTTCATTATACTTGCGTAGTTTAGGGTTGGTTTGGTTTAAATGTAATATTTATTCTTAATTGTATTTGGCTGTGTATAAGTATTTCTTAAATATAAGGTAGTTTCTAATCATACTATCAAAATATTACAAAAACTCTACTTGAACCACAACAAATAAATTGAATTAAAACTACTAAAACAGAAGTTAGCACCAACTTGCTAATCTTGTTGGTTTTATGAATCTAGACCGTTTTTGTTTGGTCTAAAATCCGAGGCTTAGTGGCTAGACCGGCACCAAGTCAATAAAGCGAGCTAGACTAGATTATTCTAGACTTAGTCTTAATTTAACTAACATGTCACGTTGGTACTCTTGGTTGGCTTGAAAAATAAAATATTTCTCTTTAATGTAACATAACATCACCTTTTATCTCCGAAGGGGTAGGCAGAGGTGCACATTATGCCACTGTACAATGTAACACCCACTTTTCACTATTTATGTTATGAGTCCCATCTATTAGGGCGTATTTCCATATACCGGGCACAATTCCAGACTCCGTGCTACTACTGAGATTTTGTTAAATCCCAGTAATACTTTGCCCGACCCGGAAATCGAACCCGTGACCCCATGTCCGGCAGTCGCTCTTGCGACCACTAGGCCAACGAGGTAGTTTCTTTTTCTTTTATGTCTGTAAGAAAATCTTACATGAAATATGAGTATTATATTTTAAAGTAAAACCTTACTACATACACACGTACCATTATAAAACCTATTACAGTGTCGTCTAATTTACCACATTCAATCGTGTGTTTCTACTTAACGACAAATTAAAAACTTCATAGTTAAAATTATTCTGTTCCGAAATAAACCATTAATCTTAACATCCTATGGAAACTCGTCACAAAACAGTTCGATTCCCGTAACTAGCTATATTTGATCGAAGTACTGTTTACAAACAATTATGGACCTATTTCCTTCCAACCGAATTTCACACTGTTCATAAATAACAATATTTTGGTATTAGAAGCAAAGGCAATAAGTATTTTCGATAGTTCGCCTGAAGGGGAGAATAAAAGAAATAAAAAAATAAAAAAAAATAATAAAAACGTTCACCAGAAGGTAATAAGCAAATTGCGCAGCCTATAGACACCCTCAACAACAGAGCAGTAACAAGATCGTTGTCATTGTCAAATTGGGGATTTGGGATGGGAATTTGATCCAATACCATAAAAGTTAAATAATTCAAAACAACTTGTATTACATTGTGATATTGTGTCCTTTACTATATTAATATTAATTTATCGGTTCAGTATCTGCTTTCAACAATTAGTACCATACTGTAGTCGTGTTAGAGTTATTTTTAGAGACAACGGCTCATGGAGCAGTGTAAAGATTAGTTCGTAGATAACAAAGTAACGAGGTTTACTGCCGGGGGCGTGTCGAACGTGACCAACACTTCAAAAAGGATTTTTTTACTTGTGTAGGCAGGTAAAAAACCCCTTAGAAGTTCATTTCGTACCTAGTAGACCAAATTCTATGTGATTTTGATACACATGAAAAGAAATTTTTCATAATTACTGAAATATTAAAGCGAGCTGTTCCTTATTTGTTAACATTATAGCTTTATTAATAGTCTTAGAACTAAACTAATCACATTAAATAACTAAAGAAAAGAGGCCGTGAAATCGTTCCCGAACTTATGAAAGTCTAACAAATAGGCTAGGCTACCTATGTCAGGACCCTTACACAATCACATGAGGCCCTAGATAAATAGCCACTTAGTTACTTAGATACCAACTGTAATAAATAAACACTTTCATATTTTATGCCCTGAGATTAGGGCAACGAAGTTTTAGGGTAAAAATATTAATCTTGTGAGCATTTAGGGTTAACCCTTTTAGTAAATGAAAGGGAATATTTACCACTACGTGCCACGAACGTGGACTAGCCCCGGTTTATTATTCGTCACTTTACTGCCCATGCGATACCAGGCCGGAGATAGTTCGGGGTTTATGTGGTAGGCGAGCGAATTTAATTTTTACCTCGAATATTTGGTGCGATAACGATTTTTTTCTTTGTCGAATATCGAATAGACTTTTTATGTGATGTTGTTAAAATTTCGTACTATGCCTTCTTTTTATAGTGTAAACCGGTAAACGAGTAGACGAATCACCTGGTGGTAAACAATCAGCGTCGCCAGTGGACACCTGGAAGACCAGAGGCGTTACAAGTGCGTTATCGGCCTTTAGGGGATCAGGAATTCGAGGATTGTTGGGGATTCAGGGATTGGGGAGATTAGGGAAGGGGTAATTGGGGTTGCTATGTTATAGAAAAGATGTATTGTGTCATGTATATGCTATCGGTGATCAGACGATGGTTCGTTTGACGATACTGAGTACAGATACTGGATTCGGTTTGATAACAATATGAACACAGTTTTATAAAATGCCGAACCAAGTCTTCCTACATCAATATCTTCTTCGCAGTAAACGAGTCTAATAATAGCTGACCCTCATAATCGAAATCGATCAACAAAGATATTAGTGCTCCATAAGGAACTTATTACCACTTAACTATTATTGACTGTGGTCATGAAATCCTGACGTTTCTATAGGAAGAAGGTACATACCTTGACACAGAGCCGAATCATCCCAAAAGCAAATTAAAGAGATCCCAACAATCTGGAGCAGTTTGTGGTTGTTAGTCATGTTAACGGGAAAAGATTTCGTGGTCTTTCACCTACCCGTTGGCTAGATGCTGTAAAAAACCTCACCGGCTTGACAGTTCCAAAAGCCATAAAGACCGCAGAGGACAGGGGCGCGTGAAGGAGAGTAATGTATCAAATGACGCATGTATGTACCAGACTAGATATGACCTGCAGTAATAAAGAGAACGACCAACAAGAAGAACCTTAAGTACCTTCAAGAAAAGAGAGTACTCCTTTATAAAAGTCCGGCAACGCACTTGTGACTCCTCTGGTGTTGCAGGTGTCCATGGGCGGCGCTGATCGGTTACCATTAGGTGATCCATGTGCTCCTATTCCATAAAAAAGGAGAAGAATCAAGTACTTGTCTAGGGTCCTCTGTAAATTTAACCCACTTCTGCCTTGACACAAAGATTCGCGAAGGACAATGACGAAAGCTCTTAGGCAAAAATATCGGTTGTCATACAAGCAAAATTTATTGTTTACACAGAACACATCGAGTTATGCATTACCAGTATAAATTGACTCTTGTATGAGCCGAAAGATCCCACAAAGCAAGACCTCGATAAACTGGATATGTTCAGCTTCATGTGTAGCCGTGTATACAAACATCATCTTTGAAATAATTTGTTTGTTATTCTGCAGTAAATCAAAGAACTAGTTGTAAACCAAATGAGATTTATAGCTCTACTTCAGTTCTATAAAGTGTAACAAAATTATGTGTAACTTTAAGTGATTTATGGAGTTTTATTGTTGCTACACAGTATTGGGTTTGTGGTATTTTTGTAGATATTGGTAATTTTGATTGTAAACATTCGTCATGTCTATTTAAATGCCATAGTAGCCCTGAGGTTAAGACGCCCGCTTCTCATGAATGCAAGTGCGGTTAAAACCTACCAATGGCAAGTACCAATGTAACTTTTTCCGAGTTATATGTACTTTTTAAGATTATCATTGACAAATGGTGAAGGGTAAACATCGTGATGGAACCTGGGCTTTATATTTTCTAATTATATGTAAGTTTGAAATCGCCAACCCGCATTGAGCAAGCGTGGTGATTATAGCTGAGAACATTCTCCGTTAGAAGAGGACTTTGGTCTGCAGTGGTCACAGAAAGGCTGTTGAAGATGTTGATAAATGTCTGTCTATCTTATTTCGTAAGGGCTTCAATATACATTGGGAGCTTCTACCTCTATATCACAAAGCACGGAAGCTCAAATCAAGATTTTTAAGTAGCTACTTACCGTTAATATTTCATTATTTAAATTACAATTTAATGAATGTACCTATAACAAATTCATATTTTCCTTTATGAAATTTAGGGAGCTTCAACTTAAAGCCTTGATGTTTTAAATACATATAAGTATGTCATAAGCCAGTCAGACCGACTTACAAGTGATTTTCCATGTCAGTAATTTGAAATGCACGACATATTGTACCTAATTAACATTATTGTGCTCTGACCCGTGTACTGAATATAGAAGAATATTCTCTGCTTTGCATAATGTGACCAGAAATTATCTTAATATTCTTTTATAAATGTATTATAGATGTATCTATGTGTAAGTGGGACGTTAATAGGTGGGTTGGTTGCTTAGATCGTGTGGGTGAGTGATTTTACCATGACTTGAATTGCTTTGGGTTATATATGTTGCTTACGTAGGTGCTTAGGTATAGATTTGTACATATTTGTAGATTATGGGAACTATTTTATTATGCGGCTTAAATGTAGTCAAGGTACAGTCAAAGGTCAAAAGTTCACTGCCACCGTGAGTGACGTTCACACGGCAGTGCGTAAGTAATTTCATATTAAAGTACATAAAAACGCGTGCGAACGCATAGACACACGCACGCGTACGCATACGGGTAAAAATATGCGTGTGTATGTGTGTATTATAAGCACTGCAGCGCAACCGATAGTAGTCTTATGGTGGTAGTGTACTTTTGACCGTTGACCGTACATTCCTCGTGGATATAAGTGCCTTTTGAATGTTTCATGAAACTTAGTAGTTTCATGTTGTTAATTTTTTATTGAGACAATGACTTGCGACATCCATGACAATAACATCTATTGAAATAACTGTCAATACTTAAATATTAACGATAGTTTTTCTTACGTTTCTATTGTCACAAGACTCGCAAGTAAGCAATAAAGGGATATTGCTTGTAACATTATTTGACTAACATTAAATTGAAAGACCAACTTAAAATCGCTTCTCGTCCTTGTCAGCTACCATAGTGACAGACATACTTTTACTTGGTAATGGATTACTGACTTGTTTCTAAACAATAGTTTTTCCTCTGAAGTAAGATAAATTGTTTTGTGATTATTTATCACTAAAACAAAGACGTTGAAAAACATAATATTACATAACATCACGCCTTTTATCCCCGAAGGGGAAGGCAAAGCACCTACTTTTCACTATTTATGTTATGAGTCCCATGTAATACGGAGTGAGCTTATTGCCATAATTATACCGGGCACAATTTCAGACTCTATGCTACTGCTGAGATTTTTTTAAAACCCAGCAATACTTTGCCCGACCGAACCCGATACCCTTTGCCCGATATCCGCACTTGCAACCACTCAGCCAATGAGGCAGACGTTGAAAAAGGCGGACATAATATCACTTATAAATGATTGAAGCATCAAAATGTCAGTGGGTTATTTCTGTGTGCGTGTGTAATGTGTTACCACGTTACCAGACTTAAAAAAATAACAGATGTGCTTCGTGTCAATGTGTGCATGTTCTGCGTGTAAGTCTATAGTAGCCAGACGCCATGCGCCACGGTTGTTGTTTGAAGAGAGTGTGACCCCTTATTTTTCAATGTCCTTGATTAAAACTAATAAATCGATCTGAAAAATCTTTCATCATTTGAAAGTTTTGATCTTCTGGGAGCGTAATAGGTTACTCTTTATTTCGACATTTGAATAGATTCAGATCTACATGAAAGATGTCTTCGGCCATCAAACACGCAAGAAAATCGGGTACTTTAATTAATCAAAAATAAATTATTTCGACTGTTCAATACAATAATTAATTAAAACATAATCACACTTTCATTAATTGTACTTATTACCAACATAATTTTAGTATTTTTCCAGCAAATTTATAACTATGCTATTCGACGGTAAAAATACGTGACGTCACAATACACAATCTCGTACGAAATTCATAGAACACTGTCGGTTTTGACAGTTCGAAAAGAGTATTGAATTTGACTTGTTGTCAAGTACGTATTAGGCAGTATGCTCGTTTCTATTAATGATTCAAAGGCCTTGACTATAATTAAATAGAATTTTTGAAACGTAAAATACATGCAAATTGTAAAACAGTAACTTCGAATAGTGTGTCCTATTACTGAAGTTAAACTAGAATATATCATAGTTAGCATCTAACGTATGCTGCCGCAACGCAAATTGTAGAACACTTAATAAACTTAACAAGACAGTACCACTTCCTAAACTTATCTAGGAGTTCCACTTAAGTTTAAGTATATAGTAGAATGAAATGATGAGAACTGAAGAGAGAGAAATGAAGAGACTGCCTCGTTGGCCGAGTGGTCGCAAATCCGACCGCCGGGCAAGGGGTCTCGGGTTCGATTCCCGGGTCGAGCAAAGTGTTACTGGGTTTTTAAAAATCTCAGTTTTAGCACGGAGTCTGGAATTGTGCCCGGTATATGGCAATAAAGATATTATTATTATTATTATTATGTATGTCTTTACCATTCACGGGACCACAGGGTCCCGGTCATTTGGGAGGCGTACGAGGGGCCGAAGCCAACTGCGCAGAGGCCCTTTAGACAACTTTAATCTAAATGTAATGGAGACACAAACCGGCGACTATCCCTGTATGCACTATGGAAATGCACCCAAGGCCAGCCCCGGTTAGTGTAGGACTATTGTGAATAATGGAAAAAAAAGGTAGGGCTATGGATGGGTTACTGTGGATTGGTAAATTGGGAACTATGGATGACTATGGCACCTGCCGAAACAATGTAATTTTTACACGTAAAAATGGCAGGCGGAGACTCGCCAACTCACCGACCGGGCCCCGGGAATGGTTGCTAGATATAGCAACATAGGGGCAACGAGAATGTGAGTGGCTGAAGGGTTAAGAAACTACCACCGCTTTCTACTCAGATCATCTGCTCCAGCCGAAGCCTCCTGCATCCCTGGCCCACTCGCGACTTACGAATAGTTTCTTACCCTCCGAGCAGGATCACTGCTCTCGCGACTCCACTCTGGACGGCCAATGAAGGCAAGCCAGAGGTGGGAGACCTGTTCCTTGTCATCGTTCACTCCAGCCAGCCAATTAAGGCAAGCCGGAGAAGAAGGAACGGTGACTTCTCCCTGGAGCACTCGGGATGATGGTAGCCCGCGGGATCGCTAATGCCCGTCACCTCGCCTCAAGGTGCCCTGCAGGCTTTATTATTATTATTATTATAGGCTCCCCCCAATTCTGAAAAGTGGGTGTTACATTGTACAGTGGCATTAAGTGCCGTAATGTTTACCTCTACCTACCCCTTCGAGGATAAAAGGCTTGATGTTATGTAATATAAATGATGAGAAAGGAGGATGTTATGTTATGAATCAATTACAATCTAATTATGTGACCATAATACCATGTGCAGATTTGTCGGAATTAGTTCATCTGAGGCCCTAACGAAATAGCATTGGTGTCTAACGAAGTACCATTTCAAATTTTCCATGCAGTTAAGGTTTTGATTGCCAATAGAAAACTGTTGAAGACAAATCCTTTGCTAACGTCGGTTACCGTAGACCCCCACGGCGTTTAATGTGTTAACTAAAGTCATAGTTTCGTATATAGAACAGTAGCTTAAGTAAACCCTCGATAGCAGAATAACGAGAAAGTGTTTAAAAAACGAAATTATACAAACGTCCTGTAATACGCGTCGCCAGCAAAATTGGGCGAAGTAACACGACTATGTTGGACGTTTAGCCGACATAATTTTATCGCCATATACTTATTATGTCAGGTGAAATCAGCCGGCTATGCTTGACATGTCGTAAATACATTTCGTGGGACATTATATCCCCTAGAGTATTCTTTGCTTTATTCATTAGTCGCCAGCCGTATAAAGCATACAAATATGACATAATCATAAACCCAACAATTCATCTTGGAGCACACATTAACTAGCGAGCAGTATTCCAAAATTCCGAGCTATTCAACAATTAGAGGTGGCAACTTGAGGAGCCGTCCCCGAGAGCTCTCAGTGCCGACCCTGCTTCGAAACAATGTGAATCCATCCACTCCAGTTTATCATTTCCGGGAGCGAGCAATTCGAGCTTACGAATCTCTCCATTCTTGACTCGAACTTGCATACTTTGGGTTGTATGTACGTACTTAATAGTACCTACTTATATATTATATGTGAAATAATACTCAACACGGAGATTCAACTTCTCAATGAAATACGAGAGTTTCGTGGGGAAGTTAAGAAGCAGCTGGAAGAGCAACGAAGTGAGTTCATTCAGTTGAAAAATAAATTTATAAATACAGAAACTGAGTTGAAAGAGTTGAAACAAATTTTGAAGGTAGTGCAACAAAAGGCAAATAAAGTCGAAATGCTAGAAACAAGAATAAGGGTTCTTATGGGAGAAAATGAGAAACTGGAAGCAAGTTTGAAGAATAGTCAAGGCCAAATCCAGGCCGAACAAGGCTCTAAAGACCTAAAAAAATCATTTGCTAAAGTTGTCAAAGAAAAGCAGGTAGATGGAAATGATGAAGTAAATGAGTGTGTGGCCACGAAATCGGTGACAGTGTCAATAAATAAAGAGCAGACAAAAGTAAGAAATAATGGGAAGACTAAAACTATGGTAAGCGGGGACAGGGAACATCCTGAAAAGGAGGGACAGTGGACTACCGTTACCAGGAAAAAAAACAGATTTACGAATAACGAAGTGAAGAAGGGCGGGAATAGTAATGTGATTGATATACAAGGAACGGAAAGGAAGAAATATTTACATGTGTGGCGATTGCAGAAGGGAACGACAGCGGAAAGCGTAGAAAAGCATGTCAAGAAGATATATGCGGAAGAAGTACCCGTTAAGGTGGAACAAATTAAGCACAAGACAGAAAGAGATTATGCTTCCTTTATTATAGGAGTTCCTGAAAGTAAATATGAAAAGTTATGCCAATCAGAAAACTGGGCAGTTAACATTGAATTTGCGGAATGGGTGTGGTTTCGGAGAGCAAACAACCCCGGATATCCTACATAACTCGGTGGAAATATTGTACCAAAACGTTCGAGGGCTGCGAACAAAATTAGAAGAATGTCACACAAATATATCCACCGGTAGTGTAGACTTGTTTGCCATGACGGAAACAGGATGTAATGACTCCATCTATGGCGCAGAAATAATTCCACCAGGGTACACCATTTTTCGGTGTGATCGAACGGACGGGCGTAAGCAGGGCGGCGCGTGTCTCGTGGCCACACCGCGTTTTGAGTTGCGGCGAGTGCCGCTGCCCGATGACGTCAGCGTGGACAATCAGGTGTTCGAAATAGTTTGTGCTACTGTGTACCTACATAAAAGATTTCTATTTTTTATTTGTGTTGTTTACATACCGCCAAGTAGTAATGATACTGAATATATGTCATTATTTCGCATCATTGAACATTATTGTGGTAAATACGAGAATGTGGTAATTATAGGAGACTTTAACTTGTATTCGTGTTCTTCAGCCATAAGTGATTATTATGAATACTTTCAGGCTTTCTGTGGATTCACTCAGAGTAACACAGTGGGAAATTGTAATGATCGTTGTTTGGATTTGGTGTTGAGTGCATTGACTGAGGGAGGGCGTGTGAGTGTGCGTGCGGCCGAGACGCCGCTGGTACCAGTGGACGCGTACCACCCGCCGCTTGAGATCAAGGTAAGTACTCGCTCGCGCCGACGCCGGAGCGCCGGCTCAGTAGCCCCGGCTGCGCCCTGCACAGCGAGCTCGGCACCCGAAACAAGTTGGAACTTTAACAAAGCCGATTTTCCAACATTATACTCCTTAATCTCAACCATAAACTGGACTACTTTGTATGACTTAGACGTAGAATTAGGTTTAGATTATTTTTACAATGTTATTAATTCTGTTATAGATGACTGCGTTCCGAAAAAAAAACGAAGTCGTGTAAACTCAAGGTACATTTACCCTGAGTGGTACACGAGTGAGATAATTCGCGACATAAAATTAAAGGCTTTTCTGCATAAGCAGTACAAGGCGAGTGGGTCGAAAGTGGACTACGATGCTTTTGCTGGGTGTAGGGCTCGCGTTAAAAAGATGATGGTAGTCGCGCAGAAACAATATCGTGACCTTGTCCAGAGTCAAATGCTGAGTGACCCCAAATCATTTTGGAATTACACCAAATCCAAGAGGGGTAGGAGGGGACAGCAGGAGATTTTGAAAGATGGGGAGGTATTGTCTGGTCAGTGTTGTGTTGAAGAGTTTGCGCAGTATTTTTACTCTGTTTATAGGGCAGAACCACCAGCGCTGGACGTTGACGCGGCTGTAGCAAGAGCAGGTAGTGGAAACGGAGCGGCGCGAGTACACTTTGACCAATTAACGCTAGCAGATGTGTCTCGAGCGCTACAAGATCTAAAGCCGAAGCGATCCGCAGGGCCTGATGGCATTCCCCCTTATATTTTTAAGGATTGTCGTTCAGCGCTAGCAAAGCCACTGCTTCATATTTATAATCAGTGTCTGCAAGCTGCCATGTTCCCTGAGAGGTGGAAAGTGACCCGCGTTGTTCCGGTTCCGAAGGGGGTATCTGCAGAATCTGTAGATGGGTTTCGGCCAGTAGCAGTATTGTCGACACCGGCAAAAGTATTAGAAACCGCTATCCATAAGAGCATATATGTACAAGTGCGCGCGCAGCTCTCCGATGCTCAGCATGGGTTTCGACCGGGAAGGAGCACCACCAGTAATCTTCTCTGTCACATGGCTCATCTGATACCAACAGTGGATGGTGGGGGGCAGACTGATGCTGCTTATTTCGATTTCCGAAAAGCATTCGACCTTGTCGATAATGACGTGTTGCTTACGAAGTTCGCTAGCTTTGGTTTCACCCCGCATACACTTCAGTTTTTTGCCAGCTACTTGAGGGATAGGCGACAATATGTTGAATATGCGGGACATGTGTCGGATCCTTATTTCACTAGATCAGGAGTGAGTCAAGGTAGCAATCTTGGACCTTTAAGTTTCCTTCTGGTGGTAAATGACTTGCCAGAAGTAGTCCAAGATGCTAATTGTCTGTTATTTGCTGACGATCTCAAATTATCTCTTGCAGTAAGAACTGAGGAGGATTGTGTCAGGTTACAGAGGGACATTGATAGAGTGGTGAGCTGGAGTAAAGAAAATCTCCTACAATTCAATAGTTCGAAATGTGTTACAATTGCGTTTTCGCGTGCACATAATCCTATTGAGGGCAGATATCACATTGAGGGGCAGCCTTTGGCGCGAGTCGGGGAAGTCAAGGATTTGGGAGTAAGATTTAACACCGGTCTGACATTCCGTGAACACGTTATGGGTTGTTGTAAAAAGGCTTTTAGAAACTTAGGCTTCATGCTCCGAACGGTCCGTGGATTTACTAACATAAAAGCCATCATCACACTATATAACGCACTAGTTAGGAGCCAGTTAGAATGTAACGCAGTCATATGGTCTCCGCACGAAGCTAAATATAGTCTCATGCTGGAGAGAATTCAAAATAAATTTATTCGATATTTATACTCGAGGTACTATGGGGTCTATCCGTTTTACCCATTGATGTATCCCACATTATTTATTTTAGGCATGGTGGGGTACAATGAGTTAAGGGTAAGACGGGATTTTGCACTCACCTCACATTTGTTTAAGATATTAAGAGGAAAGCTGCACAATGCAGTCATTTTAGGACAGCTGAGTCTATGTGTTCCGGATAGGTACGTATGGCGACACCGGCGACCGCCACTGCTGGTAGAACCCCGCGGTCGGACCAACCTATTAAGGGAAGCGCCGCTGACGCGTGCACTTCGCACGCTCAACCTGATTTCTAATGAAATCGACCTATTTTGTTGTACTCTGGGTGAATTCACAAGGAAGGCATTATATGTAATATGCTATAGGTAGATAGTAAGATGAGCACATTTATCGCATTGGGCATTAACCTGTAAAGATAAATGTAAGTGGAATAAATAAATAAATAAATAAATAAATTATCGATACTAAAGTTACACTACTACATATTTTAGAATGAGTAGCCAGTCTCTTAAGAGCTGAAAGACAGAAACTAAGACTGCCCTGTTTTTGGAATAGATATGACAACATATCCTTAAAATTTTTAGTATGGGGGATTGTTTAAAAAAAACTAATAAAAATAAAAAATAATGTGCCTAAAAATAATACAATAAATTGCCATGCAATATTGCACTTTGAACACTTTAAACGCAACGTCCTATGTAATTTGTTAATAATATAAAATTATGCGAAAGTTTGTGAGGATGTATGTGTGTGTGTTACTTTTTCATGCAAAAACTACTGTATGGATTTCTATGAAACTTCACAATAATTTTGATTATACACCACAATATTGGTTACTGGCAGAAGCCAGTTTTTGATAAAAACAAAGTTGAATACACTGTACTTGAATATGAGCCTTTGAGAATAACATTGTAGAGGAAATTATCGAGAATCGTGATCGTTGCTATCGATTTAGTATTCATAAAATACGAAGCTAAAAAGTAGGACGACGAAGTAGGAGAGCTGGTCATGCGTCAATAACATGGCGTGCCAACTTCATTATTTTGAAGCATGACTTGCATCACCCCTCGTCTTGTAAATATTAAGGCAAATTAATGTTAGACTTCTGCTGACTAATAAAGATGATTGGCATTTAATTTGGTGCTGTTTACGTTTTTAATTATTGTTGCCTTGTTTGGTTTCCCAACCTGCAAAAGAATAGAAGGCCATAGAACCTATCGTCAAAACGAATCAGGGGTAAAATAAAACGCCTAAGTAAGTGCCACAATTATATCTCTATTTCGTTATGGTTATAGGGCCAAATTGTTGGTGGAATCACAAGTACTGGATTCCAACGTTAGCATTTTAAATTTATTATTCGATTGCTGGCCGTTGATACTATCTTGTATACTTTGTCTGACCTTGACCTGAGTTCAGGAGCCACGCTTAGATAAACATGAAACAAATTGAGTAGATATTTACAGCTTCTACATTTGTTAACGTCTCTCTTTTGTTAATTTGATTCCTAATCTCATAATCTTCTAACAATCTTTATCTTTTTGTTTCAGATGTTTGCAAAAACGTCCGGTAAGTGGACCATCAGACAAAAACATTGTTCAAGTCGAAAATACGACCTTACTTTGTTATTGTAATCACGTACCGTCCGCAGAAAGAAAGATTTTAAGAAAATTATGTCGCAAAAGTTACTTTAAATGGTTATCCAAAGATTTTACCAAGTTTAGTTGGGAAGGTTAAGTAAAATCAGGGCTTTTAAAGACTTTCCTCTTGCGGCCATACAAATCCAATCTAAAGTCGACGTTATCGCATATCAATATATCCTTTGCTGGTTTTTATTGAAAGAAAGTTTTAGAACTCCAAGCCGGCGGGCGATGGAATTCTATGCATGAATTATGTATGGTTTTTATTGAGAAAAGTAGAAATGTGACTTAAAAGGTTGTTAGAGGTAAAAAGGACTTGTGTGTTGCTTTGGATAAGTTGTTGACCTTTAACGTTATTTGTTATAATAGTATAAAGTCAGTCTCCATGGTTCTTAAACGACGCATTTGTGAGTAACAACAGTTATAGTAGCATAATTTAAGATATTCTTTTTTTCCATCCTTTTTCGTTTCACATTATCTGGAGAAATTTCGCGGTCACCACATCTTCTTTGTCACTATATACTTTCAAACATCTACTGAGATCATCTGTTATTCTGTATTCACCTATAAAATCGTCGATATGCTTCAGATCGTCAGCTCCCTCCCTTACTGAACATAACGTTATGTTATGTAAATTTATTCAATAGCTGGTAGCAATTTTCTTGTTATTCGCTTATTTTTACGACGGCAGTATCAATTTGTTTGATCTCAGATCAGCGTCACTACACTGCACATTCTTTCATACATGTTTCATGGTGAAATCGGTTTTGTGTTTTTCCTTTGTTATCGGTTTTAGTTGTGGTTGTTTTTTATTGCGTGGAGTGCCGTAAAATTGAAGGGTGAGTGTGATCGAGTAGAAAGGTTGCAGATAAACATTTCTTGTAGTGCCCCGAAGACTTTATTACTGTAGAGTAAACTTGGGCAGAAAGTAACGTAGGCAGATCATAATATTTCTTATTTGCTAATAAAAGATATGCAAGAAATACTCGAACGGTATAGAGAACACCATTTGCATAATCTTTTGAATTCCTGCTGTTACAGCACACAGACCGTCACTTGCCTAGCTTCACCTAATTTCACTGACGGACTGACTGACAGACTATTATTTATTTTGTATTTGTTGACGTTTCAAAAGTACCAAACTATGGTTTAATTGAAATAAATGCTTTAACTTTGACTTTGACTTTGACTTTCAAAATTTTTGCACGCTCAGCTGGAACCCGTTTACAAAAGACCTTCCTTATTGGGCATCACATCCAGCGCAAAGAAGGCATCAATATATTCTTTAAATTTTTGCACTACCATAACAATAATTGTGTCCAAAATTTTTCGATAATAAAATTAGGGAACATATTTCCATTCCCTCTTTTTAATCAAGAATTTTGTCGAGATAAAGCATTGGGCAAATTCCCAAACATCCTGATTAGCAACACGAAATTAAAACAAATAGTCACACACGAATGAGCTCATATTTGAAGATAAAACTTATCTGATGTTGGCAATCTGCCGACATCGAATATTGCTTCGACAATAAGCTAGCGAACAAAAATTCAGTAAAATGTTCGAACGATTCGGTTTTGCTCAGCATAGGTACAGATTAATTCAAATTCAGAACTACTTTTACTTTTATTATTCGTTTTACAAACTGCATGGCTGGATTTAAAAAAATACTGGATTTTTATTCCTTTGAATATTTTATATTGTTTTGTTTTTTTTTATTGTTTCTTTGATTGTTGACCCAGAGCTTTTTTAGTCCACATGGTATGTAACAACAAATATCAGTTTTTTGTAAGATCTTTATTGTGGTTAATAAGTTATGTATTTTTAAGTATCTATGAGATATTTTCTAAAGTCACAATTATAGGATCTAATTTAAAACCTTCTAAATTAACTCCGGTTGATTGATCAACGACCAGTCAGTTAGTTAAATATTTTAAAGTTTTGATATTTGTAATTGTTTCTTATTTTAAATTACAGGTAGGTTGTAAATCTTTAGCTCCAATAACAAAAAAGTCAATAAAGGTGACTAGAAAAATAAACGAAACACGAACATAATCTAAAAATAGAAATATCACGACTGAGACATGAAAAAATAATAAACAAAATAGCAATTAAAGCTTAAATTGAAATGGAAAACATTTTAGCTGTAATCTGCCATTAAAATGAGAATAAAACAATGGACATAGTACAAACAGCCGCCATTTTTGTTCGCACCCACGCTATACTAATACTTGTGTTGATTGGCTATTTTTATCCACAAATTGATTTACTGTGTATTTCGTTGCAAGTATAGAAAATAGGAGTCGTAAATCAGGTGACAGAGACATGATTTATAATGCTTAATATATTATTATCCAGGTTAATGATGTGGCTAATAAATAGTTTAACAGCATAAAGTAAAATTATGTCTACTATTGAATTTATGGTGAGGACATGTTTACTAATCGCTGTTTTTAAAACACCGGTACCTATTAGATTTTAGATTCGATTAAACTTTTTTAAAGGGTAGAACGTAGTCAAAGAAAACATCAAAATTATAATAAAACATTCACTTTATTACAATAGGTTTTTTATGATGTCCGCACCACATTAGGGATACTATGCAGATCTGTTTCTGAATCGGCCCAAGTAAAATAGCACAACTACATTTTTAAATAGTTTAATTTAGTTTGCAAAACAGAGTCACGTTCAAAAATAGTTCGATAGAAGGCGACAAAATGCCACTAGCAGTTTAAAATACATTTCAAATTAGAGTGAAGCCAACCCTATTGAGTTGGACAAAAATAGACGAGACGTGATAAACAGTTCGAGTTCAAACCATTGAGTGTATGTGGAGCGCAGTCAAACAGATTGCCACGTTGATATTGAGTCGGTACACCTATTGAAAGAGGTATATGAAGTATAGGTACTACTTCAAAGGTAGTTTGCTTATGGGCATTTACTATTTTCCTTTCTTTTTTCTTTTTTCTACTTACTGGTCTTGGAGTCTCATCTAATATTGGTTTGGTTTTGAATTTTATGCCAGATTTTAGCCAAGCAGGCGGATAACCTGGTGGCAAGCTATCGGTGCCACCCATGGACACCTGAAGCACCAAGGTGTTACTAGTGCGTTACCGGCATTTTGGAAATTTAGATTTTGGGGATTGCGGGAAATTCGGGGATTGGTGAGACTGGGGAGGGGGACTGGGGAGTGGGCCTCCGGTAACCTTAATCACATGTCGGAACACAACGCAAGCGTTGTTTCACGTCGGTTTTCTGTGAGGCCGTGATATCAGTCCGGTCGAGCCGGCTCATTTGTGCCGAAGCATGGCCATCCCATACTTAAAAACCTTGAGCAAAACCAACAATGGAACATAAATCTGACATATAGCATCACTTCTCATCACTGAACAACTGAAAGGCTGGATAGATCTATTATGTTTTCAAGTTCTATACGAACCTAAGTCTACGCCACCTCCTGTCATAAATCTTAGCATCACAATCGGGAGCAATGACCCCATTCTCTGCGACATATGGCACACTATGAAGCCTTGTAACAATAGCATTGTAATAGCATTGTAACAATAGTCACCCATCTCCAGCCTGTCTCGGTAAGCATAGCTGAACCTCAAGTGGGGTTTAACTCTTCAGATAGTCTATAAAACTATTTCTTATCTTAGCTGAGTGTGTTTGCCTTTTTTAAGAAATGATAATAATTTTTAATTCTTTTAATCGGTATAGACATTTATATCTACATTGCCAACCTCAGTTTTGGTTTCTGTGACACCTAAATAATTATATCTAAAAAGTAGCGGTACAATTGAATTTTTATTCTGTAATCACCACACGGGTGCTTATGTACTATGTTTCAACTACGCTATGATGCCAGGACAACAATTTACCTTATTCAGTATAAAGTAAAAATAGATTACTTTTTCATTTTTCTAACTCACCACGTGTCACCGTTTCCACAGACAAGCAGGCGGTCCACTTGCCAAGTTACTTTTAACCTTATTCCCTTTATTTTGTTTTTATTTTACATTTTGTTAAACACAACTGTGACTTCAGTCCAGCACAATATTTCATTACTTATAAAATCCTGGCAGCTGTGTCCTGGATATTGCTACATTTTTCTTAAGACAGGCACAGGTTTATTTAGTTTAGAATTAGACGGAAAAGTGACTCCTGATGTAATTGAAACGAAGAAGGTAGTGTAGGAAACAAATTTTAAAATTGCGTTTTATGCAATCTAAGACAGTAAGCTTTTGAGGATATTTCTTGTTGCATACACTGTTTGATGGCTATATCTAAATATAAATAATTTCAATGAATCACATAAATAGCCGGATCGACCCATAATACGTCGTATTGACTATGCCAATTGTTCAGTCTTGTCTTGTTAAAGATTTCGACGACTTGAGAACCAACATTCTTTTGTGAAGTCGGTTAAAATAGTAATCTTTCTAACAAACCAAACATGTTGCAAGATTTTTCCAACGAATGTTATTAAATAAAAACAGCCTGGTACCTAGGTATATATAATGTGCTTATAAAATAAAATTAACACAAGATAGCTGAACGCAATTCTGGTCCACTATCAATCACTTCGATATTAATTTCATGAAATTCGTTACTTTCAGCGGCCGCCGAGATTAATTCCAACTCACGCCAGATGGTAACGACTAGAATTCCAAATCTTGGGCTATTTTCTTGAATACAAGGTTTGTTAGAAGAAAGGATATTTATAAAATTTTGCTCAGAATTGGTCAATAAAAAAGGTAAATTAAACAACAATAATATACAAAATTAAATAAGAAATTTAATTTGAACCAGTAAGAAATTTAATTTGAACCAGAAGTAGTAACTTCTTACTTCAAGATTTCGTTTGTAAATTAAATGAAGTAATTACTGACTTATATTTATTTTGTTACGCCGTGTCCATCTAGAAATAGGACCTATAAATTAGACCATAAGCCTTATTTTTTGTACCCCAGGTAAAATTGTCTCATATGTACAATACTATCCCAAGTGTGTTCGTTGTACATAGTTAACACATATTCGCACTTCGGGATAGTGACGGGATTGCCTGATCTGACGTTGATACACGAAAAATAGAGCAAGAATTGTTTAACATCCTGACAGCAGTGAATATTACTTAGGCCATCAGATTACTAAAACACCAACAAAGAAAGCTAGTGTATGACATACTACGAAAAATGATGGATAACTTAGTAAAAAAATATCAAAAGGACCACAGGCTACGCACTGAATGATACTTACATTGCTTTTGTGCCTACTTCTCTTCGTAGGCCATTATTAATAGCTAGCGAAAGAACACTATCAGACTCTAATCACAACAAACGAAGACTAATTAGTTTCACTTATTTCCAACACGTCGTGCTTTCGGCGCAAATTAATAGAAATAAGTCATCCTTTCAGCCTAATTGACCTTTAATGACCTTTAGTGAGCAATTTTGGTTCCACTGCACTCCGTTGGCGGCGCCACATGAGTTAATTGGTATCATTAGGCACTTTATCTTCATAGTTGAACTTCTCTATCAGTGCCTTGACATAGTTAGGTACTATATTGCTGTATACAGCTCTGTTCAGCGGAGTCTCATCAAAACTACATTAGTTATTCAGAATTGGTATGAAATTTTTGTCATAATTGAAACACATTCAGGTTTCTTGGAGGTGACGAAGGGTTTCTAAGTAATATATTTTTAATGTATGGGAACTTTGTGTCTTAAAAAAGTTACGGTTTCCAAAGCACGTTTTATTCCATAAGGTACTGAATATAGTCTTCCAATATTAATATTGAAGTAGTTTTGTAATATTCTCCATTCATAGTCTACCCTTTTAGTTAGGTTTGACCCTTATATGTTGTGTGTATGATCTATTGAATAGTGTAGTGTTCGGTAACATAAACACTCGTAAATTCAGCAATGAAATAATATGATCAACCAAAAAGTATCTCAAACTGCAATAATCTACACTATTTCTGTAATAAGCAAAGTATTTTAAGTATATAATTCGAATACTGTTTAGCTCAATTTGTATGCAAACAGAAATCTTGTGGTTTTCCAGTTTATCTTACGGCGGGTTACGATTCATTCCTGAATCATGAAGCATGCCACTTTGGATAATGATAAAAGCGTTCAAAGTGCTAATATATCAGTTGTATGGACTTCATAACTTCGCATCGTAAACTGAAGTGTGAATTTAACGAAATCGTAACACTCGTTTATCCTCCATTGTGTTTACGACGAACATAAACGACGGACAGCAACGATAATTTTATTCATCGTTAATATCCGACGAACGTAAAAATGAGTCGCAAAAATTGATGTCTTGTAGACCGATACGGATTCATTCCCTCGGATCCGAGTCAGATTTCCTCGTTATTAAAGTGAAAATTGAGACAGACGCCGCATTTTAAAGCGTTTTTTGTTTGAGCGATATATTTTTGACTGCCTCGTTGGCCGAGTGGTCGCGAGTGCGACTACCGGGCAAGGGGTCTCGGGTTCGATTCCCGGGTCGGGCAAAGTATTACTGGGTTTTTAAAAAATTCTCAGTAATAGCACGGAGTCTGGAAATGTGCCCGGTATATGGCAATAGGCTCACCCCCTATTACATGGGACTCATAACATAAATAGTGAAAAGTGGGTGTTACTTCTGTGTGCACCTCTGCCTACCCTTTCGGGGATAAAAGGCGTGATGTTATGTGTGTGTGCGATATATTTTTGAGATCTTCTTTCTAGTATTCCAAAAAGGTCGAATAAAAAAGTAAGTTCTGACATTTTATTAATATTTCTTTCATGTTCAAGTTAAACATTGCATGATGGGTTGTATTCGAACTGAATATTAAATGTTCAATCATATTTTATTGATGTCAAAAGTCATATCAATTTCGTCTAGGTGAAATTGTGCTGATATTTTTGCATGAAAAAGAGATTCTCTTTTGAATTTATTCAGTATTGCCTGTATTGTGGTAGCCGTGTAAATTCATTTACACGGGAGAGTGTCAGTTTTCATTTAAGTTAACCCAGCCGTGGCAAGTCAAAGGTGTGACGAGCAATATCAACCAATAACAACATTTGGGTAGGCTGCGCAAATACACAAAATGTTGGGGCTATTATTTGAGTCTGCCATATTGTTTTATATCTTATCTATGACTGGTTTATGTTCGGTTGAGCTTATTATTACAGTTTTGGATTTCGAAATTTATAATCAGTACGTATGTCTATATTTACTTTTCAAAATTTTGTGTAATCTAGAGCAGATTGCTTAGCTATTCTCATAGCAAAATGTCTGTGATGGAAAAATGATCCAGTGTTCATTTTCCTGGTCACGTAGTGTAACACCCTCATGAACATACAACATAACATGAGTATTACAATAGACAATAAACGTATATACCAAACAAATAATGAAAATAAGCTTAGTAATGTTATACTTATATCTCCCAACCCAACCGATACAAAAATATAAGAACTTATACTTTATTTTGCTAATGTTTAGGAGATCTCTATCTATATATTTTCTGTTCATATAAATAAAATTGTAATGCCTCTTTGTTAAACTATGTAGTTAAACAATCAAACACCAAGCGGTCACCGGTGACCGCAACCTATTGTTCTTTAATTGTGTCTATAATGACGGTACTCAACGAGTAAAAAATACAACAAAATACAATAACATTTTTTACCATTTTTGTCTGTTTGTTCTTTTTTTTTTTTTTTTTTTATGTTTGATGGGGCGACGTTTGACCACTATCTCGCCTGGTGGTATTCACTCGGGCCTTGAAGACTCCCAGGTTGTACCCTTCAGGAAATACAGACTCTGGCAAAGAATTCCACTCTTTAGCAGTACGCACAAGGAAGCTTGAAGCGAAGCGCTTCGTGCGTGTGGGCGGAACATCTACCATGAAACGGTGACGCTTCGCCGATTGTCTTGTGGTACGATGATGGAAAGGACTAGGGGGAATCAAGTTGTGCAATTCCCCTGCACACTCACCGAAATGTATCCGGTAGAAAACCGAAAGGCTTGCAACCTTACGCCTGTGCTCGAGGCTTTGAAGCCGAGCCTTCACAAGCGCATCATCGTCGATGAGCCTCTTGGCACGCCTCTCAATGTGCTCTAACGCGTCCAGCTGATATTTTGCCGAGCCGTCCCAAAGATGAGAGCAGTACTCCATACAGGACCGAACCTGTGCCTGGTACAGGCTCAGCAATTGTTTCGGCGTGAAGTACCGTCTCACCCTCCATAGGATACCCAACTTCCTACCAGCCAGTTGCGCTTTTGACTCTATATAGGAGCCAAAGTTGAGTGTGGGCGTCAGAGTTACACCAAGAAGCTCAAGATGATCGGTCATCGGTACGGACACATTCCGGAAAGTAGGAGTCAGCGGAAATTGACTCCGTTTGGCGGAGAATAGACACGCCTGGGTTTTGCTAGCGTTGAACCTAACCAAGTTGGCGTCACCCCAGTCGGAGACCGCCTTCAAGGTCGAGTTCAAACGATCGACCATGGATTCTCTTAAAGACTGGATCTGTGTTCCGCTAGTCCGCGCACTGGACACATACCTTTCAACAACTGTGCTGTCATCTGCATACCCAAAGATACCGGGCTTAAGCAGGTCGTTTATGTGGAGCAAAAAGAGCGTCGCTGAAAGTACTGACCCCTGAGGGACGCCGGCATTAATACCGAATTGGTCAGACGAGCAGCCATCGATGACTACTCGTATTGACCGATCCCTCAGAAAGTCTGCTATCCATCTGCACAGACCAGTAGGAAGTCCATATGCAGGAAGCTTGCCGATTAGACTGTCGTGCCAAACCCTGTCAAAGGCCTTCGAGACATCGAGGGAGACTGCTAATGCCTCCCCGTGCCCCTCTATGGCCTCGCTCCATATGTGAGTGGCATACGCAAGAAGGTCCCCAGTCGATCGGTTACGTCGAAACCCGTATTGCCGATCGCTGAGGAGATCGTTACCTTCAAGGTATGCCAGGAGTCTATTGTTGAGTACACGTTCCATGCTCTTGCAGAGTATGGACGTGACCGAAATAGGACGGTAATTATTAGGGTCGGCACGACTACCTTTTTTAGGCACAGGCTGTACGTTGGCCAGCTTCCATGCAACCGGTACTAGACCCGTCTCCAAGGAAAGGCGAAACAGACGTGTCAAGATTGGAGACAACTCAGGCGCACAGGTTTTTAAAACCAGGGCTGGGATTCCGTCGGGACCACTGGCCTTGTTCACGTCCAGATCGCGTAGCGTCCTATATACCTCCCTCTGTCGAATGCGAATTTGCGACAAATTCGTCTTGCATACGCTATTAAGAGAAGGAGGCAAGGCGCCACCAGTGTCAAGACGCGAAGATTCCGCAAATAGAGAAGCAAATAGATTCGCTTTCTCTACCGCAGTGTGAGCCAGCGTCCCGTCAGACCTCAGGAGCGGAGGAAGTGAGGAGCGACAGAAGTTCGATTCAACCGCCTTGGCCAGGGACCAAAAAGCTTTACTTCCCGCTGGGTAGGAAGCTAGTTTGTTCCCTATACGGCCAATATGGTTAAATCGAGCCATCCGTAATGCCTTTTTGCATGACTTGGCAGCCCGATTAAAGGCTCTCTTCTTTTGATGAATGTCATCAGCCCTACGGCGCCTGGCATCCGCCCATGCCAAGTATGCCGCCTGCTTTTGCGCTTCGGCACGTCCGCAGTCGGCATCGAACCAAGGACGGGACCCACCAAAGGATGTCACGTCCGAGAATGGAATGTAGTATTCCATGCCCTGGCGCAGCACCCCCGTTACGGCTTCCGCACAAGCTGACGGGTCATCAGAAGAGAAGCAAACGGGCCGCCAAGGATAGGATGCGAAAAAAGATCGCATCCCATCCCAGTCCGCTGACTTGTATCGCCACATCCGCCGAGGTCCTCTGGGACTCGGATCTGGTGGGGAGTGTGTGGATACAGATTTCACCAGACAGTGGTCGGAGCTACCTAGAGGTGATGAGACTGTCACCGAGTAGCGATCTGGATCAGTTGTCAGCAGAAGGTCTAAGCAATTGGCAGTGTGCGTATCGACATCGGGTACCCTTGTGGCTTCCTGGACCAGCTGGGTCAGGCCGAGCGAAAGCACAAGTTTACGCATTTCCCTTCCAGCATGGTCGGTGCACTGGTATGGGAATAACCACTCCTGATGATGAGCGTTAAAATCCCCCAGTAACACCAACTGGGCCGAAGGGTACGCCTGTCGAGCCGCATCCGCCGCTTCACCGAGATATTGCGCTAATCTGGTCGCCTCCAAATCTCCGCTGTGCGACCGATAGACACAGGCATAAAGAATTTTCTCCATGCCTATGTCTGCCAGTATCCAAAGGGCAGAAAAACTAGGGTCCTCAAGGTTTCGGAGACGCCGGTAACAGATGCCGTCTCGGACGTATACGCATACACCTGCATGCGGAACAAAATTGTGCTCCAGGGAAAAACCTGGATAGTTCAGGTAGGATACGTCCGACGGGCACCTGATCTGGGTCTCCGAGAGAAACAAGAGTGTAGGGTTCTCGGTCTCGAGGTGGTGATGGACCGCATTGACATTAGAGTGCAAACCTCGAATATTTGAGAGGTGCACTTTGAGGGAGAGGAGTGCAGCCGCTGTTGAACCCTTTTCTTATTTCTCGGTGTCATTGATGTAGAGTGGAAGGTTGCTGAGAGGATGGCAGTGAAATGGTCCCCCACGCAGGCGACCCCTCGACGCGCACCGCAGTTAGCCAAACCATTGGGAGGCCAGTCTGGAGACTGCGGGGACGCCCGAGCCCCCCCACGAATATCCATCGGGCCCTCTCCTCCGGTCGCCAACCGGCACGATGGCGTATCCATGGGATTTTTCGCTAGATGGCGGGGCAGCCTTTCACGTGTGGCTAGCACGCTAGTTGGGCCCCCAACTATCTGCGGTCGGCCAGCGGTGCACCGTGCCTCGGATCCCGCTACCCTCCGCGACTGGGCACCCGGTGTAGCTACACCAGCGCGCGTCAGACCGGCCAGTCTACAGTGGAACAACCATCTCGACCCATCCTCTCATACGGCGTCACCGAGCATCGTGGCGGAACACGGCAGGGCCGCTTGGCGACACGCTTTTGCTCGGTGGGTGGTCATAAAGCCGGCGGCCGAAGCCTACCACCAAAGTGTCACCTGGTTAGCACCACCCGGAGGCCACGTGTAGGGATTCTGGTTTAAGGGTGCTCTCCTACGGACGAGGGTGACTCAGCCTCCAAAAAATCTTCTGGCTAATCTCTGCAATAGCACGGACGAGGGTGACTCAGCCTCCAAAAAATCTTCTGGCTAATCTCTGCAATAGCTGGATCGATTTTGACGGGACTTTTATTGGAAGGTAACTGATATACTAAGGAGTAACTGAGGGTACCTTTTCCACGCAAACGAATTCGCGCGTAAGGATAGTCTATAACAAAATAAAGTTGCCGATGTTTCTTAAACAAAGAATTTGAAAACAAAAGTTTAGTAGAATATGTAAGTGACAAGAAACATGGAGTCTGGAGACAGATTGAGACAACAATGAAAATAGATAGGCAGGAAACGATCGATTATGAGGAAATTGAAACAAATCACACGGAATAATTTGGTAAGGTTGCATTTATATAGGCTTTCTTTTTTAAGAGGGATAATCATCGAATGTCTTCTCCCGTCTAAATGAGTCGGGAGGGAGTGCCAGACTCTTACTGACAAAAAACCAAGCCCCGGTAACCCGTTAGGTTCTCCGCGACTCCGAATCGGTATCAGCCCTGTTGGGTCCCATCCGTAGTGATCTGATGGCTCTTTGAGGCGCGTGTGGAATGCGACGCGCCGTACGCTTGGGTAAATTGGCTTAGATTTTGCCTATGCCTGTAGAGAACTTTTTTTAAAAATAATCCAATGACTTCTCCCGTCCGGGTGCGGTAAGAGGGAGTTTCAGACTCTTACTGACTAAAAACCACCGGTTCCTACCAGAATACCGGTGACCCTTTAGGTTGTCTGCAGCTCCGGATCAGTCTAGATTAAGCTGGTTTTGTCTGCGCTAAGCGCCTGTTTAACGACCTTCATATAAGTACTGGGTATGTGTTACTTTATTCTGTGTGTTCATTGTAGCGGAAAGGTCTTTACAAAGAAAACCTTACGTTAAATTTTACGTCTGTCAACTAACTATAATGAAATTTTTAATGAAACTAAAATTCCTTATTTAAAATAAGGAATTTTAGTTTCATTAAAATTTTTACTACTATTCATTAATATTTTTGTAACTTTTTAATTTCATATCCCAGTGAGACGAGAGTAACGAATTACAGGTCGAATGGTACGATGACCCAAACCAGATTTGTCGATAAGTATACCTTACCCAAATGTATCAGTTAATTATGAATGAACCGCATGACCCAAAAATATATTTCAAGCCTTTCAGGTTTCCTCTAAATTGATAAATTGTAGGTTTGAGAATAGAATAACTGGATAAAAAATTACCTAAAGTTTGATCAATGATCCGGTATCTGGCACTTTATGGGTATTTTAGAGACGGCATTTTCAGAAAGATTTGAAATGTCAGTTCACTCATACATTTTTATTGAAGTAACATCTGTTTGATAAGTGTTAGTTTGACGTTTATTTTATGGCTAGATCAAATTGTCAAGTCATCGAAAGCCAGTGACATTGTAGTCCACAGCTGAACTATATTCTGCGCACTTTCTTCTGCCTGCGGCTCTCTTCTAGCTTCACGGATATGAACCCCTAGCGAGGCTTGAAACTAGTCGAGTTGAGTTGAGTGATGTTTTAGTGTAAACATTTAAAGTTTTCCACCACTTACTACAGGACTAACAATACAACCGACAGAGACACACACGGCTACAATTCAAGCTAGACATCCAGTATAAATTGACCTTCAAATGCGTAGAAAGATCATACTAAGCGGGGACCAAGATAAACTGGTTTTGTTTAGTTCGATGGGTAGCCGTCTACAATTAAGTTCTAACACACAGAACGCATTAGCAACTCAAATAAAACGTTTAGAAGCTGCAACAGTAAGACGAAGTTGGAGTGAATTCGCTTTCAAGTTGTTAACACAATCAGTGATGATTACACCGCAACTTGTACACAAGTTTGCCTTCCCCTGATTGTTCTGTTACCGCACTGAATGCGACGCTTGTGATAACTTATTGTGTTCTAGAATAACATGTGTTCGTAGTAATTTGTTGTTGGTATATTTTGAGGGGAAAAATTATCCAATGACTTCTCCAGTTCCAACGTTTGGTGAAGCGAAAGATAGTGTCAGATAGTGACTAAAAACAACCCCGTTTCTGCTCCTGCATTGAGCCGGAACCCCGGTAGTTTAGTCTGCTTAGTAGATTCGATGTAGATATTAAAGAATGCAACATAACATAACAACACGCCTTTTATCCCCGAAGGGGTAGGCAGAGGTGCACATTATGCCACTGTACAATGTACCCACTTTTCACTATACATGTTATGAGTCCCATGTAATAGGGAGTGAGCCTATTGCCATATACCGGGCACAATTCAGAACTCCGTGCTATTACTGAGATTTTTTAAAAATACAGTAATACTTTGCCAGACCCGGGAATCGAACCCGAGACCCCTTGCCCGGCAATCGCACTTACGACCACTCGGCCAACGAGGCAGTAACTAAAGAATGTACTTTTAAATATTTCTTTTTGTGGTCTTTAAGAAGAATGGTGTACATCCCATCGAAGAAGTACCGTTAAATCAATATCAGCGAATGTGACAAATTAATGACAAAGGGGAAAATGTAAATTAGAACGTTTTCTCAGCAGTTGGGCTGCAAAAAAATTTGTGGTTATAAAACAGTAATAAACGGGCGAAAGAGAAGAATGTTAATGGGCGAAAACAATTTGTGTTTTACAGATGTTTACTGTACATTGTATTTACATTTATAGATGGAAGCTCTTATTCTTTTTAAAAATGTTCAGTATTTTTTTTACTCATGGACCAAATTAAACAGCATTCTCACGTTATTTTATCCACCACGTTCGGCGAAACGTTTTCAATATCGAAATGCATTTCCTCGCGAAGTTTATACAATAAATAACACATTGGATTGGTGAGATAGCCAGAATGTGTTTAAATTGTGAATTTGTAGTGTCTCGCATTTTGAGGGTGATGGTATTCAAATGCGGAAATGTGATTGGTTGAACTGATGACAAATATTTAACCAACCAGAGAATTGTGCACTTGCTATCTGAGGTATATTTTTGGTGTACTTCCTTAGGTGAGTAGGAGTACCTATCAGTAAAACAGTAGGCCAATATACGTGCGTTTATAGCGATATGCACAATTCGATACTGCTCTATTTAGGAATACACATGATTTATACAACTAGACAAAATGACAGCGTACTATAATCTAGGGCTGTAGGCACAGAATTTATGAAGTAAAACACAAAGTTACATATTTTATCAAATCATAAAAGAACTTAACGTATTATTAATGTGTGAAGTAAGTATACATAGTTTGTTTGCGTTAAGTTACGTTGTTGTTACGTTTTTTCTTAAATTATTGAATTTAATTTGATCTATTTTAGCTAAGACACACATAGATGGGATTACAAAGACACTATTAAAGGATATAATATTTTTTTTTTAAAGAAAATGAAAATATCTCTAGAAATTCTTTTAAGAAAACAATTTGAAAACTTAATCAACTAAAACTTGAGATTTTGAACTGAAATCTAACCTAGAATAGATTTGTCCTATTTCCAATTGTATTTGTACTGTTTTCGACGGTAGCATTAAAAATTAATGAACTTTTTGCCACTATACTATTTCAGAAATTCCGAGTTGAAGTAACGTCCAAAAAACAAGTAAAAACAAAAAAGCAAAAAATAACTATTATTAGTACTGATAGGTTACTCACCCACACATATAAACGAGAATTGGACCTCTCCGTTGACGCGGCGAAACACAACGTTGTTTCACGCCGGTTTTTGTGAGGCCGTGGGTATCACTTCGATCGAGCCGTCTTAATGTAGCGGTCTTGTAATGTAGGTACTGTTAATGAATGATAATAACTTCGATCGTATGGGCAATAAATAATAATAACCAACTCATGAAAGTTAGTTGTCACAGTAATTACATGGATAAGTTCAGGCGGAAGGTAATCCGTCCAAAAACTCAGACTGCCAACTCATTTCCAAACTAATTATCTTTTCTCGATAGATCGACGGACTCTCAAGGCTGGCGCCATGTTTGAGACAGATCAGATCTATCTAGCACGAAATCTAGAACAAAACGTTAGACATTTTATCTTTGAAGTTTACTCTTCTTGAGTCTTTTTTATCGAGTTAGTAGTATTTTATGTCAAACAACAGTACTTGCGGATGTTGGGCACAACGCTGTCTAATTGATCGAGTGGACACGATTGTAATCGGTAGTACGAGGTTCTGGCATAATAGTATTTAGAATCAGGTACACGAAATCTTTTCATTATTATTGTAATCGTAATTTATTAAAAACTTATTTAAATTACATTTTAAAATACTATTAAAAAAACAAAAAAAAAATAACATATAAAGAAATAGGAGCCGAGCAATAGTGGGAGCATGGTCCAGCTACCGGTAGTTAGGGCTCCAGAGACAGAAACTTCCTCACGATACGTGCCGTTTCTAGGGGAACTGCCTTCTGTGTCAGGCCCTTGAACCATTAACTAACCTAACGCCCACCTTCTAAGACGGATGTCCAAGCTTATTATAAGTATAATTATTCATCAGTCACAAGACGTCCATTGCCGAAGTTGTAAAACGTAGAGTAATGGCTTCCTGACTGACCGATTGGAAACCTTTCCTTTCCAGAGAGGTCTATTAAATTTACTTTCATTAACTTGATACTAAAATGTTACTACACTTTTACAAAAATATATAGTATTCAAATAAATATTACCTACTTACTACAATAACTAAAAATCGCGGTTTATTCCCGTAAAATATTGAGAAAAGCTCTACTATTTTCGAGCCACAGAGGGGCTCTTTCCCATGAACTGCGCGACATCGGCGCGACCACACACGCTGTATTTTCACGTGAGTAACTCGCGATTTCAAGTTAATTTACTATGTCTATTATAAAAATATTAGTTCATCAAAAGTCACATTTATGTGTACAATCATTTTGTGTGAAATGATAACTGTGTGAACGTAATATCTAGTTGGGAGTGTTCCCTAGTGGCCGTACATACAGCGCGCAGCTCGTGGGTTAAATAAATAGGAGTTAGTAGTACGTGCCACATCGGAGTCCTGCGGCCGACCGGCCTCCAGAGACAGCCTCGAAGAGAACAAACACTATCTCTGATATTTATCTACAAATATTACGTCAAATCACAGCCTTTTTTCTGAAGTTGAATTGGCTAGAAGTGACGTCATGTTTATATTTTCGTGAGTACTACATTTCTTATTACGTTTTCGGCCTACTCATGTAACTGTTTGACGAGGTACTTGACTGGTTTCGAGCCATACTCGCGGAGAACCTAACGGGTAACCGGGGCTCCGGCTCGACGTGCAGGAGAAGGAACGGGGTGGTTTTTAGTCAGTAAGAGTCTGACATTCCCTCCCGCCTCACCCAGGCGGGAGCAATGTGTCGTATGTCGCGGAATGCAATGTATTATGACAAACCGTCTTATGTAGAGGTGATCCAGCAGTGCACCTGTGTTGAATTGGTGTTTGTGTTTCTCTTCAAAATGTATCTTGGTTGCTCATCAATAGGAACATCTTAACAAATAAGATTGGCAAGACAAATCAATGAATATATCATCTTATAGATGTTCATTTTTTTTGGTAGCGAATTGAAATTTAAGGACGTCTTTTTATTACTTTTTCTATGAATAAAACTATTTGAGTCTAGCACAATCTTAGAATTGTAATAAAACTATTTGAGTCTAGCACAATCTTAGAATTGTAATAAAACTATTTGAGTCTAGCACAATCTTAGAATTGTAATAAAACTATTTGAGTCTAGCACAATCTTAGAATTGTAATAAAACTATTTGAGTCTAGCACAATCTTAGAATTGTAATAAAACTATTTGAGTCTAGCACAATCTTAGAATTGTAATAAAACTATTTGAGTCTAGCACAATCTTAGAATTGTAATAAAACTATTTGAGTCTAGCACAATCTTAGAATTGTAATAAAACTATTTGAGTCTAGCACAATCTTAGAATTGTAATAAAACTATTTGAGTCTAGCACAATCTTAGAATTGTAATAAAACTATTTGAGTCTAGCACAATCTTAGAATTGTAATAAAACTATTTGAGTCTAGCACAATCTTAGAATTGTAATAAAACTATTTGAGTCTAGCACAATCTTAGAATTGTAATAAAACTATTTGAGTCTAGCACAATCTTAGAATTGTAATAAAACTATTTGAGTCTAGCACAATCTTAGAATTGTAATAAAACTATTTGAGTCTAGCACAATCTTAGAATTGTAATAAAACTATTTGAGTCTAGCACAATCTTAGAATTGTAATAAAACTATTTGAGTCTAGCACAATCTTAGAATTGTAATAAAACTATTTGAGTCTAGCACAATCTTAGAATTGTAATAAAACTATTTGAGTCTAGCACAATCTTAGAATTGTAATAAAACTATTTGAGTCTAGCACAATCTTAGAATTGTAATAAAACTATTTGAGTCTAGCACAATCTTAGAATTGTAATAAAACTATTTGAGTCTAGCACAATCTTAGAATTGTAATAAAACTATTTGAGTCTAGCACAATCTTAGAATTGTAATAAAACTATTTGAGTCTAGCACAATCTTAGAATTGTAATAAAACTATTTGAGTCTAGCACAATCTTAGAATTGTAATAAAACTATTTGAGTCTAGCACAATCTTAGAATTGTAATAAAACTATTTGAGTCTAGCACAATCTTAGAATTGTAATAAAACTATTTGAATCTAGCACAATCTTAGAATTGTAATAAAACTATTTGAGTCTAGCACAATCTTAGAATTGTAATAAAACTATTTGAGTCTAGCACAATCTTAGAATTGTAATAAAACTATTTGAGTCTAGCACAATCTTAGAATTGTAATATGTACCAAATAATTCTAGCCTTGAAGCTAAGAAATTAAATATTTTTTAATTTGCGCACACTGCGCACCAATTGAAACACATTATTATGATATAGAACTTTCAAAAACCAGAACATAGATGATAGTACTATTGTGAGTTCTGTCATCGAACCTGAGACACTTGACCAACGCGATATAGACTCCACACTTTCATTTAATTTCATTTAGTTTCGTTCATTTTAATTAGTATTACGAGCAGTTGACTACCGACCGCTCAACTCAGTCTAGATTCATTATCTAGCCAAATTGTAATCCCGGTCTAGACACAATGAAGTGTTTTAATGAGATGGACGATAAAACTTTCATTGTTTCCCGATATTTTATGAACTCCTTAATTAAAACTTAACGGCACGGTTAACAGGCATAGTCTAAATAGTCGTTAAATGATATGATAGGTACTTACGGTTAAAATCCAGATGAAATGGATGAGTTTTATGATGAACGAATGTTTATTCGTTGTGGTACAGCCAGACCGCTTAGTCAAATACAATATCAATGATTGAACTTAATTAATTTTGATGTTTTCGGAAGTAAGCCGAAAACTGTAATAATTAATTTAGTATGTCTCACGAGAATATAACCACTATTAAGAAATTTAATGATCTGATTACTGCATATAATATTATTATGTTTATGGGGTTAAAGTAATAATAAAGCAAAACACATTTTAATTTAAAATAGAAACTCCAAAAATACTTTTCTGACCTTGAATTTGCTCTCAATATGAATTACTTATTCCCAATAACAAAAAACAAACAGACAGTCACAAAACAAAGTGAGAAACTATAACAACTCATTCTCAGAGCACTTACGGGTTACAAGGAAACTATATATTATTTTTTAAGTTCCCATCTCAAACACATGGACAGTTAAGGGTCTCAGAAAAGGGTCGCGTCACATCGAAGTTCGTGGAGTGCGACACTAATCCCTCGAGACGAAAGGTCCACTTGATTGAGTGTGTATATGCCAACATGATAGTGATGTGCCCGACCCAGTTATTAAATCGACTATACTTTGTACTCGATTTACGGAACAACACGGACCAGGGTAGAGATTGTTTGTCATCTGACATTTACACAGACACGGGGCAAAGTTTTGCGTAATCGTGTTTTGTTTTTTTCTTATGACATTCGTCCGGAGGGAAGTTTTTTTTTGTGACATGTCGTGTGTTCACTGATATTGTTGCGTTGTTATATTCCAGCGGGTAGCTCGTGGGTATTTCATGGAATTGGGCTATGTACTGCGTTAGTTTTGTTATCAGACATTCATGTATTTACTCTACAAAATAAATATGGGTATAGCTGTATATTTTCAGTTTTCTCTAGAGATATTAAATTTTTCTTGTGTTATGATATTTTTTTTCAATTTTTTTTTAACTCGTCGAGTACCGGTTTTGTAGACACAATTATAGAACAATAGGTTGCGGTCACCGGTGACCGCTTGGTGTTTGACAGTTTAAGGGACGAAAATCATCGAATGACTGCTCCCGCCTGGATGAGGCGGGAGGGAGTGTCAGACTCTTACTGACTAAAAACCACCCCATTCCTTCTCCTGCACGTCGAGCCGGAGCCCCGGTTACCCGTTAGGTTCTCTGCAACTCCGAATTGGCATCGGCTCTGTTGGCCCCATCCGTGGTGGTCTGATGGCTCTTTGAGGCGCGCGCGGAACGCAACGCGCCTCGCGTACGCTCGGGTCTGTTTCTGGTCGGACGGGGAGCCGGTCGGACGGGGAGCCTCTGTTATGGTATAGTGTAGTGATCTAAGAAGGTATTAGTCGGAGTCTAGACTTCATCTATTAAACATGCGTATCCTAATTAATAATTGTTTCTTTTTCACCCTACATCTCATGGGATCCTGCCAGAGGCGCGGGTATGAATTTGGGTGATGTATTGATTATCTTATGTTAATGGCATGAGTAAAGCAAACATTAAGATTTCTTCACGAATTTCATAAATCAGAATGGTCAAAGGAATATCAACATCTATATATATATAAGAAAGTCGTGTTAGTAACACTATTTATAACTCAACAACGCCTCAATCGATTTAGATGAAAATTGGCAGGGAGGTAGACTAGAACCAGGAGACGGACATACGATACTTTTTATAGAATACTTTTTTTTACTTTTTACCGAAAATCACGAACAGGAACGGAGGCAAAATGGGATTGCGCGTACGAAGTCGCGGGCAGAAGCTAGTTAGTTATAAAACAAGAAATGCAAGTAATTAACATCACTTAGAAACACAAATTCGAGTCAAACGTCTATAATTAACTAGGATATTATAAAACAAAGAATACCTTTGAAAGTACTTAAAAGGTCCGAAGAATGATTTAATAAAACCAGCAATTCTGACGAGATTTCATTTGTAGGAAGCCCCAACTGGCTGGCTTCTATTCAATTATAGGGAACACCGCCCGAGTCGTTATCAAACGATATGTTTGTTTATTCGTCTTTTATTTTCACTGGAAAATATAAAAAATATAAAGAAATTAATTTAGAAATTATGAGACAAGAGTACAAGAGGTCACCAGTAATTTATTTGATTTTTTACTGTACGTACTAAAATTGCCTCGTTGGCCGAGTAGTTGCAAACGCGACTGCCGGGCAAGGGGTCTCGGGTTCGATTCCCGGGTCAGGCAAAGTATTACTAGGTAAAAAAAAATAGTGAAAAGTGGGTGTTACATTGTACTGTGGTATAATGTGCACCTCTGTCCACCCTTTCGGAGATAAAAGGCGTGATGTTTTGTTATGATATACTAAAAAAGTATGCTCAATGTTAGCAAGAAATACGGTGCTGATATTGTACCTGATAACCTATAAAATGAAACTTAAAATTTAAAAAAAACCAGTGTAAAATTGCAACTACATATAGTAGAGGAAAGTGACGAAATATGGAATAGTATCCCTAATATGGAATACCGGCTATACTAAGAAACTATAATTCACACACGCAAGAAACACTGTTTGTCTCTTTGTTTCTATCCCCATCTGCGGGTACAGGCTGTGACATATCAGTCGAGTGAGCCCATTCGTCAATATTGCAGTGTTTTGTTTTGCCGCTACTGCATAACTTTCTAACGTATTTGAAAGATACGCATTTTTCCTTTAAAAAGTGCACATCGTATAGTTTTAATAACTTTTAGAGACAGTTTAGATGTTCTTTTGTCGATTTCGGTGGTATTTAATTATATTTATTTCTTAAATACAAAAATATTAATGTCAGTTTAAAGTCGTTGCAAAATCCAATTATGGAATGGTCTATTGTTTTGTTTGATACAGACAGTGAGCTGATGCTTTGATAGAAAATACAACTCCAGACTCTGAAGATTCGGAGTGTATTTTCTATGGTATTCTGTTTTCAAATGATACTCATAGAGAAACATGGGTCAAGTGCCTCATAATGTGGACTCTGGGCACATATTGATTGCCCCGGAGTAGAGACTGATGCCTGAATTTGTGACTTTTGCAAATAGGTTGTGTTCTTTTCTATGTTGTACCAACCTTTCTAAAGAGTTTTATTTAAGTTCCGGTTTAGTTTTAATCGTATTAATAGCACTTATTCCATATTTGGGGTACCTATTCCAAATTTAGGTACCATTATTGTCGTTTAGTTTTTTTTTAATTTTTAACTCAAAAGAAAGAAACGTATGCAATTCTTGTTACAAAATAAAGCGAAAATATATAATTGTTGTAATTACCACAAAAAGTTTTATTATTTGCAACGTTTGTGAAAATTATGCGTAAGAAACAAAATGGTATTCCATATTTGGTCACTTTCCTCTAAATCCCGTAATTGTAATTACATTTCATTTCACGGTTGATTAAGTAAAAACATTAATTTAAAGTAAAAACATTAGTGTGCACCGATACTGAAATAAAGAGCAATTCGACCAGCAACACGGAGCCATCAAATTAACACACTCCATTGAGTCCAAACAGCAATTTTAATCAAAGACAACCACACAGGAAAAGTTCAAACAAAAAAAGACCTTTACATTACTTAATTAAACCACAAAACCGCTTAACTTTTATTATAAAAGAACACTTAACAATGTAACTTCAGTTTAAAGGTTTTTTTAAAGAATTCTGCGGATTGTTTAGAAAATAAATAGTATTGTGAGAATCCCTCGACCCTCAGGGACTTTTGTTATTTGTAAAAGAAATAAAAGTTCTAGGGTTTACTGAAAAATCGCTCGACGACAAGAGTTCTTCTACATTATACAAATTGTGGAAGACTATTGTGTAGACCAAGGAAAGGAAGGAAACTTTAATATGGTATACTTTTATATGGCAAACGAGCCGGATGACCTGATGGTAAGCAATCGGTGTTGTCCATGGACACTTGAAACACCAGAGCGGTTACAAGTGCGTTTTGGCGATTAAGAATTTGACGGTTGTTAGGGATGCAGGGATTGGGGAGATTGGGGAAGAATAATTGGGCCCCCAATAACCTCACACACGCACGACGAAAAACAACGCAAGCTTTGTTTGATTCTCTATGTATCGCGTATTATATTTTATATCTAGGTTTTAGACTGAATAAAGTGATATGCAAGATTAGGCCTAACTAAGCATTCACTCTGGAAAATTTTGGTCGGCTCTTAATTTCGATCATATCTAGGCGGGAATATTTGAATCTCGATATTTCAGGTAAATAAGTTGACTAGTAGCTATTTTAATCTACCCCTTGGTGGTTGGCAAAAATTCTAGGACATACTCAGATCTATTATGGTTGGACATGTGCTCTGATGGCATTTTTTTAATTACTTTTTCTTTGTCATTATCATTTCATAAGACGTAATTAATTTTGTGTTGAAACTTATAATTTATACACCGTCAGGTATTTTTTTTTTCTATTGCATAATATATACCTTATGCACTTGAAGTGCTTTCTCTCAGTCTGACCGGACTCCAGAAGAGTAAATGGTAGGTGCAAGAAGCAAGCAATGATTTTATGTCTTCTATAATATCTTTCGTGCATTCTGTTACTATCTTTAATAATAGTGGCAATTGTATTATTAATAAAAAAATTCACACCAAACTATCTATAACTACAATATACAGTGGCACACGTGCACAAACAATCCCTTCTATATATTTGTTTTATATATACCTATTTCAACATTTCCATTCCGAAATTACATTTACTTTCATATATAAACTCGAAAACTCCAACGCGAGTTAAAGAGTAACTTTTACTTTTCGTTTGTATTTATGAACAAAGAAAAACAGTCTCTGTATGGTCCCGGGCTTTAATAGGGCTTTACTAGAAACTAAACAGGTCTCTATTTTTATTAAACTGTCAAATACCAAGCGGTCACCGGTGACCGCTACCTATTGTTCTATAATTGTGTCTACAAAACCGGTACTCGACGAGTTAAACTACAATTGTTCTTACCTAGGAGACTTATAGGACTTAGGTTGCTTTACCAAATAGCTACAAATCGAGCTATAAGAAACCAGTATAAACTGACTGTTGATAGTGCGGAATAATAATCAAAAGCAAGACCACGATAAACAGGTTTTGTGTAGCTTTTATTGAATGAGTATGTAGGCTGCTCACCTACGTTTTATTATTTATCACTTCATTATTCTGTACCTTCCTCGTATTTATACTTTTTACTATTAGTTAGTTCACCTCTTTTCTTTAGTATTTTTTTCTTCAAATAGAATTTGTCAATTCTTTTGTTTCTTATGTCATAATTTTTCCAATGCAGTAATTTTAATAAAACAGTTTATTTTACATTTTAAATATTTTTTATAATAACTATCGTGAGACATACTAAATTAAGTAAAAACGTGGGTTACTCACGTGAAGTTAGTGAGCTGCGCGACGTCGCCGCGACCGCGCACGCTGCTCATGAGGAAGAACCCCTCTGTGGTTCGAAACTAGTAGAACTTTTATCAGTATATTCACGTGAGTAACCCGCGTTTTTACTTAATTTTAAATATTATTTACTTTCCGCCGCATTGGTGGACCCTAAAGTTGTAACTCCCTAAAAGTATAATAAGTCCTATGAAGAGGTCTAACCTATTAGAGCTAAGTTTCAGTGGATTATTTTAAGTTACACGCAGATAACATTTGTTTTCATTCCCGAATACATGTATAACTCAATCCATCTCAAAACCGATTACTATACATCAGTCACTATTGAAAAAATATTGAATCAGAAACGAATTAAGTACATTTCAAAATCCGACTTCAACCGCCATCTTTGTTTTTGAGATCGGTTAACAATAACGCAGGTTAATATACTAAAACCTGCTCCTAACATTGAAAAAAGCTCTACTAGTTTCGAGCCACAGTGGGACTCTTCCTCATGAGCAGACGTCGACACGATGAAGTCGCACACTCGACTATAATAGCCTACAAACCGATAGAACCGCCATTATTAATTCATAAAAGCCTCAAAAGTATAAAAAATTGTCGCTGAAATAAAACGTAAATGATATATTTTGAATTGACGACAAACGTTTGGCAATTGTACAAAACCAAGAGCACTGGGTGTCAACCACCTGCTACATTATTTCTCGTTGTGTAACTAATTAGCATATAAATTAACACAATTTCCAGTTGAAATGTATGCCTGCAGTTATCGCAGTGCACAATACGTTTTGGGGGACATTTTAAGTCAAATGAAACATGCACTTGGCAAGGTTTAAAGATAAGTTAGTGCCAAAAGAAAATTGTACTTTATTTTTATTTTGAACTCACTAGGTACTCCCGCATGGTTTCGGCCGCTGCTCGCTTATATTGACCATAGCGTGCTAAGTATATAGCCTTCATTGATAACGGGAACATTCAACACTAATAATGATTTTTCAATTCGAACTGGTACTTCAACAGATTGGCGTCAAACTCTCAAACTCAAACTCAAAAGCATTTATTTCAATTAAACCATAATTTGGTATTTTTGAAATGTCAACAAATATGAAATAAATAATAGTCTGTCAGTCTGTCCGTCAGTGAAGCTAGGCGCTCGTTCCAAAATGTCGATTCAAGTGGAGAAGAACGAGCAAGAAACTCCATTCGTCATGTCAACATCCATCCATTCTTTTTAAAAAAAGTCTGTTTTACATTGCTCTGATACATGCGTATTAAAACTCTTTAGCTTTATATCATCATCATCAATACATACCTCTAGTATAAAACAAAGTCGCTTTCGCTGTATGTCCGTATGTATGCTTAGATCTTTAAAACTATGCAACGGATTTTGATGCGGTTTTTTTTAATAGATAGAGTGATTCTTAAGTAAGGTATGTATAATACATGCATATTGCACCCGTGCGAAGCCGGGGCGGATCGCTAGTAATAAATATAGTACAATGTATAGTAATAAGACTTAGACAACTACGCAAATCGACAAACAAAAGCGCAGCGCTATTGGCGTATCACGGTTACGTAAGCTCTGTGTTAAAGTACGGCCTGTTGTTGTGGGGCAATTATTCATGTGATATAGACAGAGCTTTCATAGTTCAAAAAAAAAACATTGTAATAAGGACTTTATTGACCATGGAATTGTTAAAAGAAATAAATTTTAATATGACATGTAAGTTCACAGACATAAATACACCTTGACTTGTATTTAAAATTTTAATTTGACATTTTGATATCTGTATCTTGACATTACTTGATAATCAATTAAATTAAATTAACATTCGCATGCCTGGAAAAGGTGGAATACATTGTACTGTAAAAAAATTAGACTAAGATCCATTGCATCACATGTTCCTGCGAATTTCTATTTCCATGTCTGTGAGATTAGCAAAGTAAACATTATTGTTGTCTGCTTCGTTGGCAGAGTAGTCGAAAGTGCGACACTGTGCCAGGCAAGAGGTCTCGGGTTTGATTCCCAGGTCGGGGAAAGTATTAATGGGTTTTAAAAAAATCTCAGTAGTAGCACAGAGTCTGAAATCTGGACTATGGCAATAGGCTCATCCCCTATTACATGGGACTCATAACATAAATAGTGAAAAGTGGGTGTTACATTGTATAGTGGTATAATGGGCACCTCTGCCTACCCCTTCGAGGATAAAAGGCGTGATGTTATGTTATGTTAAATTATTGTTGTTATCACCAAGTACTGTTAAACCAATAAGTCCTAGTGTGCCTACATCCCTGCGTGTGTTGAGCACCGCCGTGCCCTCAGGGAACTGATCGGTGATGGCGACCTCTCGCGTCCGGGCCTAGTGCAGGCCATGATGCGGAGCGAGGGGGACTGGGATGCCGTCTCCTCCTTTTGCGAAGCAGTCATGCTAGCTAAGGAGGAGGCGGGACGCGTGAGGCAGCGAAGCGCTGCCTCCTCGCAACCCAGCCATCGCGAAGGACACACCGGGCGTCGGGGATCGCGGGACGATCTCCGGCCACCGTAAGCACGGGCCTGCGGACGGCGAGCATGGGTGGCTCCCCTTCCGACCAGAATCAGACCCGAGCGTACGGCGCGTCGCGTTCCGCGCGCGCCTCTAAGAGCCATCAGACCACCACAGATGGGGCCCAATACGGCCGATGCCGATTCGGAGTCGCGGAGAACCTAACGGGTAACCGGGGCTCCGGCTCGACGTGCAGGAGAAGGAACGGGGTGGTTTTTAGTCAGTAAGAGTCTGACACTCCCTCCCGCCTCACCCAGGCGGGAGCAGTCATTCGATGATTTTCCCCCCTTAAAAAAAAAAAGTGTGCCTACATGACAGGCTGTTGGCTTTAAGCCTTTGTTTGAAAAAGAGCAGATTTATTTCTCTGTTCTCGTTGTATAGAATATAGATTTATTTCTCTGTTCTCGTTGTATAGAATATAGATTTATTTCTCTGTTCTCGTTGTATAGAATATAGATTTATTTCTCTGTTCTCGTTGTATAGAATATAGATTTGCGTCAAACAATTCAAGGACTATTTTGATTTGGAGTTTTGTAGACCTTGCAATTTTACCGCCTAGCTTCACTGACGGACAGACTGACAGACTATTATTTGTTTTGTATTTGTTTACGTTTCAAACGTACTAAATTATGGTTTAATTAAAAAAGGGTTGTTGCAGTCCAAATACTTAATTACTGACATCCACAGATACTACTAAAAATCAAGAAATGTCAATTAACATTTATGGATGTCCCCAGTAACAATATTTTTTGCGCAATTACTTGAAACCATTGACAATATGTTCGTCACGTATATATCTGTCTGGATTTCATTAATGGTTGTTAGAGACCACCCAGTCCTGGACATAGTATAAAGTATTCCACAAATTCAACCCTTGCGTGGAAATATTAAAGTGAATATAAATATTAAAGTGTCCATTATTCTTCAACCATTATTTATTGAATAAGCCCGTTCATTAAGAACAGCGTATAACATATAATTATAATAAATTGCCAGAGGATGGATTAAAATCTGAAAAATCAATATTAGTATTTCAAAAATGACTAAAGATATACCTAATAAAAGAATGCTTCTACTCAGTGACGGAATATTTATAGTCCAAAATAAAATAATTTTATTTCATGTGGGAACCGTCGATCTGCCCTATACAAACGATATGTATTACATAACATTGAAATACCTTGACATTGTATAATTTTATTATTGACATCCTAAACTCGACAGCAATTATACCTATTGAATTGATTATTACTATGATGTGACATATACCTGACAATTATTATTATTTTTTTTATTTTCTTTATGATTTGTGATATCTACCTACAATATTAATAACAATGAATGTGTACCTACATAATTAAAATGTTGCAATGTCTGTAAGAGGCCGCTAAGTATTAAGCACTGTAATAGTTTTATAACCATCATCTGTACACTTAGTTGCAATAAACGCTTTGACTTTGACTTTGACTTATTTTTAAAATGCTCAATAAATAGTTGACATTTTCCACTCAGAGTTTTCCATTCCATTTTTTGCATTTTTTCTTCGCTCGACACTTCGACAGGACGTCGGCGTCTCAAGATGGCGCTTATTCACCGTCAAATAAAAATAGTAAGACTCAATTTTCACACCAGACCGTATTCTGAATACTAACTATAACTATACTATTGAAAACTTATTTATTTACCAATACATTTAGATATATAGCAGTAAAACACAATAAACCTTGGAACGAAGGCAAACATTGGAATTTACTTAGAACTTAAAATAGTTTTGTTTCGTGGTATTTTTTTTGTGAAGAGGCTTAGCAATAGTGTGAAACTTAATCTAATTGAAAGGCTCACTTGAATTCGGCATTAATATGAATTGCCTTAAAAAAGGTAGGTACATACGTACGGACGAGTATTGTAAATTCTGTAAGAATTCGTAAAAGTCGAAACGTATGTAAAGTACATCCACTCTAATGCCTGTTGATACGGAGCCGCGGAAGGCCTAATGGGTTGCCGGGGCTCAGGCTCGAAGAGCAGGAGTAGGAACGGGATGGTTTTTAGTCAGTAACAGTCTGACCCTCCCTCTCACTTAATCCAAGGCGGGAGAAGTCATTGGACGAATCCCCCCCCAAATCCCTAATGCCTGTTACATATCTTACGGTAATTGATAGGAAAACTGTGCAGTTTAAAAATAATAGAAACAATAGAATCGAAACTTCAATAGGAGGTGTATTCAGTTCACTGTGCAGTTTATCACAACGATATTCGTAAGGTCTTAGCCTTCATAGCATTGAATTATTATCTACTAGTCATAATAAATAGAGAACCAAAGCACGTGAGCTCATCAATCACACTGGTACCTACTCAACAGAACACCTTATTGAAAGCCTATCATTATAATTTGCAAGCTAGATTTTCTCAAACAAAAGCCTTTCTTAGCTTACAAACGTGAGAGCTACTTGAAAAGTCGTCGCTCTCAATACTCCGTCACTGAATACGCTCTCGACACTGGATCCAGACGTACCAGGGGCGCAGTAGTATAGAAGCGTACCTGAGTACAAGCGAGGCAGGTCCTCACAATTTCTGTGAAGCACCTCTTTGCAAAGGTACGCCAAACTGCTGATTAGAAGTCTGGAACACGCCATACAACAGTTATATTGAGTTTTCTCGAAATTATTTCAAGATATTATACCCACATAACATCACACCTTTTATCCCCGAAGGGGAATTTATACCACTGTACAATGTAACACCCACTCTTCACTATTTATGTTATGTGTCCCATGTAATAGGGGGTGAGACTATTGCCATATACCGGGCACCATTCCAGACCGGAGTCTGCTACTACTAAGAATTTTTAAAAACCTAGTAATACTATGCCCGACCCGGGAATCGAACGCGAGACCCCTTGCCGCAGTCGCACTTGTGATCTCTAGGCCAACGAGGCGGTCGAGGTAGATATTATATCCAATATTATGATTAAGGTTGTAAGTTCTCGTGTAAACACTGAGTGGGTGTAGGTACATAGGTAAAATCAATGAAGAATTTTAATTAAAATAACCTTTTCGAAATGACGAGGTTCCCAATTCTTTTTTTTTTATGGCGTAAAGTGTGGGAGAGCCATGCTTCGGCACGAATGGGCCGGCTCGACCGGAGTGATACCACGGCCGAGCAGAAAACCGACGTCAAGCAACGCTTGCGTTGTGCCCAATTACCTTCGAATTTTAGATTGGGGAGGGGGGGGGGGTAATTGGGCATCTTCGGTAACCTCACTCACACGACGAAATACAACGCAAGCGTTGCTTCCCGTCGGGTTTCAGTGAGGCCGTGGTATCCTCCGGTCGAGCCGGCCCATTCGTGCCGAAGCATGGTTCTCCCACACTTAAAATTCGTCTACAGGCGGCCATTTAGACCTCACCTCACGGGTCAATTGTCATTTACACACGCTTTAATAAGAACATGAATGAAATTACCAGCGAAAACACAGAGTTTGTTAAACAAATATTTTAGTTATAAATCTGAACCTTATTACAAGGTAACTAAGTATAAATAAATGAAGTCCTTATTATAACTCGAACCGTATCGGTTCACTTGTTTTGCGTGGGTTAGGGAAAGGTCAGACAAATATTATAAAAAACATATTAGGAATTTTATGTATTTAGAAAATAAAAAAACATTATAATGTGATGACAATCGTTTTTTAGGGTTGGTGATGAACTTATCTTTATTGTTCAACGAGTACCTAGGTCTGTCTGTATCTGGGTTTAAAAATATTAGTGTTTGTTCTTCGTGTACCGAGTTTTTATCGTGGGTTGAATGTAAAAAGGTGATTAACTCGTCGAGCACCGTCATTTTTTTTTTTTTTTTTTTAAGGGGGGAAAATCATCGAATGACTTCTCCCGCCTGGGTGAGGAGGGAGGGAGTGTCAGACTCTTACTGACTAAAAACCACCCCGTTCCTTCTCCTGCACGTCGAGCCGGAGCCCCGGTTACCCGTTAGGTTCTCCGCGACTCCGAATCGGCATCGGCCCTATTGGGCCCCATCTGTGGTGGTCTGATGGCTCTTTGAGGCGCGCGCGGAGAGCACCGTCATTATAGACACAATCAAAGAACTATAGGTTGCGGTCACCGGTGACCGCTTGGTGTTTGACAGTTTAAAACCTAAAAGGAAGGAATACTAATTTTGTGACGTACGATTTAGACTAATAACTTGCCTGGGCCTCTAGCCAAACGCCACTTTAGCGCTTGTCTACAGAGAGAGTAGAAATCAAAATGTATGGGGATGACACTGACAAGTGTCAAAATATACGTCAATTCCATATAATTTGGTTTTCTATTCTACATGTAGACAAGCGCTAAGTGGCATTTGGCTACAGCTGCTGGTTAGCTATAGTTTGCTATTGTCAAGTTTTTGTCCTTTTGTTTAACTAACAAAATGTACATACCTAAATAAAAATAAGATTATTTAAATACTAATGAGAAGCGGTGAAGGAAAACATCATGAGGAAACCTGGGCTTATAATTTCTAATAAGGTATAAGTTAGAAATCGCCAATCCGCCCTGAGTAAGCGTGGTCATTAATACTCAACAGTGGCTACTTATTTATAGGCTGTTGATATTTATTATTTCTTTATATTTGATGGGTCGTCGTTTGACCACTATCTCGCCTGGTGGTAAGGTCTGTTCGCGTGTTAATGCGTGAAAAATATTAATATCAAAAAACTATTCGTATGAAAAATTTGAATCATAAAGGTTATATATAAGCTTATCTTTCTGGTAGTTTTTCAGGTAAAAAACATAATATCGTAAATATTGATATTATTCTGTACTCCAGACTGTTCACATAATATTTTTATAGAAAGAGTATCTAAATAACATAGTGTTTATCTTCTTCAATATCTAAATACACTCGGTCCTCTCTATCGGCACTAGTTTGAATATTCGACGAACCTCCGCTGAACACCGGACGTACGCCTCGATAGGCTTTTGATTGCCTCCATTTTTTCGAGAACAGGATTTCCGGCACACCGCTAATCTAATATCCTTTTATTACTATAGTATGTATACGTCGGCTTTTTCCAAAAAAAATAAACACTGGTACTATTTTTTGGTACCAAATTTGAAATAATACTTACTAGTCAAACAGTGATGTAACTATGCCGTTCGCGATCATGACAAATTCATCGGATTGGCTACCGTGCCCAATAAAATAAAAAAATCGTGATGAAATCCCCTTCCAGCTGGGAGCCCGTGGCATTTTGTCGACATACCACGTAGTTACGCCACTGCTGTCATAGACACATCATTTTTTTATAAAATAAAAGTAACGCGTGTCAAACCTACAGATCTTGTAGGACATCAAATGTAAAGTGCTGGCTCACTGAGTCGCACGTCACTCTCGTCAACGCTAAAACCCCTTTGACATACAAAACATAAATTAGGTATTTACTTTAGTCTATATTTATTTCTAGAAGAAAATGTTGTAAATGTTGAATTACATTATATAATGTATATTGTATATTTGGAATATATTGGACGGTTCACGCTGTGGCTGTATGGCCGGCTGCCGTACAACGTATCGCGGTTTCGATTCCCTGGTCAAACAAAAAGTGCAAATTCTGATTGAAAATGCACTGTTTATTATTTGTTATACCCCTTATGCAGTGGGCTAATGTAGTAGTAGTGTAATTTATATCGTTTTCGTCCCGAATCGAAAGTACTCCTTATGACAAGGTGTTTTGTCGACGACAAAAACGAAATAAATTTTACGGTGTTTAACAATATTGTACACCACTATCTGGGAGCGGACACATGACAGTGACAGTTGGAGAAGTTGCCGCGCTTTTACATAACCGCCATTACAGCGGCCATTTTGAATTAGTCTATGGACCATTTACAGCGCAAAGCCCGCGTGATTTGCGTAAAAATTATCGATGTGATGCCTTCGTTTAGATGTCGAAGTTTTAAAGTCATAAAAGAATAAAAATTTAATTAAATTGACTGACTAATGATGCCAAGGTAAAATACTATACAGATTATTTTAAAATGTAAAAAAGACTTTTAACTATACATTTATAACTGTTATGTAAAAGGATGGCATTAAGTAAGGCTATACGTTCAATAAAAAAAAAGTTTAAATGTGTATGTTAATTTTAAGATCTGTGTGCATCATGTACTGAGAAATAAAGGACATCCATTCATTCATTCGTGTAAAACAAAGTCCATTTGAATAACGAACATATAATCGATTTGTTCATTCAGCAGTTATCAGCACTTTAGCTGGCCGCAGTCGAGTGATGGATGCTAAAGAGTCTGTCAAATCCATAAAAAAATATTTGCAAGGGTGTCGTAATCTGAAATTAATGAAAGGAGGATGATTAATGAGATGCTGGCTGTTCATATTTCTGGTAATCCTCGTGAGAACGTTTGCACAATCCTCTGCTTGTCTTGTTACCAAATCGTAGGTATAATAAGAAGACAAGTACTTGATACTTGTCACTTTTAGTTGAAATGACCTTAATTTACTCCTAGCTTCTGACAGACAGACCATAAACTATCCCTGTTTCAAATTTCATCCTTAATTGCTTTAGCCATTTTGACGCGATTGAGTGAGAAATATACACACGAACTTACAAACTTTTGCATTTATGTATATTATTAGCAGGATTGTTAATTGAAAACATTGAGTTCTGTACTCAATTCGTAGCCCTTCTGTACTTAATTCTTAGCCCGATGATTTTTTTTTAAAACAAACGGATTGATGCCCCTCACTAGGATTTTCTCCTGGGTGCGGTTACAAATATACAAGTTTACAAACCCATGACACCCGAAACAACAATCTGGGAATCACGCAAAAAGTTGTTCCGGGCGGGAATCGAACACGTTGCGCGGCAGTCAGTTGCCCAACCGTGCAATCAGTCCGTGTTGGACGACTGTTGTCATTTTCTTAATAATAAAGCTATAAACCTAATATTAAATCTTTCTCAGATATTAATCCTGCTATATATAGAGCAAAGTTATTTTAGACGTCCTAAATTGGCTCTCAAATTTTAAATACAAAAAATCTCAACAATATTTTACTGCGCTTTTAATAATTATGAGGTTTTATGCTTTTCTGTCAATTATTTAACAAAAATAAGACAGTCTATTCAAAATCATTTGACTTTAAAGACTCCTAACAGCATTGTCTTTGATATTTTTATAATCGAGACCTTAAAATTGCAATGCACTCAATATTGAGTTGTCAAAAACAATAAATTAGTCTTTAATATATTTTGAAAGGTGAAGCATTATCGCTTTCACCGCTTCAAATACCAATTATTTAGTGATAGACCGTCATCCAATCCAATTGATTACAATGTCAAAATAACCAATAAGAACACTTCAATCTAAATTAACTTCTTTTATCTAGATAATAAGGCTGAAATTTTAGTGAAGGCCCTTGTTTGCCCTTGTTTGACTAATAGACATTGAATTGTTTGATCGTGTGTTTAATTGAGTGGGGTTCGTTTAAATGTGTGTGTGTATGTGTGTGTGTACTCACACTGTTTTGTTTAGGGTTTTGCATGTATTGTGCAGAATTCAAATTCACGGCTATTTTAATGGTAAGGTAACAGAGTAATGTGATAAAGGCGAGTATTTGTTAGACATTTTTCGAAGTAAATAATGCGTTGTTTCTTTTTTTAAAACGCATCTGACTGACTTATTTCTGTATTTCGTCTGAAATACTCTCCTAACAGTTAAAAAAAAACAGAAATAATTTGTTTGCATATTCTATTAACTTAAGTCTTACACAAACGTTAGGTACCTTATCAAACGAATCACGTGAAACTATCGACATTGTCTACCTTCTGGACGAACTATCCATCAAATCTTTCAGTTCGATTCTCAAATATTATCACATCGACATCAATCCCTATCAGATATTACCCTGGTAAAATTGAGGATATTGAAATACAAAGCGTCAAAGCGGACAGGCTCGGCTGAACGATAATCAAATCAACATTCTCTACACAACTACGTACGTCGAATAATTCTGACATGTTCGACATTCTGACTGGCATCGTCTGACATCATTTCTACGTATATAAAACTGTCTGTATATCTGTCCATCCATCCATAACATCACGCCTTTTATCCCCGAAGGGGTAGGCAGAGGTGCACATTCTACCACAGTACAATGTAACACCCACTTTTCACTAGTTGTTATGAGTCCCATGTAATAGGGTGTGAGTCTGTATATCTGTCTTTCTCAATAACATCATCTCTCTGTTTTACTGTTTCGTTGCGAAAATCTATTTATGATTTCGGGTCGATTTATTTTTAAGTGATCGTCTTTTCATTACGTTGAATATAATCTTATAAAGTACTAGCTTTTGCCAGTGACTTTGGCCCCGTTTCAGTGGGTTAAATAGTAGCCTATATGTTATTCTAGACCATAATCTACTCTTGTTCCAAGTTTCACCCTGATCTCTTCAGCCGTTTTGATGTGAAAGAGTATCAAACGGACACACAAACACGCATACATCCTCATAAACTTTCTCATTTATTATAAGTTTATAGAGTAGGTTGCGCGACATCGCCGCGACGGGAAGAACCCCTCTGTGGTTCGTAACCCGCGATTTTTAGTAAATTTGTAATATTAGTAGGATTTGAAGTTAGTTAACTAGTTGTTCAAATATTTAGTGTAGTTTTTTCCGTTTGGTTTCATCCGCTATTTAGGTCCTATTGAGAGCAGTGTGCGTGACGTTTTATAGCCTAATAGCTTACTGCAGTAAATGGACTACCCAACAAAGTATTCAAGCCAGTTCCGAAGATTAAGATCAGCAGTCACCTTCAGTACCTTCAGTACATTTAATATTCCTTATGCTTGCTTCTTGCAAAATTCTTAAAGAAAGTTAATATCAAAGTTTATAGCTAATATCTCATAGACGACAGGACCGTGCTGGGGTAACAATATTGACGACACAGACTTGTCGTGTTTTTTAACCTTTTATGAAAAACTTATATTCAACATTTACATATTTGTTATAAAAACAACATATTTTTTTCTCGATTATGTGATAATGTAAGTGCTATTTAGACTGCCTCGTGCGCCGAGTGATCGCAAGTGCGACTGTCGAATAAAGGATCGCGGGTTTGATTCCCGAGTAGGGAAAAGTATTACGTAGGTTTAAAAAAAACTCAGTAGTAACACGGAGTCTGGAATTATGCCCAGTATTTGGCAATAGGCTCACCCCTATTACATGGGACACATAGTGAAAAGTCGGTGTTACATTGTGCAGTGGTATTAAGTGCCGTAATGTGCATCTCTGCCTATCCCTTCGGAGATAAAAAGGCGTCTTGTTATGTTATGTTATACGTACCATTGATTGATTTAATGCACATACTGTCTCATAATATATATTTCAGGCCACCTTATGTGATCCTTTTAGTAAAATAACCATAACTTATTCACATAATTGGTATTCATATCTCATTCATATCACATAAACATTAACCGCAGATAAATCTGATAGCATACATCATGATACTAACATACTGGAAACAATAAGTCCACCAGTAACAGATATATGTGATTACAAAATGAACAGACTGCATGAATCATCCGCTCAATTGAACGCGAGCAATGTTTTGATTGGCTGGAAACTAATGTTACGATTGCTAGCATATGCGCTACTTGCCATACGGGACGGGAAATTATGGCGGAATGTTATTATTATGCAATTTTTTTTTTATTTGTAAACTTAGATATGTGAGGTGTTACAGATAGGTAGATTCTCCATGTTTTGCCCAGAGGCGTAAAAATATTGTATATAATTAAAATTATTTAACATTGTCATCATTCAAAAATTAATTGACACTTGTAATTGCAAATTAAATTGAAACCGATCAAGTAACATGTCATACAATACTAATGCCAAATAAAATTAGGATCATCAAATAAGTCATAAGTAATGCCAATATTAACAAGATTTAACAAATTGTCCAGAGAGATTAATTTTCATGTCATATTATTTAGCGTTAACATAACATAACATCACGCCTTTTTATCCCCGAAGGGGTAGGCAGAGGTGCACATTACGGCACTTAATGCCACTGTACAATGTAACACCCACTTTTCACTATTTATGTTACGAGTCCCATGTAATAGGGGGTGAGCCTATTGCCATATACCGGGCACATTTCCAGACTCCGTGCTACTACTAAGATTTTTAAAAACCCAGTAATACTTGGCCCGACCCGGGAATCGAACCCGAGACCCCTTGCCCGGCAGTCGCACTTGCGACCACTCGGCCAACGAGGCAGCAGATTTAGCGTTAAATATAACATTAACAGATATTAATACATATCATTACTAATAAAATAGAATTAATTCAATAAATTGTCAAAAATCGATTAAAGTTACATGTCATATAGGCCAATGTCAAACAAAATTCAAAACATCAAAACAAATGGGGTTGTGCGCTATTGTCTGAGGCAGTAATTATAGAATTGTCGTCCAAACAGGCCTTTACTGAGTAATAGCACTTATTTATCAAATTTTTCAATAGTTCTTTTTTGAAATTGTCTAAGTTTAACGTCTTTATTGTCTCAGGTAGTTTGTTAAATATTTTTTGGGCCATACTGAGGATACTCTTATTCATTAACGCAGTTTTTCCATGAGTTACTTCAAGTTCTGACTTATTTTTGTCGCGTAATTTTCTGTAGTAGCTTTTAGTGGCTATTTTATATAGTGAGAGATTAGTTTTGACAAACACATTAGTTTCGTATATGTATAACGATGGCAAGGTAAGAATTTTTAGGCGAATAAAAAACGGTTGACAGCTTTCTTTGATGTTAAGGCCACACATCGCTCTGACACATCGTTTTTGTGCTCTAAATACGGATTCCCTATCTACTGAATTACCCCAATATATTACACCATATCTGAGTACTGATACAACATAACCGTGATAGGCTGCCAGGACGGATTCTAAGTTTACAATTTTTGATAATTTATAGAGAACATAAGCAAATTTGTTTAATTTTTTACATACTTCGTCTGTCTGGGATCGCCAAGTCAAATTGTTGTCAATATTAATACCAAGAAATTTAATAGTTGTTACCGGTTCAATTGTTGTCCCCAAATAGTTAATATTTAGATTATTGTTTGGGATCCTTTGATAAAAATGCATAATTTTAGTCTTTTCTAAGTTTATTTTTAGATTATTTTTATCAAACCATGATATCATTTTATTCAATGTCATATTTATTTCATTTCCATAAGTATTGGGATTGTCACACTCAATGACTACGGTACTATCATCGGCAAAAAGCACCATAGGGTGATTTATTTGTTCCGGAAGGTCATTAATATAAACCAAAAAAAGAAGGGGAAGCACGCTACCCTGAGGAACACCGTATTTAATTATCTCGCTTTCGGATTTATATTTATTCTCGCAACAAGTTTTCGAACATATTTGTGTGATTTCTACAAATTGTCTTCTATTCGTCAAGTAAGACCGAAAGAGTTCTAATACATTACCTCTGATACCATATCTTTCTAGTTTGTATAAGAGTACAGAATAATCTACATAATCAAAGGCTTTTGTTAGATCCGTAAAGATAGCGCATACAGGTTTTCTGCTATCCATATTTGATAAAATGGGGAGAAGCAAGTCATGTATTGCCATGTTTATTGTCTTTTCTTTGCGAAATCCTTTTTACTTCTCAAGGTAGCTATACAATGATTAGTAAATGACTTTCTCAAATATTTTTGAAAAGACTGGTATCAATGCGATAGGCCTATAATTTGACATATTTTGTCTTTCATTCTTTTTATGCAATGGTATGATTACCGACGTTTTTAATTGGTCAGGGAAAATTCCGTTAGAAATACTCATATTTATAATATGACTGAGATGTGGAGCTATGTATCGTGATATTTCTTTGATAACTTTGGTACATATTCCGTCATAACCAACGCTATTCGTGTTTCGGAGTGACTTAATATGGCCATTTATATCTTGGGGTGTTGTTGGCCTATATACATCAAACTCTCTGTATACATATACAGAGAGTTTGAGCTGATTTTAATTTCTGGCATAGTTTTATTTTTTTGTATGGAAACTTGATTAATATAAAACCTGTTGAAAGCCTGAGCAATTTTTATTGAGTTCGTCAATGCGTGTGTTTCTGTTCGAATCTGTGTTATTGGTTCTTTAGGGAAATTGGTCTTGGATTTATTTTGAGATGTCTTGATAAAGTAGTTATTTCGTGATGGTTGTGTTAGCGTCATAACTTTTTGAACCTTAGTTCTGGATAGCATCGGGTTTTGAAATGATCATGGAGTTTATGTTGTTGTCATTTGTGTATGGATGTTAAGGTCTGTTAAATTGAATGTAGTTTATTGACTGCCTCGTTGCCGAGCGGTCGCAAGTGCGGGGTAAGGGGTCTCGGGTGTGATGCCTGGGTTGGGCAAAGTATTGCTGTTTTGTTTTTAATTCCTAGTAGTAGCACTGTGTCTTAAAATATGTCCGGTATATGAAAATGGGCTCACCACTCACACGGGACTCATAACATAGATAGTGAAAAGTGGGTGTTACATTGTACAGTGGAGTTAAGTGCCGTACATCTCTACCTACCCCTTCGGGGATTTAAGGCGTGATGTTATGTTATGATTTTTCTTGTAAGAAGTATTTTTGTTTTTTTGCAGGTTAAAAAACTCCACACTTATTGGAGTCCTCGTTGCCGTCTATGGTTTCTCACTTCTCTGCTTCTTCTTCTCCTCCAACTCTACCGTTATAAGCGAACAAGTAAGTAATCTTACCTATTTAAGTTCTCTATTTATGTATCTACCATTCGAGTCTCGAGAAAAGCACCACAAAATGTACAAAATTCGGCCATCAAAAAAATAATTTGGCCAAAGAAAATTTTAATTTTACGAACAGCTTAATACCATATAAAATAAATTTTGAAAATTTAATTAAATTGAACAAAGTTTGGTTCATGAATACCCAACTTTGAACAGATATTTGCATAGACTTGACTGAATTAATAAATTGTTAGAAAATTGAGTCACACTCGACTTTGAGGACTGAAAATTGTGTGGGTGCCTTGCACTGGTTATTAAGTCCCCTTTTAACAATTTCTGCTCAATATTTTTTTTATAGCATAAGCCGGTAAACGAGCAGATGGGTCACCTAATGGTAAGCAATCGGCGCCGCCCATGGACACTCGAAACACCAAGGCGTTACAAGTGCGTTACCGGCCTTTTGGGAATTGGGAATTTGAGGATTGTGAAGGATTTGGGGATTCGGGAAACGGGGAATAGGTAGGGGTAAACACAACGCAAGCGTTGTTCCACATCGGTTTTCTGTGAGGCCGTGGTATCATTCCGGTCGAGCCGGCCCATGCGTGCTAAAGCATGGCTCTCCCACACTTATCCCACAATTTTGTGGGTGTACCCACCACCTTCTAAATACTTTAATATTTCAAAACAATTTCATGTATATTTTAAAACTATTATCATGCTTTTAAATAGGGTTCGTAATTGTATTTGTTTTTGTCACCTCAGTTTTGTAAAAGGGTTCGTGTTTGGATTTGGTCATTATTTTAGGTTCGTGTTGTTTATTATCATAATAATTAATAAAGGTTGTCTGGGTGTATAGATTCTCTAGGTTATATTGTGTCTGTGTTTGCTAAACCCTTTTGAAACGTTACGTACCTACTTTGAATCATGGCCCTAGTGGGTATTTAACTAGATCATGATAATTAAATTAAGGTTTAACTTTTATTTAACAATCTCATCAATTAACTATTTGAGTACCGTCATTATAGACACAATTAAAGAACAATAGGTTGCGGTCACCGGTGTCCTCGCGGTGTTTAACAGTTTAAAAACGTTAATCATGAAGATTGTAAACAACAAATCGTTAGTTTAGGGCACCCTTAGAAAAAATCTAAAACGAATCAATCAGATCAGTATGGCGGCGTTCTGATTGGCTGGCTCCAATGAACCAACGATCAGAACGCCTTACGCGATCTAACAAGTACTGTAAACGTAAAAAACTCTTAGTAAACCCTTTGAAATTTAATTGAAACTTTTGATATATTCTTTTACAACATTTACACGTTCAAATATAAATTAAACACCACCCACTTTACAAATAGATTCTAAACTTTAGTATGACATTAATAAAACCGAGTTTCGAATGAATGGATATTAATTAGACCCTTAATACATAATTTGGCTATAAAAAGCTACTTTACCCTTTATATAAATAGGCAATTGACATTTTTGTACGGTCCTTTATATAGTACAGAAATAAATATATATCAGAAATAAGTTTAAATGTCAGGGAGTCAACGTGTCGGGATATAGTCGATTATTTTCTTCGTTAGTATATTTTCGAAAGAGCGTCGACGTGGAAAAATCATGTTGGTTGTTCAATGATGTTCATGAGAGCGCGCTTTAAAATGTTATGATGTTGGGCGCTGGTATCGATTTTGTAAATTTAATATGAGGCTCGCTGCTTCATATTTAAGCTGTAAGTTTTAAAGATATAGTTTAAACCGGTATTTAAATAAAACGCAAAACATGAACCACTTTGTAAAAGGGAAATCTGAAAATCATAATGCAACAAATATAAATAATGTTCTTATGAAGCAATAAATACTTGATTATTTGATTCTTTAATAAAATTAATATATAAATTAATACATTTTATCAAACCATTGTTAGTATAATATTACAGTACAACATAAAATAACATTAAGTCATAAATATTCAGAAGAGGGTGTTATATGAGTGTCCTAAATATAGGACATTGAAGACATAACGTATTTTTATCGTAACCTGGCTCATATATAAAGATTATACGTGTCGCGCTAAGGGTTTAATGGCTATATGTACGTGTTTTACTGCATAGTGCACTTTTATGTATTTATTTCACACTATCGTGATTTCAAAGAGATAGTTAGGCGTCATAGTGCTATAGTTTTACTATACATAATATATTTATATATACAGTATCTACTTACCTACTTATATAACCAAATACAGCTACTCTTTACTTTGCAAGTTGCGTAGGCTATTTATTTTTAGTGTTTACTGTTGACTGTGTCCTAAATAGATCCTGAATTCCCTACATGTGTCCTTTTTTAAGGCCGTTACTCTCCCATGTCATAATTTAATACTTGTAAATTCGTTTATTATAGCTACTTAACGGTAACTCCATGTAACTGTAATTATACAAAAATTGTAAGTAATCCTATTTGTTTTTATTATCGTTATGCGCGAACTACGGAACTGATTTACATATTCCGTCTACAGAGATGATATTTTCATATTTAGATTAGATATCAGATTTTCTTTTCATTAACAGAATTTTATAATTAAAGTTATCTTTAAAAAGCACAATATGATCAAAATACAAACACGCGAATTTTACCTTACTTCACTGACGAACAGAATGACAGACTATATTTCAAAAGTACCGATTTATGTAGATGAAATAAACGCATTTGACTTCGACTTTTAAACCTTGAAATTTTCTTTGAATGTCTTTCGAAATAGTTTAGTATAGTTATTAATATAATCGCACGCTGAGCGACTTTGAGCTTCTCCAGAAGGCCAGAGGTCAGGGACCACGTCTCGATACCATACGTCGTCACCGGCAACACACACTGGTTGAACATCCTGGTATGTTGAGCTATGCTCGGGGTTTCTTTGCGCGACAAAATCCGAAATATGGAAATTCGCCAAAGAACAAGAGTTACCGACATTGCTCGCAAAATCTGCAGACTAAAGTGGCAATGGGCAGGCCACGTCGCTCGAAGGACTGACGGCAGATGGGCCAGGAAAGTCCTTGAGTGGAGACCACGGACCGGAAGACGAAGCGTGGATAGGCCTCCCGCTAGGTGGACCGACGACATCGCCAGAGTTGCGGGGAGCCAGTGGATGCGGGTGGCGAGTTATCGTTCCACGTGGAGGGCTAAGGGGGAGGCCTTTGTCCAGCAGTGGACGTCTTCCGGCTGTTGATGATGATGATGATGATTAATATAATGTCAACGACCTTTAACACGTCACCTGTACTCCACAAGATCGATAGCAGTATAAGTTCAGTTAATTAAGATAAATTTAGGAACTACCTATAACCAACAGATACTTGAAACTTGTGCCGCAGGGTTACGAGAACTAATTACTAAATAAGAGAGAGTTGTAAAATTAGTTAACAGAACATAATATCACGCCTTTTATCCCTGAAGGAGAAGGCAGAGGTGCACATTATGCCACTGTACAATGTAACACTCCACTTTTCACTATTTATGTTAAGAGTCCCATGTAATAGGGGGTGAGCCTATACATAGTAATATACTATAATAATAATAATATAATATAGTAATATACCGGGCACAATTCCTGACTCTGTGCTACTACTGAGATTTTGCCCGGCAGTCGCACTTGCGGCCACTCGGCCAACGAGGCAGTCAATGGTTATTTTATTAATTAGTATTTAATTAATGTATAAAATTATTAATGAGTATTTAAATTAGGTAATGGTCAGCAAAATATCGAATCTATATTATAGCTAGCTTTTGATCGGGACTTCGCCCGCGTTTTCGTGGGGTAAAAGTAGTCTATGTCTTATTCCAGACTATCATTTTCCCCTGTTCCAAATTTTATCACGATTCCTTCAACTGTTTTAACGTGAAGGAGTAAGGAACAAACAGACATATACACTTTCGCATTTACAATATTACTTTCTTCTGCCCGCGACTTCGCCCGCGTTCCTATGAATAAGAATAATAATTTTATTTGCTCAAACATGTGTGTGCATACATAATTAAAATGATACATGCATGCAAGTTCTTAGACAAAAGTGGCTCACGAAATGTCTGCCATTTATCATAGCGTGCTAATATCTATTATATAAAATTACTATTATGACTGTGAATTTTATAATTAATTTTGAACTTATTTATTTATTTATTTATTTATTTATTTCTTCTTCACAAAATACAGTGATTGGCGGACTTAATGCCTTAAGGCATTCTCTTACAGTCAACCATAGGGAAGTGCAGAGAAATGAAGTGGTTGCGAAGCCAGAACACAATCAAAAAATAAAAAAAAAGTTATGTAATATGTATACCAAACACATAAATACCTATAGAATAAATATATTAATACAATATTTTATAAATAGACATATACATACCATATAATATATACTACTAAACAAATACTTATACTGCATAAATACTACAATATATTATATAAAAAGAAAACGTTGTTAGAATAGTTTCCTTAATTGTTTTGAGTCTGCCAATGCTTAAGTAGTTGCTCACGGACTTTAAATTTAAAGGTATTGCGACTTGTTGCCATTCTGATCTCCTTGGGCAACGCATTCCACAGAATAACAGCTTGAATGAAAAAGGAAGAATGAAAGAAGTCAGTGCGATGAGAGATACATTGAAGATGTCGGTTTTGAGACGAACGAAGAAATTTTGTGTGGTTTGCGCACGTATATTGGAAGTAAGAAGCAAGGTAAGTAGGTGAAAAAGGAGAGTCAAGATAAGAGAATAAAGTGGTTAATGCCCTCTGCTGCCTGCGCAAGCGTATGGGCAGCCACTTCAGTTGCATCCTATGTGCAGAAATATGATCATATTTACGTAAGTTGAAAACGAATCGAATGCAGTTATTTAGAAGTCGGTCTAACTTATTGAGTAGATCTGCATTCAGGTCGTAATAACAGACATCAGCGTAATCAATAATCGGGAAAATCAAGGTCTGCACAAGCTGCGTCTTCACAGAGGACGGAAGAAAGTTCCTCAGACGATACAGAGCCCGCAACGATCCAGTCACCCTTTGGCAAACACTTGTAACCTGAGCACGCCAGCTCAATGTACTGTCAATAATCAGGCCCAGATCCTTCACGTCCCGACTGAACGGAACAGTCACACCATTATACGAGATAGGGGGCAGTGCTGCACCATCAATCGATCCAAGATTCCGAGAGCTACCTATGATTATGGCCTGGCACTTGTTTGGGTTTACAGCTATGCCAAACCTCTCTGACCAATTTTGAACAGCTGTTAGATCACTATTAAGTTTACTGATAGCACTGGGCAGATCGTCCACCACAGATTGACGGTACAGCTGCAAGTCGTCCGCATACAAATGGTACGCACACTGAAGTTCAGGAGTGATAAGGTTGATAAAAATAGAGAAAAGAAGTGGAGAAAGGATGCCGCCCTGAGGAACGCCTGCCGTCAAGTCACACCAGTCAGAGAACTTCTCATCATACTGGACAGACTGCCGACGCTCCCGAAGGTATGAAGAGAACCATTCCAGTGATTTGCCAGAGATCGCAAGATGGGATAAGATTGCCAAAAGGATATCATGACTGACCATATTAAACGCGTTAGAAAAATCAACCAATACCAAAAGTGTTACTTTGGTATCCTCCATACCAGCCCTAACATCGCCAGTCACTTTAAGGAGGGAAGTTATAGTGCTGTGGCCAGGTCGAAACCCAGATTGCAACGGGCTTATTAAGCTATGATTGTAAACAAAGTGAGACAATTGTTTATGGACACAGGCCTCCAGCACCTTAGATAGGAAGGGAAGGATTGAGATAGGACGGAAGTGGGTCAGCAGAGTGGGAGTACTAACCTTAGGTAAGGGTCGAACAAAAGCTTTACGCCAAACTGCTGGAAATACACCGGAGAACATGGAGAAATTTATAATATGAGTAATCGGTGACAGCACGTGGTCTAGAATATATGTGATCATATCTCGGGATAAGGAGTCACAACCCACAGCTTTTGATTTAATGGAAAGGATAATCTTACGAATCTCCGTCGCATCAGCTGGAATGAAACAGAAATTGTTTATTTTGGGACGTGTCAGACCACTGATAAAAGACAAGGTGTTTAGTCTGGTAAGATGATCTAGAGTAGGAACAGTGGAGAAATGTTGGTTAAGGTCATCTAAACCAATTGTTATAGACTGGTCTGAATTTTGAGGTTTGCCAATACCAAGAGTCCGGAAAAATTTCCAGATATTGGCAGGAGATGAACAAGAAATATTATTGAGAATATGACGGCGCTTAGCGTTACGTACCACTTGGTTACATCTGTTTCTTGCAATTTTAAAAGCCTCCCAGTTCTCGTCAGTACGATTTCTCCTATGCCTGCGGAACGCGCGGTCCCTACGACGCATTGCCATCTGTACTCCTGCGGTCATCCAAGGCGCCGGTGGTCGCCTAACCTTGATCCTTCTGATGGGTGCATGACGGTCGTATAGACTAACGAGAGACGCATTAAAAATTGCTACCTTCTCCTCAACCGTTTCCGCCTCAAAAAGCGGCCCCCAATTGAGTGTCGATGCATCACCCCGAAGTCTCTCCCCATCCATCCCCGCAAAACAGCGCCTGTACAGAACCTTGGGTTTCACCTTGGGTGGTTTGAGGGCATAGGATAGGTAAATAAGGTCATGATGGGAAAATCCGGGAGCGTCGTGCTGACCATGGAAGGGAACCAAGGAAGGATTCGAAGTGAGTATAAGATCGAGCCAAGAGTCATCAGCAACAGTATTGTGATGAGTAGCATTCAGCGGTAAGATGTGAAGACTCGCTGACTCGATAAGATGAAGGAGCTTATTAGATCTAGAGGAGTTTGGTAGAAGGAGATCGGTATTAAAATCACCCATGATCACGTGATGTTCGTACTCAGAACCCAAAGATTCTAGAACTGTCTCGAATTCAGTGAAGTAGTCATTAGTTGGAGGGCAGTAAATAACACCCAGGACCATTTTAACCCCCGGACACAAACCTCTAGAAATAAATATTCCGCAGGAGAATTTGGAGACGATGACAAGAGTATTCTGTGAGGAAAGTTACTACGGAGGTAAATTGCCACTCCACCTCCCCGTCTTACAATCCGATCATTCCGAAGAAGAACGTAACCAGTAAGGGGGTAAGTGGTTGATAAGAGTTGAGGTTTGAGCCAGGTTTCGGAAATCAGAATGGCATGAACATTGCCATTGTTAAACGCATCATAGAGGTCACTGTAGTGACTGGGAACACTCTGTGCGTTTATGTGGCAAACATTGAAAAATCTGTCGCTGTTATCGGAAAAAGAGCGATCGATGAAGTCTGCAAGAGTAGCCCCCAACGAGCAAAAACTATCACTATTAGAGGCATCATCATTAGCGGAAACAAAAGAATCACTATCTGACATAATAAATTAAAATCTGTGTATATAAATAAATATAAATAATAAGAATCTGTAAATATTAAATTGATTTTAAAAAGCTAAATACATAAATATCAATGAACTAAAAATTATTCCAATCACCTAACCCAGCACCACCCGCCGGCCGACATCGACATCAACAAAAATTAAGACAATACAAAAGCAGAAAAAAAAAAAACATAACATGAGAAAAAATTAATAAAACAATATTTTACTAATTACTCTGGGACCATTTCCGAACGCATCTAAAATAGCGACCGTCACTGTCACAAGCCAACGACACTGACAAGTGACATATTGATGGATGCTAAAATGAACTGTCAAACTACACACACACAACAATCAACATGCTTAGTGATGAACTGACGACAATGTTATGAAAAATAATATGATTGCGTATTCGGTGATAAAGACAAACCAAATGAAATAAAGGGATGATACAAATGCAAGAGATGGAACAAGGTTAAAATGGCACCAGCTACAAGCTATGATATGAATGATAAATTAAATTCTTATCGTGAGAGTAGTATATAATATGGAAAATGGAATGAAGGAATCTACCCACAAGTAAGTTACAATAAGCATGACATGGAAGTACAAATTATGAAACATTACATTATGAAACATTACCTTGCAGTTTGCCATTAATTACCTGTTCTGTTTCAGATTCCCTGCATCCTCCACCCTACTCCTACTTGTTGATGAAGACACAGGCAACAGCTTAGGATACTTCTCAATCAAAGGACTCAGCTCATCCATGGAAGAGATTTTATGACGTTTCCCATCAGCAGTCTTGATATTTATGATGCAGTCCTGAGTCCAACAGAACCTCATACCAAAGTGCTGCCGTGCCCTGCCAAACACTGTCTGCCTGCCACGAGTCAGAAACTCCTTCATTGAAACCGGAGTACCCTTCAGTTTGGTCTTAACCTTCCACACCGATGCCTTTGTGCCCGTAGAATCAAAACGGATGAGTATAGGCCGGTTGTGATCTTTCTTCGCACTACCAAGCCTCTGGCAAGATTTTATAGACGATGATTGAAGGTTGAGGTCCAGCTTCCGTTTAAAGAGATCAAGCATCATCTTGCTGCAGTCTTCATTGTCAGCCTCTGCAACTCCATTAATGACAAGAGCCTTCCGTCTGTGTCTTGTTTCTGTCAAATCATTTTGCTTGGAACACTCAGCAATCTGGTTTTGGAGCAGTCCCAGCATTTTGTACACCAAAACACGGAATGTACGGAACTCGTCAGCCAACTTCGCCACCGTGTCTTTAGCAGAGCTTGCACACTCCATCTGAGCCTGCAGCTCCCCCATCCCTGCCAACAGTTTCTCCTCCATTGTTCTGGCGACGGAAAGGACATCATCTAACCGTGGCATAGTGACTATTTCGTGCTTGCAGTAAAGTGATGAGAGTGAACGTAATATATAACAGTGACTTGTCGAAGTGGCAGCAGGTGGTACAAATTTCTTGATTTTAAACTTGCATATCACATCAGATGATTATTAAAATTATTACTTATATTAGATTATTAAATTATATTATGATTATTAAAATTATTATATCTAAATATTTACTATAAAACTGTAAATTTATATTTTTAATGAAAATAAAAGAATTTATGTGTCTGTACTCATTGAGCACCTACCCGCGAATCCAAATATTATTCATTAAATATCAGCAGTATCATTATAATTATTATTTATTAATTTGTTCATATTCAATTAAGTTAATATTTACATTGAAAATTATTTATTTATTATCATTATACAGATTATTATTCAAATTATTTATTTTAATTTATATTTAAAAACACTCGATTATAATAATGGGATAAAAATAGCCAATATGTTATTCTAGACCATCATTTTCCCCTGTTCCAAAATCCAAGGTTGGTACAGTAACTGTGTCTAGGGATTAACGCACTCAATTAAGTTTCTTTTCTCGTGTACATACATTTTCAGAATAAAAAGTACCCAGTATTGTGCCCAAGATATTAAAGTATAATCGTACCACGTTTCATCGTTATCAGGCTGGTAGTTTTTGCGTGACGCGTGAATATACAGACAGACAGACAAAAAAAACTTAATCACATTTTTGAGTTCGGTATCTACGAATAACACTCTCCTATTATTTTCAATGTTAATATTCTTAATGTACAGAATTTACACTTCTACAGTTTTATTACAGTAGCAGCGCGACAGTCGCCGCGCCGGTGGTCGCGAAATGCTACTCATGAATATGAGCCTCTAGCATGGCTTGAAACTGGTCGAGTTCCTCGTCAAATTATTACGTGTGTAAGCAGAAAACATAATAATTGATTTAGTATGTCTCACGAAAGTTACAATACAACTGTAGTTTTATTATATGTCTGTATTTGGATAGATATATACATAATAAGTATATTACTACCATATTAGTGATTTATATCTAGTACGTTGCACATTATATGTGTAATTCAAAAGAATTGTACTAGAACCACGTTTCATTCTTATACACAAGTGTGCACCATTAAAATGGATATAAAATGTGAAATATTTCATTTTCATACGAATGTCTTGGCTTTGAATGTTCTTCAGCTCATAATAAATTCTCACAAGATATAATATCATGTTATATAGTAACAGACATTTTCTGAAAACATTCAAATAACTATGAATATGGAAAATATAGGTTAAAAAACTGCCATAAATTGCGACACTGGCCATAAAAGTCCATATTCCATTTTAGTATTTGTTTTCGTGACCTAGAACTGTAGGGATGTATTTTTTATGTTTGTTCATTCTTTGAGGAACAACGCGTGTCTGCTCAGTATGAAGTAGATAAAAGATATACTTTAGATTAACCCAAGATTTTGTTTTTCTTCTTCTCTTATAATAATATCTTCTGATTCGCTTCGTTGCGGGAACCGAACCAAGACAGTTATTCATGTCCCTAGGACGCAGTGGACTTGTCGAGTGTTCCGGTGTTTTCATGGTTGTATCTACTGTACCTGATCCTGACTTACAGGAGTTGTAGCGATTCTGGGAGATTGTAGCTAGTCCCATTAAAAAAAAAGAATAACCCAAGAAATATTTTATAACTTTCATGAGACATATTTTACTAAATTAATTATTATGGTTTTCGACTTACTGAGGTAACTGTTGACGAGGAATTCGACCAGTTTTAACTTTTAAGCCATTCTAAAGGCAGAGGCATACTAGTGGCAGTGCGACAATTAACCCATCGTGTGTCGCGGAATGCTGCTCATGAATATGAGCCTCTAGAATGGCTTGAAACTAGTCAAGTTCTTTGTCAAACTTTTACGTGAGTAAGCTAAAATCCATAATAATTAATCAGAGAATTGGTTAATTCAAAGCCTAAGTCAAAATAATTTATTTCAATTAGACCAGAACTGCACTTTTAAACGTCAACATAAATATCAAAGTGAAGCTATTTGCTCATTTCAAGGTGTAGATTCCTATGGAGAAAAACGAGGAAGAAACTCCATCGGTTACTCCATAGTTAAAGACTTAATTTTGGTGTTTTTAGTAAAATAACATAGACTGTAAGGAAGGACGCTTTTTTTGGGAATGACATTTCACAGACTGTATAATTATTAGATCATAATAAAAAAAAGTGGAATTCCATATAGCCGAAGTGTGGCATTCGCTACAGAATTTTATTACAGGAATTATTATTCACCAATCACAATTTATAGACACGCGTTACAGAAAGCAACTGGCGTCTACGTAGGCGTAGTCTTTTGCGTACTTTAAAGAAAAACGTATTCTTTAAATAACTCGTATTAAACTGAGTACAATCGACAAACGTACACACAGACTGGGTAAAGGATTTTATTTGTTGATTATACATAATTATTCTCGAATTTGTCAAACAAAATGGTCGGGCCTTGTCAGTGACCGAAGCTTTGGAAATGGGTCAACAGTTTTTTTATTCTGTGATAGAGAGACGACACGTTTATGAGTAGTAAATTTTTTATCTTTGTTTTTTTTAGGATCCAGACGAATTTATATACTTACGCTACGCGAATAAAACACGTTGTTTTTTGTCTATACTTCTGTTGGAAAATACGTTTTATTTTTGCGTTGTCAATGAAATTGTGTTTTCCGTCCGTGACCTACGGATGGTTTTTAATTGATTTTTAATGTCGAAGTTTTAAAATAGCTCGAGTTACTGGTGAGTCAATGTCAATAGTGCAACGTTTTCTTCGACCAATAACGTTTTTCTATTAAATCAAATGTCAAAGAATCTGTCTATTTAATACTTATGTACCTACACGCCATTAAGTATGAACTCAAAGTGAAGAATAAAATACTTACAACAAATTAAAGTTACCATTGTAATAACTTTATTAAATAAATAAATAAGAATCTTGTTATTTTTAAAGTTCCCGATCATTTTTTATAAATCTTGTAAAGAAGAAATATTTTTTTTTTTTATTTATAATTCATGAAGCACTTACAGCTTATAAAAATGGATAAAAATAACAATAGGCGTAGGTAACAGTGAGCCAATAACAAGTCCTCACGTTTAACATTTGAAATAAATTAATTAATATGGTGTGAGTACTATACAATATACTATACAATACTATACAATAACAAGACTGCACGGTTGGTGCGGTGGCTGGGCAACCGGCTGCCGTGCAACGTGTCGCGGGTTCGATTCCCGCACGGAACAACACTTTGTGTGATCCACAAATTGTTGTTTCGGGTCTGGGTGTCATTGTGTATGTGAACTTGTTTGTTTGTAAACGCACCCACGACACAGGAGAAAATCCTAGTGTGGGGCAACGTTTTAAAAAAAAAAAAAAAAAAAAAAAAAAAAAAAAAAAAAAAAAAAAAAAATTAAAAATAGGTACATACATTCTGCGTAAATGGAAAAAAATAATATTGAAACAGACCGTACAGACAATATGATTATGAACAGATTAAGAGAAACGATAAAAAAGAAACTAAAGATCTAGTGCTGCTTAAAAAATTTAAGGCTTAAGCACCTCTTTGCCGAGTTCACACTAGTTGTAAACGGATCGAAGTCATATTCCTTGCAAACATTGTTAAAGTGTCTGCTTGCACGCATAATGTCCATGTTCTGCCTGTAGTTAGATGAGGAACGGGATACGTGTAAAGGTGGATTAAATCTAAATATTTTATTAGGTACATTAAATTTGATTTTTGATAATAGTTCTGGACTACCCACATTGCCGTTAAGAACCTTAAACAAGAATTTTGTTGAACTTCAGTCTCTAGTACATTGGTTCATTCTGTCTCTCTTTATTACATTTTTAACTTAGTAGTTTTGGTATAAAGTCGAAATTTTAATGAAATTGACTTGCTGGCTGAAATATTTTTGTAACTAATTATTTTTTCCAGGATAGGAAAAAAAATCCTGACCCAATGGTCATGTACAGCAACCTGTACAGCGAGTTTTCCTTTTGTACATATCCTGGATTTCAATAATTACCTTCTAATTGTAAACAATTCGGTATAACAACTTAAAGTTCAGAAAGTCAATTAAAAAGCCGAACCTGGAAAGATCTATCTACAGAGCAATATCTTACAGAGCAATTAACATCTGCCTGACTAAGCCACAAGCTCTCAAGAGTCTCGAGACATATCTTGTGTAAAATCTAAATACCCTAGTATTAATACCTGACTTGTGAGGTTCTCCGCAGATTAATAGCTCATTGGGGGCTTTAAGCTGACGTCTGCGTACCTACGACTATTATAAGGCTAAGGATTCACGGCGCGATCCTCTCCCGTGCCCGCCGCGAAGTCGGAATGGAGGCGGAATTATCAAAATTGTTCTAGTGAGACAGCACACGAAACCAGGTTGCGATTATCGCCTGCAAACTTAGTTGTTCATGATCGCAAGACGGGTGGATGATTAAACAATCAGTTGAATTCCAGACCAGCGCGGCGCGGCCGCACAATGCGATCGCCCGCCAACCAATCACAGAGCGCAAACAACCGCAACCGCCGCCGCGGGCGTAAAACGCACTGTAAAATTTACTTTGATTTTTTACATATATCTGTATTCTACCAAGACTGCGGGCCCGCAACCGCACCGTGTGTCCTTAGCCTAAGAAGAGATAGGAATAGCTTAGAATTTGCAAACAACTGGTGTAAGCGGCTTGTGGTTCAGTGTTTAGGTGTTTAAAGGTAATGTAAGTGAGCTGAGTCAACAATGTCTACCGTTGATGTTGTAAGTAGACTAGTGACGTGTGTACTAGTCTAAAGGTGTTGTTGTATTCTCTTCTATTGATCTTTCTTGTGAATGTTACATTATAGAATAAGGAGAGTGTATTTTTGACGCTTAATTAATTGAGCGTCTTGGCGAGCGTCCTGGCGATTATTAATAAATAGTACACATAACTATGTGACATACATTAAGAAAGGATGTATAAAAGCAGGTTTACGAAAGAAGTATACGGAGCGGTTCTTTTTAAAGAGGGTAAATCATCAAATTACTTCTCCCTCCTGGGTGAAGCGGGAAGGAGTGTCAGACTCTTGCTGACTAAAAACCACCTCTTCCAACTCCTGCCCTTCGAGCCGGAGCCCCGGCAACCCTTTTTTTTTTTTTTTTTAGGGGGGACAATCATCGAATGACTGCTCCCGCCTGGGTGAGGCGGAAGGGAGTGTCAGACTCTTACTGACTAAAAACCACCCCGTTCCTTCTCCTGCACGTCGAGCCGGAGCCCCGGTTACCCGTTAGGTTCTCCGCGACCCGGCAACCCATTAAGTCAGCCCTATTGAACCCCATTCGTGGTAGTCTGATGGCTATACAGAACGGGTATGAATAGGACTTATATTGACTAGATTGGCGATATATCAAAGAGGGGCCTAATTAAAAGAACCCTTAACCGACGAGCATGTGTGAAAAGATTGATGACTGTCGAAGAAGCGAAAGAGATAATGTAGGAATGGTAGCAATTGGCGTTCCATAGTCTCTTTCTACCCTCCATGAGAAGCAGGCCGAAAAGCCGAATAAGAGGGTAGGTACACATTTAATGTAGTTTAGCTGTTGCGCTGTCTAATATCCCTGAAACCTTAACCTACTCTCAGAATGACATTCAGACTGAACCTTAGTATTGTATAAAACTAATAATATACACATATCCACATACTATTATATAAGCAAGTACGTGTTCTATATATACCAATATACTGGTTAAATGGTAACATCTGTTACCGAATTTCGTATTCGTCTGGCGTCGGCACTATCGTGTACAGAGCATTGACGCCGTATAAAATATAATATGTGCATAACCAAGGCAATAGTAGACACTAGCACATAAAGCTACCCTCAAGTATCAAATCTCTACAATACATTTTCGACTTTATTTCAAAAACATAAGGTTATTAATGTATTGAAGATTTGAGGGTATAATGATGTGCCTTTACTCTTTGCAAGTATAAGTAATGTACTAAGTTAGTCTCGATACTAAAAGCTAGTACCGAACTTGGCAACTTGATTTAACTTTTAAAGGTATAAGTAATGTCACATATGTTGAAGGATAACTTCAAGTATTATGGTTTTGAAGTTGGTTTAAAAATTTTCGAAGTTTCATATAGATCTGAAATTAAGGTTTGATTATTTTTGAAGGGTTTAGCTTTTACTTAGATTTTACTTGCTCCCAAACTCTCACGTTTGATAGTCACCCTAGTAAACACTAGACGAGGCAGTCAGTGTCAGTCATCAAATGAATTTAAGAAGCATGTCATAAGACACGTGGTGCACTGAACGATCCCATAGGAATTTAAACGGTTAAAAGCAAGGGTAAAAAGTCATAACAGTATGAAAAATACACAGTGTAAAGGGAACGCTTAAAAAACGAAGACAGATGATGGTAAAAACAAGTTATATTTTAAAAGAAGTCGGTTAAAAAGTGAAGAATTCAATGTGTCTTGTAACAGTAATTGTAATTAACTGCTCAAGGCTGAAATTGCTGAAACGAATAACACAAAAACAAAAATGAATAAAATTGTAAGGGCCGAAACACATAACCGCATTGCGTCGCCGCAATGCTAAAATCGGCAGTTTTCACTCGTTCCACCATAGCAGAGTAATGTCTTCTTAATAACAAATAAGCAATAAGTTTTTCACGATGGTCTATGGTAGATACACGTCTATCCACAATAAAAAATCACGACGAACTGATTACCCTACCGAACGACAACAAAACGCTTTTTTTCACGACGCCGAAACGCTGCAACGCACCGCAACGTAAACTGACGGTTTTAGCGTTGCGGGGACGCAACGCGGTTATATGTTTCGGCCCTAAAAACAAAAAAAATGTCAGTGATTTCAGAAGCATTCCGTTGACACCCTGTATTATTAGTTATCTTTTAGAGTTTATTGTGATACTCTGATTTCCATAACATTATATATTTAAGATCACGTCTCTGAAGAGGTAGACTATAGATTAAACGGCTTGTTCCACAATGGATAGCCGCTTTACTAAGCGCCAGATAAAGAATTGAAAGAACTTTTTATGAACTATCTATCATAAAAGGATTATCGGGTACCTATAAAAGGTGGTAACATAAGCGTTAAGTATAACAATATCTAAGAACTTTTTGGTCAGTTACACATAGTTTCCAGAACGAATAATCCAATTTTTGTCACAAAGGGAGCTACCGTATTGTTGAACATGAGATGGTGCTAGTGAGAACTTCTTGTTTTTTTGTCAAATAGAGAATTACCTGTTAATATACTGCACTCCAAAATCACTGATGTTGGTCATAAAGCCGCAAGCTTAAAGTGGAACTGGGCTGGTCATGTCTGCCGCATGTCAGACGAGCGGTGGGCAAAACTCAGTACTGAGTGGAGCCCACTCAACGTCAATAGAAGTCACCGTAGGCCCAGAAGGAGATGGCGGGATGAAGTTGACACCTATGAAAAGGATTGGCCACAGAAAGCTTTAAGAAGAGAAGAGTGGAAGGAGGGTAGGGGGGCCTTTGCCCTGCAGTGAGACCATTGCTAAAAATAAAAATACAAGAGAATTACCTAGTGTCATACCATTGGGAGTTCTTGTCTAGTGAATACTTGATTGCTACAATGATTGGACATAAAACATCTTCCTATATGTGCGAGATTTGTTAACAAAAAAAAAACGATAGCCCCTATTGGTAGCGAGACTTGTCAAATTGAATACTTTCCATTATCAAAAATAAAATACTTAATTTCATTAATTGATGTTATAACCAACTTAATTTAGTATTTATCCAGCATTTTTTTTAAGAAAAACGTATATTTTTTGGCGGTTAAAAAGCTGATGTACATATAAGCTGATGCACATAAGCTGATGTAGATACACCAAATCGCAAAAAAATATTCGATAAAGTATTGAATTTGACTATTTGGCTAGTATCCAATTGTGACCATTCGGCTCTGATAAATATGTATTAAAAAATATTTCAAGCCAAGTGCCAGGTAATATTAATTGGGTCCCTGCATACATATTAATTTTGCAATTAATTGCGCTGTTTATGCATTTCATATCATCCAGTGATGGAACGCTCAATAAATACACCAAATAACTGATGAATGCAATTAAAACATTGGATTTCTCGATAAACAACCAATATTTCGCGATAAATCAGCAAAATACACGTTTATTGCTTCAACTTTACCAATAATAGCGAAATAAAAGCGTTAATTGAGTTTGTTTGGTTTAAAACCATATTAATGAAACCAATATGGAGTATTATTGTGTTTCTTTATTGGTCTGAACTGATGGGAGTCCTACGTGCACATTTTTCTGTGATCTAATGTATGAAGTAGGACTTATTTTTTTTTTCTAATAAGCAACGAAGCTGTGTAAGTAAGTCAGACTTTTTTTAAAAAAAAAACACTTTAATATTTTATACTGCGTTTTATATCCCACTCAAACGCCACTACAAAAATGATGAAATTGACTTAGTAAGTTCAGAATATATTATATTGTAACGTTCATTGAATAGTCTTAATAACATATTGGTTGTTGGGGTGGGCGGAGTTTCAGACATCCGCTCTCATGTATGATAGCGCGGGTTCAACACATACCAACCGCAAGCACCAATGTGGCTTTTTCCGAGTTATATGTCCTTTCTAATATTATATAGACACCACTGACAAACAGTGAAGGAAAACAACGCGATAAAACCTGGTTATAATTATAATGTCTAATTATAAGTACGAAATCGCCAACCCGCATGGTGTTTAATGCTGAAACCTTCTGCGTGTGAGAAGAGGCCGTATTCGTTATTGATGTGAATAGCATAATTATGTTTTAATAGCCGCCCACTAATTATGTAACATGAACCAACAAAGACCTGAAATTGACAAAGACAAAAGCAAAATACACGCACTAGTTGACCAGACACCAGCTCATTAAACTACCCCAAACTTCTCCATTAGATTGTGGATTGTATATCAAAAGAATAAAGGAGGTAATCAATTAATGAAGTTGGTCTAGTGGGAATAGCTTGTTGTGCGTCTGTGTACACCTACGCACTGTTACCGATACACGCAACGAAATGATATTAATCTATACGATTTCTAGTTATATCTATGTATCAACATGCGTCAGTGTGATCTACACCACAAATATTTATGTTCGTGAGTGGAGTGGGACTGATTTCCTGGAACTCATTTGTTTTGCATTTACTCAGATAAGTAATGAGTTTGGTGGGATTTATCCATAACATTCGAAGTTCAGAAAAATACATGGAAACGAAGTCTCAGAAAAATGTATGGAAATCTAGATCAGAGCATCAGATTACGCTAACGGATAGGGCCCAATAGGGCTGATGTCGATACGGAGCCGCAGAGAACGTAAAAGGTTAGCAGGGCTCCGGCTCGAAGTGCTGGAGTAGACGGGGTGGTTTTCACTCAATACGCAGGCACCCAGGCGGGAGAAGTCATCCGATGATTTTCCCATAAAAAAAAAGAACACGCTAATTACAAGTAGAGAAATTGCAATATCACATCTTGTATCATGCTTGAAAGGGAAACAAAGCTTAATTCAACTGGAACTGATCGAAATCCAAACTGTTGGTAGAAACCTACTAACCAACTGTTCGCCATACTTGCATCACAAGGCTCACAAGGCAAGAACGGAGATAGAACTAGGAACTTTCTATCACCCGGAGGTGGCGCGTTCCCGCGGCCATGAAAACACATGGCCTCGGACTTTTTTTTTTTTAAGGGGGGAAAATCATCGAATGACTGCTCCCGCCTGGGTGAGGCGGAAGGGAGTGTCAGACTCTTACTGACTAAAAACCACCCCGTTCCTTCTCCTGCACGTCGAGCCGGAGCCCCGGTTACCCGTTAGGTTCTCTGCGACTCCGAATCGGCATCGGCCCTATTGGGCCCCATCTGTGGTGGTCTGATGGCTCTTTGAGGCGCGCGCGGAACGCGACGCGCCGTACGCTCGGGTCTGTTTCTGGTCGGACGGGGAGCCACCCATGCTCGCCGTCCGCAGGCCCGCGCTTACGGTGGCCGGAGATCGTCTCGCGATCCCCGACGCCCGGTGTGTCCTTCGCGATGGCTGGGTTGCGAGGAGGCAGCGCTTCGCTGCCTCACGCGTCCCGCCTCCTCCTTAGCTAGCATGACTGCTTCGCAAAAGGAGGAGACGGCATCCCAATCCCTCTCGCTCCGCATCATGGCCTGCACTAGGCCCGGGCGCGAGAGGTCGCCATCGCCGATCACTTCCCTGAGGGCACGGCGGTGCTCAGCCCACGCAGGGCATTCTCCCACTGTGTGTTCCACCGTGTCCTCAGGGCGGTCCTCGCAGTGATGACACCCGGGCGTTTCCTCCCGCCCCATCAGACACAGGTACCTCCCGAAACTTCCATGTCCGGTGAGGACCTGCGTCAGGCGGTAGGTGAGGACGCCGTAGCGTCTCTCAAGCCACTCCTCAAAGAGGGGACTTACCGCTGCAATGGCAGCGAGCCCAGCCCCCGGTATGGCCTCGGACTTGTGGAACGCCACCTCGAGTCCCAACTGCCGGATTTTTTCAACGACTGTCGCAACCGCTGTCGCCATTAAATCGGCCGCCGCCTGGTGCGACCTCCCGTGCGCTAGCACCAGCGTGTCGTCGGCGTAGCATATTGTGCTAACGCCGTTCGGGAGGTCAGTGCGCAGCACCCAGTCATAGCCGATGTTCCACAGGAGCGGCCCCAGAACCGAACCCTGTGGAACACCGAGTGACATTTCTCGCCGGTTCCACTCGCCCCGGTGACCGGGGTAGCTGACGGGCCTGTCCGTCAGGTAAGCCTCGATCACACGACGGAGGTAGGTAGGCACCCCATGATATCGGAGTGCCTCCAAGATGCAGCTCCAGGGCAGGGAGTTGAAGGCGTTGGCGATGTCTAAAGACACCGCCACTACGACCTTACCCCCGGACACTGCAGTCCCCGTCGTGAGGTCCCTAACGCGCATGATGGCGTCCACCGTGGAGCGCCCTCTGCGGAAGCCGAACTGGCCGTCCGACAGGTCCGGCCCAATATCCGTCAGGTGCGCGACGAGGCGGTTCGAAATGATTCTTTCGAAGACTTTCCCCACCTCGTCGAGCAGCACTATGGGTCGGTATGCGGACGGAGAGTCCGCAGGGCGCCCCGTCTTCCGCACGAGGACCAGTTTGCCCGCTTTCCAGAGAAGCGGGAACTGGCCTCTCTCCAGACATGCGCTGTAGAGACCAATCAATTGAGGCCCGAGAGCCTCCGAGGCCAGGACTCATGCTCTGCCATGCAAGCCGTCGGGTCCTGGGGCGGTGTTCTTGGCGCCCATCCGGCGCACCGCCGCTCTCAATTCTGCCTCGGTCACCTCTGGGACGATGTCATCGTCGTCGTCGCTATAGCCCGCGTCGGGCACCGCAGGGGGCAGAGTCATATACGGAGGCCTGAAGCGCCTCCGCGGTCGGGGGAACAGGGCGCTTATCACCTCCTCCAAGACCTCTGGCCGGAGACTCTATCTCCGAAGGGGTAGGCAGAGGTGCACGTTACGGCACTTAATGCCACTGTAAAATAAATATGTAGTGAAAAGTTCACTATTCATTTTATGATTCCCATGTAATAAGGGGTAAGCTTATTGATATATATGGGGCACAATTCCAGACTCCATGCTACCACTGAAAATTTATAAAAACCAATAATTAATACTTTACCTGACCCGGGAATCGAGCCTGAGACCCCTTGCTTTGCAGTCGGCCACTCCACCACTCGGCCAGCGCGGCAGTCAACAGCAACGTAAACTTAGGAGACAAGATAGATGGAACAGCGACCAAGAGATCTAGCCACGTAAACAATGCAAGAGAAGTAACGAAGTTCGTCAATTAGTTAGGTCCTGTCGACGTCAAGTTTGATGGTGTTTGTAAGATTAATGGGCCTGATAAAGGAAGGGATGCTCCAGACACATTATAACTTCCCATTACCATAATTTGGAAGTCTAATGGAATTAAGGATATAGTTGTTGTTGTAGCGACGTCAGCATCGTATCACACAGAAGCGGGTCTGCAAAATATAATGGAATATTATATTTTAGTGTACACCGAAGTGGTTGTTACTTTAGAGGCACAATGGCGGTCTTATAGCCGATAGCGGTACTTAACGAAATACTCGTAAAGTTTCAAAGTGAAGTATTATTATGCTGAGACATAATAATTCAACGAAGTTACTTTATAGATCCTTGTCAAGAGAGTTTTGGAACCTTTATAATGTTAAAAGCTATTACGAAAATTTAAATTTAAAGTCCTGCATTAAAGAAAATATTACAAACAAGTTTTCTATTGTGTTAAAGATCGCACTGAAAATATAATCTAAAATAGCTTGAACAGAATACGGAAACCCGCGTTTACAAATTTAGGAGTTTAAACGAAACGTGCCGGCTGGATACGATTTCAAGTAGTTCCCGGAATACGAGGAAGTACTTGACTCTGTTGCCTGACTCGGAAATCCTTTTACTATCCATTAATTGGGCGAAATAGAGTAAACATTTCTAGTTCCACGCTGACATCAGCGAAAATCTTTAAACTAATATTTTTATTGCAAGTTTATTCCGAATATCGCAAATGATTTTATTAACTCGAAAATGGAAAAATACGATGAAAAAATTCTATACAGAAAAACACTTAAGAGCGAAAAGGTGGAAGAGAAAATACAATTTAAAACAAACAATCTTGACCGACGGATGATGGATCTGTGCAATATTCGCAGGAACTGGGTCATGCAAATTTATGTGACGTCACAGTTTTCTGGCCTCATCAGCAGAAACACCAGTGGTGCTTAGAGCAGGCATTCATGTGGAAAACTTTCCGTCAGAGAATTCGGGCCATGACATTTGAATCTAAAGTATGCAAAACTCGTCCGACATCTGCCATTTAAGCATCTTACCCTTTTGAAGTTCTGTTTGCGTTTTTATATTTTCCTTTTAGACGCATACCATTTTGAATAAAACCATTGTTTCTGTTTCTTTGAGTGGGAAACATTCTAATTTTATAAAAGTGCTCATCGCGTAAATCACAGGTGCCTACAGAATTATTCGAAACTAGCTTCTTCAAGCGGCTCTGCCCGCGTTCTGTGGGAAAAAAAGTAGCCTATTTAATATTCCAGAATATAATCATCCCCTGTTTTAAATATCATCCCGATCCCTTCAGTTGTTTTGACGTGAAGAAGTAACAAACAAACATACAAACTGTCGTATTTATAATGAGGTAGAATAATCAAACTTGAATCTGCAAAACAAATACTGTTGAGATACTGTTGAGATCCAAGAAATTGATGAGAATCAATGAAGTTGTTAGGAAACATAATCACTATGTCGTGTTTCAAAATGTTAAATTAATTGAGATTACTTTAAAATAATAATATAATGGAAACTTTCGTAATGTGATATTGTTTTTGTAAAGTTATATTCAGTTCAGAATATTCAAGATGTGAAATAAGACCTATTTTCGATTCACGAAGGATTTGGATATCCATAAATATTGTCAATAATAGATTGCCTAAAACCCTAAATATAAATAATCACAGCTAAAAACAAAACGTCTTTTGAGTTACAAAACTTTTTCGAAATATAGAAGTCCCTACAGAGAAAACTAAGCAGACAAATACAGAAATGTGAACAATCCCGACACACGTTACCATCAATCCCGCATTATTGACATATCCAGCATATTCGATCTCCATTCCTGTCCTTCAACCGTAATCCCAGTTTGCATATATTTTGGTGCTCACCACACCGACAGCGCTAAGCCGCTTCAACTCTAATAACAAGAAGATAAATCATGATGCGAATACATCGCTGTAAGCGCTGCTTTGCCAATCTAATCCAGCCTGATCATCGATCAAACAATGAAGGATTATCGAAACTTTATTGCGATTTGCCTCAAGTTACCAGCGACGGCGGCTGAGGGAATAAAATAAAATATATTCCGATAATAATAGATACGAGGGTATTGTAACCTTCCATTGCTCAAGTTTATAACTTACGGATGAATATATTTTATACGTATTGTAGATTGAGGCGTCCGTTTATTTTATATCGATACTTTGCATTATGATTATTTTAGTCGGTTATAAATTTTCGGCGATTTATAATCCATAAAAGTTGGCGGTATTTTAAATAGAATTATTCATAACGATTCCACTTCGATTTTTATTACATAAACCTATTCAGCTTTAGAATCATTTGTCTGGTGGTATCTGAAGCAGGAATTTACAAAACTATGAGTTTTCAATTTCCTCTTTAGCAAACTATCACATCCAACAGGTGCCTCCCTCGTTCGCTGGAGTCCCCCCCTTGCCCCACCAGCTCACGGCAGCTGGTACCCCATTTCACAGAGAGTACAATTAACTAAAATGGTTTTGTGTACACAAATTCATGTATAAACTCTTTGATGTCGGGCTGCGATGAAATTTTGAACAGTTTTGATGTATGCCCGGTTAGTGTCAATATATTTATTTGTAGAGGCATTCTTTTTATCATCACACCTCACGTGTTCTCATGAATGAAACGTAGGTAGTGTGTAATGAAAGTATACGGATCTGAATACATTTTTGAAGCCTTTTTATAAACTATCCATATTTAAATTATTTTACTTATAGAATCAATTCGGAATGGCACATTGGTGTATTATTAATTCAATTAGATAAAATTGCGATCACGGTCTCAGTGCTATAACAAAATGCGAGTACATACCTACAAGATAAAAACTTAACAATATAAATTAATTAACATTATACAAACGTACTCACATTGTCATGGCAAGGAGGTTTAAGACGCCTGCTTCTCATGCATAAGAGTGTGGGTTCGAAATCTAAAAACGGCGAGTACCAATGTGACTTTTCAGAGTTATAATTTTTGGAAATCATTGATACTATTCATTTCATGTCCAAGGCCGTTGATTAACGTTAAGGTCGTTGTTAATTTTAATCGGTATAAAATCGTTATATTTTCCTAATACCTAAAGTATAATTAGATACATATTTTATTAATGTTTCACAATTAAATACGAATTTGTTCACTGTAGTAGCAATCTCAAAAACGTACTGTGGGTTCCCACTATTCCTCTGCTATTAGATATTTAACTGCCTAATTCTCTGCCTAATTTAATGTTCGTCTGGTAGATTATTTTAAATCACTAGACACGTTGTTTTTATTTTCTTACAAAAACGAATACTTTCGACGATATGTTGATATGAAATGTCGCGAGACGTCACTTATACTTATACTTGTACATTTTATACGTAGAAATATCGTTTTAGCCCCCACTCTTAAACTTTGATTCGTTTTATCTAAGTATTGTTTTACGATAAAATAAAAAAATACGTGTCTAATATTTTTTAATTACCTAACTTACGGACTAATTCGATTTTTAATTTTCATAACCTGTCATCATCCCAATTCCAAACAAATCAAAATTCAATCTAATTTCCTTGAATAATGTAACTGTGACATTAACATCTTTAACCTTTTCATCATCAAGATCATTTGTAACATTTTCCTTTGCCTCCGGCTGACATGTTACATTCGTAATCTAGTCTGTAAGAGGTCCTATGGATATAATTATCTTTGATCCTTGACTTGCGGCAATCCTCGTTTCAAATGTCTTTTAAATCATTTGTAGCTTTCACATCAAACAATTTTCTTACCCCTATAGTAGTGACATGGACATCGTTTTCATTATCAAAGACATTATTAAATTGCACATCTTCATATTTATAAACAGTTGTTATATTAATTATATGAGAATTTCCAAAGTTACTTTTGAGTTCAAATAATAATATTATCTCGAAAGGAATGCCCCAAGGCACCGTCCTTTATTAGTTTACTGTTTTCTTTTCTTTTATCAAAAACTTGTATGTTTTTCTAATTATGTGTACTCAAGAATTTTTGGAAGTTTCTCTTTATTTATTTAAACAATACTTGAATATTAATTTATAGAGATTTTTATAAGTTTCAAGTTATGACACAGAGATGTTATGTATAAAGTTTATGTATTAATGTTGAATCGTAGAAAACCGTCATTATAGATACAACATTTTGGATCTGAATGTGAAGCAGATCAAAGAAAGCTTATGGAAGCACTTCAAACATTTGTGTTCTGTCACCAAGTGTCTAAGGCTCTCATTGATCCATATATCCATGTACATTTAATAAAATTATTTTTAATGGGATAAGCGGGCGAAGGAACAGACGGATTACCTGGTGGCAAGTAGTAGGCTTCGGTCATAGATACTCGCAACACCAGAGGAGTTATAAGTGCGTTACCAAATTGGAGAGGGGAGGAAATGATCCACCGGTTACCTCATCTAAGCGGCGGAACACATAGCTAGCGTTGTTTTACGCCGGTTTTCTGTAGTATCACTCCGGTCGAGCCGATCCACTCGTGTCGAAGTATGGCTATCTTACACTTAACAATACTTAATTTTAGTATATTGAACTAAAAACTGATGACTGTTGAGGACACGAAAGAGGTATGTAAGAATCGTAGCAATTAGCGT